>OY282605.1:31518306-32225802 GCA_958298945.1 Atherix ibis
CGCATGTGTTTTGGCGTCGCTCCATCTGCCTATCGTTCAATTCATGCGGCACCCATTTTCCGATCTTTTCAATCTTTCCCATCACACGCAGATGCATTAAAATGGCTGGTTGAGTAACACTGAATTACGCCGCGAGCATTTTTTACGGTTGGGTGTCGTCTTTGTCGAAAGAAGCCCGCAATTGATGGTCCTCAACCTTCCTAGGCCGATTTTCACACTTCTTTTCCCACAAGTCAAAATTGCCGTCTTTGAACCGACGAAACCAATCTCGACACGTTGTTTCCAATAAAGCACTGTCACCATAGGCCTCCATAACCATTCGATGCGATTCGGCAGCCGATTTCTTCAAATTGAAGCAGAAAAGCAGATCTTCCCGCATATGCTCTTTTTCTGGCACAAAACTAGATATGATCACCAAAGGAAAAATTTATGTTGTTGTACGAAATTGCTGACCATGTGCACTGATTAATGTTGGTAGATGTTAACCTCATAAAATAAAAGTATGGCTTAATACACTCACTCCCGCCATCTACGACCAAACAGCGGATTTAAGCTTATACGCCTGGTAAACGTAAATATTTTAATCTGGACTTTATATGGTTTCAACAAGACGATGCCACAAATTCTATCTTTTTACTTTACAAAACAGACTACAGATTCAAAATATGTTATTAATATCTTCAGCATAATTTATAAATTATATGTTTTATTTTATTAAAACTGTTTCAGAACAAAACCTTACTAGTTTGAAAATCTCTTCAGCATAATATCTAAAGTTTAAATTTATTAATTTTATAATATCTTGCAAATACTGAAGTTAATTGCTATTTAATATTTCATTTCTATTATAAAAAGAGCAAACCTTTTTTCTAACACCTTTTGGCCATATTTTAAAATAAAACTCTCAAAGGATCATAAAATAAAAAAAAACTTTTACGAATTTTCCAAAAAAAAAAAAAATTTTTTTTGCAGTCTATGACATTTTCGGCGACAAACTGTCTGGCAAAGAATTTTTCTGCGAAATTTTTCTATTATCCATTTTGTCGTTTGAATTTTACAATGTGGTACCTGCAACACGTATACAACATATAACAGATATCTTTGAACCAAAACGTTTCTGACACCTCGTTCATTTGTTCTTCCATTTCGCTTTTAGAGTAACGCATTCGTTTGCTCTAACCAATTTTAAATGACGTTTTAACAACTTCAATATGAAATTCGACATGAAAACTAGCACTACCAATGGTCAACAATATAAACGATGCCATAAATGCATCGAGTGCAATGCAGAAGGACCGCAATTAGATTCTTATTCAAGCACTTGACCTTCAGAAATGCTTGCAAGTGGCACACACAATAGTCAAGTCCATTGAATAACCTGCTTTTATAGTACATACTAGAATCTCAGTCTATAACGATAGAATATTAGATCAGCAGGAATTTTATCATTGAATGTGTGCCCATTTTAAATAGCATGAATGGATCCAGGAGTGTTGGACAACTGCCCAGCATGAGATGCACTCGAATGTATGAATGAAGAGCATCTTCAAAAATATCTTTAATTTTTTTCTTCATCTTTAGATACCAAAACTAGAAATGACACTGCAATAATATCCTGAAAACAACATTCCCTCAATGAAAAGCAACTTTTTCAAAAACTATTGTCCAGTATAATCGCACCTTTTGAAGTTTCACGGACTCTTCACAGAAGTGGTGCTCGAGTAGAGGATTCGCAGTAAAGTATTTATAATAATGACACCATGTAACTAAATGGTGCATCTTTGTTCGATATCAATGAATATGATCATCCCCAGGGGATAATATGAGAACAATATTGCAAATTTTCTAACTCTTGAAAAATTCGATTTGCATTCAAAATAAAAATTCTTCAAATGCTTTTCGAGTGGTCGATATTTTTCCATATTCCAAAAATATATTTTTCTCACGACCATTTTTTATGGATATATTTAAAAAAAAAAAAAATTTGTCAAATTACTTTAGTAACTCTGACTTTTGTGGTTTTTCTTATGTAGGGGCCATAATAAAAGCTTATCGAATTTGTACTTTGGAAAGTGAAGTTAAACAGAACACATCTCATATTCAGATTTTCATAAAAATTCTATTTTATTATATACGAGGGTCGTTCAATAAGTCCTTAGAAAATCCGAGAAATTGCGCTCGTAGTGTTTTTTCTTGTAAGTAGCATTATCGACAGGAAAGCTGTCAAAATTTCAGCTCGATCCATAGCATAGGTCAATTTCTATCGTCGATTAAAGTTAACGACATTTATTTGTGCATAACAATGGAAAAAAGCGAGTTTAGGGCTGTCATCAAACATCTCCATTTGAAAGGTTTAAGCCCGAAAGAAATCAAAGCCGAGTTGGATGCAGTTCATGGCACATCTGCACCTGTGTTTGCGACGGTTTACAATTGGGTGAATGAATTTAAACGTGGCCGTTCATCCACAAAAGATGAACATCGTTCAGGACGCCCAGTTGAGGTGTCTACTCCTGAAATCATCGACAAAATCCACGATCTGATTTTGAATTAAAGTGCGCGAATTAGTTGAGGCCACGGGCATATCACAAGGTACAGTCGCTTCAATTTTGCATTAAAAATTGTCTGTGAAAAAAATTTCGGCAAGATGAGTGCCGCGTTTGCTCTCAGAGGAGAATAAGCGCAATCGTGTAGTGGACTCTGAGGCTATGATGGCACTCTTTCATCGCAATCCTGCCGAATTCCTTGGTCGATATGTCACTGTGGACGAAACCTGAATATATTACTACACTCCAGAGACGAAGAGACAGTCATCACAGCGGATTTTCAAGGGTGAACGGGCTCCGAAGAAGGCAAAAACTGTGCCATCGGCCGGCAAGGTGATGGCCACGGTCTTTTGGGATTCGCAGGGCATCATTTTTATCGACTACTTGGAAAAAGGAAAAACAATAACAGGAGCGTATTACGCGTCGTTATTGCAACGGTTGAGCGAGGAAATCAAAGAGAAACGCCCTCATCTGAAGAAGAAAAAAATCCTCTTGCATCAGCACAATGCGCGTGTGCACACCTGCGCTGTTTCCATGGCCAAAAATGTGGAATTGAGAATGGAATTGTTGCAGCATCCCGCTTATTCACCAGATTTGGCCCCGAGTGACTATTTTCTTTTCCCCAATCTGAAGAAATGGCTTGGCGGACGACGGTTCACTTCCAACGAGGACGTCATTGCTCAAACGGATGAGTATTTTGCAGAACTTCCGAAATCATATTTTTTGGACGGGATAAAAATTTTGGAAAAACGGTTGGAAAAGTGTATAGAGCTAGAAGGAGATTAAGTTGAAAAATAAAAGTTTTTTTTTTTAAAAAACAGTTTTTTTCCATCTTTTTCTAAGGATTTATTCAACGACCCTCGTAGCTCAAATATTACCATTATACCAAAAATATAATTCAAATATTTGTCTTGCAGGACTCAATCCTTTTGAAGTAATTTTAATTTGACTTTTTCACAAATTTCAGGCTCTAATCCGGCCATTACTTGATAAATTTTGATTTTTAAATGCGTTAAATTTTAAAAATTATTTGTGTTAGTATAATATATTATAAATAGTTATAAGAAAATATCAAAATTTCACAATCTTAAAAATTAATAAAAATCACAAAATCTCGAAATTATGCGCCCCTAAGAGTTTTCGCGCAGTAAAGCCAAAATTTATTGTGCTGTAAGGCTTGCGGCATCGTTATTTTTAAAATTACGGAACGATAAGATTGTGGCGCTCCCATCGGTCCGATTTGAGTTCTGTTTTTTTTTGTTAAGTTGGTACATTTGTTGTGCAAAAGTTACGTAGCCAAGAGTTCATCTATCTCTGCGTGTGTTGGCGATTTTTTACAATTTTAGAAATTGATTTAAATTTGCAACAACGAACTTGTATTAAATTTTGCGTAAAAAACGAATTTAATGGTGCGCGAACGTTGAAAATGTTGAAAAAGTGTTTCGGCAACGATTCTCTAAAGAAAACGGTCGTTTACCAGTGGCACGAGCGGTTCAAAAGTGGTCGTGAGTCAATCAAAGATGATGAACACAGTGGCAGACCATCGATATCGAAAACCGACGAAAACATTTAAAAAGTAAAAGTAATGTTTGTCAATAACCACAAATTAACCATCAGAGAGATAGCGGAGGACTTGAACATTCCATATGGATCCGTCCAAGACATTTTGGTTAATGAGTTGGGTTTCCGTCGTGTAGCAGCAAAGTTGGTGCCAAAGACCTCAATTTCATGCAAAAAAGAGACAGTGTTGACGTCGCAAAAGACATGATTTGCGAGGCTGAATCCGATCCCACATTCATCAAAAGGATCATTACTGGAGTCAAGACGTGGGTTTATGAGTACGACCGTAATTCAGACATCAGGCAAGTGAATGGCGTTCACCAAATGAGCCGAGACCAAAAAAACCACGTCGTTTTCAGTCAAAAAAAGAAGGCAACGGTTTTCATGGATTAAAACGATGTAGTGCATCATGAATTTTTGCCAGAAGGCCGGACAGTAAACAAAGAGTATTATTTGGGCATTATGAGACGTTTGCGTGAAGCAATTCCCCGAAAGAGACCAGAATTGTGGGCAGAAAACTTATGGATTTTGCACCATGATAACGCACCGTCGCACAGTGTCATCATTATTCGTAATTTTTTGACGAAAAATGCAACAAATACCATCCAACAACTACCGAATTCACCTGATTTTGCTCCCTGTGACTTCTTTCTGTTCAATCGAGTTAAAAAACCATCACGGGGAACGCGTTTCAACAGCCGAGAGGAAGTAATGGAAAAATCACTGGAAGCACTGATGCACATACCGAAAACCAAATATAAAAAATGTTTCGAGGATTGGATCAAGCGCTGGCATAAGTGTGTTAAAGCCGATGGGGATTACTTTGAAGGGGACAATATAGATTTAGATCTTGTATTTTTAATTTTCTGAATAAATTCCGGTAACTTTTTAGCCCATTTTGATATAGTTTTTAAAACATTTTTGATCATATTTTGGGAAAATAAACTTTATGTTCATGTGTAAATATTTTCAGTAAACAAGATAATTTTATCATCCAAAGTTTATATAATAAAAATCATGTATTCTGCAATGAACAAAACTTTACATAATTTGATATGCATAATGTAAAAATTCGTAATTTTCAACATAATTGAATGCGTTTGAAAATATCGTAGTAAATTCTTACAAATTTATTTTCATACAATATCTGCCCCATTTAGGATTCATGATTTTCAACATACTCGACACATATCCCATTTAAGATTCATTATATTCAACATACTCAAGCTATATATTTTCCTGTATAAATATGGTCATAAATTATATAATGAAAAGTGTTATAAAACATCAACAAACTATGTCAAATACAGTTTTTAATTATACAAAACTGTAATCAAGTTTCTGATAATACACGTATAACAAGTTACATGCTAAAAGTTTGCAAGTTAATATCCCCATAATTATGATGATGAAGTCACTTTTGAAAATTTTATGATAAAATAAAATGCATAAAAATTGTTACACTATAGAAAATTTATATTTCGAATTAATACATAATATTGTGTATATGATAAAAAGAATTTTCATTATTATTTAATGATATGCTCTCAGATGCATAACATATGGTCATGTAGGACATCTGAATAATTTGTATTAAATTTTTAATCAATCATCAGATTATCAACTGACCAATTAAAGAATTTCTAAAAAATTGATGATTTTAATTTAAACTATTGTATGAATAAAATTCTTGGTTGGAATGAAAAAATTTCCCAAAATCCTCTAATGAGGCATGGAATTCTCCAATGATGGAAATTGAAAATTGTTCAAAAAATTTTGCAATTCATTACCAATCAGCTTATTTTTGATTAAAATATTAAGTTTATGTATGCGTATGTTCTGTTTAACTGAACAGTCCATTGAAAATCCAATTTTCCACTAAATTATTATTGAAAGGTTCACAGTCAGTTGGTAATAACTGAAATTAATGAAAAAGGAATTTTCTCCTTAGTTATTCGGCAGGAGTAAATGATTTGAATTTTTTTTAACGACGATAATCAACTTTTCAAAGACATCTTTATCCTTGATGGCATATCTGTAACCATTTAGTTAGTCATCATTCTTAACAGGAACTGATCAATTATATACTACAGAGATCTAATAAGGAAAAAAAAAAGTCCAACACACGTCGATGTCCATGTGCGCTGGCAACCGAATTTCTACTCTGCTAAACAGAAAACGAAATTTTACGCATGTCGGATTAATTTCGATTGCAACATACAAATTGGGAAGTTGGGAATAGTTCCGAAAGGAACAGGATATTGAGTTTTATACATAATAATAGCCTTTTAGAATATTTAACCTTATGAGGAGCGTGAGAATCGTATCGTTTTAATCCAAATCTAAGTTCATTTATTTGATTGGAATTCGTTCCTGAAAGGATTTGTTCACATTTATTGATGAATTTGTGTTTTTATAAATTTTTTCAAAATTATCCAAAAATTTATTCGAAAAAGAAGAGTTTTATTAGTTTTTTTTTTATAAAATAAAAAAACAATATTTTAATGAGTAATTTTTTTTTTTTGGAGTTAAATTGACTTAAGCTTATTTTTATTAAAAAAAAATTTAGATTTATTATAAAAAATTCAAATTTAATGAATTCTCGAGTTTGACTTAAGAAAAGGAGATATTTTTTATTAAGAGCAAAAGGCATTTTTGGATGGCCAAGAAGTAATGGACAATGACTGTCCCTCAAAAAAGCCTGCAATATCAAAAACTGATAAAAATTTAGGACGAGTGAGGAGGTCTCTTGTGAGATTTGACCATCGATAAAGAAGTTGTTTGTAAAGAAGTCCTTGGAAATCTTAGAGTAAGGATTCTTTGCGTCAGTCCTTGGAAATCTCAGAGTAAGGCACTGGTTTATTCTACCATAAAAGCGCACCCGGTCACATTGTTATTTCCATCAACCAATTTTCGCGTTGATTGTAGATTGACTTCTGAGGTCAGACCGTCGATTAATATTGAAGCTGATGAGTTAACCTTAAAAGGTTCAGAAAAAGGATTCTTCACGTTAGATCAGGCATTGCAGATGCTGGAATGCTCCACCATGATAATTCCTTCTGTAATAAGGCAATCTCAATCAATAATGTGTTAATGGGGAAGAAAATTTCTATGCATTTCCAGCTCCCTTAGGACGTTATTGTTGCTCTGTCGATAACATTGAAAATTGTGAAACCGATGAGCGAAAGGGGATCCGATTTGAAGCCTTCTGGCAGTATACCGATCCCGTTTAAAGCGTTCAGGACTCTGCCGACGTATAGCTGTCCAAAAGACTACTTTAAACGGGATAACATTGATATATAAAAACAAAATAAACTTGCTGCGAAGCCATTTTTTCTGATAATCTGTCAACACTCAAGGCTATTCATGCATCGTCGAATAATCCAGTGCTTAATGAGATTCTTTGAAATCTATTAAACAACAGGAACATCGGGTTGGATTGTGTTCCCAGTCATGTTGATACCCTGGGTAATGAGTGCGCTCATGGTTTGGGAAGAGGCTAGACCAGTGACGGAAATGGCTTGGGGAGAGGCGTAAACAACCAGACTAGACCAGTGACGGAAAATTTATTTCCAGACATTGGTTATATATAGAAAAGCCAGTCTACTTAACAACCATTCAGAAATTCTGGACTACAAAACTTCTCAGAGTCCGAACTGGCCATGCCACACTAACCCATTATTGACCCTTTAGATAACAAATATGGCCGTTTATTCCATTCCCAAAATGTTCAACTTAATATTTCCAATATTGACCAATTTCTTTAAGGAAGATGAAAACGCAAACAACGTGGCGCTACAAAATATCCTTTGGCTCTTGTCTCAGATACCTTACATATAAACACCAAAAGAAAATTATTGCAAATAAATTAAAATAACCTCATTTTTTTTAAATTTTCAATACAAATTTTCAGTAAAAATGTCCAGTAAAAATTTTCAGTAAAAATTTTCATTAAAAATATTCAGTCAAAATGTTCAGTAAATAATATTCAGCAAATAATATTCAGTAAAAATGTTCAGTAAAATTTTTTTGTAAAAATGGTCAGTAAAAATGTTCAGTAAAAATGTTCAGTAAATAATGTTCATTAAAAATGTTTAGTAAAAATATTCAGTAAACATTTTCTGTAAAAATGTTCAGTAAAAATTTTCAATAAAAATTTTCAATAAAAATTTTCAATAAAAATGTTCAATAAAAGTTGTCAGTAAAGATTTTCAGTAAAAATTTTTAGTAAAAATGATCAGTAAAAATGTTCAGTAAATAATGTTCAGTAAATAATATTCAGTAAAAATTTTTAGTAAAAATGTTCAGTAAAAATGTTCAGTACAAATTTTCAGGAAAAATGTTCAGGAAGAAAATGTTCAGTAAAAATGTTCTGTAAAAATATTCAGTAAAAATGTTCAATAAAAATGTTCAGTAAATCATGTTCAGTAAAAATGTTTAATAAAAATTTTCAGTAAACACTTTCTGTAAAAATTTTCAATAAAAAATTTCAATAAAAATTTTCAATAAAAATTTTCAATAAAAATGTTCAATAAAAGTTGTCAGTAAAAATTTTCAGTAAAAATGTTTAGTTCAAATGTTCAGTAAATAATGTTCAGTAAATAATGTTCAATAAATAATATTCAGTAAAAATTTTCACTAAAAAATTTTCAGTAAAAATTTTCAGTAAAAATGTTCAGTACAAATTTTCAGGAAAAATGTTCAGGAAGAAAATGTTCAGTAAAAATGTTCTGTAAAAATATTCAGTAAAAATATTCAGTAAAAATGTTCAGTAAATAATGTTCAGTAAAAAGTTTTAATAAAAATTTTCAGTAAACACATTTTGTAAAAATTTTCAATAAAAATGTTCAGTAAAAATGTTCAGTAAAAATTTTCAATAAAAGTTATCAATAAAAATTGTCAATAAAAGTTGTCAGTAAACATGTTCAGTAAAAATTTTTAGTAAAAATAATCAGTAAATAATGTTCAGTAAATAATATTCAACTACAAATTTTCACTAAAAATGTTCAGTAAAGTTTTTGATTAAGAATTTTTACTAGACCATAAGGTGAATTTCCGACGGTAAGATAACAATTTAGAACACAATTCCAAAGGTAGTTTTAGTATCTTTCCCTTTTTTATTAATAGGAAATTATTTGGGGCTCTTTCTTGATATAATTTTGGTAAAATATCATACGAAATATTTACGTAAGAAAAAAGGATTTTGTTAACCAAATAATATGCAAATACTTTTCTTTTAATAGTCGATGTTAGTTTACAATATTTTAACGCAAATGTGAACTCATAACCACCACAACCTCTAAGGCATTTGGTGCCAACTTGGAGAAATCCTGGTATTTTACTATTCTTCACCAGAGAAGAAAAGCCTAATAGTTGTAGAGTGGAGAGAGATCTCCGAACTAAGAAGAAGCTTGGCCTGAACAAACGGTTCCATCGGAGAATACTCGAACAGACAAATTAGTGATTGACCTAAATTTTGCTATCACAGTATCTGTAAAATATCTGCATGAATGTGTAAGCACATCACCCAATGCAAGTGTATCCAATGTGGAGTAGGACCATTCTTGACAAAAGCTAAAAATTGTTTTGAACATTTCCACACTTGACACACTATTGCAAGTAGTAATTAATCATGTGGTGAATGTGTAGTGTTGCAAATCAAGACCGCTGAAACCTATATGCAAACGTAATAGCGTCTCTTAATAAGCGGACACAATAAAAAACGACGAATACTTTTATCTATAAAAGATATTAATTAAAATTATTACGTTTTAAGGAGTACTTTTTTATTTGAATGCCCCAAAAATTAATTTCGCAATGAAAAACTAAAACTGTTTTATTAATAGAATTTTACTTTATTTTTATTATTGTAACAAATATAATCGATCCTTATTCACAATAGTAACAATTATTTACAGATAATTTACAAGTTTTATAGATAAAAAATAAGTTGGATTTTATTTGTTTTTACAATTTAGTGTGTGAACAGCAACAGTGATTACTGACTGGTGACATTGATTTCTCTTCGATGTGTGCTCCTGAATTCAGAATAGGACTATCGCTACCGCCCTTTTTCTGTTTAACACGTCGATTTTGAAACCAAATTTTCACTTGTTTTTCAGATAATTTAAGTCGATTCGCAATTTCAATTCGACGTAATCGAGATAAGTACATGTTTGATGAGAATTCACGCTCCAATTCTAGCAATTGGTTACTTGTGAATGCGGTACGTATCCTTTTGCTGGAGTCAGCATAATCTTGGGAAGATGGTGGCGATGATATTGTAGGCGATACTGGAGGTGATGATTTAAATCGTTTTGGAGCCTGTGATAGTTCGTCAATCAAGGGGTAGTCCTTCGGTGTGGTTAAGGGCGAATTGAAGTAATCCATAAATGCTCCTTTTGTTGGGCTAGTTGTAAATTCGATCGGAACTTCTCGTTTACATGCCACGTCGAAAGGATAAGCCCGATGGTGTTGCTGTTGAATTCCAAGCGAAAACAAATAGCTTCCGACATATGACGCTGGATAATGTAATAATGGCAAATGCGTGGTCGCGCACAAATTTTGAAATTGATCCTTTTTTGGAGGATTATCACTTAATAAAGAGTCCATAAAGAATGATCTCGACATTGTTTTATCTTTTTATTTAACTGATAACTTGGACTGTTTAAGAGAACTCTCTGCTCGATACTAAACAATCTCTCACTCTCGAGTGTAGAATGGGAACTGACTGCAGGATCACATCAATCCTGTTTATATGTGACCTTCCCCCACTCTAACTAAAAAGGTGATGGTTATTTTTCACTCTTCAAAAGTAGTAACACTGTTTGAACAGTAACCAACAGCAGTTACCTTTCAACTCCCTAATTTCAAGCGTAACAATGGCATCTCATTTTCAACCCCTAATAGAGGGTAATTGTACCTACGTAAAGTCTCCGCCTCTAAACAGTGCCGTTTGAATGATTTTCAATGAAATCGGTATTTTTTGTGTGTTTCTGACAGCACGGACCCTATACCAGTCGCCGACAAGTCTACCTGAAATTGTATTTTCACAGAGAGCTGTTGGTACCTAAAATCACCGTGACCAAAGGCAGTTTGATTCGTTTTGAGTGAACGAACAGCTCGAAAATGTTTCTATGAGCGAATTATTATCAATAAATTAATGCATAACGTACTACTACAAATTCCATGTACATTGAGAGGAAGGACATTTCCACAAATGTATCCTAAGTAATTTTAATGTTAAAAATTTTAAATGAACAACTTTTCCAAATTGAATAATATTGTGGTCTTTAATACAATTTTATGGGACTATTCGCTGCGCAAAAATAAAATTTGTTACAATTTATCTAAGTTGAATTGATGTACTCTTACTAATCCTCGTTGAGAATCAATGAAGCATTTTGAAGACTTTGTTATTCTCAAGGAATCTTCACTTTTCTTTTATATATTTTTGACTGATTTAAGTAACCAATAAAATTTAATTTATGTTTTCCACAAGAAAAAAAAATCCAAATCGATTTAGCACTACTTAACTTTTGTGCTGGATTATGGGAAAAACGAATTTCTACAAATTATACTCGTAATTTGCGGTTTATTGGTTTTATAACTGATATCTAACTATTAGGCTCTTCGAAATTTAATATTTAATAATTTTTATGATGTCATTTATAATAATTATACATTTTTCTAAATTACAATTTTTATCATTTGAACTTAAGAAGAAACATTTAAATTTCACATTTTAGATAGTATTATTCTAAATTAATTTATTGGAAAATAAAAATATACCGAAAAATTTTAATAATTTATTAAAAAAAAAAAACAACACAATAAATCGGGTCTGGAAGTATATATTTTGCTGGAGCGAAATTGAGGGCCTATGTTTGTTATTGTAGTTTGTTGGAATAAAATTTCTCAATTTATTAGTGTTTTTATTTGTTAGTAAAATGTTGGTTATTGATTTTTAGAAAATAATACAAAAATTTAATAGTTATTTATTAAACAACTAAATTACTACCAATCTAGAACTAACAAATTGAAATTAATTTCAGAGTTAATAATTACGCTATTGCAAAATTTTCTCCTACAATAACCAAGGTAATAGACAATATTATTTTAAACTAGATTAAATTTCATTTTGATATAATATTCCTGAGGTTTACATATAAATTTGATTAAAAATTCTGGGTAATATATGCATTGCAAATATTTATATGAGTAGCTTAAGGGTGTGTGAATATTCGATTTAATAAAATCAAACATTTACCAAAAGGGGTGTATAAAGTATATTCCATATAGTGAAAAGGATGCGAAATATCGATTATTTTTTTTTTTTTACGATGAATTATTATTAACTATAATAATAGTAATTTTCAATATTATTACTAACCAACAGCAATATTACAACTACCACTGATATAGATAATAGAGGTATGTTAAATAAAATTTTGTAAATATGTTCTATAAAACACGTAGAATTGAAAAAATTCGATGATCCGAATCATAGCAGGCAGCCCTTCTACTAGTGCCCCCAACAATTTTCCAAATTTGTGTAGACAAAATGTGACAAATAATGACAAATTGATGGGTTCGTTATAATGGCTTGCAGTTTGGATTTACGTTGTTTATCCACAGTATTCACACAGTAGGATGAATCCATCGAAAATTACTGGTTGCATTGTGTAGGTCAGGTATTAAGGAGTATGAAAACAATAATACCAAACATATTTTCTGAGTATCCATGAAAGTTGTCTCGGAAAGGGCTGGCTGAGCATGGTCAAATTAGTAACAGGATGTATTAAATCGTTATCCCCGAGGGTGAAAATGTTATTTAAACATATCATTTTCGCATCATGTCAGATTTTTTTTTTTTACTATTATTGTAATTCGTTAGTGTACTTACTATCGAATAAGTATTTACGAATATTACTATAGCAAGGAGTAAGCAAATACTTTGGTAATCATGGCACCTTGAATAAAAAATATATGATTAAGAATAAATCTGAAAATTATAGAGTATAAAATATTCTTAATTAGATTTTATATTTACTAAAGAAGATTTCATTATAACCATGAACTAAGTAAAGATATTATTGTCAAGGATATGGTTGACAAGGAGATGGTAATTACCTTAATTTCAAAATTATCTAATCTTCTGTATCGAGCTATTTTGATTTTAGATACACTGAACTGATTTTTGAATATTCAAAAATTAATACTTGAATTGTCAGTATTGTAATTCAGTTTATTTAAAGGTAAATTTAATGATGCTATTCATTTTTTTTTTTAAATATAGGTTGTCCCAAAACCAAATGAAAATTTGAGTTTTGCGTCATTTGTACGGTAAAGTATTGCCAGCGTGGAAGCTGACAGTTAAGAGTTATTAAAAATGGATGCTACATGAGAGAAGAAGGCTTTTTCATTGTTGAGCAATATTCTAAAAATAATGAAGGATTGGCAGCTACAGTTCGAAGTTTTCGTAAAAAATATGGTCGGAATAGTGATTTAACTCCATTAACTGTGAAGAGATTAATTAAAATATTTTGGAAGACTGGATCATATTGTTCAACATAAAAATCGAAGCAGTTCATAAGAGTTTTGTTAAGAGTCCAGGAACATCAATTTGGCACTGTGATCATACATTACACATTTCGAGAAGCTCTCTACAGCGTATTTTCATGAAAGATTTACATTTTCCTGCTTACAGTAGGCCCAAATGATCACGCACAGCGAATGGAGGTTCGTTGAATGGATTATGGAGCAATAAAATCATCTTCAGGGATGAGGATCATTTTCATTTTGATGGCTTGGTTAATTGACAAAATATTCTCATTTGGAGCTCAGAAAATTCACGAAAGATTGTTGAGAAATAATTGTATTCTTAACGTTTTACTGTTTGGATCGGATTTAACACTGAAGATATCAATCTTCGAAAATGCAGTTGATCAGATAATAACAGTTAATGATGCTCACTATCGCAATAGGATAATCCAGTAAGATATAGATATGATCGACATGTGGTTTCAATAATACGGTGCCACATGCCATACAGCCCGAGAAATAATTACTTCTTGTTGTAAAATTTGGGACAGCATTTATTTTTTTTTAAAAATTTATTGAATTTACTTTTTCTTAATAATATACAGAATTGATATTATTATTTGAGTAATTAATCAAATTCGAATTATTTTATTAATAAAGTTTTATTGAAAAATTGCTTTCCAATTAGTTAATACTAACAGAAAAACTCCTTGAAATTTCCTTAAAAAAAAATTTTTTTTATTATAATATTTAAGAAAAAAAATGTATTTTAAATTTAGATAAAAAAAAGGTAATTAAAAATATTATGAAAAAAGATTAGCTAAATCTTAATTTAAATATCCTTCAACAAATACAATTACACGAGTAGTGATTAATTTGGAAATTCCTTTTAAAAATGGTTGGAATTAAGACACGTGGTTTCAATAAGACGGTGCCATATCCTATACAGCCCTAGAAACAATTCAACTTGCGTGAACTTTGCGACACCCGTTGCTATGTATACATAAGTTTATAATATGAAATTAAGGAAATCAATAAAATACAATATAAGGTATCGTTGGAGATTTTTATAATTTTCTGAAAGGGAATTCAAATTTTATAAGATAAAAAATCCTTTCTTATTAATTGAATTTGAATATTCTAAGATTATGCAAATAATTTTATCTACTATTGCTAAGATACTATAGATGAAAGAAATAATACAATATTTTCAAAAGTAAAGGAAAATATTTTTATTTACATTTTAGAAATTTATAAAGGTAATATTTTTATAACATTTGTTAACTATCTTAAAATCTATAAAAATAAACAAGTTGTGTTTACAATTAAAAAAGGAAAACAAGAATTTTATCAATATAAAAATAGATTATTTTGATAATGAATATAAGAAGAAGAAAAAAAAAACCCACTAACTAATGTCCACTTGTTTTGAACTCGTGACAACAAAACATACAGAAATGGTCAAACCCATTTTGTATTTATTTTATCGATGACCACAAAACGATAGTTTACCTGAAAATCTGATTAATGACCACTGTAAGAATTGAACAAAGAGCCAAGAACCACCGGCATTAATTCAATAAACATAGACCGGTGCAATGAGGTGCAAGTGAGCCACAAAAGAAATATGACGGAGAAAAAAAAGGAACAAAAGGTTTGGTCAAAGGATTTAAAGGAAAGATGCGATCCTAGAATCAAGCCTGGTTGTTTGATTTTGTAATGTGTTCGCATTGTGTTAGCATACTTCAGAGGTACCTTTTTAATAGGCGATCCTCAAAAGAAATAAATTTTCGCATATTATGGCCTCTTGTATATATATGAACATATATATGGATTTAAGAAAAGGAGTCGGCGAAAAGTTCCTTTTTCGGTTCATTTTTTCCATTCATTTGAACGTCTAATTCTTTATATATAGTTTTTTCTTCAATTTATTTAGAAACCAATGAATGAATGAATTGGGAAGTAAAATGATGGAAAAAGAATTTGTTTTCCTTTTTTTCTTCTTTGGATATCATCCTTTTATTCATTGGTATTAAAAAGTAGAAGAATTTTGTTGATTTTTTTTCAATGAGTACCAAATATTAGAAAAGTTCCTTGTCAATAGTAGGTACTCGTGTAGATTCATTCACAAACTGATCATGAACAAAAGTGAACAGAATATCCAATTCTACAGAATTGCGCATAAGAAGTCCATTCTAGTTTTAGATAAATTACTGTTTATGACCTATTGTATGCAGTTATGTCCATTTTCATTTTTTTTTTTTTTTGTAAAATTGTACAATCTTCGAAAAGAATGCAAACACTTTGATGAATGAAGTTTGCCAATGAATGAAATTTAAAATTTTTTACAAGAAAATATCAAAAAAAATAAAATTTCATTTTGTCATATACATTATAGCAGATAATTCGAATTGAAGATAAAAAAAAAGACGAGAAGATCTATTAATAGAAGAATACGAGTATCATATTATAAAAAGGATAATAAGAAAAGATTTTAAGTGTTTGCCTTAACATATTTTATTTAGTGTCATTTCTGTACTTGTCACTTTGGAAATTCCTTAAGAAATATGATGACAAATGGGCTTCTGTTAATATTAAACTGATTTTTCACAAGTATTATAATAATAATCATTACAATAAGATAATAATTGTAATAAGTACATTAAACTATATAGAGCTTAAGGTAAAGTCATTTCAGTGTATTAGTTTTATATAAGAGATTTTGAAACAAATCTTAATTAATTTTAAAAATAATTTTTTATATTAAAAGAATTTTCAACAAAATGGACCAATTTGGACTTACTTCTATAAAAAAATAAAAGATTACAATTTTAACCTTTTATTGAAATTTTTTTTTTACTTTAAAATTGTGATTTGTATGTTTTTTTTGTATATGTTTATGGAAAAAACATTATTTTTTTCAGCTTACCAGGTGTATAAGCTTAAATCCGCTGTTTTATAATCAAAAAAACATATCTGTTTTTTTTTCATAGAAAGCAAAAAAAAATTTATTCAAAGTACTTGCCCGGTGAATAATTGGGGTGGGGTAGTACTTCCCAGTTGAATGTCTCCAAGTAGTTTCGGACCATTTTTTGACGTCAGCTTGTCGTGTCTTTGTTGATAATCCGTTCTTTTTTTTACGCAGAGCACGGTGCAATTTGATCAGTTGTTGGTGGTAGTTTCACCAGGTTTCAACATCTCATAGTAGAAAATACTCTGCTGATCCCACCAAACGCACAGGATCGTTTTCCGTCCGATGCGATTTGGTGTTGGGGAAGATGTTGATGGTTGGCCGGGATCAACCCACGATTTCTTGCATTTAGGATTCTCGAAATATATCCACTTTTCATTGCCTGTTACAATCCGATGCAGGAACGACTTTCTTTTTTGTCTGACGAGCAAGATTTCGCATGTGTTTTGACGTAGCTCCATCTGCCTATCCTTCAATTCATGCGGCACCCATTTTTCGATCTTTTCAATCTTCCCCATGGCACGCAGACGCATGAAAATGGCTGGTTGAGTAACACTGAATTACTCCGCAAGCATTTTTTGCGAATGGGTATCGTCTTCGTCCAAAATAGCTTGCAATTGATGGTCCTCAACCTTCCTAGGCCGATTTTCACACTTCTTGTCCCACAAGTCAAAATTGCCGTCTTTGAACCGACGAAACCAATCTCGGCACGTTGTTTCCATAGGGTTCCATAAGCATTCATTGTGATTCGGCAGCCGATTTCGTCAAATTGAAGCAAAAAAGCAGAGCTTCACGAATATACTCTTTTTCTGGCACAAAACTAGACATGATTACTAAAAGAAAAATGTATGTTGTTGTACGAAATTGCTGACAATGTGTACTGATTAATGTTGACAGATATCAAACTCATAAAAAAAAGTATGGCGTGCCCATTCGCTTACTCACGCCCTCTATGACCAAACAGCGGATTTAAGCTTATATACCTGGTAAATGATCTTTATTAATTTGTCGCCAAATTTGTTATTTCTGTCCGATTATTTTGTCTCCAAATTTGTTAATTCTGCACGAATATTTTGCTGAACTTACTGAATTATATGTGGTTTATTCATGTAAACACGTTTAGTTTTAGTAGCTGAACAAAAAAATCAGACACCGTTTAAACTGGGGAATGGGGAAACCAAACAAAATCTGAATTTTTTGTAAAAAATCGATCAACAAAAGCTTCTTGAACATAGGTGTTCGGAACTGGTGGATAGGAAAATTCTCTACCTTAATATGAATATTCATCATTATCTACAAAATAATATGTACTCTCTTAGATGCACCAAACAGTGCAGCTATGAGAGTACAGTTCATGCTGATGCAAAACTATTGGATTCTCTGTGCCCCAAGTTGGGTAATTATATATATTTACAAATCCATTTAAATCGAAATCGCCTCATCTATCACAATTAGATTGTTTAAAAAGTTGGCATTATCTATGCCTAACTGTATGAATCTATTGGCATATTGTAGGTGTAATTTTACATCTTTTAATAATAATCCTCGGAACAATTTATTCTTGCATGAAAACATCTTAAAAATAAATCTAAAAAAAAGTCCGTTTTAGTGGTTCGCTGGACTATCACTCACACTTTGTCACACAGACCCCATAGATCAAAAAACGGCACGTTACATTTCAGTAGGGGTGATTAAGTTCCTAATGATGTTTACACTGGAAGCTATACCGTCGGCAAATATAATAAAATTCAACAATTGTAACCCGTTTCTTAACTCAGTAACATATGTAAGAAAATTATAAAATTGAAAAAAATTTGTATAATCTAAAAACAAACAAACAAATTCAAAAGTTACAATTTTTTTTAAAACACTAAGTCCAATTTGGCCTCTCTCCTCCACTTAAATTTAAAAATATTATATCACAACTACAGAGAAAAATAATGAAATTATGAGCATAATTAATCTTATATCGGATGATTTTATTTAAACCAAATTGGAAAACCAAAAGTATTAAGTTTTTTTTTTGAGAAATTTTTTTAAAAAAGTAAATATATTCATCCATTTTACCACCGTGTATCATAGATTCAGCCATTTTTATTATTTTCATACTTCAATGATTTTAAATTGGTATTAAAATACCCATCCTTCGGTTAAGGCATAAAATATGAGACGACTAAGCGCATCCCTTTGAAATTATAATTTTTTGAATATCAAATGAATATTAGGTTAAGTTAATATAGGTGAGAGACTGACGAGGACAACCCATTTATGAGGTTGGAACGAATTATTTAAGTTTATTACTAACACATTTTGCTTATTTACTATTTAGGGAGTACACATTGTAAATATTTGAAAAGAATTTCATAGGCTAATTTTCAAATTTTTTTATATTGTACATTATTCATACTTCATATTACCATCGGGAGTCTATATATTGTCTGAAAAGATATTTATTGAAGACTATATGATCGGGAAGATTCTGCTATAATTTGTCTGTTTCCACTTATATGATTGTCTATACATTTGTTACTATAGTAATAATAATTCAGAAATTAAAAGGGTTCCGACATTAATTGTAACTGACAGTATTGTTCCGACCATTTAGGATAATACGAGTAGGCACACAGAGTAAAAAATAAAGATTATTCTCAATAACGAAAAATATAATATTTATTTTCATTATTCAAGTAGAAATTTTTTTATTTGTTAATTTTTATCTTGTTTGAATCTTTTTTTTTTTATTATAAAAGATACAGTTTTATTTTCTATTAAGATGCTTCCCTTATACAATGTTTTGTATTTATTTAACAAAATCTTAAAATTGTAAATAAAAAATCAGTTATTGTATAATTTTTTCTTTTGTATTTAAAATTAAATAGGGCACGTGAGGATTGTGGTTAATAACAAAAATAAATAAATAAATATGAAATGTATGCCAATATTTATGCTACTTATTTTTATTAACAAAACATACAATAAAACTTTTATTTGCACTCATGTAAAATATAATATTTTCAATAGTTTTTTTTTTAAATTTATAAGATATTTATGAGAAACTCAATAATAAAAAAATATTCTATTTCGAACAAGTTAAAAAAAAATTTTTTACTGGTAGTTCAATTTAAGTTTAAAATAAAGTTTGTTAAAAAAATAGCACACAAAAAAAAGTCATATTTTTAATAGGAGGTAATTTATTTAAAAAAAAAATAATAGATAAGATATTAATTCATTTAATTTTAAAGTCGCATTAATGCACGCATTGATTAGACATTTTTATCCTTGTTTTGTCCTTTTTTTATACCAAGATTACAGTCATATTTAATAAATGATCATTCGATTTCCTTCGTTTTTTTTGGAGGAAAGTGGGAGGGGGAGGAGGAGAGGCATTATAAAAATACTTTTCGGTAAAATTTTGTTTGAAGTCTTGCCTACTATCGTTGTACATACCTATCTGAAAATGACTTTTGAAATGAGTATTTCATGAATGTTGTATTTGCAAAAATTATTATTAACGAGGTCTGTTCAAAAAGTATTGCGAATTTTGTATTTTTTCAAAAATTATTTATTTTGCTCATGAATATCTATTTTGTCCCCTTCAAAGTAATCCCCACCAGATATTATACACTTGTGCCAACGTTTTTATCAATCCTCGAAACATTTCAAAAAATAATTTTTTGTGATCTTGTTCAGATCCTCCTTCGATGTCGTCTTTATCTCCTTAATCGTAGCGTAGCGTCGTCCCTTAATGGGGCTCTTCAGTTTCGGGAACAACAAAACATCACAGGGGCCAGATCTGGGGAATACAGTGGCTGAGGCATTATTGTTGTGTTGTTTTTGGCCAAAAGTTCGCGCACAAGCAACGATGCGTGAGCAGGGGCGTTATCATGGTGCAAAAGCCAATTTTTGTTCTTCCACATATCCGGTCGTTTCTGGCGGATTGCCTCACGCAACTTGCGCATAACTTACAGGTAATATTCTTTATTGACCGTTCTACCCTGTGGCAATTGTCAACTCATGATGCACCACGCCCTTGCACTTTTTTTTTCGGTCTTGTAAGCAAAACCTTCACATTCGACCGAACTTGGGGCGCTTTTGTCGGTCTTGGCTCGTACGGCAGCTTCCATTGGGATGATTGAGCTTTGGTTTCCACGTCATAACCATAAACTTATGATTCGTCAGCAGTGATGACCCTCTGTAGCAAATTTGAGTCATCGCGGAGAGAGTCCAACAGCTCCTTAGCAATGTTAATGCGATGCTGTTTTTGGTCGAAATTGAGCAATTGTGGTACGAATTTCGCGGCGACCCGTCTCACGCCAAATCATTGGTAAAAATCGAATGGATCGAGCCAATCGATATGTTTAAGTCTTCAGCAACTTCTCTAACGGTGATTCGACAATTGGCCAATACTATTTTCTTCAGTTCATCAATGTTTTCGTCTGTTGTTGACGTGCTCGGGCGTCCGGCATGCTTTTCGTCGTTTACATCTTCTCGGCCCTCTAAAAATATTTTGTTCCACCGATAAACGTTGCTTAGATCCAAGGTAGCTTCAACATATGCCACAGTCAACATTCGGAATGCGTCCGCGCAATTAATTTTGTTTTTCACTCAAAATGTGATACAGATTCTTTGATCCATTTTTTGGAATGGGCAAAAATCGAAGACGAGCCAAAACACGTGCAAGCAAAGCAACTGTCAAAAATTAACTGAACATTCAAAATAGCCGCATTTGTCGGTATAAGTGAGAGACATGAGTACCAATATGACGCCATAAAAAAATTGAATATCGAATATACGTAACCCGCGGAAATTCAAAATTTGCGATACTTTTTGAACAGACCTCGTATATATTTATAATTTCTTACTTTTTACAGAAAGTAGAAAATTTACTAATTTTCAAAAATATTTTTGATTTTTTAAATTTTTTTTACAAAATTATAATTTTTTAAATAAGATTATCAAAAAAAAAAAAACATTTACTAAAAAACTACAATAATATAATTATTTAAACATTTGTTTTTTTTTTTTAAATTTTTAATAAAATTCTATTATTATTAAAAAAAAAAAAAAAAAAAAAAATTAAACTTCTTATTCCTGATTTGGTGATGTGAATTTTAAGCGCCACACCATGACTACTATAAGGCCAATTGTCGTCAAGGGATACTGGGATGAGGAAATTAAATTAAATGGAAAAGAAATGGGATTTGGAATAGGTTTAAACTCAAATGGTAACTAAAGAAATCCGTGTACGATAACTGTGCTACCTATGCGCATCTAACTGTTCCATAGGCAGGTAATTTCTTGCATACAAAAATATGTGAACGCTTTTGCAAAATCTGGAATGAAGGGTGTTTTGTCTTAAATAAAAACTACAATTAGTGTAGAACAGATAGTTGTCTACATTTTGCTCCAAACGCGGTGGCTTGGAGTAGTTAATTCGGAAAAAATAGTAAAAAATAATTAATTTTAGTAGAATAATATTAGAAAACAGCAACGAGTACATTTCATTCCCAGTTTTCCCATTCATTCAAAATTTGTATAGGAGGGTACCGAATTATAAAATTTCGATACATATCCGTACCTTAAATTGTCGATACCACATCAATAATCAAAATATTTGCCTACGTAATCCTCCCCCCTTTTTTAATGACAGTTTTCATAATTTTTTAAAATGGAAAAATGAGGCGGTGAGATCCCAAAACAAGAAGGCAATAAAAGAAAAGGATACCATTTATATATAAACTTAATTATCTTTTTAAAAATTTCTTCTGTGCTCATTAAATATTAGTAATGGCATTAAAACAAAATTACCACTACACAAATCCAAATAAAAGATTTGTATTCTGTTTTATTTATCATATTCAATAGCAATTAAAAGAAAAAATGTTCAAAAATTAAAATGCACTTTAAAACAACAACATTATTTTGGGCATTTTTAAAGATAATCACCGCAATAAACTTATCTTAAAAAATACCTGAATATAATTTATCATAACTTATAAGTAGGTGGGTAGAAAGAAATTATTACCGACAATATATAATAAATATTTTATAATCAGGTAATCGGAGTACATTGAAAAAATATATTGTTTCTTAAAACGTTACATCTAGTAAAATGTGGAAAATTGCAAATTTTTGATTTCTCAATTCATAAAGAAATGTGAATACCAGTTCAAAAAGGAATTCATCATCGCTATCCTTATTAATACCCCACCTTGAAACACAATTCTTCCATCCTCCCCCTCGTTTTCCAAACTTCCCTTTCACACCTAGATTGGGAGCCGTGGTTGGGAGCAAAGTTGAAAGTGACCGCTTCTCTTGACAGGTTTACGAAGGCTAGTACTGATCTGTCCACATATAGGAAACTTTTCCTTGAACAGTTGGACGGATTAAAAGATCTTCAACTGCTGTTCCCTGACGCCGCCGCTAAAACCGGCATACTACATCTTTTTATGTCGTCGAACTTTTTAGCTGCATCACCCGCTCCTCCATATTACGAGGAGCTGTGGGCCATCAAAACGCCAATTGAAATTGCGATCAATATTCCCAGCCATCAAAGCGTAATTCTTTTTAGCGGCAGCCTTGCCGCCCTTAAAGCCATTTGTGGCACATTGAGTGACCCAGTACTTAGCGCAATTCGTCATAGCCTACTTAGTAATACGAGTGTCGAGTTGTAATAGGTATCGGGGCATGTGGGAATTGTGATTAATGAAAGTGCTGACAAGTTGGCTGGAGAAAGACTCCGTCGGCCAGTGATCACAGTCACTCCCAATCTGCCTCGCCTACTAAAAGAATGTCAACTAACACCATTAGTCATCCACAGACACGATGACTGGACCAAAAGCGACACATTTTTGTCGACTTATTGGATAACCACTAATAACCCAGTGTATTCATCATTCATATCCGGATGGACATACTGCTCTTACTCATAACTTCCTTTTTGGCAACACCAATCGTCCTACATGAATGCCATATAACCAAAATTTACTTCGCAAGCAGGATTCCTCCCATTATGGAACTCCTGGACCCAACAACTCCATTCTCTAGTCCCCTATTTAAACTTCTACAACATACACTACTAATTTGCTCCACAAAATATAACAAAATTCTTAATATTCTATACTACTAACTACAGACCAGTCTCTTTCAGATAACTTCCCACACGTACTACGAAGTCGCCAAATGGCGTCGGCATGAATGGCCTCATGGTCGTGGCGCTATGAAGTGGCCCGTGGCACATGTCTAAGGGATCTTACAAACAACAACAACAACAACAACAACAAGAAAAGTAAATATTCCCCATTCATTATATGTGTGCAATTTTTCCTCGGTGGGTGGGTTGCCCGCAGGAAGACGAGTAATATTATTTACGTACAGTAGGTTCCAAAATGACTAAAATATTAGCAAGGGATGCAGAATTTTTGTCACAGTAATGCTAAATAAATTTTGAAAAGACTATTATTTGATCTTTTATTATTTAAATAATAACAAAAAAACACCTACAAAAATATTATAATTATAATTAAAGGAAAAAACTAATATGTCTGAATAATTCGATCATCCATTGTTTTCTCAAATATTTAACAAGCTGCCAGAAAATTCTTGCGATATACCATATATTCAAACTGAAGGACGCAATCGTATAAATTCTTGTTTTCTTTGTATTGGTTGTGCGCTTTTACCTTATTCTCCGTGCTTTTGTGATTTCAGAGCGTAGTTCAAGAACTTTTGAGCAGAAAGTTGTTAAAAATGTTCGACTCATAATTTTTGTACAGGAATAACTGAATACTTATCTATGACACAACCCAAAGCATTTAGATGGAGTACAGACAAACACCATAAATGAACCAATGTATAGAAACTTTTATAATGGACGTCATATTTTAGCGAAGACACATTTAAACTAGCTTAGACACAATATATCGATTATTTCGAAATTAAGCAAATATTTCCTGAAAAGCTTTAAGGTACAAAACTTTTAAATAAATGTATCCTTTTAAGCTTCTAATTTCACGAATAAAAGATATTGTTTCTGCAAAAGTGAATTTTTTTTTTTTTTTCAGATCTATATCTTTATAAAAATATAGTATAAAATTTAAATAAAATATTATGTAAAGAAATGTATTATTAATTTTACATATAAAAAATAAAATAAACTTATTGTAATTTACAATTGAAAAATGAAAAAATAACTACATGCAAAAAAACTTGCTTTATTTTTATTAACTTCTATGTTTTCGATCATAACTCACTAAGGTAGGCATTAGTGAAAAGAAATTATAATATATAAATTTAGTTAGAGTGCAGAATAAAAACACTTAACTTATTTCTTCAGTAGTTTACTAAAAGTTTTTAGTAAAATGATTCCAAAAATATATATGAACGTATGTACATATTGTTGATATATATAAGCATCAGTAAAATAATTTTGGCACAGAAGAAAATTTACGAGATAGGAAAATATATAATAAAATAAAAAAAAACTGTACTTATATGTGCATATATCAGAAAAGGAAGTTTAAACTTGATAAAAACTATTAAGTTAGGAAAGAATATTTCAAATTTTTTCGAAATAAACTTGATTTAAGCAAATAAAACTTTAGTGCAAAATTATTTCAATGTTTTTTTTTTTGTTTTTTGTTTTTGTAAATTTTTGCGTGGGATTGTGATAATTTTTTTTAATGCTCACTTTTGGCTATTTTTTTTTCCTTTTTTGATTATTTGTATTATAAATTATGCAGAAATAAAATCAAATATAAAATGTCTTTCATATAATCTGGTTGAGCTTAAATTAGGTCAAAAGGGCTAAAGGGCAAATCTTGTCGACATGTTTTGGAAAAAATTGAATTATTTTAAAGTAGATATTAGTACAATTCATTGTTATGATATGAAATCCTGCCTTCCATTTCAAAATAGTTAATTTTTTTTTATTGATCATTTTTTTCCAACGTAAAAAAGTACATGAAAAATTATTAGAAAAAATTCTGTAAAGAAAATCCAAAAAAAAAAAATCGTATCCGTTTTTTAAAAAAGAATAGCTCTTTTTTTCCGTTAAATTAATTTTGATCATAATTTTGTTGACTCACCTTCAATTTGACTTTGCGATTTTTGGCCTCCTCCCAACGATCCAGCTCCTCCCATTCTTTTCCTTTGCGACGAAGTACATAGTAACGATATACAACTATCGTAACTGCAACTAGAAGTGCTAAGCCAGCACCTGTAGCTGCTCCTAAAACTGCTGAACTGACTATAACCATGTCCTAATATGATTAAGGGAAATGTCGAAATGCGGATAGAAACTATTTCCGATTATTTCAGTATTTTCCTATTTTCCCAGCAAACGATAAAATGTGGTAAATCTAAAAGGAAAATAAATAGCAATCAGTTAGAATGTATTGAGTTGATTCATAATATTTTCACGTTCAATTTTACATTTAGTATGAATGATTTTCCACTTAAATTTAGTATATAAACTATTCTGTCGAAATATATAAAAATGAAATTTATATTGTATATTCTATTTTTTTTATTGGTACATTTATATTATATATATTTAATAAAAGTATAGAAGATATAATATTGTAGATTATTGAACATAATTCTCGTATTAAGAATATTTCAATTTGAAATTGAGTATCAAATTGTTATAGTACAACTAGAATTGTTACTAAAAGTAATAAATTTTCGAAAGTATGATATAAATTTCCTATAAAATTAAATTTTAGCAAATGGAAAAAATCTAAGATAAAATATATTTAAAGATAGATTTCTAACTAAACCAGTGAAGTAATCCCTCTAATTCCGAAAGTGATAATTTTCAACAAATTTAGATTATTTGTACGTAAAACAACTCTTTTTTTTCAAATCCATCTTTAAATATATGAAAAATTTAATTTTTTTAACATGTAATAATTCTTATTTAATATTATGAGTTTACAAATTTAATATACATAGAAGTAATAAATAAAACAAACAAAAAGTATCCTTTTTTCAACTTTTTCAAGTGTACGTGAATTAAAGGTCAATCATAGATAATAATGTGACTATAAATTGCATTTATGATTTATCTACAATAATTCATTTCGTTTTATATTCTTAATACTTTCAACCTTTTCTACTTATTTATTATAGTATAAATAAGTAGAAAAGGATGAATGTATAAAGAAAATTACTATGCAATTTCTATGCAAAATTCCTCTTGGAATAAACAATTTATTCTTTATGAATTTCTGTGGTTATTTTCTGAAAAGGTAATATTTACTTGAAGGGAAATATAGTTATTTTTTCTTTTTATGTTATATTGTAGTAAAACAAGAGAATATATCAGCAAAATAACAACAAGAAGCTATCTTCAGCAAATACGTGAAAGGAAAGTTAAACTTTACAATTTTCTTATCTATCTACTTGTAATAATAATCAAGAGTAGCGATAAAATATTACTAATGGAAAAAAGGATCTAAAATTTGAAGCTTTCTCATACTTTTGGTTATTTACAAAAAGTTGGAAGAAGTTGAGAAAAGTTCTGCTTATTATGCTAACAATGTCATCGGATTTTTTCCGAACTATATGTATATGCATGTTGCCACCTAGGATCAATACTCTTTACTATTCGTTATGATTTATTTGGTTTTTTTCTTCTTCTACTTAACTTGTTTACGATATACTTAAATTTATATAAATTAAATAATCAATAATTTGGAAATGTTTAAAATTACCATTTGAATTTGTTAAAAATATTTGCACAAAAATTTTGGACTTTTTTTTTGCTTTTTGTTTTCTTTTTGTAATAACAAATGTCCTTTTTTTGATTTATCAAAAAACATCTATAATATTTCTCTTAAACTAGATTTTTATGGTTAAAAATAATTTCCAGACAAATTGGCACAAAACAAATTTTAAGGTAAGTCAATGCCATGTTTTGTTATAAAAATATTCTAGTCCACGATAATTATAACAGTTTAAATTTGCAACTAAAAATAGCTAATCCTACAAAGGGGTCACTATTGAGTGAAAAATCAATCTACACAGTGTGCTCCAAAAAAAAAACCGAACTTATTTTTAAATCATACAACATGCAGCGAGGATGAATGTATCTTTTTAATGCTATAAATTTTCGATAGATGGCGCTGCATGTTGTATGATTTATATATAAAGTTCGGTTATTTTTGAGACACACCGTATATAGTCGTATACCAGAAATGCCTTACAGGCATAGCGAGTTCATGGACTTGAGCTGTATTAGCGGTGCCTGGAATTTACCAGGAATCTCTTTAAGGGGGAGATGAGTAGATACCAAAATACTCTTCAGAGAAATAGTAGTGACCATGGTCGGGGTTAGTCACACCGTACCCGATCAAGGCGAGATTCCTTTGGCTGAAACGTGATGACTGTGGTTGAAACCCCCATTGTGGGGAATAATACCTGCTATCCCGGGTTCTCTAGTTTAGAGTGACTAGCTTCCAACTGGCTACTGACTGGCTCTGTGCTAAAAAACTTACTAATGATGAATGTACAGCAAATGGAACAAGAGCTACAAAAGGTAGATTCGAAATAGGGTTATGGTAGAACAAGCTGATTTATTATGTGTATTTCACGTGCCTAACCTTTGTCAGATAATTATAACACGAGTTGCATCAACCAAAAGGATTGAGATACACCCAATCAGCGCACTACCATAAATAATAGTTAGCAGTCAGTAATCAGTTAGAAGCTGATTACCTCAACTTCAAGTGATGAGGACCATCTAAACCTATACTGTTATAAGCGGTAACAGCACCCGAGATAATTGCCAGATATCTCCCACCTGCGAGCCGAAGATCGTACCCGCGATATAGGTTTCAAAAACAAGGACCCTCGATTCCTGTGGTACCTAATTTTTTATTCCGAGAGATGGAAAAAATGTGTCGCTAGCGAGGGCAAGTACTTTGAATAAATTTTTTTTTGCTTTCAATATAAAAAAAAGTGCTTTTTTGACTAAACAACAGCGGATTTAAGCTTATACACCTGGCACTTTTGCCCCTTGTCAGCTATTTTACCTTTTTATGCCATAATTGGGATAAGAAGCTGGTATATACTCGTAATTAATATCCCGCCACCGGTACAGAGTTAAAATAAGCTCATGTCATATTAATGGACTTTACGAATGGTCGAGTTGGATGGGATTGCTCATTTTTAGGTTATGTTAGAATGGCAGCCCGCTGTTTAGACCAAAATTAGATCCGTGGTAATACCACATGATCATCAAAGCTGATGTCACCCTGAAAACTAATTGGAAGCAAGTGAAAGAGGAAAGTAAAAGCTGGGTATGAACAGAAAAAATTAGAAGTTTGCGGAGAAACCTGGTCGTCTAGCGTATCTCGCTAATATGCAGGGTCTGCTCAAAAAGTATCGCGAATTTTGTGTTTTTTCAAAAATTGTTTATTTATTCATGAATATCTGTTTTGTCTCCTTCAAAGTAATCCCCACCAGATATTATACACTTGTGCGAACGTTTTTTCCAATACTCGAAGCATTTCAAAAAATCATTTTTTGTGATCTTGTTCAGCTTTCCCTTCGTTGCCGTCTTTATCTCCTCAATCGTAGCGTAGCATCGTCCTTTCATGGGAACAAGAAAAAGTCACAGGAGAGCTGATCTGGTGAAAAAGGTGGCTGCGGCGTTATTAGTGTGTTGTTTTTGGCCAAAAATTCGCGCACAAGCAACGATGCGTGAGCAGGAGCGATATCATGGTGCAAAAGCCAATTTTTGTTCTTCCACAAATCTGGGCGTTTCTGGCAGATTGCTTCAAGCAACTTTCGTATAACTTGCAGGTAATATTCCTTATTGACCGTTCTACCCTGTGGCAGGAACTTATGATGCACCACGCCCCTGCAATTGAAGAAAACTGTAAGCAAAACCTTTACATTCGACCGAACTTGGGGCGCTTTTTTCGGTCTTGGTTCGTGCGGCAGCTTCCATTGGGATGATTGAGCTTTGGTTTCCACGTGATAACCATAAACCTATAATTCGCCACCAGTTATGACCCTCTAGAGCAAATTTGGATCGTCGCGGACAGATCAAGTTATGACCAACAGCTCCTTAGCAATGTTAATGCGATATTGTTTTTGGTCGAAAATTGGTAAAAATCGAAGACAAGCCAAAACACGTGCAAGCAAAGCAGCTGTCAAAAATTAACTGAACATTCAAAATGGCCGAACTTGTCGTCATAAGTGAGAGACATGAGTACCAACATAGTGGTACAAAATATCGAAAATTGAATATACGTCACCCGCGGAAATTCAAAATTACTCGAGGTACTCGAGGTAAAAATCCCCCGTTTTATCGAGGTAAAAATCCCGCATAACTCCTGCCAGGCGAGTTATGCGGGATTTTTACCTCGATAAAACCTACCTGTACCTCTACCCTTGGTCCGGAACGATGGTTTCCCGGCGGCACTCTTTGTAATACTACTTCGTCGGGGCGTTCTTATTTGATATTACTACTGTCCCGATATTATGACTCCTGGCGGCATATTCTTCGTACGTGGTCCGAAGATCCTTGATTAAAGATTCCGCGTAATTTGCAACTCAGTTCCAAGCCGATTGGCTCTTCAGCATGCACTCCACTATGTTTTCTGGACTGATGGGACGATCCAGATTTTTCTGCAGATCTGCCCGTGTCCCCTCGTAGAAGGGGCATTGGAAGAATAGGTGTTCTGCATCTTCGATCACATCACGGCAATGATGACAGTTTGGGGAGTCAGTTCTCTTGAATCTGTGCAAGTATGCCCGAAAGCATCCATGCCCAGTCAAGGGTTGGGTGATGTAATACCCGAGTTCCCCGTGCAGGCGAGTGACCCATTTGGTGACATCTGGGATCACCCGACGAGTCCCCCGACCCTTCGTCGAGCTGTCCCATCTGTCTTGCCAGAGGCAAAAACTCTCGGGTCTTTCCTCTTCACAGAGGACCTTTCGCCGCTTTTCCTTCTTCCTACGGTGTTGGCGTTCACGCTCTCCTGCCAGGATGTCGATGGGTGGGCATGATGCCACGACGTTGACCGCATCGTGTGATACCATTCGGTATGCTGACGCTACTCTGATCGCTGAGAGCCGCTGGACTGATGACATTGCCTTGCGGTATGTTGTTAACTCTAGCGATTTCGTCCATACTGGTGCTCCGTATAGCAGAACGGAGGTAACTACAGTTCCCAGTAGTCGCCTTCGGATTTGCCAGGGGCCTCCGATATTGGGCATTATCCGCGAAAGCACGCCCTGTACTGCTGATGCCTTTCTGCTGACGCTGGAGATGTGCTCCTTCTAGTTGAGTCTGGCATCGAAGACCACTCCTAGATACCGGATGTAGGGCAGTGACTGGATGTCGTGGTCACCTACTCTTATGGTGATGGTCTCCATTTTCTTCCGGCTACTCACAAGGAGTGCCTCGGTCTTATTTGGTGCCTATAGCCCTTTTAAAGGCATACAGTGCGACGTTGGCTTTTTAAATACGGTCTTCCACGTTCAGATTCGAGCTGAGTATCAAGTCAGGGATCACTCCTAAATACCTCGCATGAGTGGCAAAACACAGGGGTATTCTTTTGAGTTTCGAAGGATTAATGAAAGGAGGCATCTGACGCTTTTTTGTAAACAGAACGAGTTCTGTCTTGAAAGGATTTACTCCTAACTGGTGACCGTTAAGATGGAATTGAGTTGAAAGTGGGAAAGTAGGCGACTTACTTTAAAGTCAGAATTGGCTTAAGGATTTTTCGAAGGCATAAAGTGGTTAGAGCAATTGTCGATAATAGAAAGATTTGGCAAGGCTAGATTGACAAGTGGCAGAAGCTGACTGAGTTGATTTTGTATTCCAATTCCTAATTATAGTATCATGTGATATGACAAGTATGCCACGTTAAATAATAGTTAAATACTATTATTCAACACAAACATATTGTTTCAATCTATTATATAAACTTGAAAAGAAGTGATATAAAAAGTAGACATAACTTATAACATAGAAAAACAAAAATTTGTGAATAAATATTACTTATATTTATTATATAACATTATTTGGAAATAAAGAGAATTTTAATTTTATACCTAATTAAAGTGGTAAAAAAATATTTATTGGCAAACTATAGATTTTTTCAATTAATTTTTGGACAATATTTTACCTCAAAAATATTTGTTTTCCTAATTAATCAATGTACTTGTTATTTTGGTAAATAATATATAATTTTGATTGTTTTCTGATTTATAATAATTTTCATAAATTAATACGATTTTATATGAAATCATATTTTCAATAAATTGTTAATCCACGTCATATATTATCATCCTTTTTATGCTTCATAAACTATTTGCAACAAAAAATAAATTAAATGGATTTATGAATACTGGTTGTTATATTGTATAATAATATGGAACTTTTATGAAAATGGAACAATAAATTGAAAATTATTATATAACAACCAATGTATGGGAGGATATGACAAGTAGAACCATTTATATTAATGGACAGCTTCTATTTTCCTAGCTACTTAATATCCTTGAAACCTATTTTATTAAATTTTTTGTTATGTTAATGGCTAATAAATGTTTTCTTCTTAATGTAGAAGTATTGTAGTAAAAAGTAAATAGTTTTTATTTATATTATTATATGGTTCTACTTAATAAGATTAATTTTTATAGATAACTATTTTTATATGAATTTTTTTTGAGTACTTCTAAATTTTAAACGAACGAACCATTAATGAAATTGTTATAATTAATATTTTGTAGCTAAAGAGTTTTCTAATAAGAGTGATATGATTTCTTTTCAAAAAAAAAACACACTAATTGTTAAGAAAATTCAAATGTTTTTTATTTAATGTAAAGTACAGTCAATACAATTAAGTTCTAAATAAAACGTCATTCAAATGGCCTCCACGACTTCTTTTGGTGGAACGAATTAGATGCACCCAATTTTCGAGCACTTTTTCCACTAAATCAAGTCGTATGTCATGAAGAGCACGTTCAATATTGACTTCTAAAGCTTGAAGAGAGTCTGGTTTATTGCTAAGGACCAATGACTTCAAATAGCCCCACAAGAAATAGTCTAATGGTGTTAAATCACAACTTCTTGGAGGCCATTCAATGTCACAATTTCTTGAAATAATCGAATCTCCAAACTTTTCTTGGAATAATTCGGTTGTTGCACGTGCTGTGTGGCACGTAGCCCCGTTTTGTTGGAACCAGATGTTGTCAAGATCAATAAAAGTTGGTTATCATCGATCTATGGTATACCGTTCTCCATTGACAGTAACGGTGTGACCAGCTTCATTTCGAAAGAAGTACGAACCGATGATTCCACCAGACCAAAAACTACACCAAACTGACAATTTATGGGAATGTAATGGGTGTTCATGAATAATTTGTGGATTTTCTTCGCACCAGAATCGACAGTTTTGTTTATTTACCGCACCACTCAGATGAAAGTGAGCCTCATCGGAGAAGATAATTTTCTTAAAAAAATCGTTATCGTTTTCAAGTTGTTCCAAGACAAAATCAGCAAATTCACGACGGCTTCAGTTCTTGAGTGATAACAATTTTATACGGATACAAGCCCAAATCCTTTCTCAAAATCCACCAGGTTGTGGTGTAAGACAGTCCCAATTCTTGAGAACGTCTTGGAATCGACAAATTGCGGTCTTCAGCAACACTTGCCTGAACGGCAGCAATATTTTCATTACTTCGAGCGGTTCTTTATCTTATTAGCACTTGAACATTATGTAAAGAAAATGTACGCTCGAAATTTTTAACAATTTGACGAATAACGAGCACAGTTGGACGATTATAACGACCATAAAATGGTAAAAGCGCACGAAAAGTTGCAATTGGAGAACGATTATTTTGATAATAAAATTGAATAATTTGTAAATGTTATTCTTACGTATATCTTTCCATGATGAAATTGTAAACATGACTTAATACAATGAAAAAAATACGACAGATCGTGACACATTACAAATGGCCGAAACGTCATTTAGAAATCATATCACTCTTATTGGAAAACCCTATATTTCTAAAAAAATCATTATAAATCTAGCAACATTTACGTAAAAAAAAATGCAGGAAAAGTACACAATTTTTTAATTTTTTTAAAATTTTAAATTGAAAAAAATCAGCGATTTGATAAACGAAAATCATTTGAATAGACTTGATGATATTTTTTAAGTAATTTTTATAGATTTCTTTAGGTAGATTTTTTTAAAAAGTATTTTATTAATAAAGAGGTGCTAAATCTGAGATCACTTGAAATCACTATTTTTCGGCATAATTCTATCAGAAAATATCAATGGCAGGGGATACGTCTGGGTGTAGATAAATTGGTTATAAATTGGATACCTTAATAGACTAGGGGTATGAGCGCGCTCTCAGTCCTGACTTCGTCTAGCAGAGCCGATCTGCTAACCACGTAGCGGACTATGCCAGGAAGTGTCTACAGGTTTGGTAAACTCATGGAAGTTAGCTGGCTTAGCAGTGCTAAAGAAATTTACAAGGGATCTTACTGTAGCTTCTTCAGGGCGAAGCGCACATTACGGGGTAGTTGTACATGATAAAATCCAGTACCATGGGACCCGGGAGCCCTACGGTGGTTAGTGCGCCGTGCCCGGTCATTGGTGAAGAGTCTTTGGCTGAAATGTGGTGGCTGTGGTTAAATACCTATATCGCGAGTACTGCAGATGAAAGTAAAGGCATACATAGGCCTTGCTAGCAACAGTTAGGCTAACTTGCTTATAACTGGTTAATGACTGTGAGCTGATTGACATATCCGTGGATGCAGCTGGGCATATGGCGGGACTAGGTTGGTTGCAAAAATGTGTATGGAGTGATAAGGAATTGACAGTGACAATTGTGACTGATTCATGCGTGGGACACAATTAATGGTTTTAGATTAAAAAGTTGACAAAATTATGGCATTGATGCTACTGTGAGTGTAGTCGTAATTGAAGATGAAACTGTGGCGTTGAAGCTTGCCTGCCTTTTACAAAAATAAGTGGAGTTATAGTGAAAGTCAATGTTGGGGCGTTGAAATTTGCATGGCTAATATGAGTGGAGTCGTAATTAATGATGAAATAATGATGAAACTATGCTAGTGTGAATGGAGTCATATCTGAATAAGATAACGAAATAGCCTTATATAGGGTTCCATGCATGGTGTGGCCCGGGCAGGACATCAGGAGTGTGATTGCGGTTGAGATGGGTGAAACCGCTTGGATCTAGTCGGCTGGGCTGGCGAAATTCATATATGCAGATCTGTGATACGCGTTGATTGGGCGTATCTCAATACCTATGGTCGTAGGTGGCCCATGGTATTATGTCTAACGATAGGTATAGTACTTAAAACAATAGCAATTTACTGTAGAGCATACAACCCGTATGATCCAACTATAAGATCTATACTAGACTTGGTCGCGGCACCGGAACTAGCCTAGCAGTGCTAAGGAAATTATAAGGTTACTTACCGTAGTTCTTTGAGCGAAGCGTAATCAGCAGATACTCTGAAAGCAGAGCTGACTGGTACCACGACGGTCGGGAGCCCCACAGTTCATCCACCGTATTTGGCCAAGGTGAGGAACCGAGGTTCTCACCTATATCGCAGGTACTCGTATTTTCATATGAGTACGTAAATAGAAATTTGTCTATAAGTCCTTAGAAAATCCGAGAAATTGCGGTCGTAGTATCGGTAAAGATTTTTTTTTGTAAGTAGCAGTATCGACAGGAAAGCTGTCAAAATTTCAGCTTGATCCATAAAGTTAACGACATTTATTTGTGCATAACAATGGAGAAAAGCGAGTTTAGGGCTGTTATCAAATATCTCCATTTGAAAGGCTTAAGCCCGAAAGAAATCAAAGCCGAGTTGGATGCAGTTCATGGCACATCTGCACCTGTGTTTGCGAATTTACAATAGGGTGAATGAATTTAAACGTGGCCGTTCATCAACAAAAGATGAACATCGTTCAGGACGCCCAGTTGAGGTGTCTACTCCTGCAATCATCGACAAAATCCACGATCTGATTTTGAACGATTGGCTAATTAAAGTGCGGAAATTAGTTGAAGCCACGGGCATATCACAAGGTACAGTCGCTTCAATTTTGCATGAAAAATTGTCTGTGAAAAAAATTTCGGCAAGATGGGTGCCGCGTTTGCTCTCAGAGGAGAATAAGCGCAATCGTGTAGTGGACTCTGAGGCTATGTTGGCAGTCTTTCATCGCAATCCTGCCGAATTCCTTCGTCGATATGTCACTGTGGACGAAACCTGGATACACTACTACACTCCAGAAACGAAAAGACAGTCATCACAGTGGATTCTCTAGGGTGAACGGGCTCCGAAGAAGGCAAAAACTGTGCCATCGGCCGGCAAGGTGATGGCCACGGTCTTTTAGGATTCTCAGGGCATCATTTAATCGACTACTTGGAAAAAGGAAAAATAATAACAGGAGCGTATTACGCGTCGTTATTGCAACGGTTGAGCGAAGAAATCAAAGAGAAACACCCCAATCTGAAGAAGAAAAAATCCTCTTGCATCAGGACAATGCGCGTGTGCACACCTGCGCTGTTTCCATGGCCAAAATTGTGGAATTGAGAATGGAATTGTTGCAGCATCCCGCTTATTCACCAGATTTGGCCCCGAGTGACTATTTTCTTTTCCCCAATCTGAAGGGTGACTATTTTCTTTTCCCTGAGTATTGAAGTGTCACTTATATTATCTGGTGACTTACTATGTCCCTGAGTATTGAAGTGTCACTTATATTATCTGGTTTGAAATTTTTCTTGATAAAGGAAGAGAAGAGATAATTTTCATATTTATGAAAAAGTAAAATTTAATCTATTAAATACTAAATATTAAATACAATTAATTAGTTATTCAAGTCTTAAATTAAACGCCCCCCCCCCCTGTCCTTCTCCGGCAATTATTGCTTATGATCTTATCAGATCGAATTATTATTGCAATTTTCCATCAATATTTTTTGATTCTAAATATTTTTCTTATCGAATTTGGTTCTAATTTGCAAATCTAAGCCGAATTAATTAAATCTTAATTATGGAAAATATGTTGTGGTTCTTGTGGTTCATTAGAATTTTTGTTTATCAAGCTTTTTCCATTTTGGCGATCTTCAATTTAGTATATAAACCCCAGAAGTTATTGTTGATTTTTAGTTTGATTTTGGATATCAATTGATCCACGAAAGAAAAAAACTAATCAAAATGAAATATTTTCTATTGGCCTTCATCATGTCATCTATTTGGTGTCTTCGCTTGTTCAAGCATTGGAGCATCCTGAACCCATTAATAAGGTAAGTTGAACTGTTTATTAAAAAATCTTATATTATAAATTTTTATATAAAAGAGTGATTAAATTTTGCATTAAACGATTTATTTTGGTAAAGGTGAAGAACGAACCCTTGCTTAACATAATGCGTGAGAAATCTCCATACCGGGAATATCTTTCCGCATGGATTACGAGACGAAGCTGAATTTTCTACCGGCGCCATTTCGCAGTTTTTCCGCTGTTCAACGATGACTTGAAAAATAAAAATAACTAAAAAAAAATTAGGTAAGCATAATAAGTTATTGTTTTTAATTATTTTGACATATTTTCATAGTAAACCTGGAAGTTATCAAATCGTTTTATAAATGACTGTTGATCGATTTTGATTCTTAGAACTGACGATGAGGGATGACAGGATTCCGATTGCTATCACAACAGTTAGGGTAACTACCTTGAAACTGGCTACTGACTGTTAGTAAATGGACCTACTTGCTCCAATGAATGGAGCTGGTTATAGGAGGGACCACGTAATTGATGGAAAATTGAATGTTTGCCTGCTTCATGCATGGAACACGCAAGATGGTTACAAGAGATGTGTTAGATAGACGGAAGTGGGCTATGAGAAGGTAGACCTGAGTACACTTCTGATAGGGACGTAACAATACTGAGTTGTGCATTGGATAGCGAGCTAGAATATTGTTAAGTAATTGAGATTCGTGCAATTACCTGGATCAAGTCAGCTGAGCTGGCGAAATCCTATCACTCACTAGTCACCCATCAAGGTCACTAGTCACCATCAAGCTCACTAGTCACCATAATACTAGCGTTTTTAAATAAATACAAACCAATGATATCTCTTGCCCAAGCACCGCACCTCACAGTTACTTAGCAATAGTGTACAGGTCGTTTGTGAATTGCTTTTGGATTTTATTATATTTAAAAAGAAATCCCCTTAATTTAAAATCCTTTTAGTCACTTCTTATCATTTTCCTGTCAAAATCAGGATTTTGTCTGTGGAGCTCTCAAGTCTTTTACTCCATTGTCGATCGATTAACGATATGATCTCAGGGCTGAAGTTCCTATATCACCAGAATTTTTGTAAGGGTATAAATATAAATCTTTATGCAAAATATTCCGTAGTACGGTTTGAGAAAGATTCAAATCTTGCACGCAATGCCAATATAGGTTCCCGGACTTTTTGCTTAATTGATGACTAGACTTTGTTCTATAGGTTCCCCGACTTTTTGCCACAGATGACAAGACTTTGTTCTATCAAATACTGTAGTTTGTTTCATAAAACTATTCACTATTCAATAAATAGTGTAATTTGAAGTCACGTTATTCTGATCCAATTTTATATGTAATTTTACAATAATTGCCCGTTGATTTAGGTTATAACGCTTTTGGTATGTAAAAATGAGGTTAGTTGATTTTATTTCGGTTAGCTTTATACACCAAAGTTTAGTCCAGTTGTTAACATTACTTAGTGCAACCTGGAGTTTTGTAATTGCTCTTATAAGGCACGTGTCTGTAGCTATTATTGCATTATTATCTACATCGTTTTATTGTGAAATGTCTGTGGTATACGCCAAGTACAGAATAGGGCCAAGTGGGCTACCTTGCGGTACCCCAGCCAAGATACGTTATTTGTTTTCGTATCCGACTACAAATTTTCTTCTCTAATGTATATGATTTTAGCATCTCAGAAAATTGTATTTAAGTCTTTCATCGAATATCTATGCAACGTCTAGGAAGATTGCTGAGGATACTTTTTTCTCCTCAAATCATTTTTTAATCTCGTAAGTGATTCCGTGGAACTGGTGCAGAGTAGAGTGTTTAGTTCTAAAGTCAAACTAAAGGATTGGAATGAGTTTTTTTTTCTTTAATAATAGATAACAATCTATTTAATATTAGCTTTTCGAATATCTTTGACATTATGGGTAGTAAAGATATCGGACGATAGGTATACCGATCTTCCAGTGCTGGGGTACATATATCAGCTTTAAGCATGTATTAATAATGTTTTTATGTTATACTTAATTATATTTTTAATTTCTTTAAGGGTCCTTGTTATCTACAGGGTGTGTTTTATGTTCCATGTCAAATATCCGTCTCTGGCCACGGCGCAAAGATGAGCTCTTTTAAGCACATTTTTCAATGCATTTTCGCAGACTTCCGGTATAATTTCGGCAAATTCATTTCGAATGTTGTTCTTAAGCATCGAGGTTATGGTAGGTTTGTTAGTGTATACCTTGTCCTTTAAGTACTTCCGTACCAAAAAAAAAAGGAAGAGTTCAAATCAACGAATTGTGGGCGCCAGTAGTCGATATCACCTATTTGTGACATAGTTCGGGCGGGAAAAATTTCTCTCAAAATTTGCATCGTAGCTCGAGCTATATGTGATGTGGAACCACATGTTTTGTAGGCCTAAGTGAACTATTTTAAAAGACCAATTAGAAAATTATTTAATTTGATTTTTATTTTCCTTTGCTCCGGAAGGTTTATTTTTTTGCTCCAAATAAACCCCAACAATCATAAATTCAGGCTGTCAGTTAATGTCAAAATTTGGACATTTTCATGGCAAGTTAAAAAAAATCAGTAATAATCAGTAAAGAAAACTTTTCTTTCTTGATATAAATAAATATGGTTCTTACTGCAACAGTCTCCATTGGAATGAAATTTGTCTATTTAAAAATGAGTACAGAGGTGAGATGCCGTACAAAATCACATTAACTGCATGAAAATATGACAAAATCAACCAAAAGTGATTGTCTTAATAGGGTTGTTCGACATTCTATAGTCACGTGACTATTTTGAATCGATTTTACAGTCATCGAATGAATAATTATTTGGACTGGAAGGTCATTACCTATACAGATTGGCCAAGCATCCCTTAAATATTAAAATGGCTGCATATGATATCCAGCAGCGAGTAAAACTCATTGAGTTTTTCTATTCTAGTGAAAGATGAATTATTCAAACTCAGAGAAAATACCTTGAACTTGGTATCGCCAGAACATCGCTTCAACTTAGTATTGCCAGAACATCGCTTCAGAAGATTCTGAAACTTGATTTAAAAATATTTCCATAAAAGATCCAAGCCCAGCAGACTCTGCAGTGAGTTATTTTTTTTTATTGTATTTCATGTGGACACCCTGTATTATCTAATGTCAGAAGCTCGGTATTACCGGAGTAAAGAATGAAATGGTTTGAGTGACAAGTAATCAAAATTGATCAAAATTAATCAAAAACTTTAGTTGCAATCTAAAAGTCACCAGTCGTTATGTCACTCTATGTCGGCAATTAAGCTCACTTCACACGATAATATTTTTCCTGCTTCTGTTCGTGCTTGCTACCGTGCTGGCTGCGATGCTATGAATTATGTCACCGCTACTACTTTCGAAGCAAGATTTCAGTAAAAGAACCGGTTCTATTTTTCGTACTATTTTTGCTATTACGAGGAATTTTGATTCGTATTTTTAACGAGAACCCATTATCTTGTCATGTGGTTATGTGAGCATTTGTTCACAGCCAGAAATACAATGTTAAAAACAAGCATCGTCTGAAGCCCTATATTTAAAAACTATCACAAAATCAAAGCAAAAAAACACGCTTTACACGACTATATTTTTCCTGCTTCTTTTCGTGCTTGCTACCGTGCTGGCTGCGATGCTACTTTCGAAGCAAAATTTCAGAAATAGAACCAGTTCTATTTGTCGTACTATTTTTGCTTCTACAAATGTTTTAAATTCGTACTTTTAACGAGAATCAACAAGAAAACATTATATTGTCACGTGGTTATATGAGCAGTTGTTCCAACATGTCCAGATAGCGGTCACCAGTAACTGTTACAGCATTGCATCCAGCATTCTCAAAGAAATAGGCCCACTGATAGCGCCAGCTCAAATGCCGCACCATAAAGTTACTATACGGGGGCGTAGTGGTTTTTAGTGTATTAGATGAGGGTTTTCAGTGCGCCAATAGCGTATATTCTGTTTATTAACAAAGTCAGCCAAGTCAAAGTGGGGGTCGTCGTTCTTAATGATTTTCTGCCAAAAATTGTGGTCGGGTATACCGAGTTATAAAACTCGAGCACTCCAGTTTCACCGCCGTTCCTGGTCATTTACCTGCAGCTGTTGTGTCAATTGCATTTTACAGGTAAAAACGAATAATTTTTTTGAGAATTTTTAACAAACATGAAGAGATATTCCGAATTCTTGTGCGCCCGGAATGTCCGGGTACTTCTCATTGACACCGGGGACATTCTGAAAGAGTGTTGCTGAATGTCCGCCGTCGATGAGAGGTACTCGGACATTCAGCAATACTCTGCCTCATTGCATCAATCTTTCAAGGTGTACATTGACTTAATTGTCGCCCAGCTTTAATTTTATCTCCCAGTATATGCATATTTTTAAAATTATTAAAACTTGCTCAGCATCTGATTAACATAATAAAAGTCACGTACTTTTCTTCGCGCATTTACAATAGAACAAAAATTTAAATAAAATATTTTAATAATTTAAACACGTTGTTATAGTATTAGACACTTTAAAATAAATTATCATTGACTATTTTCTATGATTATTAAGTTTCAATAAACAAATATTATTCAATTTAAATTGGCAATCAAAAATAGAAGTTTGTGGACTGCTACAAGACAAATACTATCTTTCAGAAAAACAAAGCACTCTTTACGAAAAACTGAAGGAACCTGGGCCAAAACGGACAAACATAAAGCAGACGCTTTTGCTGAACACCTTGTACAAACGTTTATTCCACATGAGTACATATTAGACAGGACTCATTGCACTACAATCGAGTCGGAACTATCCATTCCTTTACCCATGAGTCTTCCCCCTAAGGCAATCACTCCTTCTGAAGTTGCTAATTTAATCAAGCTCCTTCCCAAAAATAAAGCTCCTGGCTATGATCTGATTACCTCCAATATACTCTAACAACTCCCTAAAAGAGCAGTAGTTTTCCTTGCCACAATATATAACTCCATCCTTAGAACAACACATTTCTCAATCCTCTGGAAATTTGCCATCATTAAAATAATCCCTAAGCCCAATAAACCAATAAACCGCCCCACTTCCTACAGGCCAATAAGTCTCCTTCCACTACTCTCAAAAATCTTTGAAAAAATCCTCCTTCCCCGCTTACATCCTCTACACGAATCTTCAAATTTAATTCCTAATCACCAATTTGGTTTCCGCTTCCAGCACTCCACTACCCAGCAGTATCATCGAGTTGTCGATTTCATTGCATCCTCTTTAGAAAGAAAAGAGTACTGTCCCGGTGTGTTTCTTGATATAAGTCAAGCTTTTGATAGAGTTTGGCACCCGGGTCCACTCTAGAAACTCAAGAGGAGTCATCCTTCCACCTATTTCCTAGTCCTAAGATCATTCCTTTCCAACCGACACTTCCAAGTAAATGAATCCAACGAACTCTCCAATATCTCTCCGATATTGGCTGGGGTTCCTCAGGGTAGCATACTTGAACCCATCCTCTACAACATTTCCACATCCGATATCCCAATTTGCCCTAATATATTCTTTGCTACATACGCCGATGATACGGCCTGCCTTGCATCTAGCGAAAATCCCCAACATGCTTCCGAAACTCTCCAAATCCAAATCCAAACCCTCCAGAACTGGTTTACTAGATGGATAATAAAAGTCAATGAACGTAAATCTACCCAGGTAACTTTCACTCTCCGTCATGAGTCATGCCCTCCCATATACCTTATTGGTAGTGCCATACCTCAACACACCGAAGCTCGGTACCTAGGACTGTACTTAGGCAAACGCTTGACATGGAACCCACATACAAGACTTAAAAGACAAGAACTAAAAAGACGTTACCAAAAACTACTTCGACTTCTAGACAAACGTTCCAAACTTACTATAGACAGCAAAGTACTGTTATACAATACCTTACTGAAACCCATATGGACATATGGACTAGAACTCTGGGGATCTACTACGCCTTCTAATTCCCGTCGAATCCAATCCCTTCAATCAAAAATACTCCGTACAATTGTCGATGCCCCCTTTTATGTTCGCAATACTGTTATTCATCGTGATCTTAAAGTCCCATTTGTTTTTGATGTGGCTGTATCTCGTTATAAAAAGTTCCGTTCCCGTGTCCTCAATCATAATAATCCTCTTGTTCAAGAACTATCCTCCATTTCCTTCCCTAGAAATACCCATCGAAGACTTAAGAGTCACTAGTCGCGTAATTTACTTAAATACTAAGGCTTAACAGAAACACACGCTAGCAAGAGGAACTTAATTGGATGTTTACTCCCCACAACCTTTCAAGCTAATTAAAACTATTGCTCAAATTTGCTTATTACTATGTTATAGTTGTAAATATCTGTAAAAATAAAAAATAAAAATAAAAAAAATTGGCAATCAAACAAAATCGACCTGGAACATAATCAAAAATGGAGTCAAATTGGCATAAAATTGAAGATGAAAACCTATTTCTAGAACACCCTGTATCAACAACCATAGACCTCGAACACTATCAAAATAACTCGTGTTATAGACTCTTAACATAAAGTTATTATTTAAAAAAAAAATTATTATTTAAAAAAAATTGAACTTCTTCAAAAAAATTTTTTATTTATTTAATTAAGATTTTTAAAAAAATTTTAAATTATTTAATTTTTTTTTTAAATTTGGCAGTCATCAATACTAATAGTCGAAAGATTATATTGCAAATGTAGAAAACTTTTTCTCCTATCAGTCATTTTCAAGATCTTATATCCTTTTCAATCGAACACAAATTTATTTATAAAAATATTTTAAAAATTTATGATATTTTCAATAGAATAAAAATTATTATTTCCAGGTGTATGCCTATATTATTTATGCCAGGTAATATACTGGTTAGAAAAAATGCTTCATTATTAATTTTTACCAACATAAATCAAAAACGTGATATAATTGAGAAATATTATATGCAAATAGTCTTTTTTTTTTTAGTTATATAGAAATTATGAAAAGTATCCAAAATAATAAGCACGTACAAAATAAGTTTTGTAATATTTTAATTGTTATGAAATTCAAAATAAATAACAAAATTTTATGTTAATATTTTTATTCAAAATAAATATGTTCAATGACTTAAAATTCAAATCAAATTCATTTGAATTTTATGAATATGAGAGGAAAAAAAATCGATTTGTCTATTTGGAATCGTTTTTAGCAAATGATTTTCAAAATACTATAACTAATTTATTGGTAGAAACTACTCTAGGGAATAGGAAGATTATCGTTTCAGGATTTTTATATTTGTACATAAAATCTTGATGAAAACATAATTGAGATAAATATGCGAATAAATATTTTTCTAGAGATGACCGGAAATTACACAATAGTTCAAACTAAAATTACAAGTTCCCCATAATACTATAAAAACGATGACTGTCAAGTTTCTCGTAATATAAAAAATTTGGATCCTTATAGGCAACGTGATATATGACTATCTGTTAGGTCTCATTTATCAACAACTTAAAGCTTTTTAAATTTACCGAATAAGTTCAAGGATAATTTTCTATTAAATCTACAAGACTTTTTTTCGAATAAAAATTTATTTAATTGCAATTTCTAAGTGTCATTTTGTATAAATAATTCTTGCTAATTATTGTGGAGAGTATATCGAAAACTATAGCCTCAATGAATATTTGTTAAATAAATTATTTGAAAATATTGCATAGTTAATTTTTGAAGAGTCTCAGATTTGCTTAATTGAAGACTATCCCATTGCTTAATGTTCAATTAAATTAAAAATGTTTTTGTATTGAAAATCTAAATTGGATACTTTGTATACTAACCCATTCATCGAATATTGTCTAATGAGTTGTTAGTATTCTGGTCATAAGATATTTTTCATTTTATTTGTCGATTTAGTTAGATGAATTCCTTAAATCGTGTTTATAATCAGTTATTTTCTAATCAAACGTGTATTGAAAATCATTATTATATTATTCTTAAATACTCGTATTTATAATAAAATAATTTGATTGACTTATTTATATTGATTGTGAAAATATAACAAGAAATAAGAAATGTATTGATTTCGATGAGATGTAATGACTGAATGTATCTAAAAACTGCTATATATATTTGCGCAAATGAACGTGACTTGATTGTTCAAGTATAAAAGTTGATCGTCAAATACCATATATGACCTTATGCATATACCATCAAAAAGTTACCGGAATTTATTCAGAAAATTAAAAATACAAGTTTATTCATCGAAATCTATATTGTCCCCTTCAAAGTAATCCCCATCGACTTTAACACACTTATGCCTGCGCTTGATCCAATCCTCGAAACAATTTTTTATATTCGGTTTTCGGTATGTCCATCAGTGCTTCCTGTGATTTTTCCATTATTTCCTCTCGGCTGGAGATTGCACAGAATGAAGTCACAGGTAGCCAAATCAGGTAATTTCGGTGGTTGTTGGATGGTATTTGTTGCATTTTTTCGTCAAAAAATTACGAATAATGATGGCACTGTGCGACAGTGCATTATCATGGTGCAAAATCCACGAGTTTTCTGCCCACAATTCTGGTCTCTTTCGGCGAATTGCTTCACGCAAACGTCTCATAACGCCCAAATAATACTCTTTGTTTACTGTCTACCCTTCTGGACATTCACTTGCCTGATGTCTGGATTGAGTGTCGTACTCATAAACCCACGTCTTGTCTCCAGTAATGATCCTTTTGATGAATGTGGGATCGGATTCAGCCTCGCAAATCATGTCTTTTGCGACGTCAACACGATCTCTCTTTTGCATGAAATTGAGGTTTTTTGGCACCAACTTTGCTGCTACACGACGGAAACCCAAATTATTAACCAAAATGTCTTAGACGGATCCATAACCAAAATGTCTTAGACGGAAAACATTGATTTCTTTTACTTTATCAATATTTTCGTGGGTTTTCCATGTCGATGGTCTGCCACTGTGTTCATCATCTTCGATTGACTCACGACCACTTTTGAACCGCTCGTGCCACCGGTAAACGACCGTTTTCTTTATAGAATCGTTGCCGAAACACTTTTCCAACATTTCCAACATTCGCGCACTATTAAATTCGTTTTTTACGCAAAATTTGATACAAGTTCGTTGTTGCTAATTTAAATCCATTTCTAAAATTGTAAAAAATCGCCAACACACACAGAGATAGATATCCTCTTGGCTACGTAACTTTTGAAAATGTCAAGTTATTACGATAAGATTTAGAAGGAATATCAACAACAGATGTACCAACTTAACAAAAAAAAAACAGAACTCAAATCGGAACGATGGGAGCGCCACCCTTTTCGATCAAGGTAGTATCTTATTGCTCATACAAAGTCATTCAACAAGTACTTAGCCTACAAAAGAAAAACGAAAATTTTGGAAAGGTGGCAATTTATTTTTCCACATAATCTCCTTCAAGCTCGATACACTTGGCCCAGCGTTGCTCTAACTTTTTTAACCTGTCCAAAAAATACATTTTCTCGAGGGAAGCAAAATAGGCCTCCGTGGCGACGATGACCTGCTCATTCGACCCAAATCTATTCCCGGCGAGTGATTTTTTCAGGTTTGGAAACAAAAAGTAGTTACAGTGGGCCAAATCTGGAGAGTACGGTGGATGGGGCAGCAATTCGTAGCGCAATTCGACCAATTTGGCCATGGCGACGGCGGAGGTGTGAGCCGGCGCGTTGTCGTGGTGGAACAGCACTTTTTTCTTCGCAAAGCGGGTCCGCTTTTTCTTCAATTCGACGTCAAATCGGCCCAATAAGTCAGCATAGTAGCGCTCCGTGATTGTTTTACCCTTCTCGAGGTAATCGATGTGGATCACACCTTGTGAATCCCAGAAAACGGTGGCCATCACCTTTCCGGCCGATCGAACAGTCTTCGCCTTCTTCGGAGCACGTTCGCCGGGTGAAGTCCACTTTTTTGACTGTTCCTTGGTCTCTGGTGTGTACCAGTGAATCCATGTTTCGTCGACGGTCACGAAACGACGCAAGAACTCCGCTGGATTGCGCTGAAACAGCGCCAAACACGTCACCGATGTGGTCTCACGGTTGCGCTTATTTTCCGGTGTAAGCAAACGCGGCACCCATCGCGCCGACAGCTTTTTCATGCCCAGTTCTTCGTGTAGAATATGATGCACCGTTCCTACTCCGATGCCCACAGTCTCAGCTATCTCGTGAACCTTCAATCGACGGTCTGCCAACACGAGATCGTGGACTTTTTTAACGTTTTCCTCCGTAGCAGCCGTTTTCGGGGCACCTGGGCGTGGCTCATCAAAAACCGACGTACGGCCACGAACAAGCTCGTTGAACCCATTCTTGACGGTCGCCATCGAAGGAGAAGAGTCACCATACACAGCATCCAAGCGATCTTTGATTTCGCTGCGCGTTTTCCCTTCCAAAAACAAGAATCTAATCACCGAACGATATTGTTCCTTTTCAATTTTTGTGCAACCGACCGACACGCTTGCTTTCAAAGGCTCTCAAAACAAAACTAATGAAGGGAATCGACTGAAACTTTGACAGTAGGCTACTACTGCACGAAACTTTGACAGTAGAATGTACTGCACGATGGTAAATTTCTTTTGTGACAGCAGTTCCATCGGGCGGTGAGGCTAAGTACTTGTTGAATGACTCTCCTAAGAAACATTTTTTAATAATTATTGTCGATTATTTTATAGCCAGTCGAATATAAGTATTTATAAGACATAAAACGGTTAATTATTTAATAGTCTTATTTGCCTGTAATGGATACCATGTAATGGATAGTATTATTATTTTATAGCATTGATTCATAAGTAGAGGAACATACAAGGTATAGCACAAAAGTAATGAGAAAATCGGTTTTGTAGGATTTTTTTACGCAGCTAGTCGACGAAGTTGTTTTTCCACTCTTTGTATCAATGTTGGAAGGCTTCAACTTGAATCGCAATCAAATCTTTCGTTAGACTTGTTTTGATGTTATTAACATGACATGATGAGCTTTGAAGTTAGGGGAACAAACAAAAGTCACAGAGATAGATATCAGGTGAATAAAGGGACTTGGGAACCACAGTAACCTCTCCTTCCGATAAAAACTCGCTAATGGAAATAGTCGTATGATAGGGGGCATTGTCATTGTGGAGCATCCAAGAATCTGAAATGTCTGATCAGACGCGAAGAATTCTTTTCTAATATTTTCAAGGACTTCTTTATAAAAAAACTGTTCCAGATTTCCTTAATAGTATATTCTGTTGCAAATTTTCCTGTTATTGATGTTAAAGAAATACACCACCCCCCCACCCCTTGGGCTTATTACAAATTTTCGTAAATGATTCGCAGATTCACCAAGCTTAACACAAAATTTGATATCATATCGTTGGTCCAAATTTCTCCGTTTTCATTTTTCGTTGGTCCAAATTTCTCCGTTTACATTTTTCGTTGGTCCAAAAAATACAACTTTGCATAGCATACTCTATAGGGTCGTGTAGTTACCGGAAGAGTTTGAAACTTGTACTACACTACACGTCTACGAGTGACTAAAGTATAAGCTTTGCAGAGGAAAAATCCACAGTATTGCTAGATCACTCTCAGTAATGCCAGTCTTAGTCTCATTATTTTCTACCTCACCTCATATCAGGAATTGATTTTATAATACCTAAAAATTCAGTGATTATAGAATAACTCATAAAGAACTATTGGTCAATGCGTTTTAATAGCTATGTTCTCTATTCAACATTTACAGCCGATTTTTTACCTAATAATTAACAAAACTTTTAAAAATATTTCTACTTAAAACAACTTATTTTACAAAATAATGCATATTTAAGGGTAAATGGAAAAAGTAATTTTTAAGAAAGGCATAAAATTAAATTTTTAAATATTATTTCATTTATGTACATCCATTCTTTGCTTAATACATTCGATTTCATTGGAAGCACTAACTCTTAAAATTTCGCACTGGGAATGTCCTTTGTTTCGGAGATTCGTTTGTTACTTCAAGTTAATTTGGCAACGCATAACTCAATAGAACCTCGTTTAGATTGTACTAGCAATGTTTCTGCATTTGGCAACACTGCCAGTACAAAATTCTAGGATGCGACTGAAGCTTTATTGGGAAGACAGCGTGAATGCATTGATGAATGATTTCTTTCCTGGGATTGAAATGCAAGAGGAAGTGAATGTTGGCAGGAGGTACGCCCTGCCCTTTGAATGGGACGAAATTGATGCGTCTGTTTGGCGCACGAGAGTGAGAAGTGCCCCAGGACTAGATGGTGTGACTGGTCGGATGATGAGAAGTGTTTGGCGGACTGTAACCGCACATGTAAGTAGCCTTTACGGTGAATGTTTGGAGAGTGGTGTGTTTCCGCGTGAATAGAGTAGGAGACGTGGTCATCCTTCCCAAGTCTCCGGACGGGATACGGACTGACCCGTCTTCCTATAGGCAGATATGCTTACTGCCAGTATTCGGCAAGGTCCTCGAGCAAATGATGGCACACCCGTTGAATGTGAAGTTGGCAGACTTCAATGTATCCGGCTCTCAGTATGGATTTACGAAGGTGAATCGACTGAGGACGCCTGGATGCATGTAAGTCAGTATGTGTATGAAAGTGTGGGTAAGTACGTATGTGGTGTGTTTGTAGATTTCAAGAATGCGTTCGACTGCCTGCAATGGGATCGCATCATTGAGCGACTAGTGGAGGTTTCATGCGAGGAAGCTCCGCTATGGCGGAGCTACTTCCATGAATGGTATGCGGTGGTGTGCGGGAATAATGGGAGCGTTGTTCGCCAGATGGTGCGTGGCTGTCAACAGGGATCTGTGGCCGGCCCCACTGTCTGGAATATGATGATGAATGGTCTCTTGGTGCAGTTGGAGGAGGCCGGCTGTGTTGTGGTTGCATATGCGGACGATCTTCTGCTCTTGATTGAGGGGGGAGTAGGTCTGCAGTGGAAGTGGCGAGAAGCCGCTTTATGCGTATGGTTTGTGAATGGGGGGAAAGGATGGGTGTGAGGGGTTCCGAAAGGAAAACCGTGTGTATGTTGTTGAAGGATTTTTTGGCGTCCAGTATGCCGCCCAATATTCGTTTGGAGATGGTTGGGGTCCGATACGCGCGGGAAGTAAAGTACTTTGGACTGAAGGTTGGGGAGAGGTTGAATTTTCGGACTCACTTGCAACGTCTGAAGGGGCCCGTGGCCGGTTTGATTGGCATGCTGGTGCGAGTGCTTCGCAAGGAATGGGGGCTTCGGACCAGAACGGTGAGAATCCTGAACAGAAGTGTGTTTGTTCCATGTGCGATGTATGCGTCGTGTGTGTGGGCTGATACTATGCGCCACCAGTATGCGAGGGTGGCCATAAACTCGGTGCAGCGTATGGTATTGTATGCATGTTTGAATGTGTGTAGGACCGTGTCGACCGAGGCGATGCAGGTTCTCATGGGAGAAATTCCATGGGACCTGGAGGTGCTGCGTGGAAGTATCCACTACCGTCTGCGGCGGGGCATCCCGCTGGCAGTTTGTCCGGTTGGGAATGATGAGGTTCAGAATCTTAGTCCGCGCCATCAGCGCGTACTGGTCCTGAACAAGATGCATGAGATATGGCAGCAACGATGGGATGAGAGTTTGAATGGCAGAGGAACGTACATGTTCATACCGGATGTGTGCTTTTCCTCTGCGTATGGTTTTGAATTTGATCTGTTCCTTGGGTACTGCTCACGGGACACGACAGTATGAATGGGTTCCTGTATAGGCGTGGTCTGGCTACTGAGGCTAGATGCCCTTGTGGCGCGGAGGAGGAGAGTATTAAGCACCATCTCGTGGAGTGTGGCCTGTACGGGGACTTGCGTGATTTGGAGGCGTGTGGAATCGTGGTGAATGAGGAGGGTGTAAATGTGAGTGGTATTTTGAGTGTAAAAGAGAGATATGAATGCTTTAATGCATTTGCCGTGGCAATGTTTGAGAGACGAATGAGAATGGCGCGTGAATGAGTGCGTGAATGACACGCAGGGTGGCTACAGCCGGGTGAAATACCAAGGTCGATTCCGGTTGTACCTTCGGGTATTAGCGAACCCGCGTACCTGAGCTGGCTTAGCGGTGCCTAGGAATTTACAAGATTCCTTACCGTAGCTCTACGAGCGGAGTACAAACCAAAGTACTCTTAAAACAAAAATGGGTACCACGGGGATCGGGAGCCCCACAGTAGAATATACTGTGCCCGATTGAGGTGAGGCGCCATTTGGCAGCTACATGGTGGTTGTGGTTACTACCCATGTCACGGGTACGGTCTTCTGATCGTAGGTGCGAGGTAACTGGCAAATGTAGCAATGCATTGTACTTATCTCGGGCACTGTCACTGCTAATGACAGTAGAGGCTTAGAAGTCCTCGCCACCAGCAGATGGAGAGTCAGCTTGTAACTGATTCTATCTGTTTACTGCCAATAATGGTGGTGCGTTGATTGAGCGTATCCCGATTCCTTCAGTAGGGGACTCGTGGTCTTATGCGCGGGCAACTACACCACGTTAAATAATAAACTATAACTGAAGCTTTATTGAGGGAACGGTAAAGCTCATCGTATACCGGTTGAACTATGTTAGATGACACTCAAGAGTAACGATCGGTTGAGAAAGTTGAAAAGAGGCTGTTTCAGCTCGTTTAGGATTTCAACTATCAATAGAGCAAACGATTGCATTAATGACGACTAGAAAAAAAAAACTTTTATTACACGTGACAAAATTTAAGAAAACTAAAAAAATATTTTATCAAACATTTTTTTAAAAGAAAAGTTAAGTAGAACAATAAATATTTGATCAAATATTCGAACAAATTTTAAGAAGAAATTTTAATATGAACAATTAATTTGTTTTCGTTTCTTTATTTGTTTTTAAAGAGTTGTTCTTTAATAAAATAAAATAAATGACAGTTTAGTTAGGGTTTAATACGGATCGAATTTTCCGGCCTAGCGATCTTGAACTTGGATCCCTGACCGCTATTGAAGAAGCGTTTTACGAAATTAGCATAAGAGTACTATGAGAGTTTTGGAGTAACAGCTACATCTGAGCTCTCCTTCCACCATATATTTTTTCTTCGATCTTCAATTATTTTAGGGGTTCCTATTTTATATTTATTTATTTAATTTTTTTTTGGTTTCTTTACAACTTTTACAACCATTTCTGATTTGATCCTTTGTGATATCCTGAATTTTATAATATTTTTTATCCTCTCCCTTCGAGAAGTTAATATCTACAGACAGTTCCAAATAAAAATTACGAAATTCGCTGACATATTTTTTCTCTTCTTCTTCTCCTCTTCTCCTCGCCCATTCCAACCAAACCCTTAAAAAAACAATTTTCGAATCGCCCCAGTGCTACCACAATCCTAGTAAACAAGTATGCCAATAGCAACGAACAATTGCAAAGCCCCTTACGTTGTACTAGAGGTTATACAATACTATCCTTCGCGCAACTACTGCCATCTATTGAGATTGAAAGTCATTGTGAAATTTACACTACAAATTATCTGAATACTTTATTTCTGATAAAAAAATGTTCATATATTTTTTATTTATTTTCTATTTACTATTGGCAATTATTATGCATAATTTTTTTTAAATTATTTAAAAAAAAAATACTGAATTGTTATTTAAATTGTAGCTGTGTAACGCCATCTTAAATTTCTTGCAACGAATAATCCGATTTCTATAGGACAAAGAGGGCAGTCCCATATTCTATTGGAATTCAATAGTTAAAAACCTATTCAAAAAAAAGCTCTTCTTTGTTTATTCGGTATGTTTCTTCATTGAAAAAATTCTATTATTTTTAATTATTTTCTTATTACAACTTATTGGAAAACCAAATTAAATGGACTTTAAGGTGTTCGAAAGCTTCTACACAAGAAATATCATTAAAACTGATTATTATCAAATTCAAAATCGATCAACAGTCATTTATAAAACGATTTGATAACTGCCAGTTTTACTATGAAAATATGGCAAAATAATTAAAAACAATAACCTATTATGCTTGCCTGATTTTTTTTTTAATTTTTTAATTTTTTTTAGTTATTTTTATTTATCTGATCGTTGAACATCGGAAAAACTACGAAATGCGCCGATAGAAAATTTAATCCAATTTGATGTTCTTAGGGAAGGTAAGCTGGGTAGCTTTGCCTCTTAACCCACGCGGAAAGATATTCCGGATCTGGAGATCTCTCATGCATTATGTTAAGCAAGGGTTCGTACCTGTCCTTTACCAAAATAAATTGTTTAATGCAAAATTTAATTACTCTTTTATATAAAAATTTATAATATAAGATTTTTTGATAAACACTTCAACTTACCTTATAAACGGGTTCAGGATGTGGCCATGCTTGAACAAGCGAAGACAACAAAATAGCAGATATGATTACGACCAATAGAAAATACTTCATTTTGATTAGTTTTTTTCTTTCGTGTATCAATTGATATCCAAAATCGAACTAAAAATCAACTAGTTTTCTTCTGGGTTTATATACTAAATTAAAGATCGCCAAAATGGAAAAAGCTTGATAAACGAAAATTCTAATGAACCACAAGAACCACAAATTTCCGTGATTAATATTTAATTAATTCGGCTTAGATTTGCAAATTAGAACCAAATTCGATAAGAAAAATATTTAGAATCAAAAAATATTGATGGAAAATTGCAATAATAATTCGATCTGATAAGATCATAATCAATAAATGCCGGAGAAGGGCAGGGGGGAAGAACTTTTAGTATTTAGAAAACAAAATGTTTACAATTGTAGAAACGTTTATCTTGTCTTATGCATATATCTACATTTATATTTTATGCATATTTACTTACTTAAAAATATGAATTTATAAAAATCAATTAAATGTATGAAAAAAAATAATATAGGGGTTTTTAATAAGAGTGACATGATTCCTTTTCAAAAACAAAAATATTAATTATTAACGAAATTCAAATGTTTTTTATTTAATGTGAAGTACAATCGATACAATTAAGTTCTGAATAAAACGTCATTCAAATGGCCTCCACGACTTCTTTTGCAGGAAAGAATTCGATGAACCTAATTTTCGAGCACTTTTTCCACTAAATCAAGTCCTATGTCATGAAAAACACGTTCAATATTGACTTCTAAAGCTTGAAAAGAGTCCGGTTTATTGCTAAAGACCAATGACTTCAAATAACTCCACAATAAATAGTCTAATGATGTTAAATCACAACTTCTTGGAGGCCATTCAATGTCACAATTTCTTGAAATAATCGAATCTCCAAACTTTTCTCGCAATAATTCAGTTTTTGCACGTGCTATGTGGCACGTAGCCCCGTCTTATTGGAACCAGATGTTGTCAAGATCAACTTCTTCCAATTTCGGCCATAAAAAGTTGGTTATCATCGATCTATACCGCTCCCCATTGACAGTAACGGTGTTACCAGCTTCATTTCGAAAGAAGTACGGACCTATGGTACCACCAGACCAAAAACCACACCAAACTGTCAATTTAGGTGAAAGTAATGGGTATTCATGAATAATTTGTAGGTTATCTTCGCACCAGAATCGACAGTTTTGTTTATTTACCGCACCACTCAGATGAAAGTGAGCCTCATCGGAGAAGATGATGAGCGCACGAAAAGTTGCAATTGGAGAACGATTATTTTGATAATAAAATTGAATAATTTGTAAACGTTACTTAATACAATGAAAAAAAAGACAGATCATGACATATTAAAAATGGCCGAAACGTCAATTAGAAATACTATCACTCTTATTGGAAAACCCTATATATAAAATTATATATGATAGATAATATAACTTAAAAAAATGAACTGCATTTGAAAAAAGACTTCAAACGTATAATTTAACACTCGAATCATTAATTAATTGTATTTAATATTTAGTATTTAATAGATAAAATTTTAATTTTTCATAAATATGAAAATTTTCTCTTCTCTTCCTTTATCAAGGAAAATTTCAAACCAGATAATATAAGTGACAGTTCAAAACTCAGGGATATAGTATCAAATTCCTATTTAAGTACTCATATGACAATATATACTCCTACTTATGTATGTCAAAATGAATATGATAGTTGAGAAACTGTCTACGTCTCCGTTCATAAATTTTAGGTACAATATGACATTTTCTAATTTTAGAAAATCCAATTAATATTTCCTAGATTTTATACTCGACCATATAACAACAAATATTAAAGAATTTTCGACTTCCTTTTTTAACGAAAGTCATGTTGCTTTTTGTTGTATATTTATTTTTAGGAAAAAAATTATGATTTCAATTTAAAAGAGATTTTTTAATTTGTGTTCATTAAAATGAATTTTAATTAAAATTTAAATAAGTAAAATCAAATGGCTGAATTATAGAAATTTTTATAAAAATTGCTTTTATTTCTTTAAAGAAATTTTTGTTCAAATTGTTGTTATGATTAGGGAAAATATAAAATTTCCTAAAAATTTTCTTTTAAAAGGACTTTTTTACTTTTTTTTTTGAAATGACAAGGAAGATTTTTATTATCTAATAATTTTTTTAAAAAGTTTTCATTGCCTGGTTTTAGGCTAAAAACAAGTTCAACTCGATTTTATATTTCTCAACATTATAACGGGTGTAGATGAATTTTCTTACTAACGTGTAAAAGAGATTTAACATTATCTTAAAAATACATACGAGTTGTGGCAGAAAATTGATGAGACTGGTACTAGACGACTTCTCTATGAAGCTGTGTGCAGTACAAATTTCAAAACGGACCTCAAGACGGACCTCAATCACGGACGCATTTAACATTGAAAACTGATGAAAATATAGAATTTGTCTAGCGATTCTTTATAAAAAAGAGATTGTTTCTAAACAAGAAAGTCCTTAAAATGCTGAGAAAAAGGTTTCTTTACTAAAGATCTGTCATTGCGTACACTTACACTTGGTTTCTTCATTCATCAAAAAGGTTTTTGTTGCAAAAATGGAATCTGTTGGAACCCCAGAACCAAATTTTCATTTGATTTTTGTTTGTTTCTTAAGATAAAAAATACTTAAAAATATATAATTTTGGTATTATCGATAACACCCAAAGGAGTTGCATAAGCTGAGACTTTTTAATCTTAAAATATGAACAAACTTAGAAAATCATTTTTTTAGAGCTTTCAGTATGAACAATTTTTTATAGTTAAAACAATTTTAATTTCATAATCTTGATATTATATGATCTTAGATAGTAATTTTTTTAAAAAAGTAGATTTGGATCAAAATTGGTCATAAACCCAAGGTACCAGTATTTAGGATGATTCCATTTCCAATTTCTAACTAGAAATCCACTTAGTTTAGAATGTAAAACAATATCAAATGACATTAATTTTACTATAATTTCTATAATTATTTTTATTTTAGATAAAATTCAACATACCAAATAATTATTAAATTGGCTTTTTTTGGTTAATTTTTTTAGAAATTCCAATAAAAGTTTTAGGCATAGAAAAATACAATAAATGAAATTGCGAAAAATTCTTCTAATAATATTTATACGAGGTCTGTTCAAAAAGTATCGCGAATTTTGTGTTTATTAAAAAATTATTTATTTATTCATAAATATCTATTTTGTCCCCTTCAAATTAATCCCCACAAGATATTATACACTTGTGCGAACGTTTTTTCCAATTCTCGAAGCACTTCAAAAAATCATTTTTTGTGATCTTGTTCAGCTCCTCCTTCGATGTCGTTTTTATCTCCTCAATTGTAGCGTAGCGTCGTCCTTTCATGGGGCTCTTCAGTTGGGGGAACAAGAAAAAGTGACAGGGGGCCAGATCTGGGAAATACAGTGGCTTCGGCTTTATTAGTGTGTTGTTTTTGGCCAAAAATTCGCGCACAAGCAACGATGCGTGAGTAGGGGCGTTATCATGGTGCAAAAGCCAATTTTTGTTCTTCCACAAATCCGGGCGTTTCTAGCGGATTGCTGCACGCAAATTGCACATAAGTTGCAGGTAATATTCCTTATTGACCGTTCTACACTGTGGCAAGAACTCATGATGCACCACGCCCCTCAATCGAAGAAAACTATAAGCAAAACCTTCACATTCGACCGAACTTGGTGCGCTTTTTTCGGTCTTGGCTCGTGCGGTAGCTTCCATTGTGATGGTTAAGATTTGGTTTCTTAGTTATAACCATAAACCCATGATTCGTTACCAGTTATGATTCTCTGGAGCAAATTTGGGTCGTCGCGGACAGAGTCCAAAAGCTCCTTAGCAATGTTAATGCGATGCTGTTTTTTATCCAAATTTAGTAATTTCGGTACGAATTTCGCGGCGATCCGTCTCACGCCAATCGATATGTTTAAGTCCTCAGTAACTTCTCTAACGATGATTTGACGATTGGACAATACTTTTTTCTTCACTTCATCAATGTTTTCGTCTGTTGTTGACTTGCTCGTGCGTCCGGCACGCTTTTCATCGTTTACATTTTCTCGGCCCTCTGGGAACATTTTGTACCACCAATAAACGTTGTTTCGCTCCAGGTAGCTTTACCATATGCCAAAGTCAACATTCGGAATGCGTCCGCGCAATTAATTTTGTTTTTTCACACAAAATTTGATACAGATTCTTTGATCCATTTTTTGGAATGGGCAAAAATCGAAAGACTGTCAAAAATTAACTGAGCATTCCAAACGACCGAACTTGTCGGAATAAGTGAAAGACATGAGTACCAATATAACGCCACAAAAAAATCGAAAATCGAATATACGTAACTCGCGGAAATTCAAAAGTCGCGATACTTTTTGCACAGACCTCGTATAATTTTCTATTCATGATATTTTTAACCTATTTCGATTTATTATCAGTTAATATCATGTTCATATATATGTGCATATATGGTATATTCTTTACTAGTAAACTTTTACTTCATGAAAGTTTTTATTAATGCTTTCATTAGTATACCAATCGTGTCGATAGTCTAATTCAAAAGAGCACATGAAATCCTTGAAGACTGACAAAATATTCCTTGAGGATTGAAGAATTATGTCTTTATACATTGAGCACTAATAACTCATCGATATTAGTCTATTAATCGATTTTCTTACTATGTAAAGACATAATAGAAGGAAATTACGTTGTTAGCTTGAAAGTTGATTTATTTAATAATTTTCCTTCTTTTCATATACGATGACTATTGAAATTTAATACACTTCATACGAGTACACAAATATTGATTTATTTTTAACAATATAAACGAATTGTTTTTAAAATATATATAGTACATCAAAATATCTTATTTATTTAGTTTTTTTCAGTAATTATTATTGAAATAAAAAAATTATGCTAATAACAATGATTAAATCATTGAAGCTATATAAATGCGAAGCGTATTAAATTTGAAAAAAAAATAAGAGAAAAAAGCCATCATTTCGTTAGGGGTTTCAGTTAATTTGTAATCAGTTATCTTCCAAATGAATCAACTTGATTGATGTATTCGAATAATCAAATTTGAACCGTGGCTTTGCACAAGGATACTCGTAAACAAGTCAAAATTAATTTGTTGTTATTTGAAATGTAGCCAAAACTAAATAAAGTTTACTATTGAAAATTAGATCCAACTAGGCTATTCTACGTTGCCATATTGTGAAAATTGTTACTATTCAGAAAATTCCATTTATTTCGATTAGTGAACATAAATATGTATTCAACAAGTTATGCTAAAACAATTACAGGAATGAGTATGAGTACGAGTACGCGTCCATCAATGTTTTTCTTCAAATATAAGGAATCAGACCGCCTGTTGGCAAACACGTTTACATCCCACTGACTTTTATTCAGAAAAGCAATTTTCCTTATTTTCTTCATCAATGAAAATTAGTTTATATATTGTACATTCCTGTTCAACCATCACCCCCCACCCTTCCCCCCTCCCCATAAACAGAAATAAAAATAACATAAATTTACATAGTACTCATGTTATAGAAATTAAATATCATTAATAATATATAATTTTCGTTTAAAAGTCAAAGTAATAGTGCAAAAATATCATCACTATAAATGTTTTATAAAATAATTCAAATTTTGAAAATTAGAAAAATATTAAAAGTTTGCAAGGATCATGTGTATAAATTTATTTCTTTATTTTTGTACTATTTAGTTACAAAAAAATCTAAAAACTATTCTACGAGGGTCGTTCAATAAGTCCTTAGAAAATCCGAGATATTGGGCTCGTAGTGTCGGCGAAGATTTTTTTTTGTAAGTAGCATTATCGACAGGAAAGCTGTCCTAGTAGCAAAATTTCAGCTCGATCCATAGCGTAGGTCAATTTCTATCGTCGATTAAAGTTAACGACATTTATTTGTGCATAACAATGGAAAAAAGCGAGTTTAGGGCTGTCATCAAACATCTCCATTTGAAGAGCTTAAGCCCGAAAGAAATCAAAGCCGAGTTGAATGCAGTTCATGGCACATCTGCACCTGTGTTTGCGATGGTTTACAATTGGGTGAATGAATTTAAACGTGGCCGTTCATTCACAAAAGATGAACATCGTTCAGGACGCCCAGTTGAGGTGTCTACTCCTGAAATCATCGACAAAATCCACGATCTGATTTTAAACGATCGGTGAATTAAAGTGCGCGAATTAGTTGAGGCCACGGGCATATCACAAGGTACAGTCGCTTCAATTTTGCATGAAAAAATGTCTGTGAAAAAAATGTCGGCAAGATGGGTGCCGCGTTTGCTCTCAGAGGAGAATAAGCGCAATCGTGTAGTGGACTCTGAGGCTATGTTGGCACTCTTTCATCGAAATCCTGCTGAATTCCTTCGTCGATATGTCACTGTGGACGAAACCTGGATACACTACTACACTCCAGAAACGAAGAGACAGTCATCACAGTAGATTTTCAAGGGTGAACGGGCTCCGAAGAAGGCAAAAACTGTGCCATCGGCCGGCAAGGTGATGGCCACGGTCTTTTGGGATTCGCAGGGCATCATTTTTATCGACTACTTGGAAAAAGGAAAACCAATAACAGGAGCGTATTACGCGTCGTTATTGCAACGGTTGAGCGAGGAAATCAAAGAGAAACGCCCTCATCTGAAGAAGAAAAAAATCCTCTTGCATCAGCACAATGCGCGTGTGAACACCTGCGCTGTTTCCATGGCCAAAAATGTGGAATTGAGAATGGAATTGTTGCAGCATCCCGCTTATTCACCATATTTGGCCCCGAGTGACTATTTTCTTTTCCCCAATCTGAAGAAATGGCTTGGCGGACGACGGTTCACTTCCAATGAGGACGTCATTGCTCAAACGGATGAGTATTTTGCAGAACTTCCGAAATCCTATTTTTTGGACGGGATAAAAATTTTGGAAAAGTATATAGAGCTAAAAGGAGATTATGTTGAAATATAAATTTTTTTTTTTTAAAACAGTTTTTTTTCATCTTTTTCTAAGGACTTATTGAACGACCTTCGTAAAAACTACAAAATTGTTCAAAAAAAATTTCACAAGTTATTATAATGCCTTAAAAAAATTATAGTTCTTCTTTTAAAAATAATACATATTAGGATAAATTCTATTTAATATAAAAAATAGATATTATACGAGGGTAATATGATAAGACAGTAATAAATGCTAAAAATACATCTGATATCAGCAAAATAATATTTTTGTTATCAATAAGCATTCCTAAGAAGATGTTATAATTTTTTTTTATAAATATCTATGCATTAGTTTAGTTTTGATAGCCATTTAAAAGAGACAAGGTTCGTGTTTTTTATTAATATTGAAAAAAGTGAATATTGTAAATTCATAAAACATAATTGTTTGGTAAAAAACTATGTCTGAAACGAAAACTAACTTTAAAAAATATTATATGGACCTCTTACTATCGTTTGGAATAAATCAGAAGTTATTTACTAAATTTCCTTATAGTTGTAAAAGTATAAGTACTGCATTTGCTAATACCTGACCATTTGAATATTTGAAAGTGTAATTAATATAAATAAATTTTTACAACGATTCATAGCAGAGACCAAATTTAAATATAAATGATTCTGTTGGCAGGAAAGGTTATGGCTAGTATTTTTTTGGAATGCACATGGTATAATGTCCATCGAATATCTTGAAGGGAAAAAAAACGATATCAGAACAGTATCAAACAGCATTATTAGATCAGTTGAAAAATAAAAATAAAACAAAACAAAAAGATCGCATTTGGCAAAGAAAAAAATTATATTTCATCAAAATAATGCACCTGCATATTAATTGACATTTGCAACGGTAATATTAGTGGAATTACGTTATAAATTACTTTCCCACCCATAATATTATTAATATTTATATTTGTACAACTTGTTCCGGTTTCCAGACATGATAAAATGGCTTTGTGGAAATAAACATGCAGTCAATTCTGAAGTTATAAACGAAACAGGTATCTATTTTACAGAGTTTGACAAATCGTATTACATTGATGGTATTGAAAGTTCAAAAGTCGTTAAACAAAGCGTTTCGAGCTAAAAGGAGACTATATTGAAAACTAAATCAATTTTTGTTTAATAAATTAGTTCTTTATTTCATTTATAACTGACTTATCATACTGCCCTTGTTTTATTTAGATTATATTAAAAAAATTGCTATCTATTATTTTTTCATCAAAATGCAAAATACAAAAGCTCTTCGAATTGTTATTGCCACGAAAAATATTCAAAGTACAATTCCATATTTTCTTTTTTTTAGATGTTCGATTTTTCTATATGTAAAATGATAATAATTTTCCATTCAACAGAATAGATTGAAATTTATACCTTTTGACATCGTGAATATGTTGATTTTGTTTATGTTCAAATGAAATATTATTTATATAAAATATCTTCCATTTACCATAATATATATACTATATAAAAAAAATGGGCGCTAAATATTCATATGCTCTCAGCTACACTGAACTCTCAACTGATAAGAAAACCAATCCACATGGACTCTAAAGTGTGCAATAAATTTTCAAACAAAAAAATACCATTACCACTGATCATTGTCCAAATTAAAATCTACCAACAGTCGTTTACAAAATGATTTAATAAATTCCTGTTTGAAATACAACAAGTTATTATGCTGGTCTTATTTTTTTTCAATTTTTTTAAGTCATCGTTGAATATCAGAAAAACAGCGAAATAGCACTGATAAAAAATTCAATCTTTGTTGATTTTCTTAGGGAAAGTAATTTTGCCATAATTCTCTCTCTTGGGGACTATTTTTTTCGTAGTTCATAAGTAAAAAAAGGGATCATCGCTTCTCTCTTACCCAACCCAAACTAGAGACACTGCCTTCTTACCTACACAAAGTGGAGATGCTTTCCTCTTACGATAAAGGAAATTAGAAACGTTTTTCTTTACCGAATTAGAACTAATTTTTAGTTTTTAAAAATATATTTGTCAATCCAAAGTAAATCTTTTCAACAACAATAACTTCTCAACTAAAAATCAACAATAACTTCTGAGGTTTATATACTAAATTGAAGATCGCCAAAATGAAAAAAGCTTCATAAACAAAAATTCTACTAAACCACAAGAACCACAAAACTCTTTCCATGATTACAATTTAATTAATTCGACTTAGATTAAGAAATCAGAATATGGAATATGAGATATTTTTATAATCAAAAAATTTTGATGAAAAATTGCAATTATAATTCGATCTGATAAGGTCATAATCGATAATTGCCGGAAAAGTGTTAGACGAAAGAACTTTTAGTATTTAGAAAAGAACATTTCTAATTATTTTTATTTATTCGAAATCTAATTCGTAATTTATCTCAATTATTATTCAAATAAGGTGAAAAATGCTAGACGAAAAAGTGTTAGAAGTAACGTCTGGTAATATTAAAACTTGAAAAAAAAATCATAATGTAAATTATTGACTCGGCTAAATTTTCTGTTGGCTAAATATGATGATGGAAATGTAATGAATCACTTTTTTGATGTAGTCCTTAAATCCGCGACCATTAATATTTGTTTGAATTAAAAGTTTTTGCACACAGCAATAACAAAAAACAGATTTATCTCCAACAAAAGTCTTATATTTTAAGTGCAGTTTCTTTATGTCGAAAGTTCATAACAAAAATCAAAGGATATCTGGTCAGTAGTATTTTGGAAAAGCGCGCTTACCATACTGATCCAGCCAATATTGCCAATAATATATTATTCTTTTATTTTACTTATTTTTGCAAGAGCAAATTAAAAAGCAATAAGTACGAGGGTCGTTCAATAAGTCCTTAGAAAATTTCAGAAATTGCGCTCCTAGTGTCGGTAAAGCTTTTTTTTTGTAAGTAGCATTATCAACAGGAAAGCTGTCCTAGTAGCAAAATTTCAGCTCGATCCATAGCGTAGGTCAATTTCTATCGTCGATTAAAGTTAACGACATTTATTTGTGCATAACAATGGAAAAAAGCGAGTTTAGGGCTGTCATCAAACATCTCCATTTGAAAGGCTTAAGCCCGAAAGAAATCAAAGCCGAGTTGGATGCAGTTCGTGGCACATGTGCACCTGTGTTTGCGACGGTTTACCATTGGGTGAATGAATTTAAACGTGGCCGTTCATCCCCAAAAGATGAACATCGTTCAGGACGCCCAGTTGAGGTGTCTACTCCTGAAATCATCGACAAAATCCACGATCTGATTTTGAACGATCGGCAAATTAAAGTGCACGAATTAGTTGAGGCCACGGGCATATCACAAGGTACAGCCGCTTCAATTTTGCATGAAAATTGTCTGTGAAAAAAATTTCGGCAAGATGGGTGCTGCGTTTGCTCTCAGAGGAGAATAAGCGCAATCGTGTAGTGGACTCTGAGGCTATGCTGGCACTCTTTCATCGCAATCCTGAATTCCTACGTCGATATGTCACTGTGGACGAAACCTGGATACACTACTACACTCCAGAAACGAAGAGACAGTCATCACAGTGGATTTTCAAGGGTGAACGGGCTCCGAAGAAGGCAAAAACTGTGCCATCGACCGGCAAGGTGATGGCCACGGTCTTTTGGGATTCGCAGGGCATCATTTTTGGAAAAAGGAAAAACAATAACAGGAGCGTATTACGCGTCGTTATTGCAACGGTTGACCGAGGAAATCAAAAAGAAACGCCCCCATCTGAAGAAGAAAAAAATCCTCTTGCATCAGGACAATGCGCGTGTGCACACCTGCGCTGTTTCCATGGCCAAAATTGTGGAATTGAGAATGGAATTGTTGCGGCATCCCGCTTATTCACCAGATTCTGAAGAAATGGCTTGGCGGACGACGGTTCACTTCCAACGAGGACGTCATTGCTCAAACGGATGAGTATTTTGCAGAACTTCCGAAATCCTATTTTTTGGACAGGATAAAAATTTTGGAAAAACGGTTGGAAAACTGTATAGAGCTAAAAGGAGATGATGTTGAAAAATAAAAAATTTTTTTTTTAAAAACAATTTTTTTCCATCTTTTTCTAAGGACTTATTGAACGACCCTCGTATGAAAGCGTTGAAAAATTTGGCATAACGCATAAAGTTCTTCTAAAATTGAATTTGAAATTTCGAAATTAAATCGACATTTAATAGACAACATTCACCTCCACACCAACTGGTTAACACAACAGTTCTCCTATATATGTGTTAGTATAGAAATGTTAATTTTGAATTGAAATTTCGAGGCGAAAATATTCAGAAAAGCAACGTACACATACACATATGTGTACACCAATGGGAAAAGCAATTTGTGCTGAGGAGACTTAAGCTACGATCACACGGAATTATTCATGCAATGATAGTGTGATAGAGGAAATTTTTTACACCAGTAATAGGCCTATAGAGGTTCTGGGACACTTTTTGAAAAATAATTAAAAAAAAAAATAAGTAGACTACTACTTTTATATAACTCAATGGTCACGCCAACCTATGCAGCAAATCAGACACAACACTATGACGCATACAGCAATGGATTTTGGCAAATCCACTTTCAAAAAGTGTCCCTGATCCTCCACAGCCCTACTACTTGCACCATCCTAAAATAATGGTCCGTTCGTGATTTTTTGCACAAACCAAATTGCGTGCGATTTGAGAGGGAGTTTGCACAAATCAAAACGTCCGCCATTGTAGAACGAATTAAAGTGAAATATTCACTTGCATACTAAGTAGAAATACGTGTAATTTTTTTAAAAAATTCTTAAAATAAAAAATGTTCTAAGGAAAATGGCAGATAAAAAAGTAAAAAAAAACTCGAAATGTTCTTTTGCTGAAAGCCAAAGTTAAGATAATTAGAATGTGCGATGACGGAACTCCTCAAGCTGAAGTAGCCCGCCAACTAGGTTTGAAACGTTCTACTATAAACACTGTAGTCAAGAACAAAGAAAAAATTCTTTTTGAAGTGAAAAATGCTACACCAATAAATAGTGCCATCATAAGAAAAGAACACGGTCTTGTTGCAGATATGGAGAAATTACTAGTTATCTGGATAGAAAATCAAACAAAACAACACCTACCCTTAAGTCAGGCAATTATTCAAAGTAAAGCGCAAAGCTTGTTTAATGACTTAAAAGTTAAAAAAGGCGCAAACGAGACTAAATTTTGTGCTAGTCGTGGATGGTTTCATCGATTCAAAAATAGATCCAACTTACACAACATTAAAGTCACCGGTGAAGCAGCAGATGCAGATGTTGAAACTGCAAAAATATATCCAGGAATTGTGAAAGAAGGAGGATATACAAAAGACCAAATTTTTAATGTTGATGAGACAGGTCTTTTTTCGAAGAAGATGAACTTTTATTTCTAAAGAAGAAAAGACTATGCCAGGATATAAAGTAGCCAAAGAGAGAATTACTCTTTTATTAGGTAGTAATGCCTCAGGAACGTATAAACTTAAACCCATGCTTTTCCATCGCAATAAAAAACCCTAGAGAGTTAAAGAACTATTCGAAAGATAAATTGCCAGTCTACTATAGGTCTAACCCTAAAGTATGGGTTACTGCATATATTTTTGAGGAATGGTTTAACAAAAATTTTACGGCTGAAGTTAAGGAATATTGTAGAATTTTATTAGTTATCGATAATGCTCCCGGTCATCCGCAAAATTTAGGCAACGATAATATTCGAGTTGAATTTTTACCACCAAACATCACATCTATCCTTCAACCCATGGACCAGTATGTTATCGCGTCATTTAAACTGAACTATTTAAAAAAAACATTCAGTAAAATAATTGGTGCAATTGACAGTAAAGAAGGTTCAGGTAGGGAAGTTTTAAAAAAAGTTTCGGCGGAATACAATATTTTAGATTGCATAAAAACTATTCGAGACACCTGGAATGATATTTCAGTTTCTACAATGAAAGAGGCCTGGAATAAATTATTTCCGCAGGAGACAAAAGATAGGGAAGATAGCGAAGATAATAACGCTGAAATCATTTGCAATATTATAGATATGGCTCAAAATCTAGAGTTAGAAGTAGATTCAAATGATGTAGTTGAACTTATAGCATCCTACAATGAACCTCTCAACAATGAAGATCTTTTAGAATTAAATGAACAGATACAACCTGAAAATTTAGTATGCAATATCGTAGAAAAATCCACTCAATCCGAAGGGCTAACATCCAAAATTTTATCAGATGCTTTCCAATGTTTTCAAAATGGAATGGCTCTTTTTGAAAAATACGATCCAGATTTTGAGAGGAGTTTAAAGGTTAACAAAGACATTATGGACGCATATTCCTGTTATTCAGAATTATACAGGGAAATGAAAAAAACATAGTAAACAAAGCTCTTTAAAAGATTTTTTGCTACAAAAACTATATCACCTAGCTCAAAATCAAAAGAAATCTCCTGACTCACCAGCAAAAAAGCGTTTAGCGTTTGATTACACCACTTATGAAGATGATACATCATTCTCTACGTCATCGAGCAATTAAATTTGAATGACAACATTATACCAATTGAATTCTACATTAGCTGTATTCCATTGGACCAACTTTGCTACTCGCAAGTACTTGCGAGTAGATGTCCAATGGAACGCATAATTTTGCGTACAAAACTGTGTAATTTGCAATTATATGCACATAATTTTCAACTTTACTTTTCTTGATACATGGAGGCACATCTTCATCAGAATCTGATGATGATGTAGAGTCTATAAAGTCAAATAAGTAAATATAACAAAAATATGACACTTCAACATAACCAATGAACCCGCTAAGCCATCTATTGCCAGGTAGAAAACTACAATCCCCTTACCCTAAGGGGAGAAGTGCAACTACTCGCGCGAAATACTTATCTGTATGAGCAAGAGTAGCTGCGAGTGGCTAGACGTACTTGTGAGTAGCAAAATTTTCCCAATGGAATACAGCTATTTAAATATGTAGTACATATTGTTGAATTATGAAGTTTCCCAAGTAACGCACTCGGAACTCACACAATAAGTGCCGTCAATGAGTTCCGTTTTTGTTACGTCTGACGGCTCTTAGTTCAGCATTATGTCGTATTACGAATGAGTGCCGTCTATAGACTTGAATGACGGAACTAACTGAACTCGAAATGAATTTAGTCCGAATGTATTGTAAATTTTCATTTCTATTAGTTGTGAAATAACCAATTGCTAATTGAATGTTGCGGCGACAACAAGTTTTCCTCGTGCGTAAAATAAAGAAACGTAATAGTACATTATATTAATTAAACTATATTATTAGAATTAAAATATATAATAAATAATAATATTATTAAAAGGAAAATGTCCAAAAATATTAGTATGTGCAGTAAAAAAAAAAACCTAGAATTCACACTTGTTGATTTGCCTATACCGGTGCAAGGTAATATAATTGAAACCAACAATTCCATTGAATATCTTGAAAGTTTGGATAAAACAGAAGAAAGCTCCAGCACTCCACAAATACAACATTATTCCACTGAATATCTTCAAAGTTCGGATGAAACAGAAGAAAGCTGCAGCACGAGTTGATACAGGCCGAGTTGATAAATTCAAACTATTTGATGAATCGCTTTTAGAAGCAAGTGAAGACGTGAAAATAGAATTGGTATGATCATATTTGTGATATTATTACAAGTTATCATTTTAATGTATGTACTATATTGATCAACAGATAGATATTTTTATGAAGCAGTCGGGAACAGAATTGAAAAAGTTTTTATATGCAACGTGCAAAATATTGTTTACCGAAGAATTGGCCTCCAAATTTACATTTGATGGGAGGCAGGCAAATATTGGCTTCAAGGACCTGAATGTGTCAAAAATAATTAAGAGTAAGCATAATCTAAATTATTTTTAAATCTATGATAACATAACTAATAACTATTTTTTAATATAGATTGTGCATTGGATAAATTTCCCTTCGTTAGGGAACATGATATTAATAAAATTTTGAGGAGGTTTTTTTATACCACAAAAGACAATATATCCAAAAAAAACAAAAAAAAGGAACAACATTGTGCAACTACTTCGGACACCGAATTGTTCCATGACATCGAGTTCTTAGAAATTAAATAGGTTTTAAGTTTTTTATATGGTTATATAGCTAGAAGAGGCTATTTTATTTAATTTTTAATTTTTTTTTATTAATTTTTTAATTTTATAAAAATATATTTGATTACAAAAAAAATTAAAAATATTTAACTATATGAAGACCCAATTAACACCAGTTACGAAAATTAAGCTGTTTAACGGCACTCTGACGGCACTCTGTTCCGTCAGCTAATTACGAATTTGTTTAAGATGGGTTCAGAAACTGTTCGTTCTTTGTCTGTAAAAGCCGGAACTCGAAAAATTTGTTTGCTTTCATGTATGGGTGCACCCATACATGCAATTTCATGTATGAATGCACCCACACATGAAAGCAAAATAATTTTTTGAGTATCGGCTTTAACAGACAAAGAACGAACAGTTTCTGAACCGTTTCTGAACCCATCTTGAACAAATTCGTAATTATATGACGGAACAGAGTTCCGTCAGAGTGCCGTTAAATAGCTTAATTTTCTTAACTGGTGTTACTTGGGGTTATGTTTATTTTTTAAGTTTTGTTTAATATGTATGTATATGAATTTGTTTTTTTTTTGTTTTTTTTTGTTATACACGTTAAATATAGCATTAAAAAAATATAAACGTATGAAATAAAAGTGTAAAACTACATACATATATCCCTCTTTTTATTTTTATTTATATACTTATTGTTTTAGTTTGTTTCAAACATACATATTCATCAATAAAAGCAGTAGTTTCGCTTTACGTACATTTTCGTTTTACGTACACGCTCCGGTCCCAAAGTGTACGTAAGTGCGGGGTATGACTGTAATAATAATATCATAATTGCTATTATTATTCTCTCAACTATTTTATTTAGTTGTTCTAAAATTTTATTATATTTAGTTGGAAACATGGCAGACGATCAGAATATAATCGGTGATAAAATGTTTACAAAAAATTCTTGTACCATATTTTTCGGTAAGCGCCATCTGTTGTTAGATTTTGAAGCCATTGACGCACCTATGAAGTGCTACTTGTACCTCCTAAATTTTTGCTAGTTATAATAAATTTTAACGTCTACCTTATTTGAAATAAAAATAATTAAGAATAATTCACAGAAGAACTAACAGCATAGAAAATCAAATGCCAAGCAACCAAAATTGACATTTGCCAATGTTGTGCCAGGATGTATAAAATCGGCAAGCCATAATTGTGCGCACTGGTTCGAGAAATATCCTTTCCCTAATTTTCGTGCATATTAAACAGATCGTGCAATATGCTGCACGAACCGCTCTGTTGACTTTTTAGACTTGAACAAATTTCGCACGAACTGCGTGATCTCAGTTTTCAATACCGCAGTAGAAAAAAAGAATAACTAATAAATAAACTCGGCATTTTTCCCAAATCGAAAACACTTTTTATCGGACATTTATTGGTATTAGGGAGTGCATCCCGTGCATTTTTTATGCGCGAAATTATTTTCATATGATCTATATTTTAAACCTATGTGCACGCGCACTTGCGTACAACTAATACAGAAAACTCCATCTGACAATCGGTAAATACCTCCAAATGTTCTAAAAATGGTCTCAAAGTGTGATCACACGGCTGCCACATTTTATTTGTAAATATTGTCAGAGATTGTCTTCAAATGGTCTGTCTGGCAATATTTCAAGATAAAAATAACTCAGATTATACTACTGACATACTTTTGTGGCAAATTTTATGTAAAAAATCTGCAAATATTGGCAACTGTACTAGTATGGAAAGTTTTGAAAGAAATTTTTCTAAATTCTGGGGACTATTACAATAGATTTTGTACCTTTGCTCTGATGTAGCATAGAAAAGAATGTGCAATTTCTTCCACTATATCACAGCAATGAGACAAATGCGGTCTCAGGCATTTCAATTCTGATCGAATACAATTTCTTCGATGCTCCCTATTATGTGCATAACAGTGTGATCTATTATTAACATTATTATTATTGATTCGATCAAACCATAACAATTCTTTTATAAATGAGTTATCCTAACTCTCCCTTCCCGAAAAACGGTGGTAGATGTTTGAAAAGGTTAAGAAGTTTCATAAGAGGTTATGTATCATGCTACCGTATTTAAAAAAGCTGCTTATAATTCCAAAAAGAAATTTTATACATTACCAAATATGGTTTCTTTTTTAAGAATTTTTGTAAATGCAATATATTATAGAAGTGTTTTTGAGGTGTTTTCTAGAATTTGAAGAACTAATACTTTTTTCCATAGTTATTCTTTGCCAAAAAATAAGTAGTTATTCATAATTAAAATCATGAAGTTGAAGATAGTAAATTTTTTATGAAAAAAGGACTATGAATTATTTTTTTATTTTTTCTTTTATTTTAAATGATATCTGCAACTACTTATGCTAGTAACAAGCAGATTTTTTACGGGAATATACAAGGACATGAAGACATGTGGAGGAAAACACCCATCGATGTTACCTCTAGAATAGGGTAATTTTAGAGAATCTATCGGCCATCGCCGTTTTAAACGTCGATGGGTGTATACTGGAAGGGTGGGAGTGAAAAGTTCCCTTTCTAAAGGATTAGGGTGGAAGGATAGGTGCGAATGGAATTTTTTATATCGGGAGATACATAGTTCACGAACAAATGGAAAATTTAGGTCACGGTGGATAACAGTGTTTCGCACATAAAAGGGGGCATTGACAATTTTACGAAGGATTCGTGATTGTAGGGATTGGATTGAAAGGGAGTTGGAATGCTTAGTCGAACCCCAAAGTTCTAGACCATATGTCCATATTGGTTTCAGAACCGTATTGTATAGTAATAGTTTACTTGTTGTTGTAAGTTTTGATTTACTGTCTAGGAGACAGTTTTCGTATGAAGGTTCCAGGTTAACCGTTTGTCGAATATAAGTCCAAGGTAACGTACGCTATTTTTTTGTGGAAAAATACTGCCGTTTAGGGTTATGTCGGGAATTTGTTCTCGGCAGAGTGTGAAAGTTACATGAGCAGATTTTTGCTCATTTACCTTCACTCTCCACCTTTTGAACCAAGTTTCTAAGGAGTGGATATGGTTCTGTAGGATACTAATGGCTGTGGAAGGATCTTTGTGATGTGTCAGAATGGCTGTATCGTCAGCATATGTTGCGGTTAGGATGTTGTTGTGGCAAGGAATGTCATGGGTATAAATGTTATAAAGGATAGGAGCTAGGATACTTCCTTGAGGGACACCGGCGGAAATTGGATTAATGTCAGAGTACTCCATATTTTCAGCTACCTGAAAATATCGGTCTGAGAGATAAGATTTAAGGATGTGGAAATAACTCGAGGGTAGGACTCGCTGCAACTTCCAAAGCAATCCAGGGTGCCATACACGGTCGAAAGCATGCGAAATGTCAAGAAACACTCCTGGGCAGTATTCCTTTCGCTCGGATACTATTATAAATATAGGTTATAAGGACGAGGGTTTTTTTGGAAATTTGTTTCAGGATTTCTGAAGTTATTAGGTCATATCCTGGGGCTTTTTTATTGGAAAGGTGTTCTATTGTGAATTTAACTTCGGAAGGAGTGAAAAACTTAGGAGGTGGACTTATGGACAACTGAGTTGATATTTGTCGGAATATTTGTTTGTCATGCAGAATGTCTTGGACATTTTCGTGAGGTTTAAAGATGTTTTCTAAGTGTTTGCCGAAGATGTCGGCTTTCTGTTTATCCGTTTCTGCCCAGGTTCCGTCGGTATTCCGGAGCGAGTGTGTAGCTGTTTTGTATTTGAGAATTCGTCGGGTAGCTGTCCAGAGTGACTTATTAGTTGTTAGTAATTCTGTGTATTCAGTTAATCGTTCGTTATTATAATAAATTATTTCTTGTTTCAGTTCTCGTTATAGTTGGTTCAGTTTTTTCTTCTCATTTGGCACTCTTGAACGTTGTCACTGGGCCCTGGCTCGACGTTTCTCGCTTATCAAGCTGCGAATTTTTCGCGGAAGATTATAGTCCTGTTCTCGTATGGTTGGTTTGATATGAGTTATGTGGGCGTTAGTGATTGAGTTCTGTATGCAAACAGTCAAGTCGTTTACGGCATCGTCTATTTCTTGTACGTTCTTAAGGCTTTGTTGTAAATGAATCTGTTGATCTAAATTCTGTCTAAAAATGTCCCAATCAACTTTCCCATTTACAAGTTTGGCAGGATAGATTTTAAGGAAGGAGAAGTGTCTAGTGTTAGGAGAATAGGGCAATGGTAGGAATTCAGGTCAAAGAGTGTATCTATGGAACAATTAATGAATTTTATGGGTGTGGTTATGAAATAGTCTAGAATATCGGGAAGGTTTCTGGCAATGGTCGGCCAATATGTGGGCGTGGGAGGAGATAGGACCTCAAGGGTGGTATGGGAGAGGAGTTCTTAGAGAATCTTTCCTCGGGGATTCGAAACACGGCAACCCCGACTATGAATTATTAAAATTGAAATTATTATTAACTATTATAATTACTTAAAAGCTATTAAAAAATTGAAAACAAAAGTATTTTTAAGCTCTTAGAATTCAATAGATAATTGACTGTCAACATAGAAAAATATAATTTAGAGCTATCGCCTCTAAAACAAAATTCGTAACCCCAAAAATTTAGAACGAGAGCCAGTTATATACGTATTATGTCAGTGTTTGAGATTGTGTGTGTATATTTGCCAAAATCACATTTTTTATATTGATAAGAAAGACATATTTGCCTAATTGGCAGGTTAGGCTTTTAAAAAAATATTATAAATAGATATTGACATTTTTTAAAATTATTTCGTTTACGAAAAGGAATTAAAATCATTTTAATGGATTACATAATCGTTTATTAATAAGTAACTTTTTATGTTTAAGTATTGTTTGTAAAAAATTATATTTTTTACAATATAATATCAACTATAAATTTTTGTAGTTCTTATTAATTTGAAAATTCAATAAAAATTAAATAAAAACTTTGCTATTCAATGTTTAAGAATTATATTTCTTTACGCTTAAAGGTAGAAGTTTAAAAAGTATTTAAATATAGTTTCTTTGGAAATATTTATTCATTTTTATATGCCTAATATAGAAAAATCGTTTTATACAATCTACTTAAAATAGGCAATTCTTATAAAAGTTTTAATGATACATTCTACTAATATATGTAAGTAAAAGTGTATATATTAATGCATAGAATTTTTTGTAAAAAAACGAGGATGAAACCTGAGTTTTAATTTTCTCTGAAGTCCAAAAATCTTTATAATACTCGTAAGTAAAAAATTGTTCGTAAAATATTTTTCAGCCAGTATTTTTTTAATAACAAATTACAAAATCAAATATAGAAAAATATTTTTCACTTCAATGTAGGGAAATACTGTCAGCCAAAGAATTATTCTCAACTGATCAGAAAACCAATCCTGATGCACTTTCAAGTGTTCAATACATTTTCACACAACAATCACTGAGATTACTTAGAAAACTTCCATTACCACGGATCATTGTGAAAATCAAAATCGACCAACAGTCATTTATAAAACGATTTGATAACTTCCAGTTTTACTATGAAAATATGGCAAAATAATTAAAAACAATAACTTATTATGCTTGCCTGATTTTTTTTATTTTTTTATTTTTTTTTAATTGTTTTTATTTTTTAAGTCATCGTTGAACATCGGATAAACAGCGAAATGGCGCCGACAGACAATTCAATCCAATTTGATGATCTTTGGGAAGGACTCCTCTAACCAACCCACACACTCGTAGGCAAAATCGGACTCCTCTTACCACCCCACATAGTCGTAGGCAAAATCGGACTCCTCTTACCACCCCACATAGTCGTAGGCAAAATCGGACTCCTCTTACTACGGAACCTCGGATCGGGCACACGCCTTTTACGATTAAGGTAATTGGGAACGTATCCATACATCTTTATCGAAGTAAAAGTAATTTTTCGTTATTTGAAATATATTTGTCAATCCAAAATAAATCGTTTAATACAAAATTTAATTACTCTTTTGTATAAACATTATATAATATAAAACTTTTAATGAAAACTTCAACTTACGCCTTCTAATCCAGGTTCTGGCCATGCTTGAACAAGCGAAGACAGCAAAATAGAAGCCATGATGAAGACCAATAGAAAATACTTCATTTTGATTAGTTTTTTTCCTTCGTGGATCAAATGATATCCAAAATCTAACTAAAAATCAATAATAATTTCTTCGTTTATATACTGAATTGAAGATCGCTAAAATTGAAGAAGCTTGATAAACAAAAATTCTAATGAACCACAAGAACCACACACTTTCCGCAATTAAGATTTAATAAATTCGGATTAGATTTAGAAATTAGAATATGGAATAAGAGAAATATTTAGAATCAAAAAATTTTGGTGAAAAATGGCAATTATAATTCGATCTGATAAGGTCATAATTGATAATCGCCGGAGAAGTGCTGAAGAGGGGATTTTATAGCAAGAAAAAGCTTGATAAACAAAAATTCTAATGAACCACAAGAACCACACACTTTCCGCAATTAAGATTTAATAAATTCGGATTAGATTTAGAAATTAGAATATGGAATAAGAGAAATATTTAGAATCAAAAAATTTTGGTGAAAAATGGCAATTATAATTCAATCTGATAAGATCATACTCGATAATCGCCGGAGAAGTGCTGAAGAAGGGATTTTATAGAAATATTTTCATTATTTTTATTGCTGGGTGTGGCAGTATATCCCATCCAAGTTCTAAAAGCTTTTGCCGAGTTTTGTCAAAATTGTATGTGGTTTCGCATTACCCTGTTGGAACATTGTACCTTTCCTATTGACCAATTCTTGCATTTAACGATATATTAACCAGAATAACGATATATTAAGGTCAAAATAAACGATTCCTTTGAAATCCCACCAAACAGATAGCATAACTTTTTTTGATGAATATTGGCTTTCGAAGTGCTTTGAGCCGGTTCATCTTTTCTACTCCAAGATCTTTTGCACTTAACATTGTTGTAAACAACCCATTTCTCATCCCCAGTGATGATACGCTTCAACAATGGATCATTTTCTTGGCGTTTGAGAAGCAAATCACAAACGTCAATGCGACGGCACAAATTTTTTTCCATAAGAAGATGAGGAGCTCATATGTCGAGCTTTGAGATAAAACCTAGAACCTAAAATGATCATAAATAATCGTATTCATGAACCTCAAATAATCATGAACGATCGTATTCGATAAATTTAATCTCTCAGCGATCTCACGATTTGTTATTCGCCGGTTTGCATCAATTAATGCCTTTATTGTGTCTTCATCAGCTTAAACTGGTCTTCCAGAACGTGGTGCATCTTCGAGATCAAAATTGCCGTACCGAAATTTTGCAAACTAGTGGTGCTCACTTAACACACCTTCTCCATATACATTGGATTATTTTTTTGCTTGAACAGAATTTTTATCTTTTCTATAGTAAAAAAGTAAAATATGCCGTAAATGCTGTTTTTCACTTTCCATATTTAAAAGGGTATCAACCAAAATCTACTGTGCAGAATTAATCGAATTCTTTCGATTGATTATGCGGGATAAATGTGAAGTTTAGTCCTCTGTTGGGAAACAAAGAAATCACTTTCTTGACAACCCAATAATTGCGATAAATTACGAATAAGGTTTTAAATAAATAAAAATAATTAGAAATGTTCTTTTCTAAATATTAAAAGCTCTTCCCTCTAGCACTTCTCCGGCGATTATCGATTATGATCTTATCAGATTAAATTAGAATTGCCATTTTAAGCCAAAATTATGGAAAGTGTGTTGTGGTTCTTGTGGTTCATTAGAATTTTTGTTTATCAAGCTTTTTCTATTTTGGCGATCTTCAATTTAGTATTTAAACCCAGAAGTTATTGTTGATATTTAGTTCGATTTTCGATATCAATTGATCCACGAAAGAAAAAACTAATCAAAATGAAATACTTTCTATTGGTCGTAATCATATCTTCTATTTTATTGTCTTCGCTTGTTCAAGCATGGCCGCATCCTGAACCCGGAAATGTTGTAAGTTGAAGTGTTTATCAAAAAAGCCTTATATTATAAATGTTTATATAAAAGAGTAATTAAATTTTGTATTAAACGATTTATTTTTGATTGACGACTATCATTCCAAAAACCAAAATTTATTTTTACTTTGGTAAAAAAGGACGACCTAATACATATTATATATGGTAAGAGATCTCCAGATCCGGAATATCTTTACCCGTGGGTTAAGAGGGATAGCTACCCAGCATACCTTTCCTAAGAACATCAAAATTTCGATTGAATTTTCTATCGGCGCAATTTCGCTGTTTTTCAGTTGTTCAGCGATAACTTAAAAAATAAAAACAACTAAAAACAAAATCAAAAATAAATTAAAAAAAATCAAGCAAGCATAATAAATTATTGTTTTTAATTATTTTGCAATATTTTCATAGTAAAACTGGAAGTTATCAAATCGTTTTGTCGGTAGATTTTGATTTTGACAATGATCCGTGGTAATGGTAGTTTTTATGTCGAAATTTTTTAAGTAATCTCAGTGATTGTTGTGTGAAAATGTATTGAACACTTGAATGTGCATCAGGATTGGTTTTCTGATCAGTTGAGAATAATTCTTTGGCTGACAGTATTTCCCTACATTGAAGTGAAAAATATTTTTCAATATTTGATTTTGTAATTTGTTATTAAAAAAATGCTGGCTGAAAAATATTTTACGAACAAATTTTTTACTTATTATAAAGATTTTTGGGACTTCAGAGAAAATTAAAACTCAGGTTTCACCCTCGTTTTTTTTTTTACAAAAATTTTTATTCATTAATAGATACACTTTTCCTTGCATATATTAGTCGAATCTATCATTAAAACTTTTAGAATTGCCAATTTTAAGTACATACGTGTATAATGAAAAGCTTTTTCAACAGTAGGCATAAAAAGATAAATTAAATATTTCCAAAGAAACAATATCTAAATACTTTTTAAACTTTTACCTTCAAGCATAAATAAATATTGTATAATTTTTGAACATTAAATAATAAAGTTTTTATTTAATTTTTATTAAATTTTCAAACTAATAAGAATTAAAAAAAATTACGATAGATATTTTGAACATTTTATAAGGGATAAATTTTAAATATAATTTTTTACAAACAATACTTGAACATAGAAAATTATTTATTAATTAACGATTATGAAATCCTTACATTTTCCTAAATTTCAAATAAGTTTTATTTATTTTTATGTGTAGTTTTTATACCACAAATTGTACAATCTTTTAAATAATTTTTTCTCCAAAGTAAACAATATCATAAATTAAAAAAAAAAAAACAATACAATTTGAACTAATGTAAGAATAAAGTAAAAAATTTAATTTTGGTAATTAAGTTTTCACATGAGGAAATATTTGCTATTTCGCCAACTAAGAAAGAGTTAAAAGGTAAACGACCTTTTGCCAGTACATTCACTTCGTATATTGTACTTTATTTAAATTAACAAAACCAATTTGCTTTCGAAAATAAAAAGAAAAAATAATTTTCCATGAAAATAGCATAAAGAAAATTGTCTAATTAATTAACGAATTGATAATTGAAAGAATAAAAGAAACATTCACCTCTTATTAATCGGGGGGAAAAAACCTTTTAAACTTGCTTTAAGCAACAAGCAAATAACTAAATTGAATAATTTAAAAACATCCTTTTTGCTCTAAAATATTAGTGAAAATTAAGCTTTTTTTTTAGAAATTATATGAATTTTGCAAAACAAAAAAAAGCATATTTGGCATTTTTATCCTAGAACGGGGCATTATGCATTCTTATACTTTCTTCTATTTAATAATTATTGTTTTGTGAATTCATATAAAGGATTAAAAGTAGACCAGTTTCTCCACTATTACGAACACCCACTGTGTATATTGTCAGGATTGAATCTGAGCCCTTGTTAACACTGACATTGATTCTACAATATATTATTATGTGATTATTCCTTGTACACGAAAGCAATTGGCTGACAAACTGTTGCAAACAAATTAATTCAATATATCCTGTAATTGTTTGCAAATCGTTTCTAATTTTACTTTCTTTTGAGCTAAAAATTTGAGCAGAACATCGCTGAATTTATTACTTATTATGTTATGTATAAGTTAGAAAATCAACTCTCTGTTTTCAAGGAAGATAAGTAAAAAGAGAATTAATAATATTATTATGAGCTTTATAGTACAATAAATAAATTATACACTGTCATGCTGAGTTGTTTCGAGAAAAAAAAATTTAAAAAATGTTCTTAGTTTTTTTTTTTTTTTATAAAATCTATATAATGTCGAGTTTTGGGAAATGAAAAACTGCGTACATTATTTATATGTGTAAGATCAATTTTTTGCTGTCTATTTATAATTTTCTAGTGAATTGTTACTATACGTGTATACCTAATTTCGATACGTAATTCTCTGTTGGATTTCAGGTTTCGATATTTAAAATGCTGCAAATGATTGACGTTAATGTATTTAAGGTGTTTGTGTCATAAAATGTTCTCAAGAAATAAATGGTAATGTCATTTCTTCTATGGTTAATGTAATGAAATTTTCTTGTCTATTTCAGAAATGAACTTTTCCATTTCGAAATTCATGAAAAGCATATAGCTAAACTTCCCTTTATTTTTTTTTTTAAATGATATTATTATTTATAGGTTTAGTAAAAGATATTAATTTGAAAAATATGTGCAGATGATTTAAAAACGTGACTTACATTAAAATAATTTTAATTCCTTTTCGTAAACGAAAAAAATTTGAAAAATGTCAATTTCTATTATTTTTTTTTAAAGGTTTATCTACAAATTAGGGAAATATGTCTTTCTTGTCAATATAAAAAAAAACGTGATTTTAGCCAATTTATACACACAGTCTTAAACACTGATATAATACGTAAGTAATTGGCTCTCGTTCAAAAAATTGTACTATCTTCAACTTCATGATTATAATTATGAATAACCACTTATTTTTTGGCATAGAATAACTATGCAAAAAATAGTAGTTATTTAAATTCTAGAAAATACTTCAAAAACACTTCTAAAATATATTCCATTTACAAAAAATTACGGATATCATCAAAGAAATTATATTCAATCAGAATTAAAATGCCCGGTTGATTCCTAAAATTTCATTCTATAAGTCCATATTGGTCTTATCACTGTAATGTTTATAAGTACATTTTTATCAACAAATTATTTTGATTGTTTATCTAAAAGTTCTTGTAAGTATCCTTAGCAAAGTAACGTACCTGATTTATTTGTGAAATAATATTGAGATAAATATGTGTGAGAAGGAATGGTTTTTGTGAAAGAGTAAAACTAACATTAATACACTTTTGATCGTTTGTTTTTAATTCTTAACTTTCTGAATCAGTTTTTAAGGGTATCAATATAGTTCTTTAAATAGAAAAAGGGAATATTCGACTTTTTCTGACGTGACAGGATGATAGTGTTATCAGAATATATAGCTATTATGGTGTCGTTGTTGTAAGCAAATATTGTACAGTACAGGACGAGAAATGCTACCCTGAGGAATACTAGCGAGAATAGCTTATATAGGAAAAATTCAACATTTTCAGCCATTTGAAAATATCGTTCCGAGAGGTAGAATCTGGCGATCGGTTGAGAAGGGGTGGAAGGGAAAGAGGGTAATTTTTATTAAGTTTTTTTTCGGGAACTTTTAACAGGATTAATAGGTTTGTTGGCTTTTGAGCACATTTTTATTAAAACGAATTTCTAAAGTAAAGCAAAATTTAAGGTGCTAAAATATGAAATGAAAAATTTAAGCTACAATTTATAAATTTATTTATTATAAATTTTAAAAAAATTTAATAATTATTTATAATTTCTAAAATTCCGTAAATAGAAGAAAAAAATTATGTTAATAAATTAATTTTTGAAGGAATTGTAAATAAATTAACTTTTAAGAGGGTGTACAATAAAATTTTAATGTTATCCTTTTTTCTTAATATTATCTACAGAAAACCTATTAATGTCTCCCTAAGAACGGGATTAATATATTTTATAAATTTAAAAGATCTCGACGCTATGCAGTTTCAAATGTGGATGGATAAATAATGGAAGGTTGGGAGTAAAAAGTTTTCTTGTTAGAGGATTAGAATGGCAGAATAGATGATAATGGATTTTTTTAAACGAGAGAAGTAGAGATCACGATAGATAACATTGTTTTGTACTTCAAAGTCAGAATTGATAATTTTTCGAAGAATTCGGAGTTATAGTTTTTGGATTCGAAGCAGAGTGTAAAAGTAACATGAGCACATTTTTATTTATTCACACTTACTCTCTACCTATTCAACCAGGCTCCTAAGGACATAACGTGATGTTCTCAAGTAGTGGTGGCTATGGAAATATTATTACTATAAGTAAGGACAGCGCTAGAATATAATTGTGGCAAGAAATACTATGATTATAAATACTATAAAGGAGTGGAACTATAGTGCTACCCTGAGAGAATATTATGAGTATAAATACTATAAAATAGTAAAATTATAATGGTACCCTGAGGTACACTATTGGAGATAGGATAAATTTCAGAATACTCAGTATTTTCAGGTAACTATTTTTCAGATGTGGAAATAACCAGAAGGAAATATTCGCTGCAGCTTCCAAAGAAATCCAGCATGCCATACACGGTCAAAAGCGTGCGAAATCTGAAGAAATACGCCTGGGCAGTTTACCTTTAGCTTCAGCGAGCATGTTAAGTAGTAGTTTACGCGACGATACACATACTACTGGATAGTGGACTGCTTAGTTTGAAATCTGAACTAATACTGAGAAACCACACCCTTGGTTTCATTAATAGGATAAAAACATTTTAGGTCTATATGAGCTGAGAAGATTTTTCAGATTTAAGGATTATTTTGATGATGTTGAACTTTCAGAGCGTTTATGTGTTGAAGGAGCATAAGTTATCAGGACGAGGTTATTTTTGGATATTTGGTTTAGTATTTTCAAAGTTATCAGATTATATCCTAGGGCTTTTCTGTTTGATAGATGTTGTATTGTGAATTTAAATTCGAATGGAGTTAAGAATTTAGAACTGTGTTAATATTTTCCTGTATATTTGTGCATTATTTTGATTATCTTGAAAGTCTTCGTATGGCTTAAAAGTGTTGCTAGATATTTTCCAAAGTTGCCAGCTCTCGGTTTGTCTGTTTTTACCCAAGTTTCGTCGATATAACGTAGCAGATGTATAACTTTGTTGTATTTAAATACTATAAAAAGTAATATTTATTACCATTGTTAAGTTTTCTAATGTAAAGAAAAAACAACCGAAAAACTTTAATTAAATGTCTTTCGGCAAAACTTATGAAAAAATGGAAATTTTCTTTTTTAATTTAAATAAAAAAAAATTGACATAGTTTTACTTTTAATTAATTTAATATAAAATCTTTTCCTATGGCCAAACTCGACTTGAACAAAAACTATTAAAAGAAAAATTGGTATAATCAACTACAATTTGGCTTATTTTTTTTTACATATTTTTTATGTTTTTCTTTTTACATTCTTAAATAATTAAACAATCTAAAATCGATACGAAATTTACTAATAACTATAATGACAGTCATTTCCAATACAGATTACTTAAAAAATAATCACAGTAAAAAAAAAAAATAGAGAAAAATAATCGTTAGAAAACTTTAACAAACTTAAAAAATAATCAATAAATTTCCATTTGTTCAAAAGTAGCTCTCAAGCATGGTGAGTTCTAGCGAATTGACTATCGTTAAATCTTCTAAGTTGATATTTTTGTCTTTCTTTTAAGAATAGATTATGTTAAAATTATGCCAAATTTATTTTAAGTATATGAAAAGTAGGTTATAGTAGTAAAATAAAGCTTCTTAAATAACCACAAAAATAAAAAATTACAAAAGATTACCAATGGCTATGGCTATACTTTCTATGGTGACAATAATATTTGTTGTAAATTTTTTACTGTTTATACTTTCAACAAAAAGTGCTCTTATGAAATTATGCTTCTTTTATTATATAAAATATTAAACAAAATATAAATTATTTTATAAAAGAAAAAAATTGAGGACAGGTTTTAGAATAAACAGAAATACCATAAAAATGAAAATATAAATAAGCCTCTACTTAGGCAAATTTATTGCAGACAGTTAATATTGAATATATTATATCCTTGCGAATGTCTTTTAAAAAATAAATTCTGAATATTCGTCGATCTTTTTCTTAAGAACTTTATCGCAACTCTCATAAATTCATATATGTGTGTACATTTGGTAATATTTTAAAGGATTCATTCCGGAACCGTCTTAAAGTAAATGTAAGAGGATTTTCTTATAATACGAGTATTTCCCATGTTAAGGAGGGAATGGAAAACAAAATTTTAGCTAATGTACGAGTGCATATGAATCGGCATAAATGTAATTTTATGTAAAATATTTACTTTAAAGAAATTCTTATCGATATTGGAATAATATAAAAGCGGAAAATGAACGATTTTGGATTCCTTTATATGAAAATAAATGACTGCGATTTTGATAAAATCTTTTAAATTGAGTACATGGCTTATTCGATCAAAAAATTGTTAAATTTTTTGATGCTTTATTAACTATATTTGGCTTTAAAATATTTTAAATTCTTAATATTTCTAAGAAGAAGTTTAATATTAAATTATATTTTTAATATTATTTGATTTTTTATATTAGCTTGGAATAAATACATAATTGATGATCATATTTTCTCAGATATTTACGATTCAATAAGGTGAAAAATTTCACTTAAATCTATAATAAACGTTAACAATTATTTTTTCCCTAGTATGGCAACATTAACAATTATTTTTTCCCTAATTTATCTGTTATTTTAGAATCAAAATATAGTAAATTTTCTTTCATATACAGTTCATCTAACATAATAGGTATAAAAAACGACCTTACTTGTCGTAAGGTAAGCATTTTTTAACTGCCACGTCATCATAATCATACAAAAAACAGTTGAGACGTAGCAAAGATCCCTCAGTTGCTCAGAGAGATATTTTCTTAAACAAAAAATTCTTTAATCTACCTTTAATAGTGCATATTATTACAAAAAAAACCTTTATTACTTCATAATTAATTTATTTCCGATACGTTTTAAAATTTGATTTATTTTCAACATCTATTAGTTACTAACTTCTATTAGTTTTTATAACCTAACAGGTACGAAGATCTGTCAAGTTATAAAAGCTAATAGAAGTTTAGATACGTTAAGTTTTTATAACTTAACAGGCAAAATTATATAACAGCTTATATACGAGGTTTGTTGAAAAAGTATCTAGAATTTTGAATTTCCGCGGGTTACGTATAATAGATTTTGGATTTTTTTGTGGCGTTATATTGGTACTTATGTCTCTCACTTATATCGACAAGTTCGGCCATTTTGAATATTCAGTTAATTTTTGACAGTTGCTTTGCTTGCACGTGTTTTGGCTCGTCTTCGATTTTTGCCCATTCCAAATAATGGATCAAAGAATCTGTTTCGGCAAGAAGAAGTCGCAGGGGGCCAGATCTGAGGAATACAATGGCTGCGGCATTATAAGTGTATTCTTTTTGGCCAAAAATTCGCGCACAAGCAATGATGCGTGATCAGGGGCGTTATCATGGTGCAAAAAGCAATTTTTGTTCTTCCACAAATCCGGGCATTTCTGGGGGATTGCTTCACGCAACTTGTGCATAACTTACAGGTAATATTTCTTATTGACCGTTCTACCCTGTGGCAATAATTCATAATGTACCACGCTCCTGCAATCGAAGAAAACTGTAAGCAAAACCGTCACATTCGACCGAACTTGGCGCGCTTTTTTCGGTCTTGGATCGTGCGGTAGCTTCCATTGGGATGATTGAGCTTTGGTTTCCATGTTATAACCATAAACCCATGATTCGTTATCAGTTATGACCGTCTGGAGCAAATTTGGGTCGTCGCGATACTTTTTGAGCATATCCCGTATTCCCCAGATCTGGCCCTCTGTGACTTTTTCTTGTTCCCGAAACTGAAGAGCCCCATGAATGGACGACGCTATGCTACGATTAAGGAGATAAAGACGGTATCGAAGGGGGCGCTGAACAAGATAAAAAAAAATGATTTTTTGTTGGCACAAGGGTATAATATCTGGGAAAAAACGTTTGAAAGGGACAAAATAGATATTCATGAGAAAATAAATAATTTTAGAAAAAACACAAACTTCGCGATACTTTTTGAACAGACCTCGTATACGTCCAAAATGTATTAACGTACAATCTATGTGGAGGAAAAGTTTGCGGTTTTACTAGATCGCTCTCAGTAATGGCAGCTTATTACTTTTCTATGGTACAATTGTAACTAATCTTTTATTTACTTATTATGGTTTTCATAATTATAAATAATTAAAAGACGAAAAAATGTAAACTAAAAAAAATAAAATCGGATATCTTCCATCTTCCTGAGTCTCCAATAAAGCTCCCCATCACAGCTCTTCTATCTTTCTGTTCCTGCTATGGCAAATCCCACCACCTAGCATGCCGTTAGTCTAATTTGCCAATCCGGCTTTGCTAGGGGACGCTAGAGGATGTACACTAAGTACGAGACTGTCGAAATTGAACTATGTTACTCGAACGCCTGACCATCGTTGTCATCTTTTTATTTTGAATTACATTAATTCTAACGTAATAAATAAAAATCATCTGTAATTTAAGTGTAATATTTTAGATTCATTTCCTAAACCACATATGTCACCGCTGACACTGTAATAATCCAAGACTACTAACCAAAATACTCGTAGTTTAAGTGTCAACGTCGTTAAGCCAAATAGAACAGCGGAATTTGGAGCAAAGATGTGCCATCAAATTTTTTGTTGAGGTTCATAAATTTTCAAGTTTGACTTACGACAAGTTGCCATGAGCTTATGGTGGGTGAACCTTGTTTACACAAGTTTGTTGATGACTAAAGCATTTTTGGAGAACCGAGAAGCGGTAGAAAACAAGCTTGGCTAATGGAAACCTTCAACATCAAAAACTGATGAAATTATGGCAGCTTTCAAGGGCTTCTTTATAAAACTGACTTCTTTTTTATTAATAAGTCCTTGGAAGGATGAAAAAAATGGTTTTTTTTGCGTCAAATCGGATATTGCAAATACTTGAAGGCTCCACCATGACAACGCCCCATGTCACATGCATATTCGAGTTTGTAAATGCTTTAGCAAGGATCATGCCTAACAACAAAGGGGCCAGACAGAGCCGTCGGAGTCTTCTATCCATAGTTATCAGCTGCAGAATATTGTATTGGTAGAAGCTATGGTGACGGGAAAAGCGCCGGGTGATGACGGTATATCGCCGGAATACACTTCGAGTCTCGAGAGCATTCCGTACTGCCCCGTAATTGTCACACGACAATCTCAATCAATGAGTTTTTGTCGTAGAAAAGATGTTCCTAAGATTTTTCAGCCCCTCTATTCACCTGATCTTAGTCCGTGGTACTATTTTTTTGATTCCAAAGATCAAGCAACACTTTAAAGAACATCGTCTTGGTACTGCTGAAGGCTATTCCAGTTAAAGCCTGCGACCACTGTTACGAAGAGTGGATACAACATGTCCGCCAATATATATCCTCAATGTTCTCCCAATTAATTAACTCACTTGTACAGGAATTAAATAAAATCCTAACACCTCTTGTAAATGCGGTAATGTCCATTGTGTCAACTTTATCGTCCACCGTTCAGAAATAAATGTCGTCCTGTACTGCAAATTCCCTTACAATCCTCCTTTGGAATGCCAATGGATTGAGTTCCAAAAGACTAGAACTTGACTTATTACTACATGACAAACGAATAGACGTAGTACTCATTACAGAAATAAGCTTTACGTCCAGGTCCAACTTCTACATACGTGACTACACAACGTTTAGGACCGACCACCCTGACTATACTGCCCACGGTGGCGCTGCTATCCTCATTAGAAATTCTTTAGCAATATCAATTGACTGCTCCCCTGTCCCCTTAACTATTGCCGCAACCTATTGCCTCCTAATAAACCTTTAGGCTCCCTTGAATTTAGGTCATTTTTCCAAGCTCTTGGGAATTCATTCATTGCTGGTGGTGACTTTAACGCCAAGCACCCACAATGGGGCTGTCGAGTCTCCAATCCCCGTGGGATTATTCTTAACCAAGTGCTTTCATCCTCTCCCTACCAAGTCATCTCTCCTCCGACTCCCACTTACTGGCCAACTTCCAGATCTAAGGTTCCTGACATTCTAGATTACTTTATAACTAGTCCCATGAATTCCTCCAACATTAATGTTAATTCACTCCTAGATCTTAACTCCGATCATAGCCCTGTTCTACTAGTCCTCGATTCCCAATCCACTCCAAAAGTCAATGCGCCGAGACTTATTAGTGGACCAATTGATTAGGAATTATTCAAACAATATATTGACGAGCATTTAGACTTACGACAAAGCTTAAAAACAGAACAAGAACTAGATGACGCGGTACACAAGTTTACATGTTTATTACAAAACGCTACAGCCTTTTTGCAAAAAAGTAAAAACTCGAAACCTACACAAAACATGATAATTCAACCATTAACAATTAGGCGTCTTATTGCAGAAAAACGAAGAGCAAGAGCTCATTGGCAACATACAAGAATGCCCAGCGACAAAACCAAACTAAACAAGCTGCAAAAAGAACTACATGACGAAATCACTAAATACAATACAGAACGTTTCAGAAACTACACTTCAACCCTAACGAAAAACAGAACTTTGTGGACTGCTACAAGACAAATATTATCTTATAGAAAAACAAAGCAACCTTTACGAAAATCTGAAGGAACCTGGGCCAAAACGGACAAACATAAAGCAGACGCTTTTTCTGAACACCTTGTACAAACATTTACTCCACATAAGTACATATTAGACAGGACTCATTGCACTACAATCGAGACGGAACTATCCATTCCCTTACCCGTGAGTCTTCCCCCTAAGGCAATCACTCCTTTCGAAGTTGCCAATTTAATCAAGCTCCTTCCCAAAAATAAAGCTCCTGGCTATGATCTGATTACTTCCAATATACTCCAACAACTCTCTAAAAGAGCAGTAGTTTTCCTTGCCACAATATATAACTCCATACTTAGAACAACACATTTCCCAATCCTCTGGAAATTTGCCATCATTAAAATAATCCCTAAGCCCAATAAACAAATACACCGCCCCACTTCCTACAGGCCAATAAGTCTCCTTCCACTACTCTAAAAAATCTTTGAAAAAATCCTTCTCCGCCGCTTACATCCTCTACACGAATCTTCAAATTTAATTCCTAATCATCAATTTGGTTTCCGCGCCGAGCACTCCACTACCCAGCAGTGTCATCGTGTTGTCGATTTCATTGCATCCTCTTTAGAAAGAAAAGAGTACTGTCTCGGTGTGTTTCTTGATATAAGTCAAGCTTTTGATAGAGTTTCGCACCCGGGTCTACTCTGGAAAATCAAGAGGAGTCATCCTTCCCCCTATTTCCTAGTGCTAAGATCATTCCTTTCCAACCGACACTTCCAAGTAAATGAATCCAACGAACTCTCCAATATCTCTCCGATATTGGCTGGGGTTCCTCAGGGTAGCATACTTGAACCCATCCTCTACAACATTTACACATCCGATATCCCAATTTGCTCTAATATATTCTTTGCTTCATACGCCGATGATACGGCCTGCCTTGCATCTAGCAAAAATCCCCCACATGCTTCCGAATCTCTCCAAATCCAAATCCAAACCCTCCAGAACTGGTTTACTAGATGGAGAATAAAAGTCAATGAACGTAAATATACCCAGGTAACTTTCACTCTCCGTCGTGAGTCATGCCCTCCCATATACCTTAATGGCAGTGCCATACCTCAACACACCGAAGCTCGGTATCTAGGATTGTACTTAGACAAACGCTTGACATGGAACCCACATACAAAACTTAAAAGACAAGAACTAAAAAGACGTTACCAAAAACTACTTCGACTTCTAGACAAACGTTCCAAACTTACTATAGACAGCAAAGTACTGATATACAATACCTTACTGAAACCCATATGGACATACGGACTAGAACTCTGGGGATCTACTAGGCCTTCTAATTCCCATCGAATCCAATCCCTTCAATCAAAACCACTCCGTACAATTATCGATGCCCCCTTTTATGTTCGCAATACTGTTATTCATCGTGATCTTAAAGTCCCATTTGTTTTTGACATGGCTGTATCTCGTTATAAAAAGTTCTGTTCCCGTGTCCTCAATCATAATAATCCTTTTGTTCAAGAACTATCCTCCACTTCCTTCCCTAGAAATACCTATCGAAGACTTAAGCGTCACTGGTCGCGTGATTTACTAAAATACTGAGGCTTAACAGAAACACACGCTAGCAAGAGGAACTTCATTGGATGTTTACTCCCCACAACCTATCAAGTTAATTAATACTATTGCAAAAATTTGCTTATTACTATGTTGTAGTTGTAAATATCTGTAAAAAAAAAAAAATAATAAAGTCCTAAAAACGGTATCTAAATTAAAAGGAAAACTACTTGGAATTGTCATTATAAAATATTTTAGAATATTTTTAATTTTTATTATAAGTATGTATCTAATAAAATTTTATAATAATAAATTAGTAATAAATTTCGTCGTTTAATAACATTGTTCCATTACTAAAAACTGCTCCCTAGTTTACATTCAGAACTTTACGTTGAATTGTTAATATGACAAGAATTTTCCGGTATACAGTTTAATTGGTATTCTCCAAGCTTATAATTTTATATTTGTTTTTTAGCTTTTGGGTATGTAAACATTATTTTTAATGATTCATAATTTTAAAATTTTATCATATTCCATAAAGAAATATTTAATAAGTTTTATTATACTAATTTGAAGAAAATTTTCATCTAATTTCATTGATATTAAATTGAAATACCAAAAATGTTTATATAAAAGAAACTGTTTTTTGTTGGAAAATTTAATTGAATTTAAATATTTTATTTTCTTGAATTTTATTTAATAATTGCAGAGCATAAAACTCATATTAAATGATCGTTTTTCTGTTGTTATTAATTTTTTTTCTTATGAAAATTTTTGGTAAACAAATTTTAAGTAAATCATAAACTTCATTTCTATGTAAATCCTGTCTTATTAAATCTCAAATAATAAAAGATTATATTGTAAATTGAAAACGAACACTCTTTACCTCTTGTATGTAAATCAATATGAATAGAAAATATATAATTCGGGATAAATTTATATAAGTAAGTGTATTGAGTGAAATATTTATATTACCGCCCTCGTTGATATGTTGTTATCCTTATTCTTAAGAAAATATATTTTCAATTGTTCGTCTAAGTAGCATACTCTGACGTATTATTTGTTTTTCCACGGCTGTCATAAAACTAAAAGGCAGGGCAGAGGTATTTCACGAAAGTTCTGTTCTCATGAAATCTCTAATGTAAAAGTATAAATGTAAATATAATAGAAACAAATAAAGGAAATGCTCTGAAATTGCTGAAGGATTTTTTTTCTTTCATAGAAAATTGTCATTATATAAAAAAGATGTGTAAGGAAAATCATTTAACAGAAGGAAGTTTTCTATAAAAATAAAATAAAAATGAAAAAAAAGGAGTTTACAAAATATAAAAACAAAATACATCGAAATATACGAGTTACACGTATAATAGAATTGTCTATAGTCAGCTTTAACATGAAATTCTAGTTAATGGTATCCTTGAAATAGTTAGCTTTTATTTCCATTTGTTTTGGTCATTTTGAGATATTATTTTTGGTAGAAATAATAAAACAAGTATTGAGAAAAAATAAAATCAAACCAAAGTTACTGAAACTACAAATACTTCCCATGGGCATAATAAAAATCTTGCCTTACAATAAGTGTTGGTACAAAAGAAATCTCTAAGTGGGTATAATATATACGTATCTATATAAAGACCAAAAATAGTCAACAAATATCTACATGAAATTTCTGTAAGGTTACATTTTATGTTATACTATAAAGTTTCCATGTTTTTGCCAAAATTCATTCTCATCGTATCTAATGAAGATAATATATTCACATAATACGTGCCAGAAATGATAGAAATTGTTTATCAAATAGTCCCATGTTCATTCGTTCATGAATGCAGGCAGGATTTTAATTTATCACAACAACTTCAGACAACACATGTCATTATATTAAAAACATCTAATTAACATAAAGTAGGGTGATTAGATAAAAATTTGACTTTTACTCTTTAATTAAATAAAATTATTTCCATACATTTTCGAATTGGAAAATATTCCACTAAGTGCATTTTTCCCCTTTTGTGAAATTCATCAATAATAGTCGCATATAATATATTGAATAGAATAGAAAATAATTTATTATAGTCCATACTAAAACGAAAGTATAAAATAAAATAAAGTCTAATCATAAAATTTCATATAACGTTCAGGATATGTATTGATGAGGGTATTGAAAAAAGGTGTCATAAATAACTTACTGTGAAAACAAAACAGCCAGTAATTCCTTTGGGAGTATTTGGATATATTACATAGGATGAATCATATCTAAAAATATAATTTAAGAGTTATAAATTGGAAGGATAGGTTTCATGGTATTCTGTTAACTATAATGGCTTGTAAAGGTGAAAGAAGAAGCCAAAAATGGAACGAAAAAAAGGTCGTTCAATAAGTCCTTAGAAAAAGATGGAAAATAACTGTTTTTTAAAAAAAAAAATTATTTTTCAACATAATCTCCTTTTAGCTCTATACACTTTTCCAAAATTTTTATCCCGTCCAAAAAATAGGATTTCGGAAGTTCTACAAAATACTCATCCGTTTGAGCAAGCCATTTCTTCAGATTGGGGAAAAGAAAATAGTCACTCGGGGCCAAATCTGGTGAATAAGCGGGATGCTGCAACCATTCCATTTTCAATTCCACAATTTTGGCCATGGAAACAGCGCAGGTGTGCACACGCGCATTGTCCTGATGCAAGAGGATTTTTTTCTTCTTCAGATGGGGGCGTTTCTCTTTGATTTCCTCGCTCAACCGTTGCAATAACGACGCGTAATACGCTCCTGTTTTTGTTTTTCCTTTTTCCAAGTAGTCGATAAAAATAATGCCCTGCGAATCCCAAAAGACCGTGGCCATCACCTTGCCGGCCGATGGCACAGTTTTTGCCTTCTTCGGAGCCCGTTCACCCTTGAAAATCCACTGTGATGACTGTCTCTTCGTTTCTGGAGTGTAGTAGTGTATCCAGGTTTCGTCCACAGTGACATATCGACGAAGGAATTCGGCAGGATTGCGATGAAAGAGTGCCAACATAGCCTCAGAGTCCACTACACGATTGCGCTTATTCTCCTCTGAGAGCAAACGCGGCACCCATCTTGCCGACATTTTTTTCACAGACATTTTTTCATGCAAAATTGAAGCGACTGTACCTTGTGATATGTCCGTGGCCTCAACTAATTCGCGCACTTTAATTCGCCGATCGTTCAAAATCAGATCGTGGATTTTGTCGATGATTTCAGGAGTAGACACCTCAACTGGGCGTCCTGAACGATGTTCATCTTTTGTGGATGAACGGCCACGTTTAAATTCATTCACCCAACTGTAAAGCGTCGCAAACACAGGTGCAGATGTGCCATGAACTGCATCCAACTCGGCTTTGATTTCTTTCGGGCTTAAGCCTTTCAAATGGAGATGTTTGATGACAGCCCTAAACTCGCTTTTTTCCATTGTTATGCACAAATAAATGTCGTTAACTTTAATCGACGATAAAAATTGATCTACGCTATGGATCAAGCTGAAATTTTGCCAGTAGGACAGCTTTCCTGTCGATAATGCTACTTACAAAAAAAAATCTTTACCGACACTACGAGCGCAATTTCTCGGATTTTCTAAGGACTTATTGAACAACCCTCAATATAAAATATAGCGAAAATAAGGGCCAAACGAAAAATAATATTTATTATTAAAATGGTATAATTTGTACACTTGAAATCTAATTGAATATTTGTTAAGGAGTTAAATTGAAAGCTTTCGAATATTCTGAAAACTCTTCAAAAAGTTTTAAATATTTTATTTTTTCAAATTTTTTATTATGATTTTTATTAAATTATGAATGGTTTAAATGAATTTGTTTTCATATACAAGTAAGTACTGAATATTGTGCGAATTACTTGGGAATGCTTTAATCTTGTTATCTTGATATTATCCATTAAATAGATGAACAAATAAAACTTTTTCCTTCTTCAATTATTGTAAAAACAAATTTTTAAGTTAAAAAATTAAGGCAGCTTTAAAAAATTTCTTTAGAGAATTTCAGATTTAATTAGAGCTCAAAAGACCCTCCTTTATTAATGACATTGTATTGTTAATAGATATTCTCTTATGGATAGTATAAGCCAATATTTACTATAAAAATATTTTACATATGTCGATAATTTTCAGACTCTTGCAACATACACAAAATTAATCAGAAGCGTTCCAAATTTACAAAATATCAATTTTGCTCAATATTTTTAATTTATATGCAAGTAAATGTGTTAAATTTATTGAACAACCTTAAAAACATCAAAGTGCACATGTTAGTTGTGGCGCTACATAATGGCCTCTGGCTATTTTTTCAGATACCTTACATAAGGGATAGAAAAGAGTAATGAGACTGGCATCATTAATAACGATCTGGCAACAGTGCGAATTTTCATCCACAAAGCTTTTGCGTTAATCTTATCCATTCGAGCAATTGACAAATTATTTTCTCAGCTGGAGCTTTTTCGGAAAGCAATTGAAAAATTCTTGATCACAATCTCGAACCTCGAATAATTTTCAGGAAGTGATAACATCTGATGTCGATCAAAGTTCGTTCAGTCAGAATTTGTTTGCACTACGTACTGGATCGTTGTTGCCGGAAGTTCGCGGCGGTGATCACTTCGAGAAGAAATTGTTTAGCAATTTTCACCGTTTTCGCAATGATGATGATGTCGATCACCTTTTGGAACTGGTCTCGCCATTAATTGGCAAACAAGATACGCCAATGCGTATTCTACATACATGGCGTCACCTTGGTAAAGCGAATTAGGCCACGTTTTTGTGACCATCAGGTCAGGTTTCTGGTTTTTCTGCGGCTGGCAGATGTCTTTATATTCAGTTTTGCCAACGTTTGCTTCACCGAACCCGAAATTAATATTTTCGGTAGGCAATTCTACATCAACGCCATCATCAGACAGCCCTTTTTCACTCAAATTGCACTGATGTTCATGGTCGAACACAAAGCTCGAGTGAATATTTTCATTTGAGTGGTGTGTTCGAGCTTCTCGCCTAATTTTAATCGAGCATCCACAATTTGAGGCGATTATATTCGGCCAATGCTCGCTTAAAACGGATTAATTGTGTTCGGTAGAGGTCGCCTGTGATCGTCTGGCCCGATTTCAATAGCTCATAATAGATCACACCCTTCTGATCCCACTAAATACAGAACATTACCTTGGCGCCATAGATATTTGGCTTTGGCCGGGCTTCACATCCGATTTTTTGCGCTTTGGGTTGTCGTAATAAATCCATTTTTCGTCGCCAGTAATGATTCGATTCAAAAACGACTTCTTTTTCTGCCGTTCGAGCAGCATTTCGGACATTCAAAATCGCCTTTCAACGTCTCTCGGCTTCAATTCATATGAGACCCAATTTCCTTGCTTTTGGAAGAATCCTGCTGCTTTCAAACGTTTTGAAATGGCTGCTTGAGTGAATCCCAATGATTTTGCAATTTCTTCTTGAGTTCGAAAACAGTCTTCGTCGAGTAATGCCTCCAAATCTTCATCTTCAAACTTTTTTGGCTGACCTGGTCGTTCTTTGTCTTCCGTGTCAAAATCACCACTTCTGAACCACATAAACCATCTCTCGCATGTTGAAATCGATGGAACATATTCAGGATAAGCTTCGGTAAGCAATCGATGTGCTTCAGCTGCACTTTTTTTTAAATTGAAGAAGTAAATCAACACTTCCCGCAAATGGGACTTTTTTGGTACGAAATTCGACATTTTTGAAGCAAAAAAAAACTTTGCTGTTTACACTATTTCGTTCAATGACTAATTGAGAATGAATGGCAGATGTTTAACCTTCAAAATGCCATATTAGTTATTATTAACACAAACCATGTGTAAAAGTTATGCCATCTGTTGTCAATCCCGCATTTTTAAGTTATACACCCATTCGAGTGAATCTTCACATTTTGCTCATCTCGAACAAGCTAGATTGAGGAGAAGGTGTCCGTTCTACCTGTTCGAGTGTATATTGAGCTGAAAAATGGATGATTTATTCCTAAAATAATTTTTAACCTCGTCCGGCAACTAGGAGACACGTAATAAGAGAAACTGTATTTTTGTAGTACGTTATGAAAAATTAAACATCAAAATTTTGGAGCAACTATGCTTCATTTATTTTTATGTTATGAGTTTGACTTACGAAAAGTTGCAGCAAGCCTATACGGCATATCCCATGGAAAAAGCCGAAAAGCAGTGGAAGATAAACCTTGCTTAGGAAGAATTCGGCATCGACAATTGATGAATATGTGGAAAGAGAGAAGGCTTCTGTGAGCACAGATTGCCGATTAACATTGAAGCTGATGGGTAGTGAGTTAAGAAGTACTTGAAAGGCTCAGAAAAAGGGTTTTTTGCATCAGGTTGGATATTGCAGAAACTCTTTGTCAAATCTTGTAAGTTTTTGTCAGAAAATGGAATTTTTGTGATTACCTATTCCCTCTATTCATCTAATATAATAAGTGCATTTTGATTTGCTCAATAAGAACAAAAATCACTTCAAAGGACATCATCTTAGTACTGAGGACTTGTGGGCGATACTAATTGCAGCCTCCCAGTACTACTACGAAGATTCGAAAAATTGCCTCCGCCGATGTATGTATATCTGCCCCCAAGAGAACAAATTTAAAAAAATAATATTGATCTTCAAAAATAAAGTAAAATTCTTTCCCCATCTCATAATGTAGTCTGACATTCGATACCCTATTGCCAGGGGGTATGTTGCCCACTAATATTTCGAATACAAATAGTACAAAAAAAGTATATGAAAACAATGAATTGTTTTCATGTTTTTGAGAGTTTTACATATTTTTGCAAAAAAAAAAAAACAACAATAAGACTATATGCATACACACAACGAATAAGCTTTTATAACTATGGACTTATTGACTTTATAAAGAATTAGAATTGAATTTATTTTTGTACAAAAAAATAAATACAATAAAAAACAAAAATTTATTTCAAAACAGATACTATATAAACAATGGATAATTTAAATACAAGAATAAATAATTTATGCAAAAGTAATTTATCAACTAAGAAAAATTATAAGGGATGATGATACCAAATCGAACAAGTTGGGAAAACAAAAAAAATAATCGTCCTTTTCGTATGTAAAATTGCTGATAAAAACCTTTCGTAGTATCAACAACAAAAATATGATCAAATATTATAATCCTTTGAGTATTTTCAATTGATTTTTATTTGTGTTATTTTATTTTTTTTTATTTTGGTGATGATAATAAAAGAGAAGTTTTCGTTAAGGGAACTATTTTCCACCAAGTTCATTTGTTGTGTGTTCTCTTACGAAATAGCTTGTACTCAAATGGTCCACTGAGAATAGAAGTAAACAAAATCTTTGTTTATAAAAGAAAACTAATAAAATTATATACTCGTATTTTCAGACAAAGTTCATGTTTGGTTAGAAAATTTACTCTTATTTATTTATTTATTTATTTATTCATCTATTAAAAATTATTCCATTTCGTGTAAATGGACGACGATTAGATTATTCAATTTCAAATAGGGAGTTTTCAGTGAAGATATTTTGAATAAAATTCAACGGAATCAAGAGCAATATTACTACTAATATTATTGAAAAGGACACAAATAATACTTCGTAGCTATGAGTACTTTTGGAAGTGGGTAAATTTAAATTTTTAAGATAAATTAAATCGAATTTTTTGATAAAATCTTTCATTATTCAATGACTACTTTATATCTGGAGGAGTATAATTTTCTTTATCTTAATTGTTTCTTTTGTAATATTAGGATGATCCCAAATATTCAAAATATTGTAGGTGTAATTTTCTTTGTAAAGAATGACAAATACTTAAGTTAAACGACTTTTAAATTTCATGGATTGAACTTTCATTTAAAGGACTACGCATGCATCGAACCAAACAGAAAATATTCTTTAGTATAAATATAATTTATTGTCCGATTTAAGGATTTGAAAAGTAAACGTTATTTTTTGTCATATATTCTAGGAACTGTCCATGATAGGTGGGGGAGAGGGGGGGGGGATTGGAATGAGAACATATCCCTTCTTATAAAAATACTATTTAATACTTTTTTGATTTTTAACTTTTTTTTTTATTAAAAAAAAAATAGGTACTCAATTAGATATAATAAAATATTTAAATCTGCAAAGATAATATTTAATTTACTTTCTATAATTCTAGTCTGCAATAAAAATTTAATGTACTGAATTATGGCAGATACGTGTTTTGATTGAAGTATTTGACGGTATTTCTATTATACAGGATTATACAATTTGTGGTTTGGTAATATATTTATTTTATTACATTTTACTTTATGCTTTATTTTTGTATAATATATAAAATTTTTACAATAACTTCTGTAAAACTTTTTGCAAGACTCGATTCCTTTGTGATAATTGTTGATGACTATTATTAAAAGGAGATTGCGGTTTTTAAATGCTCAAAAGTTAATATTTTATATAGTTTTTTAAGGAAATATTTAATGACGTGACATATTTTGCATATTTTGGGGATCAAGTAACATCACCAAATCTCGAAATTATACAATAGGTTCTGGAAACTCTTCGCGAAATAATGAGATACTACCACCAATAACAATATTATCCTATTAAAGCCACATATTATTGAAGTGAACATTTTTAAGTTCAGACCAACAAAAAATTTTAAGTTCAGACCCTGACTACGGCAGAATCACCACATTTGTAGTAATTCAATTTATACACACTGTTTAAATATTCAAATTTACAAAATATAAAATGGCAAATTTTATTAAAAATGAATTTTATTTCAAATAATATATTAATTGAATAAATATAAAATAATAATTGCTATACTTTAAAAACTACAAAATGGATAATAATAATAATAATAATAACCGTCGGGGAAATGTTTTTTTTTCTTTCCGTATAATAGAAAACAGCATTCCATAAGGATATCCTCTTTCTACTGTACTCTTTAATACTTACGTAAATTCACTATCCTTATCACTTTCCTCATATAAACAGTTCCTAAAATAAATGCAGATAATCATTATCCAGATCGGAGGCACCATTGCCAAAGTGAAGGCTTGGAGCGAGGAAAATGACAGGAAACGTTAATACAACATGAACGTCTTATCTTTAAGCCCAGGTTGGCTCCACCCCGTAGATTCCGTTAAAGTCCTGGGTATTTCCATTACTCATGGAGGATTGATAAAATAAATCCTATTCACCGGTTGGTTAAGATTTTAATCAGCAGTAAGTGTAAAGTTAGACAGGGTGAGACTATTAGAGTATCTAACGCCCTCGTGGATGGAATGTTGTTCTATTACCGCACTTCATGTGTCAGAATTGTAATAGCAGAGTTAAGGCGTATCTAAACAGCTGTTAACCGCTGCATCAGACTAGCCAGTGGAGCTCATCAGACCTCACCGGTGGACTCAATCCTAATTCTCTGTATCAGAATTATGTACAGTAATCTTTGCTTCGATAATGATCCCCTCCATAATTTAGTTGAAACTATTATAACTATCCCCAATTCAGAAAGAAATTCATCCTCCTTATCGATAGTCATTTGAACATTAGAGATAGATTTTTACACTATCTCTCTCCAGTTTGAAACTTTCCTTCCACATCCATATTGGAAGCCATTGCTGCGAGCAGTGTTGAGAATATCTACATCCCTTAATAGGTTTAAGAAGGCTTTTGCCGACCCGTCTATCTACAGGGAATTTTTGTTCGAATAGTTAGACGGGCTCGAAGAATGAGTACTTCTTTTCACGAATGCGGTAACAGATCTTAATAGCACTTCCTTTGCAGATATTGAAATTAATCCGTCATTTATCAGGTGTATAAGCTTAAATCAGCTGTTTTTTAGTCAAAAAAAACACGTTTTTTTTCCATAGAAAGCAAAAACAAATTTAATCAAAGTACTTGCTTTTGCTAGGTACACATTTTTCCTATCTCTCATTTGTGGATACCACGCCAAAAAAAATTCCTTCTCTTTCCAGGAAAACCACTCATCAAGCCATTTTCGGACGTCTTCGTAAGAATCGAAGTGCTGCTCGGGAAGGGGCCAGGTCTGGTTAATATGCGGCGTGGTATAGCACCTCCCAGTTGAGTGTCTCCAAGTAGTTTCAGACCATTTTTGACGTGTGCGATGGTGCGTTGTCGTGGAGGAAAATCAGCTTGCTATGTCTTTGTTGATAATCCGTCCTTTTTTCAGGCAGAGCACGGTGCAATTTGATCAGTTGTTGGTGGTAGCGGTGGGTATTGACAGTTTCACCAGGTTTCAACATTTCATAGTAAACAATACCCTGCTGATCCCACCAAACGCACAGCATCGTCTTCCGTCCGAAGCGATTTGGTCTTGGGGAATATGTTGTTGGTTGGCCGGGATCAACCCACGATTTCTTGCATTTAGGATTCTCGAAATATATCCAATTTTCATCGCCTATCACAATCCGATGCAGGAACGACTTTTTTTTTTGTCTGGTGAGCAAGATTTCGCATATGTTTTGGCATCGCTCCATCTGCCTATTGTTAAATTCTTGCGAAACCCATTTTCCGATCTTTTCAATCGTTCCCATGGCACGCAGACGCCAGAAAATGGCTGGTTGAGTAACATCCAATTGCTGCGCGAGCAGTTTTTGCGATTGGGTATCGTCTTCGTCCAAAAGAGCCTGCAATTGATGATCCTCAACCTTTCTAGGCTTATTTTCCCTCTTCTTGTCCCACAAGTCAAAACTACCGTCTTTGAACCGACGAAACCAATATCGGCACGTTACTTCCGATAAAGCACTATCACCATACGCCTCCATAAGCATTTCTCAAATTAAAGCAGAAAAGCAGAGCTTCCCGCATATGCTCTTTTTCTGGCACAAAACTAGACATGATGATCAAAGGAAAAATGTATGTTGTTGTACGAAATTGTTGACAATATTCACTAATTAATGTTTACAGATGTGAAACTCATAAAAAAAAGTATGGCGTACCCATGGTAGCTAATACGCTCACTTAAGCTTATACACCTGGTGTATTATAGGATCATTTCGTATAGGGCAGCTTCCTATTATGGGGATTTATGGGCTATAAAGACGGCTGTTGATATTGCTGTTAGTTTTATCAATCAACGCAGTATCATCATCTTTACTGACAGCTCAATGCTATTAGTGGCCTATTGAATGAGCCTATTGTCTACAAGATTCGACATAGCCTACTTAACATCAGGAGTGTCGAGTTGCGTTGGATGCCAGGTCATGATCAAATATACATATAGGCTCAACAAAATTTAATTAACTCGAATAGTTAATTCGCTCACATGATACTTGTAATCGCCAAATGGCATCACGGTTGTGGTGCTATGAAAATGGCTCCTGACTCTTGTCTAACGGACCTTACATACAAAAAAACAAACAAACTTTCTCTTGAAGAAAAAAAATACTCCTTATCCTTGTTAAAAATAATAAAAAAATAGTTTTTTTAATAATAATTGATAAAAAATTTAATTATCAAAATTCTTTGACTTTTTATTATCATTCCAAATTATATCCATTAGCAATTTGCACCTCCTTGATTTTCAATCAAGTTTTTAAATTCCTTTTGTTTATTTAAAAAAAATTTTAGTTCGAACTTTTATTCCAAATTATAATGGAAATAATTATTCCAAAAATATAATTTGAAGACATCTTGGATAATAGGAAATTTTTTTTTCCAAAAATTTCAATATTTTCCCTTAATTTTGGGTTTGTTATAAAAATAGTAAAATAACAGAAGGAAATAATTACTTAATAGCATAATTATGGTTTATAGTTAAATTTTTATAAACATGTCAATTATTTTTGGTCTATTAAGGATAGTGTTACTTATAGGAAATATGGGTTAGAGCCGTCATATTTGTTCAATGGAGAATTATGTTATGCAACAACGTCTATAATTATCATCTATTAATTTGATTGATGTAACCTTATTATAATTCTAAGAAAGAAAGAAAAATCTTTTAATAAATCTTCAATCAAGCGTTAGTTTTGCGAAGCTGATTAATATATTCTGAAAATTAATTCTATCATAATAAATAAGACAAACAAATAATAACATACATGTTTATTTTCAGCAATTATCGGAATTTATCTATAATTAAGAACCCTTTGATTAGCTCAACTAATTAATAGAGTATATTTTGATTATACATAAAATGTCCTTATTATTAATATGACCAAAAATAATTTTTTTTTTAAAACTGTAACGTGTAAGTCTGTTTTGAACTCAGTACTCGTACATAATAAACAAATACTCCTTGATGTCTTTATTTTACCTTTATTTGGTATCAAGAAGTATTTGATTAACTAAAAAATAGTTTTTTGTCTATTATAATCAGAATAATATCAGATAAAAAATAAAATGTTTGGCCATGTGCCGATACGAAAAAAATTCTCTTTTTAGTATAAATACTATGTAAACATTTACAAAAAAATAAATAAAAATTTTTTTTGCTGAGATTTTTCCATTTATATTCTTGAATAGCAAATAAAACGCAAAATGTGCTAGTGACACTTGAAAAAATAATCGAATGCTTTCAAGTAACATATTTACAAATTCCTTTAATTAAAATGTATCAAAGTAAAAATACATTTTTGTAAATAAATCTGTAAGTATTCCCACTTATTTCTAATATAAACATTTTCCAAAATTTTTATGATAATTGGCTAATTGATTAATTTTAAACTTTTAATTAATTTTACCCTTTATAAAAAAAAAAAACCGACGGAATCTGGGCCAAAATAGATACAAATAAAACAGATGCATTTGCTAAATATTTTGCACAAACATTTATTCCATATAAGGACATACGAGACAGGACTAATTGTACTAAAATCAAGATAGAACTATCCATTCCCTTAACCATGAGTCTTTCCCTAAAAATTGCCAATTTCATAAAACTCCTTCCAAAAATAAAGCTTCTGGCTATGCTTTTAACACTTCTAATACAATATATTCCAACAACTTTTTAATCCCAATCATCTGCAAATTTTCCATTATAAAAATTAACCATAAACCCAATAAATAAATAAACCACTTCACCTCCTACTAACCAATAAGTCTCCTTTTAATCTTCTTGAAAATATTTGAGAATTTAGTCTCCCACCGTTAACATCCCCTACTTAAACCCTTAAATTAAATTTCCAATCATTAATTCGGTTTCCGCTCCGAACACTCCACTATCTAGCAGTCAAGAAAAGAGTACTGTCCCGGTGTATTTCTTGATATAAGTTAAGCTTTTAATAGAGTTTGACATCCGGGCCTACTCTGAAAACTCAAGAGGAGTCATCCTTTTACCTATTTTCTAGTCCTAAAATTATGCGTTTCCAACCGACACTTCTAAGTAAACGAATCCAATGAACTGTCCAATATCTCTTCGATATTGACTGGTGTTCCACAGGGAAGTCAACTTAGACCCATACTCTACAATATTTATACATTCAAAATTTCCAATCCATCCCAATACCTTCTTTGATATATACTCTGATGGGACGGCCTGCCTTTCGAAATTCTCCAATCTCAAATTCAATCCCTACAGAACTGGTTTATGAGGTGGAGAATAAATCTACCCATGTAACTTTTACTTTCTGCCACGAACCATGTCCTCCTATATACCTTAACGGTATCTAGGACTAAACTTTGACAAACACTAGATATGAAACCCACATACAAGACTTAAAAGACAAGAACTAAAAAGACAAACGTTCTAAGGTTACTATAGATAGAAAAGTACTTTTATACAATATCCTATTGAAACCCATCTAGACTTACGGACTAGAACTCTGGGCTTCTACTAAGCCTTCCAATTCCCATCGAATCTAATTTGTTCACACAAAAATACTCCTTACAATTGTCGATTCTCCCTTTTTCTTTTGCAATCATAATCTTGAAGTCCCATTTGTTCATGATGTTTTTGTGATAAGAATATCAAACTTTTAGGAACTTATTGGTTTAAAATCACTTTAAAAGTTATTTTTTTATTTTAAAAGATATTTTATCGAAAACAAAAAGGACACCAAATGTGCAGGAAATCAATTGAATTGAATAAATTTCCATTCAAATTATTCAACATAAAAAGGTATCCTGAATAATATCAACTTTTCAATTTTAAATCTCTTGGGAAGCATTTCTATGGAATTTTTTTTGTACAAAAATTCTAAAGATTGACAATATTTTTATGCAAAAATCTATTGTATTGTATGAGAATAAATATATTAAAGGAAAAATATTAACGATTTCTAGAAAGTTTTCTTTTATATTTTTCTGGAAAAGTTTATTTCTGAGAAGGACATTAATCAAAAATTATTTAACAATTTTACTGATAGTCTGCTAAGATATTATCAAAAGCCTATTAGAGAGCCACTTATACATTTTATATTAATGGAGTATAATTTTTAACCAAATACAATTATTAGTAATTAAAAAAAAAAAAAACAATGATAATATGAATATGGAAAATTATGATTTGACATAATATGAATAAAAGTGAATCTGCATTAAAAAAAAAATCAAAAATAACTTAAAAATTAATTTTATGTTTTCAAAGTTTTTGCTAAATTTTATGCTATAAAAACAAAACAAAAAACCAACATATTATCGTATTTATAAAGACGAAAAAAAAACGATTTTCTTCTCAAATAATTATTAATAAAAATTATCCAATTAAAACGAATATTTTTTTTTAAATGTATTTTATCTGCATTAACAAAAACAAATTCGTAGAAAATAAATTTTGTCTCTACATCAAAGTAAGAATTAATTTCCATTAAAGTCAAAATAATTTCCATTTAAGTGTAAGTTAATATTACATAATATTTTTATTTTTTAGCATTATCGTATTTCTTTTAAGAAATAATCTAAGAGTTTATTATTATTTGACCAAAATTGCCTAGAGCTACTACCGAAAATGTGCTCCTTAAAATGGGGAACTTTACTCTTTTATATATTTAACAGCTCTATGATATTAGAGATGGTCTGTCATAATAAATTTTATGAAAAAAATAATTTTTAAGAATAAAACAAAACTATTCACTTCAGGAAAAATATATTTTTTTCCATTATTATAATATAATATTAATATTAAGATTGCATTAATCAAAAGGTATTTATTTACCCAACCACGTGTAATAATTTTTTTATTGCTGAGAGAATTTTTTTCGTTTTCAAAATATTTATAAAAAAAATACTGCACATTATTATAAACTTTTAAAACTTTTTTATTAAATATATTAGATCAAAAAAATATTTTTTTTTAATTTCTTTTTTTAGTAACATTTGTACTGTAAATTATTAGCACTACAACAACTCAGGGCATTTGGTAACAACTGAAGGGCACCCAGGCTAAGTCACTAACTGGATTCGAACTTAAGACTGCTGCCTACTTACTAACATAGATGGAAAGGGCCAAAAAAAATGACTAAAAATATTTTTTCTATTGAGAACATATTTTTATTGTTACATTTTGAATCAAATTGGAGCATTTTCTATTAAGGTTAAAGTTGTTCTAAGTGAACTTTTATCCTTAAAAGAAACAATACACATTTTAAATGAAACTTTTAATTTTATTCAATTTTTCACTTAATAATATTTAACTATTTTTTAAAGTAATTTGTTAATTTTTTTATATATTTTTAAAATGAAAAAAAAAATTAATTTTATTATCATTCATTTTTAATGCATTCTTTTCACTCTTCGTAGCAGTGCTAGCGGTTTTTGACCTTGAAAAACAAAAAATAGTCACACGGACTAATATCATATGAATAAAGTGGCTGGGAAAGCACAGGAGTCTCTTTTTCTAGCAAAAACTCTCCAATGAGTGTTTTTGCTAGAGAAAGATACTCCTGTGACAGAAGGCATTATTGTAATATCTGTAATGATATCTGACATGTAAAACCTTTTCCTTTTGAATCTTTCAAGGACATCTTTAAAAATGTCCTTTTTGATAAGAAATATTTGAAAGGTTCCCACATTTTTATCAGTCTTCCTTGGTGAAAGTCTGTCTAATAGAGGTTCGTTTTACACTACACATATTTGTCGGCCCTTTTAGTAATGCTTCTAATCAAATCTGACGCAACAAACCCTTCTTCGCAGCTTTTCAAGGACATTCAATATTACATGAGCCTTTATTCGTTTTACATTTTCATCAGTTTTCAATGTTGAAGATCTCCTTGATCAAGGTTCGTTCCGCAGTTTCCCGATCCTCAAAAAATGAATTATACCATCGAAAACCTTGTCTTCTTGATAAGGAATATTGCCCCAATTTTCCGTAAGTCAAAACTACGTACTCACCAAGCTTAAATTAAAATTTGATGTCTTATTTTTGACGCTAATTTCGCTGTCCCATTTTTCGTAATACACTACAAAAATACATCTTCACTTAGGCTATATAGGATCGTTTATTTACCAGACCTGGTAGAAACTTGTACTGCACGTCTAGGAAGGGCTTACGTACAAGTCAAAGTTCGCAGCGTTGCCAGATCGCTCCTAGTGATGCCGTTCTTATTAGTTTTCTGTATATTATTTTATTTTCAAAAATATAAACAGTTTTAACTTTTTGTAAGATGGATAATATTTTGTTTATGTTAGCTTAAACGAAAAATATAAATATTCACCGAAATTAACTTCAATTTAATTTGAACGTTTCTAATTAGTTTTATGTGCATTGCCAAGGGGTCTTGAAATTACGGACAGATTTTCAGTAACAGTTTGAAAGAAAAAAACTCAATGTCACTTGTAAGAATCAACTGAGACTTAATAGAACCCTCAAAAAAAATTTCTGAAAGCTGCTGAAAATTTTATTATGTTATCAGATCGATCTCACTACGTTATTGCCACACATTATACAATATTATGAAATTTATTTCACTCTTATAAAAAAACCGTAATTTTAAAAATATTTAAAATTATTTATGTGTTGATAATTATTGTAGATATTCTGATTAATTTTTTTTCCATAATAAACATTTTTTTCATACACAAAAACTTTTTTGTTTTTGAATTTGATGAAACTTTCTTCGTCTGCTCGTAAAACAGAAAGAAAACTTAAAATTCAAAGGCATACAATTGTTCACAGATGCTAAAAATATATTTGCACAATAATTTTTTTATCCATTTCCAATAATTAGATATGCTTTGATATTTGAATAATTATTAATAAATATTTGAAAATGTTAGCAACCTTAATAAAATTTGATAAAATATGGAAAAATATTCTCTTGTTCACACCTTCTGTGGCAACCTGAATACCATATTTTTCTCCACTTCATATTTTATGATTTGTAAATTGTTTGCACTTTTAATAAATTATTTAATCGACACGGCTTTAAGAGTTGTTTACAGAAGTTTTTAGTATGCAATGATATTGTAGCTGAGATTCATCAGAATTTAATTTTTAATTAGAAACATGAGATTTGTTACAGGATTTCGTTTTTTTAGGGTTCAATTACAATCCCAAAATAAAGTTTATTTTTCCACTTTACACTTTTTACTTTCCCTTTTGGCAGTTCTAGTGAAAAATTCAATGGGGGCTTTTTTTCTCTCTTGTGATTTGATATCTTGGTTGCCATTAGTATGGCTCCCACACAATTCTGGCGTTTTCATTTATATATATTTTTTTTTTGATTCTTTGTATTTCAGTCTTTTTTAACAAATTTAGATAACAAGATTTTCGTAATTGGTTTTTCATTTCAATCAGACTAAAATTGTACTTTCTCGTTTTGTGAATGATAACTTTTTCACACTTTCTTCGCTTCACTTTTCATTGACGAATCAAACAATTCTATTACGATCAAATGAAAATTTTTATATTGTAGTATATATTTAGGTACATCGAACTTTAAGTGGCCATTCTAAGATGGTAGGAAATAATTTCTTTTAAGATTATTCATTTTCACTTTAAGTAATTGGATTAGTAAGCTAGATAACCATTGATAGTATGGTTGGAAATGTGAAACTTCAAAACCATAAATGGTTAGAAATAATATTGGGAATAGTTATGTCATTTTAGCAATGCTATTTTGTGAGTAAATCGATTTACGTTTTTCATTTCATTAATGCCACTTAGGATAGGATAGCACATCACATTCGTCTTGGCGGATTAAAAATTATTCAGCAATAAATTCATTTTACGATACTTGATATTTTTATGGAGCAGAAATATGCATGATTAATGAAAAAATACCTATTTTTGATAATTCATATTTTCGGTAGATATTTTAATATAAACTAAACTGCTCCATCATAATATGAAAAATTATTAGAACTTATTTAATCATACTTAGGAGAATTTTGATAACATTACTTTATTTATTTTTAAAAAAAAAACAATATATGAAAATAATGTTACTTATAAAGATATTTGCTAAAAATTATTTGGAGATTTTTTTTTAAGTCATCAATCAACAAAGTTTGTTGTACTGGATTATTCATTTAGTGATTTAGAAAGTATAGTCCTATTTTATTAAGGAGCTGCCAAACAAATATATCTTTGCAAATAATATTTGTTTAGTTTCGGATTTGCCATTTTATATTATAGGATAATATAAACTAATTTGAAGGTTAGACAAGTGACTTTTGTTGTTGAATTTTTGAGCAAATTTTCTTCGATGATGGGGGTTAGTCCTCGCTCGGTGAATACGTCAATAAGCAAATTGGCTATATAAAAAGCTTTATTGGAAATTATAATATTTATGAAAAGTTATTGGATGGTGTGCATATTGATCACGTTTTTTTTTTAAATAAAGAAACTAAAAAATTAAAGCACAAACTGTTTTTAAATTAATTTATTTTGAGCTTTTTTCTTTTTTCAACAATTTTTTTCCTATCCTAGAATAGATTTTCAATTAATTTTGTTGTTAAATATATACAGTAATTGTAATTTTTATAAAAATAATTCTAATCAGTTATTATCGAGGAAAAAAAAATATTTAGAAAAATGAACTTCCATTCAAGTCTGTATAAAAATATTTGACATAATTATTTAAAAAAATTTTTTTTTAAATAATTAAGTCAAATATTTTTATACGTAGTAATAGCTAAAAAAATTATAAAATTATTTTTTTTATGTAAAAATTTATTTTAAATATAATATTCCATATTAAAAGCTTTAAATAAAGCGTTTTCGAATAAGAGTAATATGATTTCTTTTCAACAAAAAAAAAACACACTAATTGTTAAGGAAATTCAAATGTTTTTTTATTTAATGTGAAGTACAATCGATACAATTAAGTTCTGAATAAAATGTCATTCAAATGGCCTCCACGACTTCTTTTGCAGGAACGAATTCGATGAACCCAATTTTCGAGCACTTTTTCCACTCAATCAAGTCGTATGTCATGAATAGCATATTCAATATTGACTTCTAAAGCTTGAAGAGAGTGTGGTTTATTAATAAAGACTAATGACTTCAAATAACCCCACAAGAAATAGTCTAATGGTGTTAAATCACAACTTCTTGGAGGCCATTTAATGTCACAATTTCTTGAAATAATCGAATCTCCAAACTTTTCTCGCAATAATTTGGTTTTTCTACGTGCTGTGTGGCACGTAGCCCCGTCTCGTTGGAACCAGATGTTATCAAGATCAACTTCTTCCAATTTCGGCCATAAAAAGCTGGTTATCATGGATCTATACCGCTCTCCATTGACAGTAACGGTGTTACCAGCTGCATTTCGAAAGAAGTACGGACCGATGATCCCACCAGACCAAAAACCACACCAAACTGTCAATTTAGGTGAATATAATGGGTGTTCAAGAATTATTTGTGGATTTTCTTCGCACCAGAATCGACAGTTTTGTTTATTTACCGCAAAAATCGTTATCGTTTTCAAGTTGTTCCAAGACAAAATCAGCAAATTTACGACGTTTACGGTGGTCCAATGGCTTCAGTTCTTGAGTGATAACAATTGTATACGGATGCAAGCCCAAATCCTTTTACAAAATCCACCAGGGTGTGGGTTGGGACAGTCCCAATTCTTGAGAACGTCTTGGAATCGACAAATTACGGTCTTCAGCAACACTTGCCTGAACGGCAGTAATATTTTCATTACTTCGAGCGGTTCTTTTTCTTATTGGCACTTTAACATTCTGTAAAGAAAATGTTCGCTCGAAATTTTTAACAATTTGATTAATAGCGAGCACAGTTGGACGATTATTACGACCATAAAATGGCAAAAGCGCACGAAAAGTTGCAATTGGAGAACGATTATTTTGATAATAAAATTAAATAATTTGTAAATGTTATTCTTACGTATATCTTTCCATGATGAAATTGTAAATATTACTAAATATAATTAAAAAAGAAAAACAGATCATGACATATTACAAATGGCCGAAATGTCACTTAGAAATTATTGGAAAACCCTATATAATTTTTCTATACTTTTTTCTCATTAAATGATTCATTAAAAAAGAAAAAATTTCCAAGAAAAATTACTGAAATACAAAGTTTTTATTATAAAGGATGATATCTGCCAAATTATTGACAATGATTATTTCTAACATGTTGAGTAACTTATATATACAAACTTTGAAAAATTAAGTAATGGAGCCATATAAGGTTGAACAAAGTGTTAAATTGATCCAAATATTTGATGAAAATGGTTATTCTGCATGAAATGCATTTAACGCACTGTTTGGGATAGAAATTCGAAAAATCGGAGTCATTGTAGAACGTGAGAGCACCAGTGTGTCTTTTTACATGCGGTGTGGCCAAAAATATTACTGCTATTAGGTGGAAGGATCTTGTCTACCATACCACTCAATGAACTTTTACAAAAAACTTATTGATGCTAAAAAAATTCAATTGGCATAGGAACTGAAGTCTAGAGACCAGCTGCAGACCAATGGGATACTTTTTAGAACCCAACATGAGGATAGAGTATTCCAAAGCCTGTTTAATGAAGAGATCCGGAAGTGTCACCGGTCGTGGATAAAATTAAGCCTAATAGGTTGCGGGGGGAGGGGGTTGCATACTTGATCCATATAAATGAGGAAGATCCTAGCCAGACGGTGTCTCCATTTATGGTCTGAGAATCTTGCCTTTGGTGGAGTGTCGGTGTTAGGCAAGACCGCAAAAATATACTAAGAGTGTTAAATGAAAGACCGGGGTGCGAAATCGGGACGTTTGGAGTTCATTCATTCAGCAATCCTAGACCGGACAAGCAAACCTGCTATATTTGGAGTACTAAAAATCCACATAGTCGTTATAGAACAAGCTCTGCACTCACAACGAATGACGTTCATCGTTCATCGTTAACGATGTTACGGTGAACGATGAACGTTATTGTGATATAATTACGGATATTTTATGGTCTCATTTGGATGACATAGACTTGGACAATATATTTTTTCAAAACGACAATGCCACTTGTATCACAACGCGTCGAACCTATTGCGAACGAATTTCCTCTCAGGATGCATTATCTCACAGTCGAGATCTTTCGATTTGATACTATTGGACTTCGTTTTCTGCAACTACGTAAATAGTAAGGTCTATGCCAATAAGCCCAACATGATGCTAGAGCTAAAAAACACGAAATCATACGCGTTACATATTAAATACAGCTCGAAATATGTCAGATAGTCATGGAAAATTTTAATAGGAGTGGAGATAGGCACTTGATGGATATATTTTTATATATAAATGCATAAAAATAAATATAAAAATAACACAAACAACATCATTTCTTATAAAAATGTGCATGTTTTCTTAAAAAAAAAAAATGTCAAGTCTTATTAAATACAAAAAATGGAAAAAAAGAAAAAAATCTTAAGAAATTGTAAGAAAATTAAAAATTTAAAAAGAATTTCATAACTTAGATCAGAAAGTACAGATCTCTTATTTGATAACCTTAAGGCTAGACGATTTTAATCTAGACCACATGTGGATTCAACAAAATGGTGCCACTAGCCACACAACATGCCCAATGTTGACTTTATTGCGCGAAAAATTCCAAAAATACGTAATTCTGAGGTTTGGTGATGTTAATTGGCAACCATGATCAGGCGATTTGACGTTGTTAGTTTTTTTCTTTACAGAGACAATTTTCAAACTTTAAAGCATCGAGTCTTCAAATTATCGATTCTTTTAAGAAGTTTAGAAGCTGGCATATTAATAATAATATACCATATAATGGCAAAATTTATAAAATATAATAAAAGATAAGTTTTATCAAAACCTAAATTTTTGGATAAGTCCTTATAATAAAATTCACAAGTCTAGACGTTTAGCTTATTAATGATTATTAAGAAAAAATATTGGAACAAACAAATTTCTTAATTAATTTTAAGAATTTTCTATAAAGTACACCTACTACCAGTAAGTAAAATTATACATCCTCAAAGATACTAAACAAGATAGGAAACTACCACCTAGAACATTTGCTTATCGAACGTGACGATACCATTCGCAAAAGGGTTCTCATATAATAAAAAATATAAAAATCGTGTACGCAAAATTTTGAACTCTCTACATTATCTTTTTAAATTAATACTATTTTAATTGAACTATAGTATCTGCTATGCTATAGGGTTGAGATATTATAAGAACGGAATGCATACATAAAAGTATATTTTAGGCTGACTTTTAAAAAAACCTCCCACATGAAAAATATTATTAAAAAAAAAAACATTATAAATCCGATGTTCGTACTTTCATTTAATCAATTTCTCATATTTAATATTTTTTATTTATTATTTCAGAGATTTTCTTGGAAATAATTTGGCTTTTTACATTAGGTTGACTTTTACTAAAGATGTTATCGTGGGTGTTGAAAAGTAGCTCATAAAATGGTTCTCTTTGTAAAAAAATACCAAACCAAATCGTTATTATTATACAATATAAAAAAAAAATAAAAAAATGCAAGGATAATTATTTTTCTTCAGAATTTTACAATCACAATTTAATGGTTGTATTCATTTTTTTTTCTATGATAAGATACTTAAAAGTGCAATGAAGAATACAGAGTTCATATATGGAGTATAAAGAAAGCACCAATGTGGGTATTCTCACCTATTATACCTGAAGTTGAAATGCCATTGAAACGATAGACTATTATTTATGCAATAAGCATTTAAAAACTTCACAAATAACATTTCAGTGCATATAATAAAAGCATAAATTTTTAAAAAAAAAAAACCATATTAAAAATGAAAATAAAACCAAAAATAAAGAAAACTTTTTATTATAGATAAGGTAAATAGTTTTATGTGGTCGATATTGTTCAGTAGTGACTTTTCAAACTCATTTTATGAGTACAATTCCAGTAAATGTTTTATATTAAAACGGAATGCAATTTTTCAAAGATCTATTTTTTTAACCTTTCATTTAAGATATAACAAAAGTTTAACGATACAATATCAATCTTTATAATAAAAAAAAGGTAGTGTGTTAAGTAAAATCGATAAAAAACTTTAGAAGCAATTCAAAGCTTTCCAGGATTATTTTTTTTTAAATAAGGAATTTATAAATTATTAAAATGAATTTTTTTTTAATAATTAATTTTTACAATTTATTGCGTGGACATTTTTTTTAGGGAAAATAAGATTTTTTAATGGCATGTATAAATACAACATAGTAAATTTGATATGTTTTTTTTAAATGTGATAGAAAAAGCTTCTAATAATGGACTTTTCAATAAGTATGCTTTCATGTTGTTGTTGTTTGTAGGGTCGCTTAGACATGTGCCAGGGGCCACTTCATAGCGCCACGACCATGAGGCCATTTGGCGACATCAAAAATAATAACGCTCTGTTGGCTGGGAATATTGGTCGGAATTTCAATTGCCGTTTTGACATATTGGCACAGCTCCCCGTATTATAGTGAAGATTCCAGAACATAGTGAGCGGATGATACAGCCAAAAAGTTCGACGATCGAAAAAGATGTAGTATTGATGTCAGCGGCGGCATCCGTGAACAACAGTCGATGATCTTTTAATCCGTCTAACTGTTCAAGGAAAAGTTTCCTATATGTGGACGGATCAGTAATAGCCTTCTTAAATCTGTCAAGAGAAGCAAACCCTTGCAAGTTTGCTCCCAACCATGGTTTCTAATCTGGGGAAGTTTGAAAAACGAGGGGGAGGATGGAAAAATTGCTTTCAAGGTGGGATATTAATAAGAATAGCGATGATGAATTTCTTTTTGAACTGGGCGAGATAATAATATTTTTGATGAATGTGTGGTGCGGGTAATTTGGAAGGCATAGGTTCTTCTTTTTGAAGATAAAAATAGATAGGTTTCCGACCAGGAGATGTCCGATGTGATAATCCAGCTGGTCTAATGCATACGGTTTTCCGCTGCCTTGATTACCTTTTTCCCTGTTATTGGCACACTGAAACGTACAGTGAGGAAATAGAGTAAGGTTCCGTCCAAAAATGCGTTGGTTACTCCAACTGCCTCACTTTGTCTTTGCTAACTTTTGCTGTTGACTAAAATTTTAACCATTCGGAGAATGGTGTTAGTTTTGTTAACAGCATTGTTAATCTGAAGATTACATTTTCCTGCACGGGCAATTGAGATACGCAACATTTTCATGGAATCTTTTGGGTAGGGAGGGAAGGGGCTCAGTGACGAATCAGATACATTACAATTTTTTTCCTGCAAACATGAAGGTAAGGTGGGTTCGATGTACATAATGGTTGAAAATTATATAAGGTGGGAAGGGGAGTGAATATATATATTGAATAGGATCGTAGATAGAGGAGATCCTTATGGGATGCCGTCTTTCATTTCGCGTTTTGACGAAAAATGACCGTTGCCGCGTACCGTGAACGTTCTACCAGTTAGGTAGGAACGTAGAAGTACCAATGTTGCAGAGTCTATTCCCCACTCTGCCAGCTGTAAGAGGCATGTTGTTGGGAATTGAGTCTATTGTCAAGCATCTGGTTAAGTTTTGTGGTTAAGAACTTTTCCAGAATCTTGGAAGTACAAGGCAATAGTGAAATTGGTCTAAAGTTGTTAGCTGAAGAATGGAAGGATTTTTCTTGGAAACTGTAATGGCAGTTGCGACCTTCCAGCAATTTGGGAAAATAGATATTTTCAGAATTTTGTTAAAGAGGTTGAGACAATTCTAATATGAAAGGTCGAAGGTGCTTCTTTAATTATTTTAAAAGAAATCTTGTCCCTACCAGGTGAGGTTCCCTAGTTTGCTTTCTTTTTAATGGTTTATAGCTTTAAAATTTTCAACGATAACGCTGTTATTTTTATATATTTATATTTAACCATAGCTACCATTTAATTATAAAAAACTACTAAATTTAATAATGCATTGAGATACAGAAATCATAGCAAATCAGAGATTTTATCTTTGAATGAATCAAAATTGACGGATGTGGGATAAACAACAATCATAGCGGTTTTTTAGAAAAACTTTGCTGTTTAATGGTGACTCTGGTTAAGCGGCATAATCGAGACTGTACTGCTTTCAAAATTAGGTTGGGGCGAAGAGGCATCGATCGATGCTAACAAATTTTATTTGGGCTCAAATGGACTGTTTGAACTTGAATAATATCTAATTCCAACGCGCCGGTACGACTTTGGTTAGATCCAGCCCGTTCTATGAGGAAGGCTCATTCCAAATTAGCCCCCTCGGAACACCTTTAATAAATAAAGCCGTGAAGGTCATTTGAACATTGTTATTTTTTTAAATAATAATAATATTGAACGCACTATAATCGGCAATAAATATATCTGCCTTAGTTTACATACCCGAATAAGGTCCATAGAATAATTCGATTCAAAAATAAAGGAGCATTAGGATTACGGTTTATTATATTATTACGAATTTAAAAGTGGGTATCAATAACTTTAGAGAGGATCCTTGATTGTAAGGACTAGATGCGATAGAAATTGATACGTTTATTTGAACCGCAAAGCTCAATTCCCTTAGTTCAAAATGGTTTTATAATTGTGTTGTATATTAAGCGCTTACTATACAAGGTCTGTTCAAAAAGTGTCGCGAATTTTGTGGTTTTTTCAAAAATTATTTATTTATTCATAAATATCTAATTTGTCCCCCTCAAAGTAATCCCCACCAGATATTATACACTTTTGCCAACGTTTTTTCCAATTCTCGAAGCACTTCAACAAATCATTTTTTGTGATCTTGTTCAGCTTCTCCTTCGATGCAGTCTTTATCTTCTCAATCGTAGCGTAGCGTCGTTCTTTCATGGGGATCTTTACTCTCGGGAACAAGAAAAAGTCACAGAGAGCCAGATCTGGGGAATACGGTGGCAAAAACTCATGATGCACCACGCCCCTGCAATCGAAGAAAACTGTAAGCAAAACCTTCACGTTCGACGTCCGGCACGCTTTTCGTCGTTCACATCTTCTCGGCTCTCTTTGGTCCAAAGTAGCTTCACCATATGCCACAGTCAACATTCGGAATGCGTCCGCGCAATTAATTTTGTTTTTCACACCATTCTTTGATCCATTTTTTGGAATGGGCAAAAATCGAAGACGAGCCAAAACACGTGCAAGCAAAGTAGCTGTCAAAAATTAACTGAACATTCAAAATCGCCGAACTTATCGGCATAAGTGAGAGACATGAGTGTCAACATAACGCCACAAAAAAATCGAAAATGAAATACACGTAACCCGCGGAAATTCAAAATTCACAATACTTTTTGAACAGACCTCGTATGTTATAGTTTTGAATGGTTGTCCAATAGTCATAAATAGTTATCGATGACCTTTGTCAGTTTCAAGTCCTTTTTATCTGGTATGTGGATTTCAGGTTAATCTTTTGTCTAGGTGAAGCTCTAAGCAACTCACATGTGTAAGTGCGTTGTGGTATCATGTTGCCTTTAAGGTATAAAGGGGTAGGTTGCCCTTGGTAAAGAGTGAAGGTTGTGGATATGGTAAATAATAGTAGGCATATCAGGAATTTTATGGATACTAAGAATGGGCGTATTATATGCATAAGTAGCAATGATGGTCTTACAATCAGATGGCATATCATGGTTATAAATGTTATATAAAATGCGATCATGAATACAACCTTGTAGGACTCCGGCTAAAATAGAGTGTATTTCTGAAGATTCTAAGTAAACTTCTACTTGAACAAGAGATATGAGTTTCAATGTCTCAAGAATAATTCTTGCATTATCTTGGAATGGTTAATTTCGTTTTAATAGAAGTTTTTCAAAAAAAATTCCAAGTATTGGTAGGAGGCTAAGGAATCTAATTAAAAAAAAAAGATTTCACGGATTTATTTGGAATTGGAATAAGTTGTACACCATTGAAAATATATCTAGAGTAAGATAAAAACAAATATAAGTGAAAATTTCTAGAGTAAGATAATAAAAAAAGTTGTACACCATTTAAAATATATCTGATATTAAGTTTGTTTTTGAAAATTTTCTTCTCGCTAGGAGCTGTACATTACAGTAACTTCTAATTTCCAAACTTAACTGACATTATAGTCGGTTAAGTTTCTCTTTGTATCTAGGCATGATCGCAGCCATTTCAAGTTCTTATTTCAAAATTGCTTTTTACTAAAAAGGTTAAAACACTAGAAATTATTTAAATTATATACTTATGTACAAACAAAAGTAATATTTTTATAATATTATTTTTAAAACTATATAGCCAGTTTTTAACAAATTCTAAGAAGAAACTTTCATAAATTACTATAAAAAAAATCAAACAACTTTTATTTAATATATTTTATTATTAATAATTCAATAATATTCGTATACTATTTATATTAAAATTACGTGCAAAAATTAGATTATTGGTAAATTTCTATAGAAAAAAGATACAAATGCTTTAATTTATTATGAAAATGGCTATCTTATCTTTAAGACTTTTGATAATAATTTATTAGGAATTTTTTCTTCATAATGACGAGTAAGTCGAAATTTCTTATGAATTAAATAAACTGTGGCAGATAGTAATACAGCTGATTTAAAAATATCAATTAGTATTTTCCGGAATAGAATTACAGAAAGATTTATGCAAAATTTGAAAATTATTATAAAATTATAAAATCAGAGAATGTGTTTTGTACAAGAACTATTATTTTAAAAAAATTAATCAATTTCAGCAAAGATAATTCGTATTATCACGAATCTTTACTAAAAATCTCTTTTTTTATATAAAAATTCTATAATAAATTTTGAAAAAATTAAAGAATTATTTACGAAAGTTTCTGAGTATTCGGAAAAGTAATTTAATTTATCCAAAAAATTATTTCAATAAAAAAGGCGTTGGTTTTTTTTTAAATTTAATAAACTCATGAGTTATTTTTATTTTAAAATGTATATTCCCCTGGTGGACTTAAAATAAAATAAATACTAAAAACTATTTGGTTATAATTGAAATTAAAATTATTATTAACAATTGATATTTTTTCTCATGCAAATAACACCAGGTAAAAATTAGTTATTAATATTATATGCTCTAAAAAAATTATATACAATGAGCCATCTGTTGGTTTAATTTTTAACTTTTGAAATATCTGTCAAAACTCACATATATATTTACAGCTGTCAAGTATAAAGTAGAACAATTTTAGTCATCCATTTTTACTTTACTTGTCAAATCTGAGGTGCAGAAAAACTCTTTTGTAATTTACTAAAAACCTATGCATCCTAAAAAAAATACTGGTCAAAAAAAGCCAATTATCCGAAAATAATTCAAAACCTAAATAATAATATTGGCCAATAAATTTCTACATTAGAAAAATATTATTTTTGATAATTATAAAATATCAATAGATAAATTATGATTTTCAATACAAATTTCCAATTATTGCTCACGATATGTGTGTTTTTTTTTAGTTTAAAAAAACCCAACAGATGGCTTACTCTTTATTTAATTATATGAAGATCATATGGCCATATTTATTATTTATTTATAAATTACTAGGCAATACGAGGTCTGTTCAAAAAGTATCGCGAATTTTGTGGTTTTTTTTCAAAAATTATTTCATTATTCATGAATATCTATTTGTCCCCTTAAAAGTAATCCCCACCAGATATTATACACTTATGCCAACGTTTTTCTCAATCCTCGAAGCACTTCAAAAATTTATTTTTGGTGATCTTGTTCAGCTCCTCCTTCGATGCCGTCTTTATCTCCTCAATCGTAGTGTAGCGTCGTCCTTTCATGGGGCTTTTCAGTTTCGGGAACAAGAAAAAGTCACAGGAGGGGGCAGATCTGGGGAATACGGTGGTTGCGGCATTATTAGTGTGTTATTTTTGGCCAAAAATTTGCGCACAAGCAACGTGAAGTGAGCAGGGGCTTTATCATAGTGCAAAAGCCTATTTTTGTTCTTCCACAAATCCGGGCGTTTCTGGGGGATTGCTTGGCAAAACTTGCACATAACTTGCAGGTAATATTCCTTATTGACCGTTCTACCCTGTGGCAAAAACTCATGATGCACCATAGCCCATGTAATCGAAGAATTTGGCGCGCTTTTTTCGGTCTTGGTTCGTGCGACAGCGTCTATTGGGATGATTGAGCTTTGGTTTCCACGTCATAACCATTAACCCATGATTCGTCACTAGTTATAACCCTCTAGAGTAGATTTGGGTCGTCATGGACAGAGTCCAACAGCTCCTTAGCAATGTTAATGCGATGCTGTTTTTGGTCTAAAATGGGCAAAAATAGGAGACGAGCCAAAAACACCCGCAAGCAAAGCAACTGTCAAAAATTAAATTAACATTCAAAATGGCCGAACTTGTCGGCATAAGTGAGAGACATGAGTACCAACATAACGCCACAAAACAAATCGAAAATTCACGATACTTTTTGAACAGACCACGTATTTATTTTATACTTATATCTATAAATAAGTCTACATAAATTGTTGGGAACCTTAAATTAAATTATCAACAAAAATATAATAATAACCAGAGCCCCGTTCAAGTACCATTAACATATGTTCTTGAAAATCCCTTCGTTATAAACGTGTGCAACCTTTATATACTATCTAGATACATAAAAAACTCTTATTTATAACAACGATAAGGTCTAGTATACAAGATTATTGATCGAATTCTTGTTTACGGAAATAGTTTGTTCATTAAAATAAGACAAACAATGTCTCCGACGAATTACTAATGCTTTTATATGACTATAAACAATTATTAGATAAGATAAAACTACAATACTCTATATATACTCCTATAATAGGTTAAGTTCTGTTCTTTAAAGGTGTTTTACTTAAATATGTATCTAGATAGTATATGTTCTTAAAGTAAAAAGAAAATTGGCAAAATTTCTAATAAAAATAAAATATATATAGAATTTTTTCTAAAAGCATAAGTGACAAAACGATTTGTGTGAGATTTTGTAATAAACATTCTCAAATCTCTTTCTAAAATTCTTTAAAATATACTAAATTATAAAAAGTTTTTTTTAAAACATATGCTAAAAAAAATGTTTATAATTTTCTAGTGGAACAATTAATAAAATTAAAATGTTGCTAAAAGATACAATACTATTTCAGCATGTCCCACATTTGGACAACAATTTTAATGCATTTCTAACATTTATGGTTTAAGTGGAAATATTTTATGTTGTACTCTTTCCTTGATTAAACCAATAATTTTTTTTAGATTATGCATACAAAATATATGAATCTAATAATATTGTAATTACAATAATATTACAAACAAAAACGAATAAATAAATATAAAATAAAATAATCGAAATGTCCGATATAACGAAAACAAAACTAAAATTTCGTATTATTTATTGGATAATATTCGTTTTGGAGATATTAGAAAAACACTTGTTGAATATGAAAATATTTGCACTCTTCGTTCCATATCCCCCAACATTATTATAAATACATACAATATTAGAATCGTATGCTATCAAGAATATATTAACAACTTTTGCACATGTTGTTCACACGATTTAATGAAAAATAATCTAAAATTGAATATGCCCGAGATATGATAATAAGGATATTTGGTTACCTTATCGACTCTAGAGCTAATGACGCAGGAATAGTAAGAAAATAATGTGAAAAGAAATAAATAAATAATTTTATCTAATCAATACAACTATTATTTATCTTTTCTATAATAGTATAGTTATACATAAATTTTCGATGAAATTATAAACAGAGGCCCCAAAGAAAATCATTATCGGGCATATGTATGGCCAAATATATTAATAAAAACGTGCTCTTGATTTAATTGAGACATTTATTTGTATTTAAGATAATATTGGGGTAAATGACAAAAATTCCAATCTTACTGTTATTGAAACTATATTTTGTTTGCATTAATATAAGTTAATCCTTCGTTGATAATATGTTGTCAAAGCCTATTTATCCGCTTATATTATCGAAACATATTGTTGCTTATCGTTAAGGCGCAATCAACAAAAATAAAATCAATAAGTTTGCACTCTGTTACCAAGATAACTTTATCTCTTAAATAGATAATATCTACGATATTGTATCCTTTAAAAACGATGCCAATTTTCATGCATATCGCTACATAGAAATACTTACCGGAAATATAATAATTATAAAATTTTAAATTAATGAAAAGCCTACCTTAAATTTTTTTACACTTTTATCACAAATATCCTGTTCTATATAAATATATGAATTCTGAATCCTTATTTGTAATGTTTTCTTTTTCTTCAGTTTAATCGTAAAAATTCAAAAAATTTCTTTTAGCTTTATTATTTGAATATTATTATTAACAAATGTTTATAAGTGCATTTTTAGTTTATAGTCGAATTTCACTAAAACAATTTATGTTTTTTTTTAAAAATGATTTAAAAAATTACCAAAAACTTTTAGTTTATTTAATTTAACAAGAATTATTTATGGAAAAAAAGTATTTGCAATTTTTTTATTCATAAGTTCAAGAGTAACTCGTATTTTTCTTTTAACAATAAATACTCTCACATACCACTAAAAAATGTATCGTTTCTGTTCATTTCCGAATAAATCGTAACGAGAATTGTTGATTGTTAGAACAACTGCCAAAAATAGGATATTTTGTTTTTTTTTTACTAGAAATGCACTACCACCTTCTCTGTGTAAAGCTACGATTCGACTGAAAATATTTCTTGAGCACAGTTGAATGGAATTTTCTATGAAAGAAAGGAATCGTAAAAGCTTCCTAGAAGAGCTTTGTACTAAAAAAAAATTTTTCAAATAAATAGACTAGAATGGTGAAAAAGCTCCTATTGCGAGAATTCGTTGCCAATGAAGCGACCACTTTTGAAAACGTACACTGTAATCCGAAACAATTTGCCCAATAATTCGAATCATATACAATATCTGGAAGGGCAGTTTTTGAAAGAAAAGACTAAAAATAAAATTTGAAATTTGATCGGAAAAAGATAATCTTTCACTACGGAAAAATTCAGATGAATTAAAATTTCCTTCTCGTCATGCTAATAGGAAATATTTGAATTTTAAAAGAAATTATTGCCCATCTGAATTAGAGAATTGTCGAAATTTTTTACTTTATAAAGGATGTCCTAAACTTCTACGCAAGATTTGAATTTTGCGCGACATTTGTGCAATAAAGTGTTACCAACAAAAAAAAGACAGCTGTCAGCTGTCAGTTTGACAGCTGACAGTTCAGAGTTAATAAAAATGGGGTGCTGCACAGAAGAACAATGCGTTTTTATTTTTGAGCAATATTTTAATAATAATAAAGGTTTGGCATATGGTTGGAATAGTGTTTTGACTTCATCAACTGTGAAGAGATTAATTTAAAAAATTAGGCAGTCTTGATCAATTAGTGATCTTAATAAACACTTTGGTTATCCTTCACCGTTCGTTCAGCACTCTGAAAATATCAGAGTAGTATGGCTAATAGTCCAGAACCATCAATTCGGCACCGTGGTCATAAATACGACATTTTGACAAGCCTCTCTACAGCGTATTCTTACGAAACATTAGCATCTTCATGCTTACCAGTTATATTAGCTTATATCCGCTGTTTGGTCATAGATGGGGTGAGTGAGCGTATTAAGCTACCATGGACATGCCATACTTTTTTTTATGAGTTTGACATCTGTCAACGACATACTTGTAAGCAATTTCGTACAACAACATACATTTTTCCTTTGGTAATCATGTCTAGTTTTGTTCCAGAAAGAGTGCATATGCAGGAAGCTCTGCTTTCCTGCTTCAATTGGAAGAAAATGGCTGCCGAATCGCATAAAATGATTATGGAGGCCTATGATGACAGTGGTTTATCGGAAACAAAGTGCCGATATTGGTTTCATCGGTTCAAAGACGGCAATTTTGACTTGTGGGACAAGAAGTGTGAAAATCGGCCTACGAAAGTTGAGGACCATCAATTGCAGACTCTTTTGGACGAAAACGATACCCAATCGCAAAAAATGCTCGCGGAGCAATTGGGTGTTACTCAACCAGCCATTTCCATGCGTCTGCGTGCCATGGGTAAGATTGAAAAGATCCGAAAATGGATGCCGCATGAATTGAACGATAGACAGATGGAGGGAGGCCAAAACACATGCGAAATCTTGCTCGCCAGACAAAAAAGAAAGTCGTTCCTGTATCGGATTGTGATAGGTAGTGAAAAATGGATATATTTCGAAAATCCTAAACGCAAGAAATCGTGGGTTGATCCCAGCCAACCATCAACATCTTCCCCAAGACCAAATCGCTTCGGACGGAAGACGATGCTGTGCGTTTGGTGGGATCAGAAGGGTATCGTTTACTATGAGATGTTGAAACCTGATGAAACTGTCAATGCGCAGCGCTACCACCAACAACTGATCAAATTGCACCGTGCTCTGCATGAAAAAAAGGACGGATTATCAACAAAGACATGACAAGCTGATTTTCCTCCACGACAACGCACCATCGCACATGTCAAAAATAGTCCGAAACTACTTGGAGACACTCAACTAGGAGGTACTATCCCACCCCAGTTATTCACCAGACCTGACCCTTTCCGACTACCACCTCTTTTCGTCGATGGGCCACGCGCTCGCTGAGCACCACTTCGATTCTTACGAAGACGTCCGAAAATGGCTTGATGAGTGGTTTGCCTCGAAAGAGAAGGAATTTTTTTGGCGTGGCATCCACAAATTGCCCGAGGGATGGGAAAAATGTGTAGCTAGCGAGGGCAAGTACTTTTAATAAATTTGTGTTTGCTTTCTATGAAAAAACATATTTTTATTGACCAACAAACAGCGTATTTAAGCTTATACACCTGGTAGAAAGTTCAATTGACTCAGGAACTGAAGCCTACTGGCCACACACAGTGAATGGAGTCCGTTGATTTGATTATGGAACAACAACAAGTGAAAGCCGATTTTTCGAACAAAATCATTTTCAGCGATGGCCCTAATTTTCGTCTGATGGCTTGGTTAATCAAAAAAATTGTCGCGTTTGGGGTTCATAAAATCCACGACTGATTGTTGACAAATAAATGCATCCACAACGTGTTACTGTTTGGTGCAGATTTTTACGCTGAAGACATCATCGGACCCTATCGCAATATGATAATCAATTTTTTGTGTGCCTAAATTGCAAGATATGAATGTTTACGATATGTGGTTTCAACAACACGTTACTAGATGCCATACAGCCCGAGAAACAATAACTTCTTGCATGACTTTTGAAACACCCTTCATCTTCCTAAAAATTTCATTGAATTTGGTTTTTTTTAATATACAGAATTGATATGAGTAATTAATCAAATTCGAATTATTTTATTAATAAAGTTTTATAGAAAAATTGCTTCTCAATCAGCTCAGAGTAGAGGAAAAATATAATACAATAAATTAACGGCATAACTCCTTGAAATTTCCTTTAAAAAAAGTCTTTTTTAAATGCCTTCAATTTAAATATCCTTCCATAAATACAATTTCAGGAGTAAAGATTCATTTGGAAATTCCTTTGAAAAATGTTTGTTATAAAACGAATTTTTTTTTTAGAAAAAAATTATATATTTTTACCATTTGTTATGAGTTAAGAAGCAAAAATAATATATACTTTTTGTATGTATACTGCCCGACAAGTATTTGCCATCACTCACATTTTTACGAATATTTTCCTTGTTGTACTATGTGTAGATTAACCAAGTTTTTGTGAAATTTTTGTAAATGTCCATGGTTTTCTTTAAAATTTATTTGCTAAAAAAATAGCTGGCGGCTATTTATTTGCAAACATCGGTTTGGGTTCATAAAATAAATCTATAAAAAAATATATTCCACACCAATACAACCTGCAAGAAAAATGTTTGTTAAAATGTAGCAGGTTTGAAACATTTGGCGGTCAGTGTATATTAAGTTTAAGGTGTGATTGAATTTCCGACAAGATTAGCTATCACATCAAGTCTATTAATGATTTTTACAAAATATAGTTTAACATTTTATCATAGCTATAATAATTCAAATATTTTAAAAAATTGTCACAAATTATACAAATTTATTTCGAAAATAGGACGTTTTTTTTGGAAAAAGGAAAAACTATACCCGGAACGATGGTAGTGTGGCGCTCCCATCGTTCCGATTTGAGTTCTGTTCTTTTTGTTAAGTTGGTACATCTGTTGTTGTTATTCCCTTTAAATCTTGACATTTGCAAAAGTTACGTAGCCAAGAGTACATCTATCTCTGTGTGTGTTGGCGATTTTTTACAATTTTAGAAATGGATTTAAATTTGCAACAACGAACTTGTATTAAATTTTGCGTAAAAAACGGATTTAATGGTGCGCGAATGTTGGAAATATTGTAAAAGTGTTTCGGGAATAATTCTCTAAAGAAAACGGTCGTTTACCAGTAGCAGACCATCGACATCGAAAACCGACGAAAACATTGATAAAGTAAAAGAAATTTTGGTCAATAACCGCAAATTAACCATCAGAGAGATAGCGGAGGAATTGAACATTGGCTATGTATCCGTCCAATACATTTTGGTTAATAATTTGGGTTTCCGTCGTGTAGCAGCAAAGTTGGTGCCAAAAGACCTCAATTTCATGCAAAAAAGAGACCGTGTTGACGTCGCAAAAGACATTGTTTGCGAGGCTGTATCCGATTCCACATTCATCAAAAGGATCATTACCGGAGACGAGACGTGGGTTTATGAGTACGATACGCAATCCAGACATCAGGCAAGTTAATGGCGTTCACCAAATGAGCCGAGACGAAAAAAACCACGTCGGTTTTAGTCAAAAAAGAAGGCAATGCTCACGGTTTTCATGGATTACAACGGTGTAGTGCATCATGAATTTTTGCCAGAAGGCCGGACAGTAAACAAAAAATTTGGGCATTATGAGACGTTTGCGTAAAGCAATTAGCCGAAAGAGACCAGAATTGTGGGCAGAAAACTCGTGAATTTAGCACCATGACAACGAATACCATCCAACAACCACCGAATTCACCTGATTTGGCTCCCTGTGACTTTTTTCTGTTCAATCGAGTTAAAAAACCATTACGGGGAACGCGTTTCAACAGCCGAGAGGAAGTAATGGAAAAATCTCAGAAAGCACTGATAGACATACCGAAAACCGAATATAAAAAATGTTTCGAGGCTGTGTCAGTGTGCCAATAGTAGGGAAAAGGCTAGTCGAGGCAGCGGTAAACCGTTGCATTAGACTAGCCAGTGGAGCACATCGGACATTTCCGGTGGAATCCATACTGATAGAGACTGGTCGAAAACCTATTTTTTTCTATCTTCACAAAACCCGCCTAAGTTTAATTTACAAAAACATATGCCTTCCAAATTATCCCAACCACACTTTAATCAAAAACATTATCATCTCCCCCAGCTCAAAAAGGAATTCATCATCGCTATCCTTATTAATATCCCACCTTGAAAGCACTACATCCATCCTCCCCCTTGTTTTCCAAACTTCCTCTCCATACCCAGATTGGAAACCGTGGTTGGGAGCAAAGTTGAAAGTGACTGCTTCTCTTGACAGGTTCAAGAAGGCTAGAACTGATCCGTCCACATATAGGAAATTGCTCCTTGAACAGTTGGACGGATTCAAAGATCATCGACTGTTGTTCACTGATGCCGCCGCTGACACCAATACTATATCTTTTTCGGTCGTCGAACTTTTTGGCTGCAGCACCCGCACACTAAGTTGTGGAATCTTCCCTTATAGGGCAGCTCCATATTACGGGGAGCTGTGGGCCATCAAAACGGCAATTGAAATTGCGACCAATATTCCCAGCCAACAAAACGTTATTATTTTTAGCGACAGCCTTGCCGCCCTTAAAGCTATTTGTGGCCCATCGAGTGACCCAGTACTTAGCGCAATTCGTCATAGCCTACTTAGCAATAGGAGTGTCGAGTTGCGATGGGTGCCAGGGCATGTGGGAATTGTGGGTAATGAAAGTGCTGACAAGTTGGCTGGAGAAACACTGCGTAGACCAGTGATCACAGTCCTTCCCAATCTGCCTCGCCTACTAACAGAATGGCAACTAACACCATTAGCCATCCACAGACACGATGACTGGACCAAAAGAAACACATTTTTGTCGACTTATTGGATAACCACTAATAAACCAGTGTATTCAACATTCATATCCGGATGGACATACTGCTCTTACTCATAACTTCCTTTTTGGCAACACCAATCGTCCCTTCTGCCAGTCCTGTGGCACCCATTTCACCATCACCCATATTCTACAGGAATGCCACATAACCAAGAACTACTTTGCGAGTAGGATTCCTCCCATTATGGAGCTCCTCGATCCAACAACTCCATTCCCCAGTCCCCTATTTAAACGTCTATGCTCCACAAAATATAACAAAATTCTTAATATTCAATACTACTAACCACAGACCAGTCTCTGTCAGATAAATTCCCACACGTACTACGAAGTCGCCAAATGGCCTCACGGTCGTGGCGCTATGAAGTGACCCCTGGCATATGTCTAAGGGACCTTACAAACAAACAAACAAAAATTTTTCGAGGATTGGATCAAGCGCTGGCATAAGTGTGTTAAAGTCGATGGGGATTACTTTAAAGGGGACAATATAGATTTAGATGAATAAACTTGTATTTTTAATTTTCTGAATAAATTCCGGTAACTTTTTGATATTTGCTAATAAAATTAATTTTTGGCTCAATAGTTTTGTTAACTAATAGATTTATTAATTATGTAGTGAGGCAAATCCATAAGAAATTTTTTAAACATCATTCCATGGCCAAATATATACTGTGTCCATTAAGAGTCAATGGATAATTAAAGTTACAGTCAATGGATGATCAACGAATTTTTCTCTGAAAATACGAAAGATATAGCACAATCGCACTGCTTCTCCTAAATGTCCTGAAAAAGAATGTCATAATTTGGTGGCAATGTGATTTCACGCAAGGGACCGTCCTTTTTTCTTAAGGATAAAGCTTTTTTTTAAAACAAAATCTTCAAGATTCTATAACAATTTTATTTTTTCTATAAAATATAAAATAATATTTACAACAAAAAAATGATTGGAAAAACAACTCTTCGAAAAAAATACTAAATTTAAAAAAAAAGAAAGTAAATTAGCAAAAAAAAAACTGCTGACATATTTTATATTTCCATAATTTTAAGTAAATAATATATTTTTCTAATTTAGCGATAAATAAAATATTAACACAACTTGCAAATATCTTTTTTACTGAGTGACATATTTTATTAAAGAAATCCAATTTTAATCAGAAATGCAAAAAGGAATTTTTACAAAACCATAAATTGCCATGGCAAATTTCTTATATAACAATTTATATATTAACTAAATACACTTCCTGCTGTTAAAATTTAAGATATCACAGCATGTTCTCAAATACCATAGTCTCTTATGTACTTGTACTTGTAAATTATGTTACTTGGTCTTAGCTCTATTAGAAGTAGTATTCAAGTACTCCTAACTGTTGATAATAAGAGTAAAGTTTCTAAGAAAGTTAATTAAGATCGTTGAGAAAACTTGTCCTTGTGTGTTGAAGCTAAACCGGACATATTTGCTTTAATCTACTGTATTTGTCCATAAAAGTATTTTGTATATATTTTTCCAATTTGTTCAAAAAAATTATTATAAAGTTGAGGATAATATTCTATAAATAAAAATGGATTATATTTCTATATTAGGAATGCAGAAATCAAAGTTCAAAGATCTTTTTAGAATTAAAATGTCAAAGTTCTTATTTCCATTTCAGAAGAATATTGTTTAGTATTTGAAAATGGTTTTATTTTGTGGTGGGCCAAAGAAAATATCATTTCAATTTGTATTATTTTTAAAGCAAAATCAAATTATTTTTGCAAATTTTTTTTGTTTTTTTTTTGTTCTTAAAAACTAAAAATAGTTAAAGTTTCCTTTTAAATAATATTTCCTATTTTAGGAATGCAGAAATCATAGTTACTATCTGTAATTGAATCTTAAAAAATTTAATATATATTCTAGTGCAAAAATAAGTATCCTTATACTTTTTAAAATATTTGCTAGCATGTATATTTTATCTGAACGTTTTGGATCAATATTTCTGGATCAAATTTACAACATTTTTTTCAAGCAATTTTTAGTTAAAATAAACTAACATTTTGATGATATTTTCTAACACGCTTTCACACAGTTTCGGGTCAATTTCATTGATTTTGTAGCATTTGTTTTCTTGCATTTGTAACAATTATCTTCGGTGGATTAGCGTAGGGTCTTTAAGTATACCTACACAGGCACAAACCAGGAGCAGCTAGAACTGGAAAGTTAGAGATCTATTGATATCTTCTTTTGTCGATAAAATTTGTTCAGGAAACATCAGTCCCAGAATTTCCATTAAAGCGCGCGTAGTGTGTGACGTGGCACTGTACTGTTGGAACCACGTGGCGCTCAACCTCAATTGTTCTAATCCATAGATGAAAAAGTTCTGTAGAATCTCTCTATACCGCCCATCAGTTACCGCAACAGAGCTGCCAACAGAGTCCTGAAAGAAAGACGGACCATTGACACCTGCGCACCACTTGTTCACTATACGAGGTCTCTTTTGTATTTGCAAAGTTATTAAATAAGTGTTTGGAAGAATTTATGAATGCGTTTTTCAAGAACTCGCCGTCTGCAAATGGTTTTCCGTTGGTACCAATGTTAAGAGGTGCATCTACTGAACATACGAGGTCTATTCAAAAAGTATCGCGAATTTTGTGTTTTTTCAAAAATTATTTATTTATGCATGAGTATCAAAGTAATCCCCACCAGATAATATACACTTGTGCCACCGTTTTTTCCAATCCTCGAAGCACTTCGAAAAATCATTTTTTGTGATCTTGTTCAACTTTTCCTTCGATGCCATCTTTATCTCCTCAATCGTAGCATAGCGTCGTCTTTTCATGGAGCTCTCCCAGATCTGGTAAATACGGTAGCTGCGGCGTCATTAGTGTGATGTTTTTGGTCAAAAATTCGCGCACAAGCAACGATGCATGAGCAGGGGCGTTATCATGGTGCAAAAGCCAATTTCGTTCTTCCACAAACCCGGGCGCTTCTGGCGGATTGCTTCACGCAATTTGCGCATTACTTGCAGGTAATATTTCTTATTGACCATTCTACCCTGTGGCAACAACTCATGATGTACCACGCCCCTGCAATCGAAGAAAACTGTAAGCAAAATCTTCACATTCGACCGAACTTGGCACGCTTTTGTCGGTCTTGGCTCGTGCGGCAGCTTCCATTGGGATGATTGAGCTTTGGTTTCCACGTTATAACCATAAACCCATTATTTGTCACCAGTTATGACGCTCTGGAGCAAATTTGGGTCGTCGCGGACAGAGTCCATCAGCTCCTTAGCAATGTTAATGCGATGCTGTTTTTGGTCGAAAATGGGCAAAAATCAAAGACGAGCCAAAACACGTCTAAGCAAAGCAGCTGTCAAAAATTAACTGGATATTCAAAATGGCCGAACTTGTCGGCATAAATGAGAGACATGAGTACCAACATAACTCCAAAAAAAATCGAAAATCGTATATATGTTACGCAACCCGCGGAAACTCAAAATACGCGATATTTGTTGAACAGACCTCGTATGAGAGTGTAAAGGTCGTTCGTGAGTTTCCTCTGAAAATTTTTTCACGTCGCCAGTAGTAGATATTTTGTTTATTAAAAAAGTCACGCGTCGTCACTAATTGTATATTTCCGATGACAATCAGTGCCTGTTTATACGGAAATCTTGAACGTTTTCGCTCATATGATATCTGGACTGAAGTTCCTATGTTTTCTGAATATCGCATAGGTATAAATATACAGCCTTATAGAAAATATTCAACAAAACGGTTTGAAAAATATTCAATTCTTGTTTGGGAAGCCCTATTGAGGTTTCCGAACTTCCAGCTACCCTTTTTTGCATCACATAAATATCCTCGGTTGAGAGTCCGGTCCTTGGGATGGCCAGGCTTTGGTTAATTAAACTCTGTACCTTATTTACCATACGATATTGCAGGTTGAAGGCACTTTGCAGTTCCGACCCAATTTTTTATGTTACAAGGTCTGTTCAAAAAGTATCGCGAATTTCATGTCTCTCACTTATGCCGACAAGTTAGGCCATTTTGAATGTTCAGTTAATTTTGACAGCTGCTTTGCTTGCACGTGTTTTGGCTCGTATTTGATTTTTGCCCATTTTCGACCAAAAACAGCATCGCATTAACATTGCTAAGGAGCTGTTGGACTGTGTCCACGACGACCCAAATTTGCTCCAGAGGGTCATAACTGGTGACGAATCGTGAGTTTATGGTTATGACGTGGAAACCAAAGCTCAATCATCCCAATGGAAGCTGCCGCACGAGCCAAGACCGAAAAAAGCGCCAAGTTCGGTCGAATGTGAAGGTTTTGCTTATAGTTTTCTTCGATTGCAGGGGCATCATGAGTTCTTGCCACAGGGTAGAACTGTCAATAAGGAATATTACCTGTAAGTTATGCGCAAGTTGCGCGAAGCAATCCGACAGAGACGCCTGGATTTGTGGCATCTTTGCTTGTGCGCGAATTTTTGGCCTAATAATGCCAGACCCACCGTATTCCCCAGATCTGGGCCCCTGTAACTTTTTCTTGTTCCCGAAATAGATTCTTTGATCTATTTTTTGGAATGGGCAAAAATCGAATACGAGCCAAAACACGTGTAGGCAAAGCAGCTGTCAAAAATTAACTAAACATTCAAAATGACAGACAGCTGTCAAAAAGTAACTAAACATTCAAAAACTTGTCGGCATAAGTGAGAGACATGAGTACCAACATAACGCCACAAACAATCGAAAATCGAATATAAGTGACCCGCGGAAATTAAAAGTTCGCGATACTTTTTGGACAGACCGCGTTTATTCTAAATTTCACGCTTTAACAATAATTAGAAGTCGTTGTCAACTAACAGAATGACTATTAATCTAAATGGCAATAAATTCAAGCTAAAAAACTATCTTTAAAAAATCCTTTATTAATCATAAGGGAATATTCAGTAAAAAAAACCTTTTATTTAAATTACTTTAAATTAATAATAAATTTATTTTTGATTTAATTAAACAAATTTTTGAAACTCTTGCTTACCAAAATTTTAATTGGTCAATAATAAAGTTTTGTATAAACTGAACATTTTTTTTTTTAAATTAAAAAACAGTCACGCAGTTATCTTAGAAAAACTATAATTTTCTTCGACTATTCTCTTCCATTTAACAGACTAAATCAAAATTGTCCAACACAAAACTATTGTGATAAGTTTCAAATTTATTTATATTTACCACTTTTCACAGCTTTTTTCCAAAATAATTAGCTTAATATAATATTATAAGAAAAATTAAAGATTCTCGCTGCGTTTCTAGAAAAGTTCTCAACTTCCTCAAGCCATTTCAGCACTCGTATTATTTTAATCAGCTACAATTTTAGTGCCACATTATGACCATTTTGATCGAATTACAACCCATTTCGAATAGTCAACTTATGTCTGTAAGGTCTCAGAGGGAATTTTCGAAATAAATTTCTATTCACCAGACACCATTATCAGTAAGATAAAGTTAGAAGATATTCCCCTTATCGGTACGAGCGCAGTTAAAACGCCATAATAATAAAAATCGTCTTTAGTATATTTTTCCTTCTTTCCTTTTAAGTAATGTGTTCGAAATAATAAAATAGTAATTATTTAAAGGTATTATTTATGAATGCTCTGAAAGGATATGTATTCAGCACTTCTTTACGAATAATAACTTACGGCTACATTCTTAAACAATATGAAACTAATGCGCTCATGTTTAGATTATGTTCGAATCATCAATACCAAAAATGGTTTTCCTGAAATTCGAATAGATTTCCTCCACTTGAGTATTAAGTTACTTGGGGAGTCTACGTCAACGACCACTTACGTATTTTGTTGATATCATTTTCACAATACTTAATAAGAATTTAATTTTAGTATTAACTATGGAAACGTTTTATTTGAGACGTTCTACTTTAAGTGCTTACTCGAAAAACTTAACTTTAAAAGTCTTATCTTCAACAATAAGCAATACAAACAAACAAAAACATCTTCCATATATTACCGTAGACAAATCAATAGCAAATATTTCAAGATTCAAAATATTATCTTAGAGGCAATATATTTGATGAAAATGAACAAGAACACGATACAACCAATAAAATTTAAGACAAAATGTTCAACCAAATGTAAAAAGGCATTAAATATCTCCGAAGCATTGCCTGTGAAAATAAATAGAATTTTTTCATACTGAAGCTTTGGTAACAATTTTTTTGTTGTTGAAAAGTTTACATTTCTAGAAAATTTCAGAAAAAATTGTTTGGATTATTGCGTATTCTTTTCGAAAATTATCAAAGTTAGAAGTTTTTTCAATTCTAAATTTAATACATTTTATTTTTACTATAATGGCTTTGATGAAAGTTTAAAATATTTTTAATTTGTAAATATTTTGGGTAAATTTATTTCAATTATTTGTATTTTGAGAATAAAGTTTGTTTTAATAAATTTTTATATTCAGATTGGAAGAATTGTGGAAAATTGGGACAAGCGGACTGATTTTATTGTCATATACTCGGAACATACTTTCATAAAAGGATTGTTGTAGAATTTATATGAAAAGGTATATAACTTACGTGTAGTTTCCAATTCAGGCCCAAAGTATCCTATTCAGGTCTCAAAATAGTTTTCAATCATGTGTTATTATCGCGCTTTTATAACACTATAAATAACTTCTTTCACAGTACGGCGATGACCATGCCCGAGATTATGTGTTCACAAGAGCTACCATCTAACCCAAGGATCGGAAACCCTTTTTAACCGTGGGTCAAAATCAACCCAAAATGTGAGAATTAAAGAGCCATTTGGGTCAGAGATATTTTCGTATTAAAACCGTCTTTTATACAAATAATAAGATATATTTTATTAAGAAAATAATTACAAACATAGTTGAATGAACTTTATTTATAAACGTTTTCTTCGATATCAATGGCTCCCATGATGTTGAACTTGTGACGTCAATTTAGTCAAGTCTAGTTTATAGTTAGTCGTTTTAAGACAAATACAAGCATCTGAATTTTCGGTAGTTAACCTGTTCTTGTTCTTGCTTAATATAAATGCCATTTGTGAAAATATTTGCTCGCATTTATAAGTTCAACCAGATATGGACAAAATGGTAAAGTCTTTTTTTTTTCAAAGATGAAAACTTCATAGGAAGTGATATCCAACTTGTTGATATCATAAGAAGATCTTCCGTTTTTTCCAAATCTTTCCGCAATTTTTTGAATTTATCCGTCCATAACGTCGAATTTTTAAAATCAATCATTTCTAAACTAAAATTATAACTTTTTAGTTATTGAAAATACTGCAAATTTAAAATATATTTTTCTATTTCCTCGAGCTTTATTATAAATGTAAACATTTCTTCATGTTTCTTAAAACTTTGAAACCGACTTTTATATTGTATAATGTTCGAACATTTAGATTGCTTTCATTGTAATTTTCTTTTTTATGTTCCCTTTTTAATAAGGAAAAGAAATGAAATTTTTTAGTTTTTATATCAGTTTCAAATACTCAAAATTGTGTGGTTATTTTCTTGGAGTCGTACGTTGAAATCATTTTAATGGTTCATTATGGCTGTTAAGAATAAAAGTATTAAAAATCATTGTTTATCAATGAGTTCGAGATCATTTTCACCGATTTCCTGAAGAAATATTTGTATAGGGTTTTCCAATAAGAGTGATATGATTTCTAAGTGACGCCTTGGCCGTTTGTAATATGTAATAACCTGTCTTTTTTTTCATTGTATTCAATAATGTTTACAATTTTATCATTGAAAGATATACGCAAGAACAACTTTTAAAAATTATTCAATTTTATTATCAAAATAATCGTTCTCCAATTGCAACTTTTCGTGCGCTTTTGCCATTTTATGGTCGTAATAATCGTCCAACTGTGCTCGCTATTCGTCGAGTTATTAAAAATTTCGAGCGTACATTTTCTTTACATAATGTTCAAGTGCAAATAAGACAAAGAACCGCTCGAAGTAATGAAAATATTGTTGCCGTTCAAGCTAGTGTTGCTGAAGACCGCAATTTGTCGATTCCAAGACGTTCTCAAGAATTGGGACTGTCTCAAACCACAACCTGGCGGATTTTGTGAAAGGATTTGGGCTTGGATCCGTATAAAATTGTTATCATTCAAGAATTGAAGCCATTGGATCACCGTAAACGTCGTAAATTTGCTGATTTTGTCTTGGAACAACTTGAAAACGATAACGATTTTTGCGGTAAATAAAAAAAACTGTCGATTCTGGTGCGAAGAAAATCCACAAATTATTCATGGCCACCCATTACATTCACCTAAATTGACAGTTTGGTGTGGTTTTTGGTCTGGTGGAATCATCGGTCCGTACTTCTTTCGAAATGAAACTGGTAAGACCGTTACTGTCAATGGAGGGCGGTATAGATCGATAATAATCACCTTTTTATAGCCGGAATTGGAAGAAGTTGATATTGATAACATCTGGTTCCAACAAGACGGGGCTACGTGCCACACAGCACATGCAACAACCGAATTATTGCGAAAAAAGTTTGGAGATTCGATTATTTCAAAAAAATTGTGACTTTGAATGGCCTCCAAGAAGTTGTGATTTAACACCATTAGACTATTTCTTGTTGGGTTATTTGAAGTCATTAGTCTTTAGCAATAAACCAGTCTGGTTTATTCAAGCTTTAGAAGTCAATATTGAACGTGCTATTCATGACATACGACTTGATTGAGTGGAAAAAGTGCTCGAAAATTGGTTTCATCGAATTCGTCCCTGCAAAAGAAGTCGTGGAGGCCATTTGAATGACGTTTTATTCAGAACTTAATTGTATCGATTGTACCTTACATTAAATAAAAAATATTTGAATTTCTTTAACAATTAGTGTGTTTTTTTCAAAAAGAAATCATATCACTCTTATTCGAAAACCCTATATATTATCAAATCTATTAAGAACTTTGGCTCGACTTAACCATCGTATTTCAGAATGTAACAACAAATCTCTTCAATTCCATCCAAAAAAGCTTAAAAATTTATTATATTTACGATCTTAACAACGTTTTCCATTACATCCTTAAGTTGTTCCGTAGACGCCTTTGCAAATAAATTTTCTTCATGTATGATACAATAAAACGATAAAAGTGAGCGGCCAAGCTTATTTTCCATTAGTTTTACAAATCTAACATTTTTTCCTCTCATACTTGGAGCACCATCAGCAATTATGGAAAATAATTTACTTTTTAAATCCAATATTTGCCCATTTTTGAAATTTGTAAAGTTTTGTACTTGACGAAAAATATCAGTGCTCTTGGTCGTATCATTCATTGAAGCAAGAACGCATAGTTAGTTCGTTATTGACATTCGCGCTATTTATTGATGCAAATCTAATGATTATTGCAAGCCTACAAATACTATTTATATCGGTACTTTCATCAAGTGCAATGATAATTTCGTCACAAGATAACAACTCATATTTGATCTGTTCATCTATATTTTTGGTCATATCTTCAACGCGATGCTGGACTGTTCTAGTTGACAATTTCTTTGATTTCTCTCAAAGAAATTTGTAATAGGGCTACTACTACCAACTACGGCTTAAAATTTAAATGCATGGAAATCAATGCGATGAGTTATAATTACGCGACGCTGATTTCGATAATCAGAACGAAAGTGGGTCACTTGAAATTATCAATTGGCTCACTCGGTGACCCCCGTAAGTGGCCGACCCCTGCTCTAACCCATAGTTAGGGTCACTTGAAATTATCAATTGGCTTACTCGGTGACCCCCGGGTCATAAGTGGCCGACCCCTGCTCTTACCCATAGTACATAAAGCTTTAAAATTATATACTACACTTTAGATGATAGCTCATATCAACACATCCTACGAGGGTCGTTCAATAAGTCCTTAAAAAATCCGAGAAATTGCGCTCGAAGTGTCGGTAAAGATTTTTTTTTGTAAGTAGTATTATCGACAGGAAAGTTGTCCTAGTAGCAAATCTTCAGCTCGATCCATAGCGTAGGTCAATTTCTATCGTCGATTAAAGTTAACGACATTTATTTGTGCATAACAATGGAAAAAAGCGAGTTTAGGGCTGTCATCAAACATCTCCAATTGAAAGGCTTAAGCCCGAAAGAAATCAAAGCCGAGTTGGATGCAGTTCATGGCACATCTGCACCTGTGTTTGCGACGGTTTACAATTGGGTGAATGAATTTAAACGTGGCCGTTCATCCACAAAAGATGAACATCGTTCAGGACGCCCACTTGAGGTGTCTACTCCTGAAATCATCGACAAAATCCATGATCTGATTTTGAACGATCGGCGAATTAAAGTCCACGAATTAGTTGAGTCCACGGGCATATCACAAGGTACAGTCGCTTCAATTTTGCATGAAAAATTGTCTGTGAAAAAAATGTCGGCAAGGTGGGTGCCGCGTTTGCTCTCAGAGGAGATTTGCGAGAATAAGCGCAATCGTGCAGTGGACTCTGACGCTATGTTGGCACTCTTTCATCGCAATCCTGCCGAATTCCGTCGTCGATATGTCACTGTGGACGAAACCTGGATACACTACTACACTCCAGAAACGAAGAGACAGTCATTTAAGTGGATTTTCAAGGGTGAACGGGCTCCGAAGAAGTCAAAAACTGTGCCATCGGCCGGCAAAGTGATGGCCACGGTCTTTTGGGATTCGCAGGGCATCATTTTTATCGACTACTTGGAAAAAGGAAAAACAATAACAGGAGTGTATTACGCGTCGTTATTGCAACGGTTGAGCGAGGAAATCAAAGAGAAACGCCCCCATCTGAAGAAGAAAAAAATCCTCTTGCATCAGGAAAATGGGCGTGTGCACACCTGCGCTGTTTCCATGGCCAAAATTGTGGAATTGAGAATGGAATTGTTGCAGCATCCCGCTTATTCACCAGATTTGGCCCCGAGTGACTATTTTCTTTTCCCCAATCTGAAGAAATGGCTTGGCGGACGACGGTTCACTTCCAACGAGGACGTCATTGCTCAAACGGATGAGTATTTTGCAGAACTTCCGAAATCCTATTTTTTGGACGGGATAAAAATTTTGGAAAAACGGTTGAAAAAGTGTATAGAGCTAAAAGGAGATTATGTTGAAAAAAAAAAATTTTTTTTTTTTTAAAACAGTTTCTTTTCATCTTTTGCTAAGGACTTATTGAACGACCCTCGTACATCAAACAATAATTTCCGGTTATTTTTGTATTAAAGTTCGATAAAATGTTTTTCAAAAAAAAAATGTTTACTTGTACACTTTATAGACTCGATTAGACGTGCAGAATTCTATGTGCAGTGAAATTAGGAAACACAGGTGGTAATTTCTTTACGCAGCGGCAGTGTTGCCACAATACAAACTTGACAAGAAATTTTACATTTCCCACCAGAACTACGACCAATTTATTTGTTGTTTTTTTTTACTTATTTGAATAAAAATTAAAGCTGGTAACTTCAATACTTGTTGCATATTAAAATTAGACAATAGTACAATTTTTAATAACCAACATTTTTTTAAATTAAATATTTCTCTTACCCAAACTATGCAAGCATATAATTATATGACGGCTGCAAACGTCTTGACTTTGGCGAACCACCCGTCTTTGGTGTCGCTCACTACAATTCAATTACAATCAATTACAATTTACAATTTATTTCAATTATTTCAACTATAATGAAAAGTAAACTTACATGATGAAAGGAAGCGTTGTGAAATCATATTTACTTTTAGAGATAAAGTATGTATAAACTCTTGCACTAAAAACGCACTGTTAACTACTTAGCTCACTTTGTAATAAACAAATTCAAATAATCTCAAATTTGTATAATATATTTAATTCGTCGTTTCAATATCGAAATTTATACAATCGCAATTAAATTTTAATAATCACAATTACCCGTTTGATATTTAAAAAAAAAGCAAATTACAGTTCAAACTACAAATTCTGTACTAAAAAGTTTCCTGAAAAAATACTAACATCGCGCCACCTTGTTATTTATTTTGTAGTTTACTAACAGCGCCATCTATCACTATTAGTTACAAATAAAACATTCCGTATAATGAACAAACATTTAGTTGTTGAAAAAAAAATCCAGGTCTGTATGTAGCGCTGCATTGGGCTTGGTGCTACACTCTAGCTCTGTTAAGGTTTCTGAGATCATACGCAGATGCCATTTGTTAAAGGCAAGCCTGTGAAAATATTTGGCGACTTTATGTTGGATTTGTGTAGGTTAGCGTTGTCACCTTCTTTTATGAAATTGGTTGGCAGTTGGTTTGAGGGCTTTGGAAAAGGAACTGTTGGCCTTAGGGGGTCAATAATTTAAATTATATTAAGGAAGAAATTTTGGATTAAGGGACATTCATTTAAAATATTAGCGAAAAGGAAATCATGGATAAGTTCGGTATGACCAAAGAAGTTTCTTTGCCTAGAATTTCAAAATGATAATATTCGGCTAATATGTGGACACACAGAGAGAAGAGTCTGTTTGCCTATACATAATTTATAATGTTAAAACCCATTTTTTACCAATTGGGGAAAGTTTGATACACAAGATGGTAGATAGCCTCCTTCGCCAATCTATCAGCCCCCTGATTACCCAAAATGTCAATACGACCTGTAACCCATTATTGTTTAACAGATTGCGATGAATTTCATTGACCATCAGATCATTTGTTGATCCGCGAAAAGCTTCGTAGGGTGACAGACTGCCAGTAAAAAAGCTGTCCTAATAATTTCCCTTATTATAATTTACGGTGTATATTGCCAACAAACTGAATATTAGAACTGAACAGTTCTAAGAAAAATTTCTTGTAGCTAGATGGATACAGATCCGACTTATAATCGGTAAGACAATGTGTATCAGAGTTTCTTAATCTCGGTGCTAATTTTAAAGGTCAGCATACGATTACCCTAAGTTATAGAAGAACTGAGTAGGCCTCTACATAAAAATTCTTTCCAATTTCTGTCGAGAATGCATTCGTAAGAACGCACACAATTGCAAAATAACCTTACACGAAACACTTCGTATTCTAAAATAAACCCTTCTTAATTTATATATATTTATTTGTTTGTAAATTATTTAAAATTTAATAAAATCGCACTTAAAATAAAAACGCACTTAAAGCGATAAGTATACTCGAATATTGTAAATGTCCAACATAAAGTATAAAAATAGTATGCAAGCATTTCGGTATGCTACCACTTTCATGGAGAAATGCGTATTTTACAACTCTCCGAAAGTCTACAAAATTTAGGCGCCTAATATTTGATTGGTATTTATGAAATAAATAATAAACCTAAAATACAATTGCATTTAATATCAAAAGATTGTACAAAAAATAAATATTTCCTGTTGTTGGGTTTAAATTATATTTTTGTTTGGAATAAGTGAGTTAAAATTGAAATTAATTATAGTTTTTGCAATTTCAAAAATTTCTACTACGAAAACTAGTTGTCAGTGGGTGTCACGTCTACATAAAAAAATCTACACAAATATATGAAAGCAGTACGATTTCTCGCCGCTTCTACAATAATTCAGTCAGAAAATTGCGTATACATGGTCATTCAACAAGTACTTAGCCTACAAAAGAAAAACGAAAATTTTGGAAAGGTGGCAATTTATTTTTCCACTTAATCTCCTTCAAGCTCGTCGACCCAGCGATGCTCTAACTTTTTTAACCCGTCCAAAAAATACATTTACTCGAGGGAAGCAAAATAGGCCTCTGTGGCGACGATGACCTGCTCATTCGACCCAAATCTATTCCCGGCGAGTGATTTTTTCAGGTTTGGAAACAAAAAGTAGTTACAGGGGGCCAAATCTGGAGAGTACGGTGGATGGGGCAGCAATTTGTAGCGCAATTCGACCAATTTGGCCATGGCGACGGCGGAGGTGTGAGCCCGCGCGTTGTCGTGGTGGAACAGCACTTTTTTCTTCGCAAAGTGCGGCCGCTTTTTCTTCAATTCGACGTCAAATCGGCCTGACTTTTTTACCCTTCTCGAGGTAATCGATGTGGATCACACCTTGTCAATCCCAGAAAACGGTGGCCATCACCTTTCCGGCCGATCGAACAGTCTTCGCCTTCTTCGGAGCACGTTCGCCGGGTGAAGTCCACTGTTTCGACTGTTCCTTGGTCTCTGGTGTGTACCAGTGAATCCATGTTTCGTCGATGGTCACGAAACGACGCAAGAACTCCGCTGGATTGCGCTGAAACAGCGCCAAACACGTCGCCGATGTGGTCTCACGGTTGCGCTTGTTTTCCGGTGTGAGCAAACGCGGCACCCATCGCGCCGACAGCTTTCTCATGCCCAGTTCTTCGTGAAAAATATGATGCACCGTTCCTACTGCGATGCCCACAGTCTCAGCTATCTCGTGAACCTTCAATCGACGGTCTGCCAACACGTGGACTTTTTTAACGTTTTCCTCCGTAGCAGCCGTTTTCGGGGCACCTGGACGTGGCTCATCAAAAACCGACGTGCGGCCACGAACAAACTGGTTGAAGGAGAACAGTCGCCAATTCTTGACGGTCGCCATCGAAGGAGAAGAGTCACCATACACAGCATCCAAGCGATCTTTGATTTCGCTGCGCGTTTTCCCTTCGAAAAACAAGAATCTAATCACCGAACGATATTGTTCTTTTTCCATTTTTGTGCAACCGACCGACACGCTCGCTTTCACAGCAGTTTTATCGGGCGGTGAGGCTAAGTACTTGTTGAATGTACATATACGAAAATCTGACATTAGGGCTTATCCAGTTATTCTTTAATCTAATGCCTTTCCCTTGATTGAAAAACTACTAGATAGGCCCAACGTCATATATCTCTGCATGTACACAATAGGCGTTTTCCTTTGGGCCAATTTTGCTACTAGTCGGTAGTTGTAGCTGTTATCATCTACCCTACGTCGAACAAACGAGCACATTGAAGTGGGAGTTACGCATACAATTTACGTTAGGTGGATTCTAGTTGCTAAAGTGAAAATAGATAGTTTTGCGTGTTCGTTGGTTATGCTGAAGAGTCATATTTTTGTCAGGATTGTTTATGTGTGAATAAACTCAGTTTTTATTGTTTATGTGTGAGTAAACTCAGTATTGTTGCTAACAATTTTGAGGTTATGTTTCTACTAGTGTTTAGAATTTGGCTTTCCTTTGGTTAGCTACCGACTAGTAGCAAAATTGGTCCAAAGGAAAACGCCTAATATTTTATATCCGCATATATGCCTCAAGCGGTGATAAATCGAACAAACTGTATATTTATCTATAGAATTTTTGTGTAGATATGATCCCCAGAGACATCTAGTTTTCGTAATGGAACATTTCAAATTTCCAAATTTGTAAATTTCAAAAAAGAAATGCAATTTAAAAAAAAAAATGTCAATCTTTATATTTTTTACAATCTTTTGATAATAAAATGGAGCTGTTATTTTGGTTGGTTTCCTATTTAGTAAGCTATAAATCAAATAAATTGCGTGCCAATTTTGTAGACTTTCGGAGAGTTTTAAAACGCCATTTTCCATGAAGTGGTAGAATACTAAACAATCATCATACCATATTTAGGTTTCATTTACATTTGCAATTGTGACATATATCAAATCTAAGCTTATCCATTTTCATATATATTTTCTATCGTACAGTAATGATAAAACACTTTATTATTATGTAAAATAATAAAGTGTTTTGTCACAAAAAAAAAGTGTGTTATTTTAGAAATAATCGGACAGAATTCTTGTTAAAAGTTCTATCCAGTTGTTTTAGAATATAAAGTAAAAACTAATCCATGTATTTATAACGAAATGGTTAACTTACCAATCTATCATAAAATTTGAATTAGAATATTAAAATTTTCCATAGTAAGCTTATTTTCTAACTTTCTAGGGCTTTTGGAATACAATTTGTAACTAAGTAAAAGACACAAAAATTTCTGACAAAATAAACCAATATAAAACCAAAAACGTTTTGATAAAAATATCAAGTAATTTTTCATAATATTAGGAATCGCATTTGCATAATTTTAATTTATCGAAGTTTATAATTTAGTAAAGAGAAGTTATTAATTATTTTATTCTGACATAAGAAAATCTTGTTCGTTCAGAGGTCATTTAAATATGGATTCTCTTAATTTTTAAAGCGATTAATTATAATATTGAAAATACTGATATTGAAAATATTTTTGTAAATTTATATTTTTAAAACGTTAAAGAAATTGGGTTTGCGATATTAAGTAAAATGTATAACCTTTTGGTCATCAAAATAAATCCATTTCGATTTATGACCAAAATAGCAACGATCATAATAATCGTATAAGCTTTAGAGACTTTGTTGTGAATTTTATATTCGTAATTTTGCATTTACGAATATTTATGAGCATATCTCAACCCGTTTACATTTCGATGGAAAACCAATTTTTGAATTTTTCTTAATACTTCTTGCACTTTCGAAAAGCACTTTGTATCATTTAATATAATATTTATAGTCAAAATCTATATCCACTATGATAAAAATTTAAATTTTATAAACAAACCAAAAATAGGGGAAAAAAACCAATAATTTTTCTGTTTATGATGACTTGCCAAGATTTTCCATCATACAAATTTATACAAAAACAATTTCGATAATAAATATTTTTATTTAATAGAATATGGGAAATTTTTAAGATTTTTACATTTTTATTAATGTCGAAAACAATGGAACAATTGTGGTAGGAAATTATGAAAATAAAGCTGTCCCATAAGCAAATGAACAGTCGATTTTCTGTCGCCAGACTCTATGTACAAGCACATGGACTTATTCGCATATTGCCAATGTGATGACCATTAATAAATTTCAACTTTAAGATTAAGACAGTTCCACCCAAAGGAGTGCACGTATTTTCAATAGCATATTTCCAAAGCCATAATGGGTACTGTCCTTTTATAACTGCTCTTATAAAGGACAATATCGTTGATGATGATATGATGTTAGAATTAATTGCAGCAATACCGATTATTCCTAGAATTATGGCAATTTGCTCTACAACAAAGTCAATTTCATACGTTATGGCCATGGCATATCGAATTAAGTTGATTTGTGAAGTAAGAACAATGAAATTTTATAAAACGCACTCAGTTGTGATTAAAGCGGTTCGGCGTGTGTACTCGTATGTATCGTATGTAATTATTGCTCATATTAGAACGTACAAAGTTCCACTTCCGGAATGGGGATGGGTGAAAACTTTAGCACATTCAAGCTATTTTGTGATAGGAAATGAAAATCTCGACTATATGTCGCCCAAGGAAATCTGTTGGCTGCACATTAATTGTCGTTCTGAGTCTTGTGTTGACTATACTCACCTTAAATTGTATTCAAGTCTCAGAGAATTCCGTGAATTATTGCATTTAAATTGCGTTATTTCAATAGAATAAAGAGAAATAATTATTCCTATTCGTATGGAAAAGTTATCTCATAAAAACTATTTAGTAAAAGATGTTGCCAATTTTAAACTCTTTAAATTTAAATAATTAAATTATAGACAAAAATCTAAATTCAATATAAATGAAGGGTTATCCAATTTATTATTATATTTGGAAAATAATGTTAAATAAAACAATTAAAATTTTAAATTTTAATTGTCAAAATTCATTATATTTCTTATACTTTGCCATTATGCATGCAATATAACATAATTCAAATGGTTGCCACTAGATTTTTTTGCAGACCGTATAAAAAAAATGTATCGTGTTGTGAGATTTGTGCGCCATATTGTTGTAATTACACGTGGTCTAGTTGAAAGCATATTTGTAGGAAAAAAATTCGATAATTATAAGATCACAGCGCTCAGAATTGATGATAACAGACACTTCGTCTTCATTTTCAAAGAAATACTGGACAAGAACCTATTCAGATTAAAATGATTTTCGTGAATTCAATGGCTACGGTTTTCGTAGTCACTTGTAAGTTTCCAGAGCCTCATAAATGGCAATTTGGCTTGAAATAAGGTTAATCGTCAAATATTTTTTTCGGAAAATCAACATCCAAAGTCTCTTATGCCAGCATCAAATCTTCCACGCATTCCATGGTCGGCAGGCTTCAAATCTTGCATATTTTGAACTTTATTTAAATGGAGATGTAAGTACCAATGCAAAATGTGCCGTAAGATAACCTCAAATGAACCGTAAGACAATCTCAAATGAACCGTAAGGCAACCCCAAATAAACCGTAAGACAACCTCAAATGAAACGAGGGACAACCCAAATGAACCATGAGACAACCTCAAATAAACCGTAAGACAACCCGAAATGAACCATGAGGCAACCCAAAAGGAACCGTAAGAGAACCCCAAATAAACTGTAAGACAAAGCAAAATAAGCTTGAAAACAACCACAAATGAACCGTAAGACAACCCCAACTGAACCATAAGACAACCCCAAAATAACAGTAAAACAACCGCAAATGAACCGTAAGACAGCACCAAATGAACCGTAAGACAACACGAAATAGACCGTAAGACAACCCCAAATTAACGGGAAAACAACTCGCAATAAACCGTAAGACAGCCTGAAATGAACCGAAGGACAACCCCAAATGAACCGTAAGAGAACCCCAAATAAACTGTAATACAACCCGAAATGAACCATGAGGAAACCCAAAATAAACCGTAAAAGAACCCCAAATGAACCGTAAGACAATCTCAAATGAACCGTAAGACAACCCCAAATAAACAGTAAGACAACCTCAAATGAAACGAGGGACAACCCAAAATGAACCCTAAGAAAACCCAAAATGAACCGAAAGATAACCGCAAATGGACCGTACGACAACCCAAAATGAACCGTAATTTCATTCGAAATAAACCGTAAGTTTATCCGAAACGAACCGTAAGACAACTTGAAATGAACCGCAAGAGAACTCCAAATGAACCGTAAGTTTATTCGAAATTAACCGTAAGGACAACCCCAAATGAACCGTAAGACAATCCGAAATTAACCGTAAGACAACCCCAAGTGAACCGTATGACATCCTTAAATGAACCGTAAGAGAACCCCAAATGAACCGTACGACAACCAAAAATGAACCATAAGGATAACCCGATATAAACTGCATGCCAACTCCCATTAAACTGTAAGACAACCCCAAAATAACCGTAAGGACAACCCCAAATGAACCGTAAGACAACCCAAAAATAACCGTAAGACAACCGCAAATGAATCGTAAGAAAATCCCAAAAAACAATTCCAAATCGATAAATTTGCTAAGAAAACTCCAAAAAGCAACCCCAAATCGATTATTTTGTCTTCGGCCGCACTTTTAAGAAAACCCGCAATATTTTCAGTAGAGCGTATGTTGCGATGATCCCTAACAGGCCTAGCACATCCCTAACATATCCTTAAATTTTATTAGTTTTAGCAATTGTTCGCTCGGTAAAACGATTATGACGGTTACAATCACCTCTTAAAGCACGAAGGAAAGCAACAGCAGAATTACTAAATTTGTAGAAAAATTTCATAATTTTAACGTCATAATAGAAAATGGCAAGTCTTCCTTTTTTTTAGTATTATTAAAAAGTGTTTATTATGCAAATTAAAAGTTTATTATTAGTTAATTTAAGCTCCTCACTTTTTGTATTGATTTTTAAGTGTACGCATTAACAACTTCTATGAGTACAAAATAATAAAATTAATTTGCAACCAAGTGAAATCTTTATTTCTTTTTATCTGAATTTAATAATTTGTTGATAAACTTCAAAATTAGTAGTTTAATTATGTCCAATATGATAAAAGTCAAATTTTTATGAACTTTAGAGAAATTAACTAAATAAGCTTGAGTTCAACTTGGCTGTGGTCACATCTGATTATGATAATTTTTGTTCTCAGAAGCAGCAAAATAAAAACAAATTTGTGATAATAGAAAAGTTGACAATATTTTATAGACAAAGTTTGTTGAATTAATTAAAAGCTATTTTATTTAGTTTTTGTATTTCAATATTACTTTAGGTAAATTTAAAGTGGCGCGGCATTGTTAGAGTGAAATTGTGCCGACAACCAAAAGTCATTTTTGTCCAATTTATTTTTATGTTTTCGTTATGAACATTTTTGTATAAGAAAAACACGAAAGAAAAATTAATGAAAGAATATTTAAATACTTACGAGGATTGCTGAAATTTTATTGAGCGTTATTTGAACACATTATATTTGCAAATCTCAAGTGTATTTCGGATCTTTTACAATATTTACAAATTAGACAATTTTTGATGATGATTAAGCCAAGTTTTATGCGACAACGAAAAATTAACTACGAATTCATAAAGCAGTGAATTTCTATTTCTGTAATTTGACTTACTTGTTAATTCAATTATTATCAAAAATATTCACTGAAACAAAATTATTTTTCGGGATTCATTCATTCGCTAAAAGCGATTGTTTTCATTTATTTTCTGGATGACAAATTTTTATTTATCAAAAAAAAAACCTTTTTAATAGAATTAATATTTGCTAAAATTTATTATTAATAATTATAAAAAAATTCCGGAATTTTGTTCATGGGATTGCACGAGCGTAGCTTATTTTGAACATTAAAGCACAGACAAAAAGATACTAAATAGCGAAAATCGCAGAAATCGTGACGCCAAACTTGTTGAGGCTGACTAAAAAATTTAAAACTAGGTCAATTTAAAATTGAGGCTGTTTATCTCATTGAGGCTAACCAACAAATTTAACACTAGGTCAATTTAAAATTGAGGTTTGTTTACCTACAACAAGGGACTTGGTGTATGTGAACGGCAAAAATTGCAGCTTCTTTTATCAATGAGGAAATTAGGGGTAACCCGCTTCATTGATAGAAGGAGTAGAAATTAAAGTCCAATTTTTGAAAGAAAAATATGAAATTGACCAGAAATTGATACATTTTAGTTGAAAGGTTTAGATGCACCTAAAAAAATAAAATTTTATATAGTGTATGCGAAACTTCACGCAAGAGAGAAATGACTCATGTAGTAATTGAATTTTTTCCGGAGCTGTATGGTAGGTGCTACAATCTTCTTCAAAGCATACGTTGTTCACATCCATATCTTGCAATTTAAGCACAAAAAACTGGATTATCATGCCGCGATAGCGAGTAACATTAATTGTTATTGGCTGACGAGCTGCATTTTCAAAGAAGAATGGTCCGATGATGTCTACAGCGTAAAAATCTGCACCAAACGTTGCGGATGCATTTGTTTCTCAACATTCACTCGTGTGAAACAATGCATTTGTTTCTCAACATTCACTCGAATGTTTCTCAACATTCACGAACTCCATTCGCAGTAGGCTTTAGTTTTTTAGGCAAATTTTTCGTGAAAATACACTGTAGACAGCTTCCCGAAAAGTCAATTTATGACCATGGTGCCGGATTGATGTTCCAGGACTATTAGCCACACTACTCCGATGTTTTGTGCTGAACGACTTATTGAAGAACGGCAAAAGCGTTTATTAAGATCACTAATTGATCCAGTTTCCCTAAATTTTTTAATTTGTCTATTCACAATTGATAAAGTCAAATCACAATTCCGACCATATTATGTGCAAAAATTGGGAACTAAAAGGGGTGAGTGAGCGTATTAAGCTACCATGGGCACACCATACTTTTTTTATGAGTTTGACATCTGTCAACATTAATCAGTGCACATTGTCAGCAATTTCGTACAACAACATACATTTTTCCTTTGGTAATCATGTCTAGTTTTGTGCCAGAAAAAGAGTATATGCGGGAAGCTCTGATTTTCTGCTTTAATTTGAAGAAATCGGCTGCCGAATCGCATCGAATGCCTATGGAGGCCTATGGTGACAGTTCTTTATCGGAAACAACGTGTCGAGATTGGTTTCGTCGGTTCAAAGATGTCAATTTTGACTTGTGGGACAAGAAGTGTGAAAATCGGCCTAGAAAGGTTGAAGACCATCAATTGCAGGCTCTTTTGGACGAAGACGATACCCAATCGCACTAAATGCTCGCGGAGCAATTCGGTGTTACTCAACCAGCCATTTACATGCGTCTGCGTGCCATGGGGAAGATTGACAAGATCGGAAAATGGATGCCGCATGATTTGAATAATAGGCAGATGGAGCGACGTCAAAACACATGCGAAATCTTGCTCGCCAGACAAAAAAGAAAGTCGTTCCTCCATCGGATTGTGACAAGCGATGAAAAGTGGATATACTGCTATTTCGACAATCCTAAACGCAAGAAATCGTGGGTTGATCCCGGCCAACCATCAACATCTTCTCCAAGACCAAATTGCTTCAGACGGAAGACGATGCTGTGCGTTTGGTGGGATCAGCAGAGTATCGTCTACTATGAGATGTTGAAACCTGATGAAACTGTCAATGCCCACCGCTACCACCAACAACTGACCAAATTGCACCGTGCTCTGCGTGAAAAAAGATTTTCCTCCACGTCAACGTACCATCGCACACGCCAAAAATGGTCCGAAACTAGTTGGAGACATTCAACTGGGAGTTGCTTCCCCACCCCGATTATTCACCTGACCGACTACCTGGCCCCTTCCGACTACCACCTGTTTTCGTCGATTGGCCATGCGCTCGCTCAGCAGCAATTCGATTCTTACGAAGACGTCCGAAAATGGCTTGATGAGTGGTTTGCCTCGGAAGAGAATGATTTTTTTGGCGTGGTATCCACCAATTGCCCGATAGATGGGAAAATGTGTAGCTAGCGAGGGCAAGTACTTTGAATAAATTTGTTTTTGCTTTCTATGAAAAAAACATGTGTTTTTTTTGACTAAAAAACAGCGGATTTAAGTTTATACACCTGGTATATCTGCCAAACCTTCATTATTTTTAAAATATTGCTCAACAATGAAAACGCGTTCATTTTTAATAAACCTGAGCTGTAAGGTCAATCACGCTGCCTTTTTTTTCGTTGGCAACATTTTACCGCCCAAATGGCGCAAAATTCCAAATCTTGCGCGGAATTTTGGGACACCCACTACTTACCATCCATTGGTGCTCATTTTCGGATATTCGAGTTAAAAGTCAACAGCTTTTTCAACCAAAAATCTTCCTGCAACTACCACCAATAAATATGTCAATTAAAATGTTTTAAGAGTTCGGAAAAATTATATGCTTGTAATTCTTGTTTCGGCCGCGAATTTTAATTTTCCTCAGCACTAAATTGCTTCCCTCATTGGTGTATCACTGCTAAAAGCTTTATCCATTCCAAAAAAAAATTCTATAATTTGCTTCCAAAAATCAAAAACAATTACTTTTTTTTTTATAAAAAAATCTTTATTCACACTTTTTTTCATTTAGTCTATATTCGAAAAATTAAGATAAAATAAAATATTGAACATAACATGTCATAATATATGGCTTATTTTTTACATATGTATAAGAATTACTTAAAAAACTAATTATTTTAATTAAAAGGAAATTACATAAAAGTACATACATCTTAAAAGAGAAACGGTTTTTTTTTTACAATCTATGAGAACGAGAACGAGGATATACTAAATAAGACAACAAAGAAAATAATATTTTTCTTGCAATAAGTGTAAATATAAATTAACATCAAGAAACGTTATTAGATATAATAAAAATTAAAAGAATTTCTACTTAATTAATTAATTATAATTACATTTATAATTAAATACAATAAAATAGTAATATTAAAAAATATATAAATCAAATGAAGTAAAAACTTAAAATTTTATTTCTTAAAAATCTCTTATCAATCAAGGACATTCACTTAATATTAATAGTTCCTATTCTATTCATGATATTTCGTGAAAAAAATGTTCTTTATTTATAAATCTTTGTAGTCTTTGGAGATGATTGGATTATGTTCATATCAGGAAATTTGTTCTGTTTTTTATTTTGTATAGTTTTTTTTTCAAAGGCACTGAAAAGAGGTCCTTACCATAATTGTTTTCATTATTAGTATTATTACAATGATTTTTTTTTTGCTATAGTTTCGACTATGTTGAATATAATTATTTCTAATGTGATTTATAAATTGAAAAGAAGAAAAAAATATATTAGAAAAGAGAGCAGCTGTCCGTTCGGTCGAATTAATTGTATGGCAATATTATTGGCTCGTCTATTATCTGACTAGCTTAACAGTATGAAAATTAAATTAAATAATAAAAAATACATGCAACTATGACCACACCAACCATCCATTCCTCGTCATTATCATACATTTTGTCATTATCCTAATAGTGGGTCACAAGAAAATAATCTTAAATCTTATAAAATATTTATAATGGCTTCAACTACGTATGAATTTTCTTCTTAAAATATTCCTTAAACAAAAACATGTACACATACATTGATAGATACATATACATCGACTAAGTCTACTATCAGAAATCTGAAAATTTACAAAAAGACAAAAAATACTAACTTTAAAAAAATTGACAGCAGTTTCGAGGAATTGAGCATTTTTGTCCTTTATTCTTCTTTTTCTTCTTGATTTCCTATTTTGCTTTTGTGGCACTAAACTAACTCTTACAGTTAACATATTTCCGCCTAAATACTCTTAACTTAACTAAAATACTGAGTGTCAAGTGATTTGCAATACGAATTTGTCATTTCAGATAAATAATTTTTTGTTTTTATATTCTAAACACTATAACTAACCGTATTACGAATAAGCGCGGTAACAAAATTGTGTGTGTTGGTACTATTTATGAGCGCCGTTCAGGACTCTAACGCTATGTTATCAAACGATAGGAATCGAGCGGATTATTCAGACGATTTGAATTATTGGATTGAGCATTATCACGGCACGGTGGTGAGGTGGATGTCGTCGTTGTGACAATATCGTCATCGGTTATGGGATGTTGTTGACGCCACACGCTGGAATCAATTAATGTTGGTCGTCTGCAGAAATTGGGAATAAAAAAAAGAACGTCAATGATAGACAAATTTCAAAAAAAAATTTTTTAAATAATCATTCATAAGCGGTTTGTAAAATACGAAAATGCACGCTCATATAAGAAGTGCTCAGTGTAAAAAGTGTGACAAAACGAACAAGAGTAGTCCTGCTCAATCATGTGCTATAAGCCTTTCTGTCCACTAACCGCACAACGCCATCTACTTACATGAGTGTGCGTTTCCGTACTCGAATTGATACTCACTTGGGTATCGCTGTCGTAAAATTATATATCGACTTTGATGCTAATTTTTTCCCAGTTTGCCAACGTTTTACAATAAATTTCATACGCTGTATTGCTACGGCAACAAGTGCCACTGACCTGTAAATAGAAAAGATAAAAGCAAAAAAATGTTAGTGACCATAAGCACTATCGAAAATCATTAACTTGCAGCTTACTTGAACGATCTGCGTTCTGGCTTCTTTGGATGGTTTGCATTTATCAGACTGAGCGCTTTGGCTTCACTTTCTTGGTACGCCTGCAGAACGATAAGCAGATAACGTTTTTGATGTACGAGCGCTTTGCGGTGGCTTTCCACTTTTAAGTACTTTCCGAAGAGGTGCAGAGCGCGCTCTTCCATCTCGCTAAGCTTCTCGCTCAGAAGCGGGCCATTGTGCTGGTTTCGGGATTCCAAGTCGTCGCATTTTTTCTGCAGCGCCTTCCGTTCCTCTGTTAGATACTGGAGTGTCTCGGCCATTTGTCGATTCTCCTTAGTATTCTCGGAGAGCAGTGTGTTCATTTCTCTTAGTTTTTGTATAAACTGTTCCGGCAATGAGGTATCGCCGTTGGAATTGGCCAGTGCTTCGGCTAATTTTGTTTCGCGTTGTGCACCCCGCTCGATGTCACCTCTCAAAGTCGTAATAATGGTGTTCTGATGATCACGTTCCTTTTCCAAGCAGCTGATATTCAGTTTAAGCTCCTCAATTTCTAGAACATGATTTGTCTTCTCTTGTCTTTCCCGGCCGCGATACTGAGCTCGTTTCGTCTCTGTATCCTGTAACGCTGCAATTCGAGCCTCCAGACTTTCGATTTCCCGTGCTGAGAGGTGTACGCGTTCCTGTAGATGTTCCACTTCCATTTCGGCTGTTTCTTTATCACGGAGTAATTTGTTCATTTCACGTTTTAACTTGTCACTGTAGTCTATGCGTTCATTTAATTCCGTTTCAAAGCGTTTCTTCTCTCGCTCCAAAACTTGCTGCAAATCTGCAATACGTTCCCTTTCCCGATCGTTTTGGGAAGTTAGCAGTTTGATTTCGCTCTTGAACCGTTCTATCGCATCCAATTCATCGTCACTACTTCTTGGCGACTTTCGTGGTGAGTTTATAGGTGATCTTAGCATCATACTAGACTTCCGAGAATCTGCTCGTTGCAAAATGGACAACTGCGCTAATAGTTTTTCGCATTTACTACGCTCATTGTCGAGAACTTTGTGAAGTTCTTCTTCTTTCTCTACTGCAGCCTCTAGCCTACAACGCATCGCTTCTATTATATTAGCGTCCTGTTGCTGAATATCGATTGACTGTAGCTTCTCTTTTTCCAGTAAGCTCTGCACTTCCGCTAGCTTATCCTTTTCAGCCGCCAATTCCGCTTTCAGCGCCTCTAGTTGGTTCGTCAGTTCACTAAGTCTACTGCTGTCACCGGCAATTAGTCTAACGCTCTCCAATTTAAGCGGAAATTCAATATTGTTCGCTCTTTCACTTTCGATTGCCTTCCGAATACTCGAGTCTAATTGGGCCGACAAATTCAGTTCTTTCTCGAGTTGCTCTGCCATTTCTTCCAACGAGAACGGCTTCGAGTCATCACATAAAGCCATCCCGAGTCTTTCAACTTCCTCAAGTAGGTCCATATTGCTCTGTTCAGGACTTAAATTTCCTTCGATTTCTTCATCACGTCTTTGGCGATGTTCACTTTCTCCTGTAAACGCCCCGTAACTAGTACTTGGTATTGAGTGGTCAGTCTGGTTGCATTCACGACTTTTAAAATCATCTTTTAGTTTTTTAACTTCTTCTTCTAGGCCGATAAGGTCGAGCATGCATTTCTCATAGAGAACAGCCTTCTGTGTGAGTTCAGTCTTAGCCATATCCAACTCATTGCGAACTGAAAAAAGTTTTACTGCGTTATCCTTAATTTGCAGTTCTTCAATTTCATTATGCAGTTGGGTAATTTTCTCTAAATGTAATTTTTCATTTTGCTGGTAGTTTAGGAGGTTTTTCTCATGCTTGGAGAGTAACTCATCCTTTTCTTGTATGATCTTGTTGAAAATTTCAATCTGCTTCGTCAAACTATCATATTTGTCGTTAGTGGTATCGGTCACCTTCTTTGATAATGATGAGTTCTCAGCCGTAAGACCATCGACCTTAGCTCGAAGTTCATTAACCTCTTCCAGATGATCTTTTAATTCTGCTTGGAGGAGAGCGATTTCCTTTTTATTCTGTATAAACTCTATTTCAAACTGCGTCAATTGATCACATTTCTCTTGCAGTTCGGCCTCAATTTTGTTGAACTGCTCAAGATGACCATGCAAATCGTTAACTTCCTGTTCAAGCTTTTGCTTATCTAACGCCAATTCTGCATTAAGTTTGTTTTGTTCTGCCAGATCAAAGCTTAGTCGATTAATTACGGCATTTTTCTCATTCTCAATACTCTCCAGCGACATTTTCAAACTCTCCACTTTCCCCTCAGATGCTTCCAACTGTGTCTTAAGGTCAATTATTTCATCTTTGGGGGAAATTTCTTGTACGAGTGGTGTTGATTTTTTCATTTTCGAATCGTCAGCAAAATCAGAAAAGTTAATTTTTCGCGGGATAAATGTCGGAGTTGTTGTATGACCTTCACCCTTCGAATCACTTTGGAAGAATTTCGAACTTTCCAATGTGTTTAACATTGGAGGCGGACCACTAGCGAAAAATGCTGAGCTAAACTTTTGTTTTGGATTCGCATGAGCTGTTGGACATTTTGATGATATCTAATAAAAAAAATGAGAGTAGAAAGTTTTTTTTTCCTTAATTTACATTACCAATAATTGGATTTTTATCATCGGAAATGGTAAAATAGACCGGTTAACAGGGGAAAAAATAACGGATACAATAAACATAAAGTGTACTTACCATCATCTGTTCCGGGTAGTTTTGGTCTGGTGGCAGAGCTAAGAGGGCTGCATCAGTTTCAGGTATAGCACGTCGAATGACATCAGGTTCATCATATTCCGAAATGGAGACAATATCACTCAAAGTTCTTCCACTTGTTTTCACCTCCACATTCCCATTTGAAGCGTTATTGTCACCTTTTGACGAGTCACCACCTTGATGCAAATTCAGATTTAGTATGTCCTGCAATTCTTTCTCTTTGATCTCCAACTGTTTTTTGAGGTGATCGATTTCCTCATTTTTATCACATAGCATCGTCTCCATCAAATCTGGTAGAGCCAATTTGTTAATCATTTCATTCTTGATACGATCTTTTAGTTTTTGATTTTCTTCAGTTTTCGATTTAAGTTCACTTGTTAATTTTTCAATAGCACTACGATCACTTTGGGCACCCAAAGATAGCTCAGCCTCCTGCCGATCAATTATAACTTTACTCTGTTCCAATTGATTCTTCAAACTTGCCAATTGTTTATCTCGTGCCGAAAGTTTCTCTTTAAGATTCATGATTTCATTTTGAAGATCATGAATACGAATTTTCAATTCGGATGTTCCCTGTCGCTGCATTTCTTCGGCACGATGTCTCTGCTCATCCAATTTAGATTGAAGCGAAGAGATTCGCAGCAATTGCTCAGACATACGCTCTTGTAGTAAGTCACGTTCATGTTGTAACTCCTGACAAAATTACACAATAAAAATTTGGTTTGAAAAAAAATTAAAAAAAAAAAAACAACTGCAAAAATCATTAAAAAAAGATGAGCATTTTTATCAGATCAAAGATAAGAAGCACTATAATTATTTGCTGATAAAATTTATTCATGGTTATTTATAGTAAAAACTCTGTTAATGGGGAAAGAGTTACCAAATAGATAGTGAACAAATCATTTCGGAATAATTTTAGTTACAAATAAGTCCATGTTTATGTAGATCATAAAAAAAAATTTTTTTTATACAATATTTATTAAGTTAATAATGTCTGATCAGTCACACAAACCACACAAATATTAGGACTTCTACTAGTCATAACACTTACTTTTTTATAACGTTTACTCGCATAATTTTTGTGTAAACAATTTAATTTCATTTTAAAAGGCATTTAACTATTCTTTTATTTTTCAAATATATCGCATTCGACTTAATATAATTAAGAATTCACAATTAAATACTGTTACACTGAATTTATGCGAAATATTTGCACACTTACAAATAATAAAATACCAATAAAAGTTGAACTACAATAATTTTTTTTCTTCCAAAATCCCAAATTTCATTGGTCAATTGACCTATAAAAAAAAATTGGAATTTTAATTGAATCACAAATTTGGTCCCGGGGCCTATTGTAAGACGTTAGAAGAAGTCAATCCGAAAATGACGGTTAAATAGAGCCTGGCTTTGCTGCCTTGGCCAAGAGTTCAACAATAATTCTGAAAGTTCACAACGAACATCAAAAACTTCTAAAGGCTGAATAGAGAATTTATTATAGAAAATATTAGCAGTTTCTTGCTCGAACTAATATTATATGCACTTTCTTGTCGTTGATAGGGTCTTTATCATATTCAACTTTGAATAAATTGATTCAATTAACGCATCCGTATGCGATGTGAACCAATGATGCTGCTACCACAGACAAGCCTCGAGGGTTACGTATACTACACATATTTATGCCCATAGCCATATCATTGTAGTACCAGATCCCCCCCATTTGGTATGATATGTAAATATAGTTTGATCATGATCGAGTAATTATATACAAAGAGTGCTCTTATACTTTCTACTATGGACACCCGCATTTAATGAGTTCGCTGTTTAGATTATTATCCGAACACTTGAACGTGTATCAGTTATATTTCGACCCAATTTAAAAGAGCACAGATTCGAGAACAAAAAAGTGTTCTAAAAATTTATAAACAGGGGGAAAACACTAACAAGATAAGAAAAATAATCATGGCAGAATTGAAAGAAAACCACGAATTTCTGTAATCGATCTTGTACACAGTACACTCGTTCATATGACAGATAATTCGTTGAGAGGGAATCTACTTCGAGTGTTTCCGGGTTGGTTTTCGCTGCCAACTACCATATTTTTGGGTTACAAAAAGTTTTAGATTCCGTACACTTTTTTTCTGGATCATTTAATAGCTATTTTATCCATAATATTCTGACGTACAAGGAACATATGTAAACATAAGAGAGAAAAAAATTATTTAAGGAAATAGTCATTTGTGCGTCAGAAATGCTAGGCTAGGCTTGTCTATGTGATCTTATAAACATTAAACAGTGAAAAATATTTTCGAACACCCCCTTTTGTACACTTTTCATTATTTCCTATTTATTGACATGGTCACCATGCTATTTTTAACCACTAGACTAGACATCTAAATTTTATCATAACATACAATGATAAAAATCTTACAATTATTGGACTAAATTGAAAGTTCAGCGACATTCTTTTATTAATTGTGTCCGAATCTTATATGATTTTGTAACGAACACAATATATTCACTCAGCAGCCAGTTTTTATAATTAAACCATTGTCAAAATTTTTTCTTAAATATAAAAAAATTCAGCTCGAATTATTTATTTTCACTACTAATATTAAACATTTAAGAAAAATTGTTGTTTTTTTTGCTTTGTTAAAACTGTTAACACAATGAATAATATTCGAATTATTTTTAAATTCGAGCACAAAACATTTGCGTACACTCTTCAAAAATCAAGAACGAACTGAATCATGGTTGCATCGGATTTTGAGGCCTTGCCCTGTGTCCGTGATGATAGAATTTTATAGTGTGAAGTATGTTCGGTTAATGTTTTTGTCGAGTAACATCTTCTGTGTAACATATTTTGGATTGCATATGGAAACAGACGGTTTTAATGTTTATTCGAATTTTGAAAATATTTTATTTCAGAACATTTCCGATGGAGAAACACCAGTCAAGATACTGAAAGCACGATATCGAACCAATTGATAAATTTCTATAAAAAAAAATATATAATAAATTTGGAATTTAATATATATTTTTTTTTCGTATACAAGGATCCTGAAAAAGTTTTATGCTGATTGAGAGGTATTGTACATAAAAATATTCATAATAATTTTTGGCTTATTTCCAATTTTTTTTTAAAAAGAATTTGGATTACTGCGAAAAAATTGTCTATCAACAAATATTTTTCTCTTTATGATGTGTGACAAAATTTTAACTAAACCAATTTAAAAAAAAAAATCCTAAAATATTTTAAAATATACAGAAAAAAAACTGTTGAAAAAATAATACATCAAAACTGATGATGATCGTGAGAGGAATTTATGTTGGCAAATTAGATTAAATCTAATAAAATATTATTATATGTTCATTAATATTTCAAAAAAAATATTTTGTTGATATTAACTCGCAACTACATTTGGAATTTAATATGATTTTCAAAATTAATAACAAGATTCCCTTGTCAATGAAATTTGGAGCAATGATGTTAATATCATAAATTAATCTTTTCTATCAATAGTTTACCGACACAGTAGAACACTACAAACAAAATTGATTTTTGTAGTCTTATAATGTTTTTTAATTCAAATAAAAAATAAAAGTTTTTTTTTAAATATAAAATGTTATTTTATTCGAATATTTTGGAACCTTTATAATTGGTGAACCCGACGTGATCCAGAAGGATGGAAGAATCGTTTCTATATTGTATTCGAAGATGAAGAAGATCAGCACACTACAGTATACGAGGTATGTTCAAAAATTTCGAATTTGCGCGGGTTACGTATATTTTTTTTTTGTGGCGTTATGTTGGTACTCTTACTTATGTCGATAAGCTCGGCCATTTTGAATGTTCAGTTAATTTTTGACGGCTGCTTTGCTTGCACGTGTTTTGGCTCGTCTTTGATTTTTGCTCATTTCAAAAAATGGATCAAAGAATCTGTATGAAATTTTGTGTGAAAAACAAAATTAATTACGCGGACGCATTCCGAATGTTGACTGTGACATATGGTGAAGCTACCTTGGACAGAAGCAGTGTTTATCGGTGGTACAAAGTGTTCTCAGAGGGCCAAGAAGATGTGAACGTAGAAAAGCCAAGTTCGGTCGAATGTGAAGGTTTGGCTTAAAGTTTTCTTCGATTTCAGGGGCGTGGTGCATCATTAGTTCTTGCCGTAGGGTAGAACCGTCAATAAGGAATAATACCTGCAAGTTGATGCAAAAAACCAAACTAAATTTATTCATTTGGATTTTTTATTATACGAGGTCTGTTCAAAAAGTATCGCGAATTTTGAATTTTCGCGGGTTTCGTATATTTGATTTTCGATTTTTTGTGGCGTTATGTTGGTACTCATGTCTCTCACTTATGCCGATAAGTTCGACCGAGAAGATGTGAACAACGGAAAGGTCGAATGTGAAGGTTTTGCTTACAGTTTTCTCGATTGCAGGGACGTGGTGCATCATTAGTTCTTGCCATAGGGTAGAACGGTTAATAAGGAATATTACCTGCAAGTTATGCGCAAGTTGCGCCAAGCAATCCGCCAGAAACGCCCGGATTCGTGGAAGAAAACAAATTGGCTTTTGAACCATGATAACGCGCCTGCTCACGCATCGTTGCTTGTGCGGGAATTTTTGTCTAAAAACAACATACTAATAATACCGCAGCCAACGTATTCCCCAGATCTGGCCCCCTGTGACTTTTTCTTGTTTCCGAAACTGACGAGCCCCATGGAAGGACGACGCTACGCTACGATTGAGGAGATAAAGACGGCTGAACTAGATCACAAAAAATGATTTTTTGAAGTGCTTCGAGGATTGGAAAAAACGTTGCGGAAGTGTATAATAACTGGTGGGGATTACTTTGAAGGGGACAAAATAGATATTCATGAATAAATAAATAATTTTTGAAAAAAACACAAAACCTCGTACACTGTAGGCACAGACACACTACAAAGTACATTTTAATCTTATTTGTTTAAGACAAACAGTTCTTATTTTTATCTGTTAAACAATTTCTCTGAGTACATTTTATCTTGGAAAATAAGTTATTTTTAATTTTTTTTAATATTCTCATTTTTGTCATTATTGTAAAACGTGTAAAAATATAGTATAGCTAATAAACACAAATTCGATTATTTTTTGGCATTTATACAATGTCACAAATTTTTTTCGAATATTCTGCAGTTTTTTTTTGTTGTTTCCCGACATTTTTCAAATTTTTTTATAGTTCTTCTCTTATTGAATGGTGCCATTTAGGCTAGTATAGTATTTATTATTAAGTTTGATCTATAAATAATTTACAGTAGTGGTTATTAATATAGATTCAAATGATTTAAGTACAATTCATCTTGAATTTTCGCTTAAATTTATGTACAAAATGTTATGCGAGCTATTATTTCGATTAAGCAACTTGCAATAAATTGGGAATATATTTTCTATTTCGGGGAATCCCCATTATTGCAAAGGAGACAGTTTTTATTCATTATATCATAAAAATAGGATCATGTATTTTTATATTACGTTTAATAGTTCGTTTTTTCAGGCAATTGTTTAGGCGAATATGACTGTAAAACTGAACGAGAAACACCACTCAAAATTGGTCGTATATCAAAATTAGATCGATTTAAATCGTTAAACAGTATTAAAAGTGACTAAGACATTAATATTAGTAATCTAACTGTTTACAAAAGACTTCAACAGCATAATTTGCATGGCAGAAAGTGGCAAGAAAGTTCCCATTTGAAAGGACACTTTTTTTTTAGTATCGTCGGGTGACCAAATTTATATTAGAAGGCCACCAAACAAAGAATACCTCACTTCATTTAGTAAAAAAAAACCCTGAAAAATGGGGGCGGAAATATCAAATTATTGGCACCGTTTTCTTGGTATGGAGTTGATCTTATTTACCGTATTTAAAAAAATATGGACCAACAAAAGTAAATGTGTAAATATTTAACAAAATATTGTAAAAATTTTACACGAATAAAAATTCAAAAATATTCATTCAAGCAATAACAAATTTGAATCAAAAAAAGTCCTCCAAATTGTTGCCTATATTAGGACTTAGTAAAATTAAAATTTTTTAATAACAATAAAGGAAAATTTTTAATGAAAAAAATTAAAAATTTTAAGTTAAAATATATAGAATAAGTTTTAGTAGAAAATACAATAGTTTGATAAAGAAAAGGAATTTTTTTAGCAAAGTTTCGGCAATAATATTAAGTTTTTAGTAGGAAAAATGTAAAATTTTTAGTAAAAACGGAGAATTTTTTTTAAAATAATGTAAAAAAATGGAAAAATTAAATTTTTCAATAATAAAAGCCGGGAAATTTTGTATGCAAAAATTTACAATTTTAAGTAAAAATAGAGTAAGTTTTAGTAAAAAACGTTTGACAAAAAAACATATTTTAACAAAGCTTTAACAAAAATAATAAAGTTTTAGTAAGAAAAAGGTAAAAATTTTATTAAAAACGGAATGTTTATTAAAAATAATGCAAAGTTCTTAGCTAAACCGAAATTTTACATCAAAAGTAACAACGAAAATTTTAAACCAAAAAGGGAAATTTTTAGAAAAAAATTATTATTTTGTTAAAAATTAAAGTTTTTCGTCAAGAGAATTTTTTTGTAAAAATGGGGATCTTGAAAAAAATTAAAATTTTTAACAATAGAAAAAAAATTGTATGCAAAAATTAAAAGTTTTAAGTAAAAAAGAATAATTTAGTACAATAAAAAATAATATGAAAAGTCTTTCGCAAAACTGAAATTTCACATAAAAATTAACAACGGAAATTTTTGAACAAAAAGGTAAGTTTTTAGGAAAAAATTGTTTTGTTTTTAAAAATCAGTTTCTTTGTTCAAGAGAATTTTTTTCGTAAAAAAAACTAAAAATTTCAATAATAGAAAAAGGAAAATTTTTTCTTAAAAAATTTAAAATTTTAAGTAAAAATAGAATAAGTTTTAGTACATAAAAAATAATTTGTTTAGCAAAGTTTTGGCAATAAGATTGAGTTTTTAGTGGAAGAAAGGTAAATTTTTTTGTAAATTACGGAAAATTTTTATTAAAATAATGCCTAGTTTTTAATTAAACCGAAATTTTACATAAACAGTAAAAATGGAAATTTTGGAACAAAATGAGAAGTTTTTAGAAAAAAAATTTTATCTTGTTAAAAATTAAAGTTTTTTTGTTCAAGAGAATTTTTTTTTCGTAAAAATGAGGAAGACTTAGTCTTAATTAAAATTTTCAATAATAAAAAAAAGAAAATTTTGTATGACAAATTTACAATTTTAAGTAAAAACAGAATAAGTTTTAGTACAAAAACTTTGACAAAAAACGGAATTTTTTAAGCAATGTTTTGGCAAAAAGACTGAGTTTTTGGTTTTTGTAAATAACGGAAAATTTTTATTAAAATAATATCAAGTTTTTAGCTAAACCACAATTATCCATAAACAGTAAAAATGAAAATTTTGGAACTAAAAGAAGTTATTTTTTAAAAAAAAAAGCGACGTTTTGGCAAAAAGACTGAGTTTTTAGTAGAAAAAAGATAAAAATTTTAGTAAAAACGGAGAATTTTTGCTAAAATAATGCAAAGTTTTTAGCTTAACCGAAATTTTAAAAGAAAAAGGGAAGTTTTTAGAAAAGAATTAGTTTTTTTGTTCAAAAGAATTTTTTTTTGGTAAAAATGGGGAAGTCTTAGTAAAAATTAAAATTTTCAATAATAAAAAAAGGAAAATTTTTTATGAAAAAATTAAAAATTTTAATTTAAAATAGAATAAGTTTTAGTAGAAAAACATTTCGCAAACATTTCTTACTTAAAATTCAATATAGTTTTGGTAAAAATATTGAAGTTTTAGTAAGAAAAATGTAAAAATTTAAGTACAAACGTAGAATTTTTATTTTATAATTTTTATTAAAAACAGACCAATCAAAATTTTTGTTAAAAAAAGGGAATTTTTAGTACAAACCCAGAATTTTTCACAGTAAGGAAATTTATGATTCAAACAGAATTAAATAATGGTGTAAGTAAGTATAAATTATCCAATAAAGCCGAATTATAGGAGGTGGTTCAACGAAAATGTGCTTCCGTTTCCATTTAACAATGCCAAATACTAATTGATAACATTGTCGGGATAATTCCAAAAAACATTAAAAAATTCAGTTAAAATATATAAAAATCCAAGCAATTATATAAATTTATAAAATATTCTTTGATATGTTTAGATTTATTCAGTTCGTCGTTTGGAAAGTACAGACCTCTTATTTGACAGCTGTCAAAAAGTACGAATATAGTATATCTAATTGAAGGTAGAATTTGTTTAGCTGAAAGTTTGCCGTCTTTTATAATGAATCGTTTAACTAAGCCGCATAATTGTTATCCTTTTAACGCGTATAAAATTATAAAATCTTTATGAAATAAGAAAAATTGATGTATATATGGGGCTTTAAAAACCCACACGTGACTGTGGAGAAGTCATTGAATCCGTGAAAAGTGACTGTCTGATGTGTATTTTTATGCATTTCTCACGGTTTTGAAGGTGTATTTCTCAGGTCTGAAGTTGTATTTACATAAACCGTCAATGCTGAGCGCCCTTGCCATATTATAACAGACTGTTTTTGGGTCTGAAAAATGCGGTGCCACAAGTTACAAGCATGACAAATTTTGGCTTTATTGTACGAAACCTTACTTTTCAAAGCACAAATTCTGTATTACTCTGTATTATGACGCTTTTCAAAGTTAAACTTAATTTATAATTGTTTTATTATAATAATAATAAAACCTAACTGTTGTAAGGTTTTGAAGAGATACACAGCATCAAATAATCACAATAAGTTATCGTCAGGCAAGCGCAGCTACGATTTGTTAATTGGTTATACTCACTCGTTTCTCATTCTCAATTTTATTGCGAAAATTTTATTGATTTCAATATTTAATAATTTTTATATTTTAAATGAATAATTTTATATATAATATTTAAATGAACTTGTATCTAATTTTTAGACAAACTTTTGAAAAATATATAATCGGAATTCCACAGTGCCTATACGAAATTTTGCCAAGTAACAATGTCTAAACTGTTATAAAAAATTAGAGTAAATTCGCACAGTTAAGCTCAATAATTTTTTTAAAAATGAATTTACAACAAATTTAAAATTTAAACATACGAGGTCTGTTCAAAAAGTATCACGAATTTTCTGTTTATTTTGTCCCCTTCAAAGTAATCCTCAACAGATACTATACACTTGTGCCAACGTTTTTTCCAATCCTCGAAGCACTTCAAAAAATTATTTTTTGTTATCTTGTTCAGCCGTCTTTATCTCCTCAATCGTAGCGTACCGTCGTCCTTTCATGGGGCTCTCCCAGATCTAGGGAATACGGTGGCGGCGGTATTATTAGTGTGTTGTTTTTGGCCAAAAATTCGCGCACAAGCAACGATGCGTGAGCAGGAGCATTATCATCATGCAAAAGCCTATTTTTGTTATTCCACAAATCCGGGCGTTTCTGGCGGATTGCTTCAAGCAACTTGCGGACAACTTACAGGTAATATTCCTTATTGACAGTTCTACCCTGTGGCATGAACTCACGATGCTCCACGCCCGAAGGGTTTTCGAAGGAAACTGTAAGCAAAACCTTCACATTCGACCTTTCTGTTATTCAGAAAATAAACGTTGCTTCGGTCCAAGGTAGCTTCACCATATGCCACAGTCGACATTCGGAATGCTTTCGCGCAATTAATTTTGTTTTTTACACAAAATTTGATACAGATTCTTTGATCCATTTTTTGGAATGGGCAAAAATCGAAGACGAGCCAAAAACACGTGCACGCAAAGCAGCTGTCAAAAATTAACTGAACATTCAAAATGGCCGAACTTGTCGGCATAAGTGGGAGACATGAGTACCAACATAACGCCACAAGAAATCGAAAATCGAATATACGTAACCCGCGGAAATTCAAAATTTGCGATACTTTTTGAACAGACCTCGTATAATAAAAAATCCAAATGAATTAATTTACTTTAGTTTTTTGCATGATTTTTTCGACATAAAAATGGAATATTTTAAGATTGAAAATTTTTTAATTCTAGTGTCAATAGCCACAACCTAATCTTAGTTTCCTGTTAATTTTCCTTATCACAATATTAACCAAAAAAATTTTCTTTCCTAATAATAAATATTGATAAGAAATTATTCATAAGGAAATAAATTTTATCGATTATTTTTATCATTTTGATTGCCAAACTAAAAAAATTACGATAAGAAAGGTATGTCTTCGTAGTTGATTCATACTCTCGATAAAAATGTGCAAATGATAAAAATTTCACAAACCCTTATATAAGATAAGAGATTCGATGTTTTCTTTTTCTTGCCTATCGGTTTAGTTTTGTAAATTAATTATAATAATTTTTAAAAAAAAGTCTAGTTAAAGCAAACAAACAAAAATATAAAAAAAATATAATAAAAAAATTTCACTTACCCCAAAACCACCGCGAATGCTACCAATTTGCATTTCTAAATCACGAATTTTCTTGATTGCGGCCTCCTCCACTCGAGTGTGTTTGGCTAACTTCTCGAACACTTTCTGTACCTCATCGATTTGCATGTAATTCTCCTTTGATGTACTATGCACTGGAGATCCTTGTGGACTTGTAATTTGGGCGATTGCTTTTGTATGGACAGAAACATCTTCGGATGGACTAGTACTACACGACGTTGAATTAACCGCCTGATGCAGAGATTCCAGTGTTCTTATTTTCTGATCCAAAATACCCTCAACGTGTCGCATCTAAGTTGAACGGAAATATAATTTTCAGATGAAACGATCTTTTTTTTATAAACTTAAGGGTTAGTTAGTTGGTAAAGTTTGCGCACCTGTTCTGAAATCTGTTCGATTACAGATGCTTGTTCACTTGTTGGCCTGCTATTTCTTAATTGCTCCTCTAAAATGGCAATCTTTTCTTGATATCCAAGGCCAACCTCTGATCTTAAATTCTCAATTTCATTTTGAAGACTCTCAATTGTTTGTCTTTGTGATGCTATATAAATTTCCAATTCCTAAATTGTCACGGAAAAAATATAAAAGAAGAAAAAAACATTCTCTTTAAATTTAGAAATTCTCTGCTTTTTCACGATTACGCTACTATTTATTTATAGACACCAAATATGCATTGGGCCGATCTTGTATATGTTGTGGAGTAAAATTTTTCCTACCTTAACTTTTTCATTCAGAACATGCTCATTCAGTGATTTTGTCTCAAGCTGCATTTCCAATTCGGCGATGATTTCCCGCAATACGAAAATTTTATCAATCGAAGCCTTCAATTCGGTTTCCAGTTTCTCCTTTCTCTCCTCAAGCTCTTCAATATGTTTTGAAGATTCTTTAATTTGTTGGTCCATTTGTTCAAGCTAATTTTAAATTATTCTTATTTATTTTTATATCTTTTTATTCGGTTATTTGGTTTTGATTATTTTTTTTTTCACAATTTTTATATTGTAATATTTGTTCTATTAAATGGTATATTCGAACGCGTGCGTGACCCACTTAAGTAAGTATTCTTAAAATATTATCAGCAAATATAAAAAGATTTAAATTAAAATGAAACAAACAATCAAGATGATGATGATGATGATGGGGGATGCTGAAATCGATTGCTTAATTTTGTAATTTGTTAGATCAGTTCTCTTCGAAGAAAACAGCAATTAATAATTAGAACAAAGTAAGTTGTCGATTGCAAAATATTATATTTTATAAAGCTTAGATGAGATGATGATGATATTCTTCGAGTTAAGAAAATTTAGGTTATATGCAATTGGAATATCCGGAAATATTCAAATTAGTTGGATTTTTTATTAGCATTATTTATGTGTAAATAGTAGTTTTATTGTTACTGTTAATATTATTAAAATAATGTCGGTGAACGTATTATATTATATACAATTTTAAAAGAAGATTATTTCATAAACAGATAACTTACCATTTTTTCCCTTCTATTAGAGTTTTTTTTTCTTTTTAGAAAATTTATATTTGATTTTTAAAATTAAAAATAAAATGTAAGAAGTAGAATTTTGCAAAATAACAATTACTACTACAGGAAAAACCAAAAAATTATTGCATAAACGACTCCAATTAATTTTCTCCTATATTCTTTCTTATTACTTTCGCTTAGAACAAAATTTATATGTGAAAAGAAAAGTTTTTCACAAGTTTCTACATCGAAAATATGTTTAGTTACCGTTTCCTTAAGATGTGAATCTGATACTGAATTTTTTTCGAGATTTTTTTCCTCCTAGTCAGAAGGGAGAGTTTTCTTTTAAAAATAGATTTTTTTTATTTTATATACGTTCGTGTTTGTAGATTTCCTCTTCTAACAAAATGATTATATACAAAGATTATATTGTAATTTCCAAAGAATTTGGTATTTTCCATAGAATTGCATTTATTTGCCCTTGCGTTCGAATATTGTTAAAGATAAAAATAAAAATCAATATGGTGTTTTGATAAAAATATATAAAGAAATATGGCCTATAATCAGATTGGAACTAGATGGTATGATGAGATAGGTTTATAGTATTGGGATCGTATTAATTTTAGTTGAGATACAGTTGAATTTTTTTTCATAAATTTTAATGAGTTTATGATGTTTTTTTTATTACTTATTAGAGAAAGATACAAGGGAGATTTTAATCAGTACAAAATTGAATATTATCAGTAGGATTTGATAAGGAAATAATGATTCATTAGTTTGAATAATAGGATTTAAAAGAAAATTTTCATATTATCAACAAAAAAAAATGGATTTTTGTAGGAGTTGTCACGTTATTGTGACACGAAATTACGTGATCCGTTCTTTTTAATAAAGTTAAAAATTTATGATGTCGCTATTCTTAAAAATGTTATAAGATATTTTAATAACAATAAATGTGCAAAAACATTTTGTATCTCAAAAAAAAAAAAATTATCTTCTGGTCAAAAGGAAAAAAGGCTTTTAGTTTATGTTACATACCATCTTTATGAGCACCTAAGAAATTTTCTTCCTTCTTAAATAATAGTTATTAAGAAAAATAGAACAAAAAATATATCTATTTTCAGACTTTTATCTAAATTCAACTAAAATGTAAATATTAGCTATCTGATAGGAATATATATAAAATCGTACAAATACACATATAGTAGAAAGATAATACAGAATATTGAATATAAAATTATAGAAATTAAAGAACATTTGAAGATTTTCCATATTTATGAGACTCAGCATATACTCGTATTATATTAATCAGCAAAACCGTAAAAGCACAAACATAACAACAAGATGTACCATATAACAACAACATTTAGAGACTAATACTCACCTCCTTTGAGGCTGATTCAAAGAAACTGCGTTCTTTTTCTTTATCTTTGATGGTCGCTTTTAATTTTTCGATTTCTTTTAAAAAATCATCCCTTTCTTGTTCGCGTTCAGCCGCTTGATCTTCCAAAAATTGTCTAGTTGCTTTTAGCTGTTTATCAGCAGCATCAATCTGAATATGAATTGTACAAGAGAGCATGATATCGTCAAATTTTGGAATTTTTTACTTTGTGGTAAATTTTTCCATAAATATTAAAAAAAAAAAAAATTAAAGATTCCATTTTTATCTAAATAACAACCAGATCTACAGAACTTTTAGCTAGTTTTTTTTTTATGTTGTTGTATTGAATGCTCTGTTTTCTTTTAAGTGGGAAAAAGCTATTAGACTACTGTGTAAAACTGTGTTTATAAATTTTATCTACTTAAATATTCATAATGATTTTTCTTTCGAACTATTTTTAAATGTATAGTAAATTTTTTTTAATTTCTATAGGAGAATTTTTGTCCAGTAAACTAAAAATATTATTCTTCACAATCTAAATCAAAAATTATAAATAAAATATGAAATATATTCAAAACTATAAAAGCTTTTATCTAAAACTACTCTACGTTTATGTGTATATAAAGGATTATCCATTTCGATAAGTACAGCCCTATCGTTTGACAGCTGTCAAACACTTATAAAAATTTATTTACTTTAGGATGGGCCATTTTATATTATAAAAACTTTTTAGAAACTTTCAATAAAAGTATTGATTCTGTTGTAGCCACGTGTTGCACCAAATTTTCATTATAAGACAAAGCGGAATTTCTTGCTCGGTTGATAGGTTAATAAGAAAAATTGAAACCTACAAGTGACTGTTGCGGGAGCATTGTCTCTGCGAAATCTGACTACCTGGTGTCAAATTTGGTCTAAAGGTGTCATACGATGGTCGTTCAATAAGTCCTTAAAAAATCCGAGAAATTGCGCTCGTAGTGTCGGTAAAGATTTTTTTTTTGTAAGTAGCAATATCGACAGGAAAGCTGCCCAAGTAGTTAAATTTCAGCTCGATCCATAGCGTAGGTCAATTTCTATCGTCGATTAAAGTTAACGACATTTATTTGTGCATAACAATGGAAAAAACGAGTTTAGGGCTGTCATCAAACATCTCCATTTGAAAAGCTTAAGCCCAAAAGAAATCAAAGTCGAGTTGGATGCAGTTCATGGCACATCTGCACCTGTGTTTGCGACGGTCTACAATTGGGTGAATGAATTTAAACGTAGCCGTTCATCCACAAAAGATGAACATCGTTCAGGACGCCCAGTTGAGGTGTCTACTGTCGATAAGACGCCCAGTTGAGGTGTCTACTGTCGCCCACTCCTGAAATCATCGACAAAATCCACGATCTGATTTTGAACGATCGGCGAATTAAAGTGCGCGAATTAGTTGAGGCCACGGGCATATTACAAGGTACAGTCGCTTCAATTTTGCATGGAAAATTGTCTGTGAAAAAAATTTCGGCAAGATGGGTGCCGCGTTTGCTTTCAGAGGAGAATAAGCGCAATCGTGTAGTGGACTCTGAGGCTATGTTGGCACTCTTTCATCGCAATCCTACCGAATTCCTTCGTCGTTATGTCACTGTGGACGAAACCTGGATACACTACTACACTCCAGAAACGAAGAGACAGTCATCACAGTTAATTTTCAAGGGTGAACGGGCTCCGAAGAAGGCAAAAACTGTGCCATCGGTCGGCAAGGTGATGGCCACGGTCTTTTGGGATTCGCAGGGCATCATTTTTATCGACTACTTGGAAAAAGGAAAAACAATAACGGGAGCGTATTACGCGTCGTTATTGCAACGATTGAGCGAGGAAATCAAAGAGAAACGACCCCATCTGAAGAAGAAAAAATCCTCTTGCATCAGGACAATGCGCGTGTGCACACCTGCGCTGTTTCCATGGCCAAAATTGTGGAATTGAGAATGGAATTGTTGCAGCATCCCGCTTATTCACCAGATTTGGCTCCGAGTGACTATTTTCTTTTTCCCAATCTGAAGAAATGGCTTGGCGGACGACGGTTCACGTCCAACGAGGACGTCATTGCTCAAACGGATGAGTATTTTGCAGACATTCCGAAATCCTATTTTTAGGACGGGATAAAAATTTTGGAAAAACGGTTGGAAAAGTGTATAGAGCTAAAAGGAGATTATGTTTAAAATTAAAAATTTTTTTTTTTAAAAAACAGTTCTTTTCCATCTTTTTCTAAGGAAGTATTGAACGACTCTCGTATCTTTAAAAATAAAGAAGATGTCGTTCATTACTGTCAACTCTGAGCGTTATAGCCGTTTGATAGCTGATTTTTTTTTAACTGAACTTAAATATTTTAATTAAGACCATTTTTTGATAAGCTACGTAACACGAAAAATTTTGGTTTTATTGATCGAAAAGTTCCCCAGCCACGTAATTTCAAAGTTTGGTAATGTCAATTGGACTCCCAAGATCGTACAATTTGTTGGACTTTTTATTGTAGGACTATGGAAAAAAAATTGTGTTTGTGCAGATAATCTTCAAATTTTAGAGAATTTAAAAATCAACTTCGTCGATTAACAGCTCGAAAAGTGCGAAAAACTCATCAAATATGATCTCAAAAGGATCAAGTCCTGCGCAATAAGACTTTTCATTCTATAAAAAAAATTTTAAAATATATTTATGGCAAGATCCCAGCAATATGAATAAATAAAATTTTTATCAAAATCAGAATTTGAAGTGTTTTTTTTTAAACTTTACTTTGCAAAAAGCATAATTTGGATAAGCCTTTATTTTTTTGTATAATAATTGAGCGTTATTGATGTATGTAAATGTTAAAGTGCAAATTATTTTTAAAAAAAACTATATATCTAATTATTCTACAAATTATTTCTACTTTATTTTTAAAAGAATTTTATAAATGCAATATTATGAAAATATTTTTAAATTGTATTCGGTTCGTTTTTATATTCACTATCATGGTTTTTTATATCCTTAGCAGGTGTTAAAGGTAAAATTTTTGTTTTAAGGTAAATATTTTTCGTAATTCCATATGCCAGACTTTTCATAAAAAGCTAAAATCCTTGCGAACGATCAGTAGATTTTTAATAATATAAAATAAAGTACTGAATATTATTTAAAATTAAAAATGTCTGGGCATTTTTCAATTTAAATTTAAAATTTAATCAGAAAATGTATCCTAAAATAATATTATTTTAAAGGTGTAGTAAAAAGTAATCCATTATTTTGCCAAAAGATGGCTTTAGGAGTCTGTATCTCCCGTTGTAAAAGTGCGATCGGGTTGCACTAGATGGCGTTAGAAAGATAAGATTTCATCTTTGACTAAAAAAGCTTCTGATACAGTTTTGTGATTACTAGACTCAGTATTTTTTTAGCACGCGTCAAAGATGGACACCAACAAAGAGAAAATACGCCATATTTTACAGTTTTTCTTCGATAAAGGCGAAAACGCAAGCCAGGCAGCTGAAAATGTGAATAGTGTTTATGGTCCTGATACTGTAACAGCCAATCATGCGCAATTTTGGTTTCGTCGATTCCGTTCCGGTAATTTTGATGTCAAAGATGCACCACGCTCTGGAAGGCCAATTGTCGAAAATGTCGATAAAATAATGGAAATCGTCGAGTCCGACCGTCACGTAAGCACCGTTTCGATTGCCCAGGAGCTAAACATTGCACAAAAAACCGTTTGGAACCACTTAAATAAGGCTGGATACAAAAAGAAGCTCGATGTATGGGTGCCACACGAGTTATCGCAAAAAAAACTCATGGACCGAATTTCCATCTGCAAATCGCTGCTGAATCGCAACAATATCGATCCATTTCTGAAGCCGATGGTTACTGGTGATGAAAAGTGGGTCATTTACGACAACGTCAAGCGACAACGGTCATGGTCAAATCGCGGTCACCAGGCGCAAACGGTGGTCAAGCCAGGATTGACAGCCAGGAAGGTTTTGCGGTGTGTTTGGTGGGACTGGCAGGGAATCATCTACTATGAGCTGCTCCTCTACGGCCGAACTCTTAATTCGGACCTATACTGTCAATAATTGGACCGTCTGAAAGAAGCAATCGCCCAGAAGCGGCCAGCTTTGGCCAATAGGAGAGGAATTGTGTTCCATCAGGACAACGCCAGGTCGCATACATCGATAGTGACTCCCCAGAAGTTCCGGGACCTTGGTTGGGATGTTCTTATGCACCAAGTGATTACCACCTCTTCCTGTCTATGACGAATGATTTTGCAGGTGAAAAATTCGCCTCAAGAGAAGATTGTGAAAATCGACTGTCCCAGTTTTTTGCCAATAGGGACGAGGTGAGAGAGGCATTATGAAATTACCTCCAAAATGGCAACAAGTTATCGAACAAAACGGTGCATATTTGATCTAAATCGTATCATTCTATCTATGCAAAATAAAACCCTCAATTTAATGCAAAAATAATGGATTTCGTTTTACTACACCTTATAAATCAATAACGTCTACTCGTATTTCTCAACAAAAAAAAAAATCATAGCCAACTTTGATGAAAAAAAATCTTATAATTAATCCAATTAATTACTACAAAAAAATGATGAAAAATCACTGATAATTGAGGAAGATTTAATTAATAATGTGTGTGAATAGCTAGTAACTAAAGTGCTAATCAAGTAAAGTGTATATTAAAATAAAATAAAATAAAGAGAAATATACCTTTTACCGTTATTAAATAAAATTATAAATTTTATAGTAAATAACATCTTCTTCCCATAAATAAAAACAACGTAACGGAAACGGGCTAGAGTACGAATACACTACAACTCAACAAATGTTAACAAAAATTATGATGTAAAAGAAATTTATGAATAAGTGAAATTTTTAATTTACATAAATTTACATATTTACATTTAATAAACTCTACATTAAACCAATGGTATTAATATTAAAAACGAAAAAAAAAAAAATATAATGAAAAGATGTGCAAACCTGAGCCTGTAAGTCATCCTTGTCTTTGCGACTTTCCTCAACAGTCTTATCACCCTCGCGGCAAAAGTCCTCAATTAGCTGTACAAGAAGGGCTGTATTCTCGCCCATTTTCTTTGTTGGTGTACTCAGTAAATTCCTCGCCTTATCTTGTAATATAGACAATGAGGCATTCGGCGCAATTGTCTGGGATTTTGTTGGTGTTTTCAAATCGATTCCGTAACCTTCACTAAAAGATTCTTTCTGAGAATCTAATTGCTCCAACTGGACACGTAACGCATCCAATTCGATTCCAAGTTCTTTATTTTTCGAAATGGTTAGTCCAAGTTCTTCTTGCAATTTTTGACGATCACTCTCAGATTTAACCAATTGGTTTTTTAATTCATTCACTTGATGGTTTAGCTCACTAACTGGTATGGAATTGCAATCGTCACCATACACCGATTCATTATAGATTGTCACCAATCGATTGATGTCAGGTGGTAAGCTCAATGGAATATTTTCCAAATGTAGTTGATCGTCTCTAAGAGAGGCCTCGTTTAACGACGCAGTCCGAACAAGTCTTTTTGGTGATCTTTTTAAAGCTATTATAAAAATAAATTTATTTTTCAAATGCAATTAACTTCTTTAGGAGTGATGTAAGGATGTAAGAAAATATTTAAGAAACAATATTTATTGTAAAAAAATAAGATAATTTTAAAATAATTAGAAAATTTGGGTAAAATTAAAACGTACCTTTTTTAAGTTGATTTTCATCTTCACACCTATCCTTTTCGACAACATTCAGCTCTTCGGTACACTGTCGTTTGTCTTTGTGTACTTTTTCCGACAGTTGAAGAAGGGAGTCCGCCTCCGCTTTTAGCTTTTCTAGACAATCTCTGATATTAAAACTGCTCAAATCACTGGCTTCTTTCGTTATAAAATCAATTAATGAGGGATCTTCAATCAATGACAACAAGCCCGACACATCCGGTATAAAACGGATTTTCTTCGAAAGTGTTACGTCAAGATCTGGCTTTAACTGTAAATTTGAATGCGTTGACATATTAAGATCTACATCCATAGATTGTCCATCGCCTTCTGCGAGTTGTGTTTGATCCAATTGCGTGTCATTTAGCAGAAAGTACTTTTGCATCTCTTCGAGCAAAGTACTATTCAGATCATCCTCACACATTGACACGCATTTGGTCAATTGACACAGTAGACTACGGAAGGTGTTGGACAATTCACGTAAATGTTCGCGTTCTCCTACAATTTGGTCAAGGTCACGACACGAATCGAACATTGAGTTACGTTTTAATTTGCGATTTATTTGCTTTTCATAATCGCCTTTCAATCGGGCCATCTAAATTGCAAATAATTAATTTAATTATATAATTAAATGATAAGAAAAAAATTTTGTGAAAATTTTTGTGGTTTTTGTATGATAATAATTTTAATATTATTCAATAGAAATTATAATTTTTCTTTTGAAAAAAGAAAGTCAGTTTCATCAATCAGAAATTTATAATTCAATTATAAATTCCAAAATATTAAAGGAAGAAAAAAAAAACGAAACAAAAAAGAAAACGTTGATTTTACCTCTTCTTCATGTTTAATTTGTAATTGCGCAATTTCCAGTTGACTTTTTGCAGTAAATTTCTCACGCAACAAAATTAATTCCGGTGGCCAATGATTATCATCAGTTGCAGTCTCTGATAGTAAAGTCTTCAAGAAGATAAATTATAGTGTAAGGTAAAAACTCTAATTCGAAAAGAGACTCTCTCAATTTTGAAGGGATGAAATCGAATGGTATTTATGTGTGTATGTTACATGAATAGAGCAAAATATTGTACAACATTAAAAAGAAAATTTAAACCCAATCGCAAATATGTATATGTTAAAATATAAAAAAAAAATGATTAAAATAGAAGCAATCTAACAAAAAGAAAACTGAAAATTATTAGTGTGCACTTTACCAAAATATATTTTTAATTAGTGCTAATATAATATCAAACCAAATATTAATTTTATTCTAATTTCTAATTAAAATCTCTCCATTAGGATTATTAAATTATTGATTTATAATTTTTTTTATATTGGAGTGCTTTGACATTCAAAGCAATTTTCACCAGAATTTTATAATCAAATTAGATACTGTGCAAAGTTATAGTATGTACAGAATAATCATTATTATTATAAAAATAAATTAAAGTTAATTACAGTAAATAGTGAGTATCTTATTCTAAATGTATATAAATACATACAAGAGGAAATTCTTTAAAGAAACAATTTGAAATTAATTCCAACATGATTCGATTTGTTTTTTAAATTTTTATTATAAAAAAACTTTTTACGAGAAAATATATTATTTATTATAAAAATATACAAACGAAATATGAATATTTATAGAAATATTTATACAAGAAAAAAAATTTTGTTTAGGTTTGAAAAAAAAAACGACGAAATTATAGTGTATATAAGGAATAATATTTCAGAAATATGATTTTATCTTTTTCGATAAATCGAGATAGAAATAGAATAAAATTAATGAAATTTCAACAAAAGTAAGTGTGCCAGAAGGTATACTCATAAATGGAAACGTGATAAGATACGACACTTGCTCTCAAAGGTTCTTAGGTCAAAGACAAGATAAATAAGTTTGTACTTGCACTGATACTGACAAAGATATAATTTGCAAATAACCTGAAGGTGTAAATGAAGATACTGTTTTAATAAAGGTTAAAATATTCTAAATAAAATTTGAAGAAATATCAATTATTATTAATGAATTTATACATTTCAACTTATTAAAGTTTTTTTTTTATCTTTTAGGAAGAATAATAAAAAAAGTTAAAAGTACAAAAATTCACAACTATTTTTAAAAATTAATATTTAAATTCCTTCCAATATGGAAAAAAATAATTTTTTTGAGAATTTAAAATTCATTCCACTAAATTTTCGAAATTATTCTAAAATTGATTAACTACAATAAATTAAAATTGTCATTAATCATATTAAAATTTGAATAATCAAATTGTTTATAAACGGTTAACAATTTTGTGGTCTAGAAATTATACCAGTTATTTGACAGCTGTCAAATATAATTATATGTCATTTTAGATGGCATTTGTTTAGTTTAGGATTTGCAATTTTACATTATGGATTGCTAAACCACCAAAACACGCGTCAAAATTGGACTACAAGCTTTGGATGTTGATTTTTCGAACCAAATTTACTGCAGCGATGAGGCAAACTTCTTACTCCGTGGTTAGGTCAATAAGAAAAATTGCCCTATATGGGGATCCGGAAGACCACAAGTGACTGTAGAGAAGCCATTTTATTAGCGAAAAGTGATTGTATGGTGTGAATATTAGTCTAAATTTGTCGTTGACCCATATTTTTTTGAAATAGAAGAAAGAAACATCGTTACCAGCAATTCCGAGCAACATGACTGTAAAATAACTGACTTTTTTACTTCTAAAATTAAAGATTTTAATCTGGATCATATGCGGTTCTAACAAAAAAGAATTATATTCATGAATTATTTTTAACTACATAAAACATGTTTATCATGTTTTTGCAGACAACCTTTTACCTTTTGAGAATTTAAATATCAATATCCGTCAATTAATTGCCGAATTATGGTACAACTTAAAAAATCATCAAAAATTACGAGGGTTATATGATAAATACCTAATCCTTGGTATGATATGGTCCTGTTACTATTAAAATAATTCTGTTTTTTGTTCCTACAACGTGTCATAAGAATTCTGTGAAATTATCAAGCAGATGCGTCATTTAGTGTGCGGATGACAGTCATTTAAAATGAACAAGTTTTATGATTTGACAATAATGGAAAAATCGATATCGAGCAATTAAGAAAATTTATTTCTGACAAAGAAGAACTCGCGCATCGTCCAAACGAGAACACCACTTAAGAAATAATTGAAAAAATCCAGGATATGGTTTCAAAAGACTCTCGAATAAAAGTGTATAAGATAGCTGACATGAAATTTTGAGTACGATAAAGCTATCAGCGAGATTGATGCCACGTTTGCTAACACCTGACAAATTTTAAGCGTAATCTAATGAAATTTTTGCGTCGATTCATGGATTTACGTATCTCACACCAGAAACCAAACCTAAGTCAAAACAATGGAGTTGTTTTTTGTTGGTGCATGCTAAGACGGCAAAAAAGTTTTGGCTTGAATTTGAAGTTATTAATCTGCTTTCAACAAGACCACATGTGGTTTCAATAAAACGACACCGCAAGCTACAAATTACGACAAATTTTGGCTTTACTGGCCGACAAATTCCCAGGACTCGTAATTTCTTACGATTTGACGTTGTTAGACTTATTCTTTGTGTCAGATATTAAGGAATTTTTTACTAACTGTTCTGTTTTTTAGTTACCGAAATTTTACAAATTAAAAGACTTCACTTACTTTTGATTATATTTTATTATTTTTATATATTGTACTATCATTTATAATAAAAAAACCAAATACTTTATTTTAATATTCATATAATTTTTTTATATAAATAATTTACCAGACATTTAGCTTGAAATGTCTGGTAATAAATTTTGATAAATTTCTTAATAACAAATAAAACTTGGTAAAGTCTTATTACATTTGCATTAGATAATACTAGTAATTTTTTTATTGTAGATTACCAATTGATTAGATAAAGAATAAAGAAACTGGTTGAAGTAAAATTTAAATAGTATTTTTTAAAGTTTTCGATAAAACGTGTAAAATTTTTTTTACTATCCCAAAAAGCTGTCTTTTAAAAGCCAGCATATATACGAGGTCTTTTCAAAAAGTATCGCGAATTTTGAATTTCCGCGGGTTACGTATATTCGATTTTCCGCGGGTTTGTGGCGTTATGTTGGTACTCATGTCTCTCACTTATGCCAACAAATTTTTGACAGCTGCTTTGCTTGCACGTGTTTTGGCGCATCTTCGATTTTTGCCCATTCCAAAAAATAGATCAAAGAATCTGTTTCGGGAACAAGAAAAAGTCACAGGGGGCCAGATCTGGGGAATCCGGTGGCTCCGGCATTATTAGTGTGTTGTTTTTAGCCAAAAATTCGCGCACAAGCAACGATGCGCATAACTTGCAGGTAATATTCCTTATTTACCGTTCTACCCTGTGGCAAGAACTCATGATGCACCCGCCCCTGCAATCGAAGAAAACTGTAAGCAGAACCTTTACATTCGACCGAACTTGGCGCGCTTTTTTCGGTCTTGGCTCGTGCGGCAGCTGCCATTGGGATGATTGAGCTTTGGTTTCCACGTCATAACTATAAACCCATGATTTCTCATCAGTTATGACCCTCTGGAGCAAATTGGGGTCGTCGCGGACAGAGTCCAACAGCTCCTTAGCAATGTTAATGTGATGCTGTTTTTGGTCGCAAATGGGCAAAAATCGAAGACGAGCCAAAACACGTGCAAACAAAGCAGCTGTCAAAAATTTACTGAACATTCAAAATGGCTGAACTTGGCGGCATAAGTGAGAGACATGAGTACCAACATAACACCACAAAAAATCGAAAATCGAATACACGTAAACCGCGGAAACTCAAAATTCGCGATACTTTTTGAACAGACCTCGTATTAATAAGCATCAATATTGGTGGTTTTTTTTTATCAAATCACATTTATACCTAACGATAATAATAGTAAAAAAAATAATAATTGACCACAATCAATAGAAAAATCAACTTTTAATAAGTTCCATTAGCAAATGCTTCTCAAACAAAAACATTATCGACACCAGTTAATGTTTCAGCAACAAATGCGTTGAAACAAATACTGCCGAAACATGAGTACTAGCACAAGCAACATTTCACCTGCTTTTGTGTCTAGTAATCATCTTGCAAATGACAACATTTGCAATGTTTTGCCTTTTCTCTTTTAATTTTGTTGTTGTTGTAAGATCACTGTGCCAAGCGCCTGTGACCAATTTTATACCGTCACGACCATGAGGCCATTTTTGAATTTTTTCAATCATTCATTTGTATGTTATATGATAAGGAAATGTTAATTGTACACTTTTTAGAAGTAAACAATTAACATTTCCTTATCATATAACATACAAATGAATGATTGAAAAATTAATAATACCTTGAAATGAAACCATATTCATTGGAAATATATATTTTTTTTTATAAACAACATCTTTAAATACCATCGTTTGTTTATTCAAAATATATTTTCTCCAAAAAAAAAATTCAACAAGTTTTCTTCATTTTTGATAATTTTTCTTAATTTAAACAAAAAATGTTGTTTTTAAATATTATGGAATATTGGAAAATTTCTTTGAAAAAAAAAATTAAATTACTGCGATAGCTAAAATGGAAAATATTTTTGGTTGAAACATTTGAAAACACTTAATTCTGACTGGAAAATACGAAAACTTATTTAAATAAATTTATTAGATACTGAAATTGAATGAGTTTATTTCCATAGAAACTGTGCATATATACTAAAAATGAAAATAATTCTGCTCTTGGGCGTTTCGTAATTGAATTGCTATTTAAATTATCATAAATTGAGGATTACACCAATAGTTTAGTAGATTCGAATTAGTGGTGATATAATGGTGAAAAGGGGGGAGGGATAGAGGATTGTTAGAGCTACAAATACAAATACGGAAAATGTGTTGGATTATATAGAATCCAAATTTAAAATAGTGGGACTCACACTTAATAGTATAAGAAAAGATCAATCATTTCAAATTGGACGTGTTCTTACGAAAGTATAGGTAGTAATGTCAACGTGATCTGTGATAGATCACGTGTAATTTCAACATCAGATTTCCGTTTCTATTTTTCATTGATTATAAAAGAATTTATTTTTATAAAGAATATATTTACAAAAAATTTAATAAACTTAAGGTTTTCTTCAAAATATTTTGAGGATTTCAAAATGACTAATGAAAAATATGCAAGTGACACTAATACTTATTTTCGGTTATAGTAATATAGTTTTTTTATGTATGTTAAAATTCAGATAACAATGATAACAAATAAAAATTTGTAAACAATTTCGCATATCATATAAAAATTACAATTTAGATTTATCGATGAGAGTTGATATTTAGAAATTGATAATAAATACGTGTACAATTGAATGTTAAAAATATTTATTGTTTTAGATTATTTTAAAATAGTAGGTAATACTTATAATGTAGATTGGATAAATTTTATTTAAGCCCAAAAGAGACAATTTATTTAAGCCGCCAATATGACGTCAAACAATAGTGTTGCTCTATAAAAGAGCAATGACCACAAAAACTATAAAAATTTAAACAATAATTTTAACTATAGTTGTTGTATATAATTTCAAATAATACTGAACATATTTACACCCTGATTGCAATAAAGCTTATTTTATTTATTATAATACAACAATTCTATTATTAAAGCTCAATTTATTAATCAAAACTGAAGTCTAGATTAGTTGTGGGAGATAGGTTATAAAAAAAATAAATTTTATATTGTTTTTTTTTTTTTTTTGTAAATAGTTGTAAGACTGAGAAAATCAAAATTTTCTTTGTGTTTTATGAGTAAATAAAAATTTTATATCCAAAAATTACTCATATTATAATAATATTAATTAGGTTCATTAAAAATTAATATTGTTGTGTTAAAACTGATTCGGGGCTCTGATCACCTACGAGTGACTGTATCTGGTGTGTACTTTGGTCTGAAGGATGTCATTTTTGACAATATCGAAGCGATCGTTACCGTCAATACTGACCAAAAAAAAACAGTCGGTTCTCATGACCGTATGTCAACTTTTTTTTGGCCTGAACTTAAAGATATTAATTTAGACCAAGTGTGGTTTAAAGAAACACGGCACTGTAAGCCACACAACAACAGGAATCTTGACTTCGTTCCACAAATCGTAATATCGAGATTTGGTAATGCCAATTGGCATCTAAGATCATGCAATTTGACGCAGTTGGATTTCTACTTGTATGGCTACGGAAAATATCGTTTTGTGCAGATAATCCTCAAATTTTGGAGCATTTAAAAACCTCCATCCGTCGAATAATGATTCGAGTTTGGCAAAAATCAATTATCTTAAAGATTCGAGTTGTAGCAACAAATAAATTTTTCATTAAAATCTGAATTTTAAGTGTTTTTTTTTTTTAAATTTTACTTTCCACTCTGTATTATAAATGTAATTTAAGGCAATTTTATGATTAGCAGATGAGCAGTAAAAAAAAATTTGGTGCTTCTTAGAGAAAAGGCAACTTTTAAGTGGTTAATAGAAGGAGAAGAGTATCAAATTCTTAATTATAAGTGCATTTTAATCAACTTTACTATCCGAATCACAGATTTGATAAGTCACTATGGGTTGGCACGTTTTTTTATTACAGCATGTATGTATTAAGCCATTATACATTTGAAATCCGATTATTCATGAGTGCTTAATATCAGAAAATAATTTATTTAAAGACGATTTTAACAAATATTAAAGACTTTTTTTACATCTCAAAACTAATTGCAATAAAATTAAAGTTTTTCTGATCGAATCCAGCAAAGATTTTACTCTCTAAATAAAAATCTTGCTATCAAAATGCTCAACAGAAAAGCAATGTGGAAATTTATTATAAAAACACTTCATAGTGTGTAAAATAATTTTTTGTGGTGAATTTTTATGCACATGTTTTGCACATTATTTCTGAAGAGGAAGATGCATTCGCGATGAGAAATTTATGATATTCTTACCATATCAAACCATATTTATGAAAAACAAAATTTAAGAAGAATTATTTAAACTTGTTACTTTATGTGTATACCATCAGTTTTTATTGTACAATTAATTTCCTTTTTCTTCATTTATTCCTACAGCCATTTCCGTTTACATTTTTTTTATCAGTTTCCATTTTAAAAATGATTCATTTGATAAATACAATTTTGTAGTTTAATTGTTGCAAGCAAACAAATTATTTATCAATATAAGCTATGCAGAAATTATTCGGGGAAATGCATATTAAGCATAAATTTTATCAACACATTTGCTGCACATGACGATTGGATGCTTCTTATCAATGTTTCATCATGAATAAAAGATTTTTGACCTCACAAAAGTGTATAGTTTTGTCATAAATCTAAATAAATATTATTGCATTTATCTCGAAGGTAAATTTATTTTAAATTATTTTAGATTTTATATACTGAAGTGTTTTTTTTTTGATTTTTTTTAAATAATAAATATTAAAATAATTAATAAAATCAAAACTAATATTTTCTATAAATTTCTATTCAATATCTTTCAAATCTTAATACATAAGATTTGGCCACATTTGTCAAGCTCGATTTTTTTTTTGTTATTGAAATACAAGCATGCATACATAAAAAAAAAATAGGCCAACTAATAGAATTCTAAGATATTTCTGTATTCAATGTTTGTACATAAACAGCAATATTCTTAAAAATAATAACAAGTTGAATAAATTTATGAATTGTTATATACTATATCTTATGAAAATGAAGAGAGTCAACAACGTAGTATCTATTGCAACAAAAAATTACCATCAATCAGCGAACAATAATTGATTTGTTATCCAATAAGTTTTTTTTCTCAATCAAATTCACTTTAATAAAAATATTTATAAAAAAAATATTACGAGTACTTATACAATTTGGCACTAAAATTATTTTTAACACGCATTATTGTTTATATTTTAAAAAAAAATTATATTTAGCACGCATCGTACTATTATACGAGTATACCACACACTTATATCATCTAAACTAATTTGTTTCTATTACTTGGCAAAGTAATTATTTGTCTTAAAATTTAAAAACTAACAAAAAAGTCGTTTTGCACTATGACCCCGCATGTTGATAAGGTAAGTGAACTTTTACTCTGTTTAGCGATAGTAAGGCGGGAATGAATATTATTAATAAATCCGAAAATTTCCTAATCAAAGTATTTCTTCAAAATTTATATTAAAATTGGAATCGCCGAGAAATTCTTCTGAATTCAAAACCAAATCCCGGGGACGCATTCTAAACGATGCTTGGCGCAAATAACGATCGCTTCGGGGTACTAAAAATCAGTACGCACCCAACGCGTAGAACACTCAACATAAACTGACGCTTGGCCGGTAATTCTATTCGAGAATGTTTGAATTTCAATTGGAAATGGAAACCGACGCTATGCGACGAGATGCGATAAAAAGTACCAGATGTACATGCCCGCAAGTAAAAACGGTTCTAATTCTTAATTTTCTTAATTTTCGGTTGATATGCTTCTTATGAGACAGACTTGAAATGAACTTACTTCCTTTGATGAGTTTTTCGTTAATGTTAGGAATGTCTAGCCGTTAATGACGCGATAACAACGGATTTTATATCATCAGTGGATACAATATGTTCAAGTGGAATATACTCTTAAAAATTTGAAATTAACCAATTATAAAAAAGACCGTTTTTTGTAATGATTAATATTAATTCGTCATAAAAAAACTTAATGAAAAAGAATTTTTTTTTGAAATTTTTTTTTAAGATAAAATTTTTTTTTATAAATGTTTTTTTTAGTAAAAATTTTTTGAGGCCAATTACATTATTTCGTTTATCATTCCCCAATTTTTCTATTCACTTCGAATTGTTTTAAATAAATTTCAAATAAGAATGTTTTCAGTTCAATTTACTAAACTTTTCAATTCGTTTGCTTTTTGGAAAAACGTATATTTTTCATCTGGCAATACTTTTTCTAATTAGATTCATTCAAGAGAATTTAAGTGAATGTTTTGGGATTTGAGCTGATGGCCACCATCTAAAAATAGTCACCAACAACTTAAGTGTCCCCTTCCAACTAAAACCAAGTTTCAATCACACCAAAAAGATGCCACACCACACACACACACACACACTTACTGTATAATTTTTGGAACTTTTTTTGGTAGTTGCGTTTATACATTTTTCCTTTTGTTAAAAATAAAAACTAAAAATACTCACATTAACACCTTCAACAAGTCATAAACATATCATTAAGTAAAAATATTGACGGGACATTATGACGCAGTTTGTAGCAAGAAGACTATGAAATGGGAATGGGTGGTAATGGACCAGAAGGGAACGATTATTGAGGAAATCGACGTCAAATGTGAAATATTGTATTGATTCGACGTCATGTTAGGTAACTGAACGTATCCCCTCATATTCAACGAAAGTATTAGATAAATTAAAAGTTGTTATATAAACAGCACAACAGAGAAACGAGCGCGAAAGAAGCAAATATGAATTTTTGTTTATTTGAATGTGCATGCGGGTCGGGCAGTGGCAACCATCGCATCTTCAGTTTTATTTTCATAAAAATCAACAATATTAGCTTTAATTATTGTTTGTGGATCGATTGTTGTGCTAAATCGTAGATGTTTTTTTCTCTCGTCTGATTCCATTTAGCATGTACTAATAAAAATGAATTGATATAAAAATCGTATCGTTTTGGATTAATTTCTCACAATGCACATTAGTTAAAATTTTTAATTTCGAAATAACGGGTTATCCATTGTGAGGTTCTGAAAGTACAACCGTGTCATTTGACAGCTGTCAAATACCCAAGATAGAGTTTTTAAGTTTAAGGTTTGCCATTTTTAAGTTTTAATCGGTAACTGAATGTGTTAAAGTTGAAAAAAATACAATAATTCTGAGGTAGCCATGATTTTTGTTGTTTTCGACCAAAATTTCCATCAACGATGAGGCTCATTTTTCGCTCGGTGGTTGCGACAATAGGCGAAATTGCCGTATAGGAAAATTCTGAGCGCTACGGCCATACAATAACCAACTTATTTTAGCATAAAAATTAAAATATTAATCTGAATCTTATGTGGTATCTAAAAAAACAGCTCCACAAGCCACACAACATGAAAATTTTTTGACGCGAACTAATTCCATGCATAATAGGAAGGTCCAATTAATATAATGAAATGAATCTGAATTTTAAATGTGTTTTATTTAACTTTAATTTCCCAAGCACAAAAAAGATGACTTCTTATTTGAAATGTCAATATTAATTAGTATTTTTGCGTACAATAGAAAAAACAATTTCAAAAATATTTTTATTAAAATTAACTCAAATAAAAAACTAAATTTTTTTATGATTTTTTAGTTTGTTATATCATCGAGTTTTTACATTAAAAATGTGAAAAAATTCTACAAATGTGGTGATGTTGACGTAGACACGTTTCGAACAAAATTTTGTTCATCGATGAGGCTCATTTCTTGCTCGATGGATACGATATTAAGCAAAATTGCTGTATATGGAGCTCTCAAAACGCGGAAATGACTATGGAGGAGCCCCTGTATCCATGAAAAGTGCCTGTTTGTTGTACATTTTCGTCTGAAGGTATCATTGGTCAATGAAGAAGAAGAGACTATCACTGTAAATTCTAATCCCAATGGTCGTATGATAACCGAAATTTTTGGCCTGATCTGGAAGATTTTAGTTTAGACCATGTGTACTTTTAAAAAAAAACACGGCATCACAAGCCACACAAAAACATAAATTTTGGATTGTGCAAAAATTTCTCACGACTTATAATTTCGAAATTTGGTGATATCATTGGCCTCCAAGATGGTGCAATTTGACACCGTTGGACTGTTCCTTGGGGGGCATAATTTTTTTGCATACAATTCTCGAATTTAAGAGCATGTCAATACTTATATTAAGTTAAGTAATGGCAGAGTTACAACCCGGAATGTGCAAAAAAGTTATAAAAAATTATCGCAAAAGGATGGAGTTCTGCAAGAAGTCTCCCGGCAGCCATTTAAATTACTATGATAACCGATTTTTTTGGCCTGATCTGGAAGATTTTAGTCTAGCACATGTGTGGTTTAAAGAAACACGGCACCATAAGCCACACAAAAGCATAAATTTTGGATTTATTGTGCGAAAAGTTCCCAACGACTTGTAATTTCGAGATTTGGTAATATTGTAATTGGCATCCAAGATCGTGAAATTTGACGTCGTTGGACTTCTTTTTGTATGGCTACGCAAAATATCGCGTTTCTGCGGACAATTTTTAACTTTATAATATTTAAACACCCACAATCTGTCGAATAATGGCCAAATTACAGTTCGGTATAATCATTACAAATAACCTTAAAAGTTTCGAGTCGTGCAAAAAGTCTTATGGCAGCCATTTAAATGATTTTTTATTCCATGCATAATGGCAAGGTCCCAGGCAAAATAATAAAATAAATTTTTCTTAAAAATCTGAATTTAAAGTGTGTTTTATTTTATTTTACTTTCCACTGCACAAAAATGATTACCTTGAAGTACAAATGCAAGTTTAGAAAATTTTATGATTAGAAGATGGGCAATAAAATTTTTTAGTGCTTCTTAAAGAAGAGGCAACTTTTGAGTGGTTAATAGAAGGAGAAGAGTATCCCTTAGCATAAACAAGCATGATCGACCATAAAACTGTAGTGTGCATTTGCATTATTTTTGAATTAAGCAAATCTATTTTTGGAGAATTTTGCAGACTGCAACGATAAAACTTATAGAATTTCGAAAATAGATCAAATGGAATTTGCAGCAACGTTAATATTATATTTTTAGTAAACACCTCTCCCGGTGGTGCGGCGATAGTGCAATAGGATGCGCATTAGCCGACACGTTTAGAAATGCATGTGATTCGTAATCGAAAGAAAATCTGTAGAACTTTTCTATTATTCCCTTCTTTTTTAGTCTCTTTTTTTCAGTATTCATGATAAATTGTGACCTGTTGCAGTTCGGATACTTACCATGAGGGAAAATTAGAAAAATTGGACTTTGAATTTTAGCACACTTTATTATTGTCGCTTGTGTAACTATTTATGTTCAATCGATTCGAGAAGATTAGATTTTTCCTTTCGATCTATTTAGAATCGAAAATTTTAACGATTGATTTAAATATAATTCGCAATTATTCGAGGCAATAAAAAATATTGGCAATTTTATTTTATATATTATTTTTTTCTGCTTAGTATCAAATCTGTAACTATTGATTGACTAATTTAATTTTCTTGAATTTTTTTTCGATTTTGTTTTTTTTTTTCTTAAATAATTCAAATCTGAAAAACTAGACAACATGAAAAAACTAGTGTTCGGTTTACTCACAGTCGAGCAAATCATTTTTTGACGTTATCTAGCCAAACAAAAAGTTTTTCATTCGCCAAATGACCTTATGGTCGTCGGGGCAATACAATGGCCTTTGGCTCACTCTCAGGGACCTTAAATACCAAACAAACAAAAAACTGTTCATAAAATAATGTCTCAGCATTTTTCTCATTTGCTCCGATTGATGTTAAATATTTAATAAAAAAAATTATAACAAAAAAACATTTTGTACTTTAAAATTCGTAATTTTCCAAAATTTCTGATTTTTTTTTCGGAATAAGAATTATTACTAAAACTTGATAAAAATTAGGAGAATCTTCAATGTTCATAGGACAATATAATAAAAATATTTGCATTGACATAAAAAAAAACTAATTATTGTCTACAAAACCATCACCATTTTCTAATAATTGAGAAAATTTTTACCAATTACCCACCATAAACCTGGATTTTTTATAACTTTCAATTAAATCAGCAAAAACCGAAAAAAAATAATTTTTATGATAAAAATCAGTTTATTCTAAAGCAAGTTAAGAAATTTAAAAACTGATCTACAGACTCTGTAAGGGGCTGAGAATTTTTATATGAATTATTTTTAAGGACCTTTTCTCTCTTATTATACTAATCGGCTAAAAACTAAATTCATCTAAGCAGAAATAATATAGAAAATAGAAATAATAATACAATATGAAGAAGAAAAAATACTTCAAAATAATTCGATATCATGACTACGAGTACGGTGCAAAATGAACTAACCACGATTTGTGTCCGAAACCAAATTCAAAAACGATCGGCTTTACTGTTTGGCGATCTTTGTTGTGCTACGAGAACATTTTGGACAATCCACTTACCTGTATTTGCCTTTCCAATTCATTGAGAATATCCGCTTTGGCCAGAGCAACCTGCTCTTGAAGACGTCGCTCATATTCAACAGCAATTTTTCTAATCTCAATACTTTCTATATTCACGTCATCTTCAGCTATGATATCCTTCGCATTATCAGTCTTGTTTGAGGTCTATCCCAATCGAAAGTCGGATACCATTCGAAGTAAGTTTTTAGGGTTAAGTTAATCGAAATGTCGTTTTTTTTTTTTTTTGGTTTTTCCCCACATTATTTTTTAATTTTCATTTAATTGTATATTCGATATTGAAATTTACAAAAACGATTTTTTTTTTGTTTCGATTAATTATTTATCACGCAATATAGAAAAGCGTTTATGGTGTTTATGTGTTCGTACAAAATCATTTTTAAAACATTTTTTTTTCGATTTTTTTTTTATACATTTGAGTAGCAGGAAAAAAAGAGAAAAAAAATACATGCTGTTAGCACAATCGTCATAATATTAATTCAATATTTTATAAATAATTTATTTTTAATGTTAATGGTTGACGAAATAGGGCCTGGGAATTTTTTGTAACAGCAAAAATTTCATTGAGTATCGGTTGTAATTATAAAATGTTGTGTCCGATTCTACTTTTACCAAACCCCGTAAAATTAGAAAATTTCGTAATATCCTTAATGTTTTTTTTTTTTAAATTTATAAAAATTTAAAAAAAAACCTAAGATCTAGGATATAAGATATTATTTGATACGACCTTAGCAAGATATTGCATTTAAGAAAAAATGAATGCCAAAACCAAAGCTGATGAGCAGTTAAGTGCAATTTTTCTGTACAATTTACTTGTCAGGTGAACGAAAAGACTAAAAAATGATACCAGCTTAGAGATTTTTAAATGGAATCAATGAATTTGTTTGAATGTTTCTTTATATGCTTTTTTATTCGGCCTGTAATACCCAATGAAATTTTATGCTTAAAATAAAATCATAGTTTTTTTTTTGTACAATTTTGAAAGAAATCAAATTATTTATAATTATTCGTGCAAATTATTATTAAATACAATATTTTTATTTTCAAATTTTGGTTTTTATTTTTAATAATTTTTGATTAGTTTCATATATTAACTTTTGTTTTTTTTTCAAAGGCAAAATTATGATGATGAAAAATAACATTCATATTGTAGAGAAATAAAAATACTGAACTTACCATAAATTCATCGTCAGCATATTTGGCTTCAAAACGCTTTAATTTCTCATTCAATTTTTTGATGATCTCGTCGTGATTTTTCGCTATTTCATGCATCTTTTCTTGATAGAATATTTTTAGTTCTGCTGCCGAAATTTTTGGTTCCTTTTTATTAGGGAAATAAATAAAAAAAAATGCAATTAGTGATTAAAAGTTAAGAATAAGAGTTCGAATATTGAAATATCTAATAAAATAGCGAAGGTATAAAATACGAGGGTAGTCCCAGAAGTACTCGACCTAACAAAGAAAACAAAAAAAATTAGGAACAAATAACTTTATTTCTAAACATACAAGGTGTATAAGCTTAAATCCGCTGTTTTTTAATCAAAAAAATATATGTTTTTTTTTCATAAAATACTTTTTTTATAGGCAAGTACTTTAAATAAAACAAATTTATTTAAAGTACTTGCCCTAGCTAGCTACACATTTTTCCCATCTCTCGGGCAATTAGTGGATACCACGCCAAAAAAAATTCCTTCTCTTTCAAGGCAAACCACTCATCAAGCCATTTTCGGACGTCTTCGTAAGAATCGAAGTGCTGCTCAGTGAGCGCGTAGCCCAACGACGAAAACAGGTGGTAGTCGGAAGGGACCAGGTCTGGTGAATAAGCGGGGTGGGGTAGCATCTCCCAGTTGAGTGTCTCCAAGTAGTTTCGGACCATTTTTGACATGTGCGATGGTGCGTTGTCGTGGAGGAAAATCAGCTTGTCATGTCTTTGTTGATAATCCGTCCTTTTTTAATGCAGATCACGGTGCAATTTAATCAGTTGTTGGTGGTAGCAGTGGGCATTGGCAGTTTCACCAGGTTTCAACATCTTATAGTAGACGATACGCTGCTGATTCCACCAAACGCACAGCATCGTCTTCCGTCCGAAGCGATTTGGTCTTGGGGAAGATGTTGATGGTTGGCCGCGATCAGCCCACGATATCTTGCGTTTAGGATTCTCGAAATATATCCACTTTTCATCACCTGCCACAATCCGATACAGGAACGACTTTCTTTTTTTCGGGCGAGCAAGATTTCGAAAGTGTTTTGGGGTCGCTCCATCTGCCTATCGTTCAATTCATGAGGCACCCACTTTCCGATCTTTTCAATCTTCCCCATAGCACGCAGACCCGTGGGAATGGGTGGTTGAGTAACACACAATTGCTCCGCGATTTTTTGTGATTGGGTATCGTCTTCGTGCAAAAGAGCCTGCAATTGATGGTGCTCAACCTTCCTAGGCCGATTTTCACGCTTCTTGTCCCACAAGTCAAAATTGACGTCTTTGAACGGCACTGTCACCATAGGCCTCCACAAGCATCAAGTAAAGCACTGTCACCATAAGCCTCCATAAGCATTCGATGCGATTTGGTAGCCGATTTTTTCAAATTGAAGCAGAAAAGCAGAGCTTCCCGCATATGCTTTTTTTCTGGCACAAAACTAGACATGATTACCAAAGGAAAAATGTATGTTGTTGTACGAAATTACTGACAATGTACACTGATTAATGTTGACAGATGTCAAACTCATAAAAAAAAAGTATGACGTGCTCATGGTAGCTTAATACGCTCACTCACGCCATTATGACCAAACGGATTTAAGCTTATGCCCCTGGTAGCCTCCTTCGAGCTTGATACACTTTTCCCAGCAATGTTCAATAGCTTCGATACCCCTTTTATAGTAAGAACCGTCGAGCTCCTCAAAGAAGCCATTAAACGCAGACTCCACTTACTGATTGTTGGCAAATTTTATACGACCGAGCAATTTTTTTCAAATTTGACGCAGAAATTCGAACTTGAACTTACTGATTTTGACCATCGCGATAACGGAAGTGTGAACTGGTTCATTGTCTTGATGAAACAACGCTTTCTTTTTCACTAAATCCAGATTATAGTTATCGCATAATACTCGCCGATGATTGTTTTTCTTTTTTGAAGATAATCAATAAAAATTATCCCATGCTCATACCGAAAAAACTAACGCTATGAGCTTGCCAGTAAATGGAACTGTCTTCGTTTTCTTTGGGTGCCGATTCTCCCCTTTCAGGCCATTGTTTAGACTGTTCTTTCATCTTAAGTGTGAAGTAAAGAACCCATGTTTAATCCATGGTTATGAATCTACGCAAAACCTAGGCTTTATTGCTGCGAAAAATTGCCAAGCACTTGATTAAAACTTTTTCACGACACTGTTTATGTTCCATTGTGAGCAAACGCGACACCCATCTTGCGCACAGCTTTCTCGTATCCAAATTTTCAGTAAATATGCAATGTACAGCACTTTTTGAAATGCTTACCATGACTGCTATCCCGCGCACTTTCAGCTCATCCAATACCATTTTGTGGATTTCTTCATCATTTCTGGCGACAACTGCGATGGCCATCATGACAGTTCGTATGACAACGTTTAAACTCCGCCACCCAATATTTTATTGTTATCGACGAAGGAGCAGATAACTCGGTTTTGATATTGGTTGGACTGAGACAAGTATTGTATCAAATAACTATAACTAATTTTCTACATGTTTAAAAATTCACTAAGAACGTTCACTATTAATAGCTGTCAAACTGATACTAGACATCGCATCATCGTCAAGCTTCAAACTTACGCTTTATAAGGTTGACTCTTTCGATCGTAATAATTTTTTTCAGATAACAACCAGCATTTCTATGTCAGGTCGGGTAGTTCTCGAACTACCCTCGTAAGGAGACGTCTAAGTCAGGGTACACTAATTGTGTGTAGCAAAATAGTACACAGACGATTTAAAATAAGTTATCTAAATACTCCGAAAATTTTAATTGTGCCCTGATTAAGCAATACTAAGAAGGCTATATTTTGCACATAATGGTCTTGGGCTCAAATCCAGCTAGTGGAATAGCTTGAGTGGAATTTACTTGAGTTAGGAATTTTTTCATATTCCGAACTCGCATTTAAGAAAGATTAGGTACACCTACAAGGACATGATAGTTGTATTGGTACTTGCGGTCATTTTAAAATGAGCTTTAATGTAGAAGTTTGCTTCAAAATTCGGATTGAGTGCAAAGTCAATTTCTCTGAACAAAATTGGCTTTAATATCAAGGTCGACGTCATTTAATTCAAGGCGGAGGTTCATCGCGCTCGGTGTCAAGTTCTAATACGAACTCAATACAATAATTTGAAATTTATAAATTCTGCCTTTAAAAAAATACTAACGACTCTGGGATAACTAATCTAATAATTATAATTTTTAGAATTTAAAAATGGAAAAAAAACTTACAGTCTCATTTCTATTGAAATCACCAGCCCCGATGAGGACATCGTCACTTCCTTGCAACAACGTCGTCGGTGTCATCTGTCTGTGCGTTGGACTAGTGTACAATTCACTACGAGATCGTTTCCTTGGACTAGGCTCTTTCAAAACCTTATCAGCTTCAACATCTTCAGAGAGGTTATCCTGGTCAGATATATCCGAATTGGTATCAGCGGAATTTTTCTGACTTTTCTGCGAGAATACTTCTTCCGAATAACTGAAAATAATAATCAATCAAAGTTATCACGAATTAACTAAAAGAAATGTTTAATCATAATTAATTGGAATGAAATGAAAGTGGACAATGGCCGACTTACTGTTTTTCAAGATCAGCACATTTCTTCTCAAAATAAGTACGTAAGTCCTCCATTTCACGGGCATGTATTCCTTCAAGCTCTTGTCGCAGTTGAACTAATTCGGTTGATCCATCTTTAACGTTCATCAATAGTGCCCGTAAACGATTAACCTGTAAACGGAACAATCAAATTGTTTTAGATAAGTTAAAAGTTGAGGTTAAATAAATAATTTAGTAAGACTTAGTTTTTATATATTTTATTGTGTGTATGTTTTTACTTAAAACGAGTACTGAGTTTATTTTTAAAATTTGCTATCATAATTAAAACCATAATGTCTCTTATCGAAAAGCAACGAAAATACTCACTTCAGCATCTCTGGTACGCTTTTCAGCATCCAATTGATCCATTAATTGTTTAATTTCTTCTTCAAATTTGAAGCGATTCTTTGCCAGCTCTTGACTTAAGAAATCATCGAATTTTTTGTGTACCATATAAAATATACGAAGTTCTTCCGGAGTTAAACATTTTTGAAACTGTTCAATTTGCTTATTAATAAGTAGTTCAGGTTCGAAAAAATCAAAAGTTGACACGGGCTCCTCGGAAAGTTGTCTCTCCTTTGAATTTCGAATCGATGCACTTATCTTGTCCTCATTATCTGTCAGAAAATTTCGATCTAAGTCGTCGTCGCTTTCACTGACCAAATCTATGGAAATCTCGGACAGTCGTTGACCGACACTTTCTTGATCGCGAGGCCAGAACGGCTTCTTAACTGACTCTAGTGCCTCGTTTAATTGTTTTCTCAGCTGTTGTATCTCTGCCGATAACCGTTCACTTTGCTTTTGCAATTGTTCTCGAGTTTGCATAGATTGCTGTAGGGAATCGGTCAGTTTTTCAATCAGCACATCACGTTGGGAGATTTCGTTGTAAAAGTCAAAAAACTACAAAAATAACAATTAATTTTTTAACTTTTTTTTTAGAAAAACTAAAAAAAAAAATATTTTATTGATTGCACGTGACTTACTTTAGTTCCAAACTCCTCCTGAAGAGTACGATATTCAGTAGAATTTGTAGCTAAGCTAGAAGAGTCTCTCCCCGATGGCGGCAGCTCTCTTAACGAATCCCGGTTGTCTACCGAAGCAAATGTATCCCTTTTCTGCGACCCATCCAATTGCATATTCAATGACGCCAAGCAGACATCTTTACTGGCAACAACATCTTGTAAGTCTCTAACTTTATTCTCTAACATCTGAATCATATTTAAGCTAACGATGCTCTCGAAATCATTCGATGTATTATCGTTTCCGGGTTGTGTAACCTTTTCGGATTCCTCTTCGGTTATGTCCTCTAGAACTTCGCGGTTCAATTCGTTTGTAATGCGTTCCATTTGCGTGGTACTGCCTAACGCATGCTGTTGGTCACTGATGTCCACTAAATTGGTATCTCTTGATCTTCCACTTTCGTTAATAGAGAGAATCTTTTTCTTAAGTGCTACAATATCGTCCTCTGTGCATTCAGTATCGTCGTGATCACTGTGCATACCGTTCGATGCTTTATTCGAATCGTTCACCGTGTACGATTCATGATTGATCTCACCGTCACGACTGTTCGAACTTGATGGTGATGCGTTCAATGTTGCATCGCCGGAACTATTTTCATCATCGAATTCTTCGATACTGCGATCTCTCTCGATGCTAAATTCCTGGCTTGAGATAATAGGATCGTCGACGCGCTGCAGAAAATCCAATGTCGCATCAAGGCTGCGATGACCGCGATGTACTTGGACTGATTGGGGAGGCGGCTCCAAACTTCGTGTAAAAAAATTTTCGCCACTATGCTGGTCATCGCAGCACACCTCACCACTCCGTTGCTCCATACTTTCTGGTTCACTTTTTTGCGATCTACCACTTCGCTGCTCACCACTTTGTCGTTCTTCGATCTCCTGTTCCACACTTCGATGTGATGTTATGGCCTCCTCACATACATCTGAGATGTCATTAATTGAACTGGCATTGGCCAGTGAATGGCTTTGTGAATGACTGTCTTCCTGTCTTTTCAAAACATTTGCCCCTTTATTGCCGGTTGGCGGAACTTGAAAATGTTTTGCTAATCCTCCACCCGAAAGGTCATCATCGTCGATATTGAACTGATCACTAGCCGAAACGTCAAACAAACCTCGCCGTTTTGTTACTAGATCGCCCACGCTACCTAATCTTCCTGAGCCGCTATTTTCTTGACTGGATCCCCCCGTTAATAATTCTTCAATTTCCTCTTCGATGCTATTTTCATTACTTTTCGAACTTATGTTTCGGTCTTCTTCACTATCCATTGTCGAGAAAAATTCTCTCACAGTCTCCTTCCAATCGATTCGTTTGTTGTTTGTATTGTTTTGTGGTCGATTTGTGCATAAATTGTCATTCTGGAAGTTCCCCTTAACTACATCGGATGCAGTTAGACTTAGAGCGCTGCCACTTAATGATTTTGTCTCTTCAAAATTTCCTTTTTTTCTTGCTCGTCGACGGATAAAAGCGGTCAACTAAAATCCAAACAAAATAAATCAAATAAGAATTCGTGCGTTGGGCTTGTTTAAAGATTCAAATCGAAATGCAAACATGACAACAATTTTGTTATTTTTCAAATTTAATTCGTTGACATATGGTAAGGCGGTAGAGTCATTGTTTATAAACTTTTTCGTTACATCAAAAGAAAATAAAGGAAAAATCATTATTATACGTTTATGCCGGAAAGTTTAGGAAGATAAATTATCAAAAAGCCATTGGGGATTACTATTGGTGTACACATTCCAATTTGTTGTAAACTTAAAGTCCAAAATGAGTTTTAGTTTAGTCAAATGTCTTCAGTGAGCATTATAAATTGATAATAGTTTCAGGGTGTTTGCTATTATTAAGTAAAAGTATAAACAAATTAATTTATGGAAAAATTAATTAAAAATCGTATTTATTATTCTTTAAATATTGTCTAATAACCAATGATGCTTTCAAGCTCTAAATATGCTGCGGTTTTATAAATACTGAGTCAATCTACTAATGATTAGTATTATTAATTTATAAATGGCGATATTGAACTTGTTTTCTTTTCGTATCCAATTGAACTAATTGGTATTAGTAGATTTAAGTTATTTATTATCAATTCTGAGAAAGAAATATTAGCAATCAAAGAAATAATAGAAAGAAGAAAACTCCACGTTTTTTTAATTGAAAAATAATATTTTTAATCAAATGAAAATTTCTTAAATACGAAATGGTAGGCAATCGTAATTAAAGTAAATTCTTTATTTTAACAATTCGAAGATGCGACTTATTTTTTAGCAGTTAATACAATATATTGACGAGTTGTGAATTTATACGAGGTCTGTTCAAAAACTATCGCGAATTTTGAATTTCCGCGGGTTACGTATATTCAATTTTTTGTGGCGTTATGTTGGTACTCATGTCTCTCACTTATGGTGATAAATTCGGCTATTTTGAATGTTCAAATTCGGCTATTTTGAATGAAGCTGCGCACGAGCCAAGACCGAAAAAAAGCGCGCCAAGTTCGGTCGAATGTGAAGGTTTTGCTTACAGTTTTCTTCGATTGCAGGGGCGCGGTACATCGTAAGTTCTGGCCACAGGGTAGAACGGTTAATAAGGAATATTACCTGCAAGTTATGCGCAAATTGCGCGAAGCAATCCGCCAGAAACGCCCGGATTTGTGGAAGAACAAAAATTAGCTTTTACACCATGATAACGCTCCTGCTCACGCATCGTTGCTTGTACGCAAATTTTTGGCCAAAAACAACACACTAATAATGCCGCAGCCACCGTATTCCCCAGATCTGCACACCACCCCCCTCCCCCCTGGGACTTTTTATTGTTCCCGAAACTGGTTCTTTGATCCATTTTTTGGAATAGGCAAAAATCGAAGATGAGCCAAAAGACGTGCAAGCAAAATATTAATTGTCAACAATTAACTGAACATTTAAAATGGCCGAACTTGTCGGCATAAGTGAGAGGCATGAGTACCAACATAACGCCGCACAAGAATCGAAAATCGAATATACATAACCCACGGAAATTCAAAATTCACGATACGTATGCTAAAAATGTTTCCATTCTATTATGAATTACTGACGATTTTATATTAAAGAAAATTACTAAGATTGCAATATGAATTTTTAGGATTTGCTGTAAGCTCCAAACAGTATTAATCTTCGTTACCAATTTGTAGCGGCCCTCTAACCTCTTTAAAAGATTTCCAATCACTTAATAATTTTTTTCTTATTCTTTGTTTACAATTAATTAATCCAATTTTGAGAATGAAATCGAATTCGGAGCAAATGTAACCACAATTACAGGGTGGGTCAACAACTTGAAAATGCATATAAATTTAATATTTTTGAAATTTTGTTTTTAGCAGATAATGCCTTCATACTCAGTGCAATAACGTGACAAAATTATTGAATTTTATTATTTTCCCCAAAAAACCGTATTGTTACAACACAAAGCAAAAACCGTCAGCATTTTAGTACTGCCACTAGTCATAAGAAACTTAATAGCCCGTTTTGAGAAGCGTGGTGTAGTATTTGATGAGGCACGAACAAATGTTAATCGACCTGTTCGCAATGAACAAGCTGTTGGAGGCTGTATTATGCGAAAGTGTCAACGATGATCCATCTTTGTCTACTCGTCGACGTGCTATTTATTGGTACCATCTCTAGAATATCGCTACGACGCATTTTGAAACTTGATCTGAGGATGTTTCCATACAAAATTCAATTAGTCCAAGAATTATTGCCCAGGAATGAAGCACAACGGCTACAACATGCCAATAGATTCATTTAGCTAGCGACAGACAAAACAAACTTTTTTAACATAATTAGCGGTAAAGCACATTTCCATTTAAACGGATATGTCAATAAACAGATCCTCTGAGATGAACTATTTGGTATGGAATTATGGCCGATAAAGTTAACGGTCCATATTTTTTCGAAGCTGAAAGTGAGCATCCCCACAAACCGGACCATATTAGCAAAATTTTTAACGTCCGGCAGTTCTAAATAACCCTGACAAATGGTTTCAGTACGATAGACAGTGGCGATTCTTCGAGAAGTTTTTGATAAATTCCAAAAATGCAAATTTTGCTTGGCCACCTCGTTCCCCAGATTTGACAGCCCAATTTTTTTTGTGGTGTTTCTTGAAGGAACGGGTTTACGTGAACAAACCATAAAATATTCGGGAACCAAAGAAGAATATCGGAAGAGAAATTGCAACTTTGAAGCAAGAAACGTTTCACACCGTAATGCAAAATGCCTTAGAAAGAGTCATTAGCTGCTAACGAGAAAATTAAAGGATGTCATTTGAGTGATGTTATTTTTCACCACTAAGATTAAAAATTTTTTTAAAAATAACACTTTCATTAAAAAAAAAAAACAAATAAAAAAATTTAAAAACTCAAAAATTCAATGCATTTTAAATCAGTCAGTCCAAGTTGACCCACCATGTAGAAGCACTAATGTGAATTGTTTTTTTTTCTTTTGCTTATCAATATCCCTTAGTAAAGTTATCAATACTCATTATTAGGTTACTGATGATATCAAATCCAAAATGGAATAAATCTTACAATGAACAGCTTCTTGCCTAAGTATTTTGCATACACGCTCAAGAATATATGACCGAAGAATACAGTCGCATACAAATCTGAGCTGTACGACATCAATTATTATTTGACTCCTGTTTGACTTCAGACTTATTTAATCATTTCTTGATTACAAATTATCTAATTAATCAATTATTACATTGAATTTGTAATAATTTGTCAATTGTTTGCAAAGCACATTGTTACGACACAAAGATTTAATTCTTTATTGCACTAATTTGTCGTTACTAATTTAGTCTAGCAACTTAAGAGGATGTTATGTTACGAGCATAGAACTAACTTTAGTAGAGGGCATATACGATGGGGTATACATATTCGTAAGTAAATATTGTTGTTTCATTGCCTAACAATAAGTGAAGATTATATCAATTATTTAAAATAAATGTTCAGTAAATTAAACAATTTAATTGTATTTTGATAAAGTAAAGAAAAAACATTTTTCTACAATTAAGGATGATTATATTTACATAAGCTTTTGTCAATAAATAAAAATACTTCTAAATATAATTAGCGGATTTATCATAAAAGCATAGTATCATCTGAAGAAATCATTTATGAATTTCTATTAAAAATCTAACTTTTATAAATTATTTTCTATTTTTTTTTTTTTTATTTATTTAGATATTTACAACTATAACATAGTAATAAGCAAATTTTTGTAATAGTATTAATTAACTTGATAGGTTGTGGGGAGTAAACATCCAATGAAGTTCCTCCTGCTAGCGTGTGTTTCTGTTAGGCCTCAGTATTTAAGTAAATCACGCGACCAGTGACGCTTAAGTCTTCGATGGGTATTTCTAGGGAAGGAAATGGAGGATAGTTCTTGAACAAGAGGATTATTATGATTGAGGACACCAGAACGGAACTTTTAATAACGAGATACAGCCACATCAAAAACAAATGGGACTTTAAGATCACGATGAATAACAGTATTGCGAACATAAAAGGGGGCATCGATAATTGTACGGAGTATTTTTGATTGAAGGGATTGGATTCGACGGGAATTAGAAGGCTTAGTAAATCCCCAGAGTTCTAGTCCGTATGTCCATATGGGTTTCAGTAAGGTTTGGAACGTTTGTCTAGAAGTCGAAGTAGTTTTAGGTATCGTCTTTTAAGTTCTTGTCTTTTAAGTCTTGTATGTGGGTTCCATGTCAAGCGTTTGTCTAAGTACAGTCCTAGATACCGAACTTCGGAGTGTTGAAGTATGGCACTGCCATTAAGGTATATGGGAGGGCACGTCTCACGACGGAGAGTAAAAGTTACCTGGATAGATTTACGTTCATTGACTTTTATTCTCCACTTAGTAAACCAGTTCTGGAGGGTTTGGATTTAGATTTGGAGAGTTTCGGAAGCATGTTGGGGATTTTCGCTAGATGCAAGGCAGGCCGTATCATCGGCGTATGTAGCAAAGAAGGTATTAGGGCAGGTTGGAATATCGGATGTGTAAATTTTGTAGAGGATGGGTCCAAGTATGCTACCCTGAGGAACCCCAGCCAATATCGGAGAGATATTGGACAGTTCGTTGGATTCATTTACTTGGAAGTGTCGGTTGGAAAGGAATGATCTTAGGATTAGGAAATAGGTGGAAGGAAGGAACCTCTTGAGTTTCCAGAGTAGACCCGGGTGCCAAACTCCATCAAAAGCTTGATTTATATCAAGAAACACACCGGGACAGTACTCTTTTCTTTCTAAAGATTTTCTATTAATTTTATTTTTTAAGAACATGAAATATTTTATAGTTATTCAAATCTTATTTAACAATAGTTCAAATAATTTATTCAAAAAAGAAAATATTATAAAATCATTCAAATAAAAACTTTTGCTACGATTAGACTATTTGAGAAATGTTCGTTTCAAATTCATCCGATTGGATGAACTTTTTAACACCGATTACACCATTTGAATAATAGACGAATTATTGCCGCAGCTTGAAGATTTTTATTCAAGTTTTTGGAAGGTAAATGAAAATGTCTCGATTACGGGCTCATACCCTCGAACACTTTTCGAGCAGTGACACGTTAGCTCGATCAAAGTTCGCTCACTTGCTCGAGCCACGATTTTTTTCCCCATCTATTTGACATTTGACGTATGATATGTTTCGTTTTTATAAACGGTTTCAAATTGATTTTTTCGTTTTGCACTAAAATATATTTGGCAATCAAGGAAACGGTAAATAAACATTAAAACAACAACAAAAAGAAATACAATAAATCTATTAAAAAATGGAAAATAGGATAAATCAAGAGAATATAGCAACCAAAGCGAAGTGCAGCAATGGAAGTAGAAGTCGCTGACATGTGGCTGATGTTGGACGATAGCAAATGCGATGACAACGAAGACCAGATAGTACGTGAGTGAGCGCATAGGTGGGGAAGCGGGATAAGGATACCGTTTATCGCTAAATAAGATAATCCAATGTCTAGGCTGGGCAATTCAATGTTACTGCCATCATTAAACAATATATTTTGAGACTTTTTTTTGCACAAACAACCTTCAAATCAAAATATAAAAAAAGAAGTTTAAATATACAATAATGTTTGCACTCAAAAACGCAGTTCGAATGAAATTGTTCATTTGATCTGCGTATTTGAGCTCGTTGCCTAAAATGATTGAGCATCTACAATTTGAAGCAATTACACCATTCGAGCAAATCGCAATGTTTTGTTCGTCTCAAACATCGAAGTGGGAACAATCGCAATGTTTTCCCTTTCCATCGAGACAGAAGGTGTTCGTGCATGTTCGCGCGCATATTACATAGCCCGGGCCAAAAAAATTGATTATGTTTCCTCAAATTCGAGCGTTTCTCGTATGGTGTAATCTTAGCTTTACAGTACATATACATAATTAAAATATCATAGAAGGTAAAGAACAAGTTTCTAAATATGACATTACTAAAATTCGGCCGATTCGTAATTAATCGACAATCTTAATACCGTAAAAAAAATTAACTTGATATTTGAATTCCACAAAAAAATATTTTGCCAATGAAAAATTTGTCATTAATAAAAAAATGTGCACTGGAAAAAAATCCCAAAAATTGCAGAATTGATAAAAAATGTTATTCTAAAAAATCATTAACAAATTTAGTTTTTTATTTGATTTAATTTGCAAATATTTTTTTCAAAATTTACATTTGCTTTAGTGAAAATATTTTTAAGATTTTTGTTTTCTGTTATACACAAAAATACTAATTAATATTGATACTTCAGAAAAGTTAAATAAAACACACTTTAAATCATTTCCATATATTAATTAGACCTTTCCATTATTCATGGAATATAATAGTTTTGTGTTAATACGCGCTCAAAATTTTTCATGTTTTGTGGCTTGTGGAGCCGTTTTGTTGGAACCACATATGGTTCAGAATGAAATCTTTACTTTCATACCTAAATAAGTGGGTTATTATACGGTTGTAGCGTTCAGAATTACACCAGTTAGTCCTTTTTTGCACATACAAAGGCTTCTCTACAGTTACTTGAGCGTTTTCAGAGCGCCCTTGCAGGTAATTTTGCATTCACCGAGTGAAAAATTTTGTACGAAAATTTTAGGTTTAAACTTTATTCAATGTTACTCTAAAAATTCAACAACAAAAATTTAATTTTTATGTGATTATAAGTTTGTTGAAAATATTGTATTTAAATGATTTTGTTGTACAATTTTTTTTTCTCTATTCCATAAATATACTTTTTAAAATAGTGTCATCGGGAAGATAGAATTATTTGTTAGGTAGTCAAAAATACTAATAAACATTAATATATTTTTACTGTTAAAATATGTTGATATGGGATAAATATTAAAATAATTACTATTTCATAAAATTAAGGTTTATAGTTAAGAATATGTATAAAAAAAAATTGAAAAGATTATTTTTTGAACATCATTTCTGATTTCTTCATCTTTAATACTATCTAAAATGGATTTTATGGCATTTTGAAACGAAAATGAAATTAGTCATCATCTTTTATTGAATCGACGATTGTGATGTAATAATTCTATTAAAAAAAAAATCTCTTTGAAGGTTCCGAATAATGACCTAGTGTGGTCATAGCGCAGCTTTTAATGATATCGTCACTTTGGAAACCCTTAGTAACTTTTATCAATTATTTGGTCAGAATTTATTACAAAAAATATAAAAGAAAATTTCTTATAACATTTTATAGTGTCCAGATACTGGTCGATTTATTTGTCTCGAAATATATAAATAAATTTATTACTGGTAAGATGATATTTTATTGATTTTTTTACATTCTTAATATAATAACTGCATTAACGTTTATCTACAATTGGACAGAATTATTGCTTTAGATAATCGCCATTATTACGTTTATCAATAAATTCTTATTGATATTTTAGAAAAATTCATAATGTGAAAATTATTAACATTTAGAATTTAGTTTTTATCTCACTTTCATAGCATAATACGAAGGGTCGTTCAATAAGTCCTTAAAAAAAGATAGAAAAAAACTGTTTTTTAAAAAAACAATTTTATTTTTCAACATAATCTCATTTTAACTCTATACACTTTTCCAACCGTTTTTCAAAATTTTTATCCCGTCCAAAAAATAGGATTTCGGAAGTTCTGCAAAATAATCATCCGTTTGAGCAATGACGTCCTCGTTGGAAGTGAACTGTCGTCCGCCAAGCCATTTCTTCAGATTGGGGAAAAGAAAATAGTCACTCGGGGCCAAATCTGGTGAATAAGCGGGATGCTGCAACAATTCCATTCTCAATTCCACAATTTTGGCCATGGAAACAGCGCAGGTGTGCACACGCGCATTGTCCTGATGCAAGAGGATTTTTTTCTTCTTCAGATGGGGGCGTTTCTCTTTGATTTCCTCACTCAACCGTTGCAATAACGACGCGTAATACGCTCCTGTTATTGTTTTTCCTTTTTCCAAGTAGTCGATAAAAATGATGCCCTGCGAATCCCAAAAGACCGTGGCCATCACCTTGCCGGCCGATGGCACAGTTTTTGCCTTCTTCGGAGCCCGTTCACCCTTGAAAATCCACTATGATGACTGTCTCTTCGTTTCTGGAGTGTAGTAGTGTATCCAGGACATATCGACGAAGGAATTCGGCAGGATTGAGATGAAAGAGTGCCAACATAGCCTCAGAGTCCACTACACGATTGCGCTTATTCTCCTCTGAGAGCAAACGCGGCACCCATCTTGCCGTAATTTTTTTCACAGACAATTTTTCATTCAAAATTGAAGCGACTGTACCTTGTGATATGCCCGTGGCCTCAACTAATTCGCGCACTTTAATTCGCCGATCGTTCAAAATCAGGTCGTGGATTTTGTCGATGATTTCAGGAGTAGACACCTCAACTGGGCGTCCTGAACGATGTTCATCTTTTGTGGATGAACGGCCACGTTTAAATTCATTCACCCAATTGTAAACCGTCGCAAACACAGGTGCAGATGTGCCATGAACTGCATCCAACTCGGCTTTGATTTCTTTCGGGCTTAAGCCTTTCAAATGGAGATGTTTGATGACAGCCCTAAACTCGCTTTTTTCCATTGTTATGCACAAATAAATGTCGTTAACTTAAATCGACGATAGAAATTGACCTACGCTATGGATCGAGCTGAAATTTTGACAGCTACTTACAATAAAAAAATCTTTACCGACACTACGAGCGCAATTTCTCGGATTTTCTAAGGACTTATTGAACGACCCTCGTAAAATAATAAGCTTTTTATCTGAGAACAATAGTACAGATAAATAGTCTTAAAGTCTTTGTTCCAGCAATGAGAACTTTTCAAGGTAACTACTCGTAGTATTTTATTAATAAATCACTTTAATTAATGTCTCTGTAGCAGATGCCCTCTTGAATATTAACAAAGTCACCTTTGTTTCTTTAAACAATTCCTTCCATTAATAATATTCTTCGTATATAAGACAATATATCATATTTATGCCATCGAAATTTTGAATTTGCGAATAGAAAATTCAAATTCCATTTAGATTCTTTTTTATATATACTCCAAAATTTTTACTATACAAACAGTTTTTTTATCAAATCGATGACATTTCATAATAAACAATTGAAAAAAAAATATCTTCAAAAACTATCTCATACATCTCTGTGTTGTTTATCTATCCAAAAAAAAAAAAAAAAAAGATGATAATAAACAATAATGACAACAACAAATTAAATTATGTTCACAAAATAAATTTCAATTTAAAAGAAAATAACTTCACAGAAATCTTCTCTTCTTGCCCATAGAAATCATATAAGTTTCGTCAAAATTTCTTTGAATAGAAGAGAAGCAAAGTGCATCATCTTAGAAGAGTGATTTATGCCAGCCTATTTCCGACTGCATTTAGACTATATTCATAGAAAAAAATGATGAGGGATAAACTAGATTTTCCTTAAAGAGATAGCACAACAACCATGCTATACATAGAACCACACATACACAACTGGTAATCATACTGTGACAGTATATCAAATTTGGTTAAAAATAAATTTTTTAAGGGACCGCCAAGGGTTGTCAAGTAGGTGAACTGAAATCCCGCTGCTCTAGACGAAACACATTTGGATGAGTCAAAATTTTCCAAAAAGGTATGACACTTGTAAAAATCCACAAAGAATTCTCTTCATTTTTTTCGCCTTGAATTTGAACAAGTACAAAAATAAAATTCCTTTCGACAAGTTATCCAAAAGGGAGCGATATCTTTTAAATAAGAATTTTTTCCATCTATCCAATGTGTGTGTGTGTGTGCATAGATTTATTAACATATGCAAAATGTGAACAAAAAAAAAGCAATTCATTTTGGAATTTCCGATTTTTCAACATCAAGAAGAAAAAACATATTATTTTCTGTGTCATCAAATATTTTTGAGGAGAAAGTAAAAAATTCACTTTTAAAATGAATAAAATAAATCGTCAAAAAAAATAACATAATCTTTGTATGAAAAAAAAAAAAAAGGAAATACTAAAAAAAAATTCTACTTTTCTATAAGCAAAATATTCAAATAACCTAACTATAACTACGAGTAGCATCGCAAAATATTCAATATGTAATTTTTTAAGTAAAAACAACAACTAACATAAAATGTAGTGAAAGTGAAAGAACGCGGACTACGAGTAGTCTAAATTTCTTGGCACTCCCAGTTTTTCTAGTAGGAATATTTTCATTTATGTTTACTTTATTTTCAAGATTTGGTCAGCAAAATCAATGAAGCGGAATTCTCTACGTTGTATACGTCCTCGTATCTAGACTAAAAGTCAACAAAAAAAGAGAATATTATTATTTCCACATTTACATTGTATTATTTGCGTGGATATATAATATAATATAAATTTTTTTTCTTCCAATTACATTTACGAGCATATAAATATTTAGAAAAGAATACTTGTAAACATACAAATTCTATTATAATCGTACTATACTAAACCAATGGATGGGTATGGGGATTGGGATTCAATTAAATTCTTCTCAATAGGAATAAAATTGCATCTGGGGCAAAGTTATGTACATGTTCATTCGAATACAATTATTTATTTATGTTCAGCTTCATTTCATATAATATTAAATAGATTTGTTTAGTCATTGACCAAAATTTGATAAATTCCTTATACTCAATGGAGGTTATGTATGCCTTTTAATCTAATAGTGAGCTGAAAATAGTCTAAAGAGTTGTTTCGGATTTGTACAAAATTGAGTAGAAAAATTGCTTAATTGAAAATTTGTTTTCGACAAAAAACATAATTGAAATGTTGTCAATAAAATTTGCTAGTCAAAATATATAAATACAAATGAAATTACTGTGGTGACAATGAAATTGAATTGGCATTTTTGGATCTTCACTATTGTTGATATAGTAAATCACATCCTACCCCCCACATTTCCCCTTAAAAAAACCCCAGAAAGAAGTACCAAAAACTAAGACTATTGTTAAATACAATTATTGATAGAATAAATAACCCCCCTTTCCCCTCAAAATACAAAAAAAAAAAACACAGACTAATGTTTAGTATGGGATATTCTTTGTTAAAGAAAAACTAAAACACAGTCAACGGCAAAATTTAATGTACACTTATAAATTATTATATGTTAAAAAATTTCTTTTTTTTTAATTTTAAATTTTATAAAAATTTTTAATAAATAAAATTAATTTTTAAAAAAAATTGAACAAACTGTTTCATAAGTCACAAAACCAAAAACTATCATAACTCGGTCTTCTACAATTAAAACACTCTTCCTTGGCTACAAAACGTTAAACAACGACTTTAATAATGCGAATTGAGAAAATTTTGAGAAATTCTGAAAATTCAGAATGGCAAAACCAACCAACTCTCCCCCAAATGATGAAAAACCACGTATTGTATTTCCGTTTTTTTTTTTTTTTTGGTTTTTATTTAAAAGTAGAAAATTAAAAAAAAAAATTTACATTTTTATTTTTAAATACTGTGAATACATGGTTAGTATGGGTGAAGATGAATTCAATTGTAGCAAGTGGGGGGGGTTAGAATATCTTTCTCCAAATTGCCATTTCGTTTTGGTCTATTTTGCAAAAAGTCCCATGTGCCAATATGTCTGAACGATATTCTGTTATGTTCGAATGAAAAATTATCCAAAGACGGGAGATTAACCAAAGATCAAATTGCAGCTGTTTACGTATTCATAAAAGAGCGTGTCACATTAAAGAAACCAATTTTAATATTTAATTTATCTGATCAGATATGATAGCAAAATATTACTAAAAAATCAATTTATTTTAATTCAAATCGTCAAAATATTGTTGTAAATGCGGTTTTTTAAGTTCTGATTTAGACCACGACAACTCAGGCCATTTGACGTTTATGTCACTTAGCTGGATTCGAACTCAAGAGCACTGCTTACTAGGAAATTTTAAAATTCGTTTTGATACTATAGAAATTCTAATAAATTATTGATTTTTATTAATTGTATCAAAAAACTTTGACTTTTTATAAAACCAACTATATATTTTCATAGCATTCTCAAGCATTCAGTATAAATTTCTTAAAAATTATGTTCGTTTTCGATAATCAAAAATAATTTTCTATACAAAAATATTCAATCACTTTTTCCATAGAAAATTGTTTTATTTTTAACAGCTTTATTTTTATATAAAAAATAATGACAAAAAAATATTTTTATGAATTGAAAAGAATTAATTTTATATTATTTAAGTATAGTTGAAATAATATGAAAATCATTCCCAAAGAAAGGTGATCTTGCAGACGAGAGAGAAACTACTTTCAAAAAGTGTAGTGGATGGCAATACTGCATACAAAATTTGTTAACTCATGAAAAGAGTTATGCAATTTATTCTTTGAAAAGTAAAGTTTAAAGAAAATACACTTTAAATTCATGTCCAAAAAATAAAAATGTATTTTATTATATTGATTGGATCTTGACCATATGCATCAAATACAACATTATTCAAATAGCCGCTACAAAACTTTTTGCAAGATTTGATTCTTTTGAGGTTCTTTTTCGTACATATGGTACTGTAATTCGGCAATTTGTTGACGGATGTTGATTTAAAATGCTCGAAAATTCGAGGATTGTCTGCATTAAAATAATTTTCGACATCAATTTGCACGATTTTAGAGGCCGAAATCTCGAAATTATGCGATCGGAGAACATTTTGCACAAGAATTGACACAGCGCTCAGAATTGACCGGTAATGGTCTCTTCAGGGCAATGACATATTCAAACCAAAATGCACACAACAGTAGGTTTTCAGGTCCACATATTTGGGACGAGGTCTGTTCAAAAAATATCGCGAATTTTGCATTTCCGCGGATTACGTATATTCGATTTTCGATTTTTTTGTGGCGTTATGTTGGTACTCATGTCTCTCACTTATGCCGACAATTTCGGCCATTTTGAATGTTTAGTTAATTTTTGACAGCTGCTTTGCTTACACGTGTGTTAGCTTGTCCTCGATTTTGGTACATTCAAAAAAATGAATCAAAGAATCTGTATCAAATTTTGTGTGAAAAATAAAATTAATTGCGCGAACGCATTCCGAATGTTGACTGTGGCATATGCTGAATCTACCTTGGACCGAAGCAACGTTTATCGGTGGTACAAAATGTTCTCAGAGAGCCGAGAAGATGTGAACGACATAAAGCGTGCCGGTCACCCGAGCACGTCAACAACAGATGAAGTTGCTGAGAACTTAAACATATCGATTGGCTCGTGCCATTCGATTTTTACCAATGAAATTAGCGTGAGACGGGTCGCCGCGAAAATCGTACCAAAATTGCTCAATTTCGACCAAAAACAGCATCGCATTAACATTGCTAAGGAGCTGTTGGACTCTGTCCGCGACGACCCAAATTTGCTCCAGAGGGTCATAACTGGTGACGAATCATGGGTTTATGGTTATGCCGTGGAAACCAAAGCTCAGTCATCCCAATGGAAGCTGCCGCACGAACCAAGACCGAAAAATGCGTGCCAAGTTCGGTCAAATGTGAAGGTTTTGCTTACAGTTTTATTCGATTACAGAGGCGTGGTGCATCACGAGTTCTTGTCACAGGATAGAACGGTCAATAAGGAATATTACCTGCAAGTTATGCGCAAGTTGCGCGAAGCAACCCGCCAGAAACGCCCAGATTTGTGGAAAAATAATAATGCCGCAACCACCGTATTCCCTAGATCTGGCCCCCTGTGACTTTTTCTTGTTCCCGAAACTGAAGAGCCCCATGAAAGGACGACGCTATGCTACTATTGAGGAGATAAAGACGGCATCGAAGAGCTGAACAAGATCACAAAAAATGATTTTTTGAAGTGCTTCGAGGATTGGAAAAAACGTTGGCACAAGTGTATAATATCTGGTGGGGATTACTTTGAAGGGGACAAAATAGATATTCATGAATAAATAAATAATTTTTGAAAAAAAAAACACAAAATTCGCGATATTTTTTGAACAGACCTCGTACATTTGAGGAGATTTTTTTATGCAGACAAGACACCGATTTTTTTATGAATTCCAAAAGCATAATTAATATCAATTTTAACTCACCTATTTCAAACAAAAATTAAATTTAAAGACGACATAAGGCGTATGTAAGTTACTTGTGGGTTTTAAGAGCCCCATATTCCTTGCTGAAGAAAATTTTGTTTAAAAATTACCGAACGCATTGTTTGGTAATTAAACGATTTATACTGTAAAATGGGACATCTTTAGCTAAACAAATGCTACGTTGGATGTCATTTATGTTTGACAGCTGTCAAATGATGAGTATGTATTTTCCGAACCACAAAAAAAAACCTTTAATGTAAAATAAGGAAATTTTTTTCGAATAAATATCAATAATTTACATAAACTATTATCATTAAAATAAAATTGTAGTGTTTCAGTAAAGAATTATGAAATTTTATCACTGGAAGATTATAATTTTTCTTAAATTATAACAGTTCTTACTGAAAAGGCTAAAAATCGAATGGAAAAAAAAGTTTCAGACAGTAATACTTATAAAATTGATGGCAGTAAAAATAAAGATGCAAGTTATAAAAACTGAAATAAAATAGACAAACCAGAAACATCAAAAAATTAAATACAACATTTTAAAGTCATAATTTTATATGACACTGTCATACCAATGGGCATAAATAGAGTCGACAATTGCACACGAACAAATTATTATTGTTAGACTAAAAATTTCGATGCAATTTTAAACAACTTGAATAAGTCATGAAATTGCGTAATCGATGCACTTAATTTTGTTTTTATTTGCTCGTCGAAAAAAAAAATAACACTATAGATTTTTATGATAATTTTTAAATTTAACAATTACATTTAAATAAATAAACAAAATTCATATTAAGCACCTAAACCCATCACCAAATACTCTACAATTATTTAACTGCTTCTACAAACCAATGAACTTTGAACTTCATATCAATGGCTTTTAATTAATTTCAAAAGAATTTTCTTAGCTTTAAATGGAAATCGTCGACGACATTTAAATTACATTATAATCTTTTACAAAGAAAGAAAAAAAAAATACTTTTTCGACCAACTCATCTGTAATGATCAATATTTATTCCTTTAAGAAGCCATCATCCTCCAGCAGCAGCAGTTTTGAAGATGTTTCCGAAATTCATGTAATTAATTAACATTTGGAAGTATCATTAATTTATGTAGATTGATGAACATTTGAAACAGACTTAAAGGATTTTTCGGTATATTTTTAATTTTTCTGTGAATTTATCGTTTTTGAATGTTTTCATAAATATCGGCATTGAAAGAGATCTCTTTCTCTACAAAAAGCTAACTAACAAAATCATAATCACTTTATTGAATTAAAGAGGATTAAATCGTATATTCACTGTTTTTATTATTTGAAAAAAAAATTTTTATTTAGTGTCCATTTTAGATGAATATTATTATTAAAAATCTATTCCCGTTTGCTAAATTTGATGCGTGCACGCAACAAAGACATTACGACCAACCAATTCCCAATCTGACGCGTTGGAATCAAACGAATTTTGGCTCCCCTAATGTGAATGCGATGATTTTGTTTTGTTGAATTTTTTCTCTATTGAAGATCCATTTGAGATAATTGGAAATAGATGCAAGTTATCCATAGTATCCATATCAGAGTAATAAGCTCATTGGATCATGTGTAAATTTACTACAAATTGAAAAATTCTCAATCGAATCGTGGGTACTTTAAAGCACGATGACTTGTGCGATTTGTGCAGTCGCAATAAAAAAAAACCTAACATCTATGCTGCCATAAATCGTTCTATCTGAGAGTATCTTTCGTAATTTTTCGAGAATATTTCCATTTAGATTGAAAATTATTGCCGTTCCGTCTAAATGACTATAGTTAGTATTGAGGTTCTAGTTCAAGCCACGTCAAAACTGTAGTCGAAAATGTTATTCGTTTCCCATGAACTAAAATTATAAAATTTTTCCTAACCAACAGTGAAACTTCAAGAAAATTATTATCACAAAACAATCTTTAAATATTATATATTTTTTGTGGCTTACTTCTATTAAGTTTTTATCGAATTTTTTTTTTTTTTTAGATACTCGTAATTTGAATGTTTGGTTGGTTAAACGCTTAACAATCTAATGAACTCTATCAAAATTATTTTAAAAAAGAAAAAGTCATAGTATTAGTAACAGATAGAATAGTAATCATACCCAACCATACAAATTGGAAGAATTTAGCAAATCCATATTTTTGTTAAGTATTCTCTTTTCTATAGTATCTGAATATTATTTTCTATATATTTTTTTGGTTATCTATCACTTTTATTCTCGTAATTTTCTTTTTCCAATAATATTTTTAATATTAATTAAGTTTTTTCTTCTTCATTTTTTTATTTTAATGGTTAGCACATGTTTTAAGGCAACAAACAAAATTTTCTTTTTCATGTGGGAGTGTAAAAACGTAATTGAACGGTCAATTCTTTTTTTTTTTACATACAAGTACGACAGTCTGTATTAAGTTTGATGCACACGATGTAAGATGGAAATTTTTAGTACCAGAAGATGATACACAACGTTTATTGAAAAATACAATAATAAAAATGCACTGCACTTGTAAAAGTATTGTAAATGAACCCCGTTTCCGTTTCAGTATCGCACCGGACTACGTGGCTACCTTCTAATAACGCGACGTACTAACGCTAGTGCCACGGAAAAACTAACTGACCGACTGCTTTACGAAACGTTGAACGTCTCGTACGGGAATCGCCACAAAACGACACAGAACCGGAGATTCGGGGCGCGTGCCGGGTTCTATTTTAGGAGTACCCCATTTCAATTGAGTAGTCTGCGCCGTCGTAAAATACCGTACTTTGGATCTTCAGCAAAAGGCGTTCACCAAAAACGCAATCTCCAGAGAAGATTCACGCAGTAAGAATCTCAATTGTTCGAAGTGAAAAATTGGAAAACACTTCTGATCGCGTTAATTTCAATAACAGTATAGCGATGCTTAAGAAAAAGCTTTTCCGAGAATAGTTTTAAGTTCTTGTATTAAATTACAAATAAATAGTTATAAAAATTTAAATATTAAAAAAAAAGAAAAAAACCTAAAGTGTACGAACATTTTTTTTTGCAGTGAATTTGTGTTAGAAGAGATCATTAAAAAAAAACCAACAAAAAATATCATATTTTTCAGTTTTATTTATTTTTATCATTAAAAGCATTATTTTCTATTTAAGATTGTCTTTTGAACATTTTTTCTACCATAGCAATCTATATTAAAATGGTATTAAAAATAATAATACCGTTTTTTATTTACTAGCGATGGTATTAAAAATAAAAACAATTTTTTTTATTATTTATAAATAAATTTTCATTACAAAGAAGCAAAGAAAAGTAATGAGACTGATATCATAGAGAGCTATTTGACAAGCTTGACGCAAGCTTGACTGGTAACACAAGGAGTTATCTGTGGCACAAATGCTTCTTTTGGAGTGGTGAGAGGTAGTGGCAAACAAACGACGCTTAGCGAGGCCTGTAAAATCAAAAACTGTTGAAAATGTGAAACGTGAGAGGGTTCTTGTGCGGTCAGACCGTCGATTGAAGCTTCTTGAAAGACTCAGCAAAAGGTTTTTTCGCTTCAGATCCGACATTGCAGGTACTTGGATGGTCCGCCATGACAATGTCCACCAATGATTTTTTTTCATGGAACAAAGGAATTCCTGTGGATTCCCAGCTGTTCTATTTATCTGATCAGAGGATGTCCAAGTTTTTTTTTTGTTCCCTAAGATCGAAAAACACTTGAAAGGACGACATTTTGGTACAGTCGATAACATAGAAAGGATCGTTTAAGGCGATTCCAATTGAAGTCTTTCAAAAAACCATTCCGCCGATGTATAGCTGCCCAAGGAAACTACTTTGAAGAAGAAAAAATAGCAGTCTCATTACTTTTCTGCCGCGCCTTTTACAGTTACATAATCGCAATTAGCGATTGCAAAAAAAAATATTTAAGTTAATTTTTCTATATTATTAATATTGCACATAAAAATATTACCCAAATTTTCACAATGTTTTCTAAATTTATAGTCATTCTGGTAGGTGTACGGAGCTTACTTTTTACTTATAAAATTTTTGTTTTCTTTTTAACTAAACCTCTATTTAATAAATTGTTCTTTTATTTATAATTAACTGGAACTTTTAAATAAACATTTACTAAGAATTAAAAATTATTATCTTAATAAGTAAGTTAATTCTGGAACTAAGTCTAATACGATTAATATCTTAAGTGGCAATATTGTTGAGATTTCAATTAAATACACATAATAGTATTAAGTTAAGCTTCATTTTTAATTTATTAACTGAGATTATTCAATTAAAAATTAATCTTACACAAAGTTAAGCAAATATATGAAAATGTTGTGATATCAAAATCACCTTTTTTTCCACTTCATTAATATTTTTTTTAACCGATTAAAGTTGTAAGAAAAAAAAATATTTTTAATAAAAACAAAACAACAATAATCAAAGTTTTTACTATCTATAAATTTAGATTAAAAAATTTCTTTAAAAAAAATTGGCGCACTATTTGAAAGTTAAACCAAAAAATTTTTTATTGAGATTGTTTTGTAGACCCGCTTTTTTTTATAAAGCAATTATAAAATCCCACTTTTAGGCTTCCGGTGATACTGCAGAATAGCCCTGTGGTAATTTTTTTTTCCTCCCTCTTGAAATGTGGGTTTTTAGTATTAACATCAAACTAATTTCCAACAGAAATTAAAATTAATAATAAATGCTATATCATAAATTTTAAATATGTACAATAAAAAAATTTACAACAATTTTTATTGATTAAAAAAAAATTTTATTCAAAAATAAAAATGCCTATTAAACTATTTGTAATCATCAATTAAGCTAGAAGTCGTCAGAATTAATTTAGTTTTTCGTTCATAAAGTTGAATACCAAATAAACTGAAGATTTTCAAGGCTTATTCGATACTATCAATTTATGGTGTCTGGTCCAATTTATTTTTAAACCGATTTTATATGATTTTCTTACGTTATGACTTGATATGCTTAATAATAAGAAAATTGGCAAAGAACAGTTATTTCTTATTATTGCACAATCATTTCTATTATAATAAACATTTTCTAAGATTATTTTTAAGGATTTAGAAGCAACTACTTAGAGACAACTAAAACTAATTATTTCAGGTAATTTTTTTTTAAAAATAATTATAAAAAAAATGAAAATTTATTGTTTGGGAAACGGATAAGTTTATAATAAAGCAAAATTACTGTTTTATTTGGAAAAATTGTTCTTTTTTTCGCCAAATCGATCGTGGCGCTACAAAATCTTGTCTCAGAGACCTTACAAAAAAAAATCTTATTTTTCTAAGAAAAAAAAATTTAATAAAAATCATTCTTTTATGAATATATATAAGCTGTCTTCCTTTGGACCAATTTTGCTACTCCCGAGTAGTTGCGAGTAGATGGCCAAAGGAAGGCAAAATTTAATGACAGCAGTAGAAATATAACCTCAAAATAGTCGACAACAATACTGAGTTTACTCACACATAAACAGTAAAAACTGAGTTTATTCACACATAGAAAATACTGACAAATATATGACTTTTAACGAACCCGCTAAGCCATCTATTTCCAGTCCGGAAACTAAAATCCACCTACCATAAATAGTAGGCGCAACTCCTATTGAAATGTACTCATTTATTCGAGGTAGAGTAGATGATGACAGCTAGCACTACTCGGGAGGAGCAAAATTGGTCCAAAGGAAGACATATATAGTAATATAGGGTTTTCCAATAAGAGTGATATGATTTCTAAGTGACGTTTCGGCCATTTGTAATATGTCATGATCTGTCTTTTTTTTTCATTGTATTCAGGAATGTTTACAATTTCATCATGGAGTGATATACGCAAGAATAACGTTTATAAATTATTCAATTTTATTATCAAAATAATCGTTCTCCAATTGCAACTTTTCGTGCGCTTTTGTCATTTTATGGTCGTAATAATCGTCCAACTGTGCTCGCTATTCGTCGAATTGTTAAAAATTTCGAGTGTACATTTTCTTTACATAATGTTCAAGTGCCAATAGGATAAAGAACCGCTCGAAGTAAAGATAATATTGCTGCCGTTCAGGCAAGTGTTGCTGATGACCGCAATTTGTCAATTCCAAGACGTTCTCAAGAATTGGGACTGTCTAAAACTACAACCTGGCGGATTTTGATAAAGGATTTGGCCTTGCATCCGTATAAAATTGTTATCACTCAAGAACTGAAGCCATTGGACCACCGTAAACGTCGTGAATTTGCTGATTTTGTCTTGGAACAACTTCGAAAATCATCTTCTACGATGAGGCTCACTTTCATCTGAGTGGTGCGGTAAATAAACAAACTGTCGATTCATGAACACCCATTACATTCACCTAAATTGACAGTTTGGTGTAGTTTTTGGTCTGGTGGAATCATCGGTTCGTATTTCTTTCGAAATGAAGCTGGTAACACCGTTACTGTCAATGGAGAGCGGTATATATCGATGATAACCAACTTTTTATGGCCAAAATTGGAAGAAGTTGATCTTGACAATTTCTGGTTCCAACAAAACGGGGCTACGTGCCACACAGCACGTGCAACAACCGAATTATTGTGAGAAAGGTTTGGAGATTCGATTATTTCAAGAAATTGTGACATTGAATGGCCTCCAAGAAGTTGTGATTTAACACCATTAGACTATTTCTTGTGGGGTTATTTGAAATCATTGGTATTTAATAATAAACCAGACTCTCTTCAAGCTTTAGAATTCAATATTGAATGTGTTATTCATGACATACGACTTGATTTAGTGGAAAAAGTGCTCGAAAATTGGTTTCATCGAATTCGTTCCTGCAAAAGAAATCGTGGAGGCCATTTGAATGACGTCGTTTTATTCAGAACTTAATTGTATCGATTGTACTACACATTAAATAAAAAACATTTGAATTTCCTTAACAAATAGTGTTTTTTTTTAAAAGCTTTATTATATGCTATTAATATTTTTTCCTTAATGTTAACAGCTTAAAAGTAATTCAAATCAATACCAAAACGTTGAGACCAATAATTTCGCCTGCGACTGTACTCATCAATATAACGAAATCAGATCAAATTATGACCTCTTCAATTATTTCTTGCAAAAATGTTCGATGCTTTTAAGATATTTCCAGTTAGTAAGAAGCGCATTCTTTAGGAATAGATTTATCTTTAGGACTTCCTTTATAAATCAAGCAAAATAGAATGATGGGAGAGACTTGCAAAATAATAATTCCGAAACAGCCTCTTAACGTGAATGCACTTTTTGGTTCTGCTGCGATTTAATCACATCTGCTTTGGATTTACTGGAATATACTGGGAACATGCGGAGACTGAAGAACACTATGGAAATGTTCAACTTACGTAGTTTTTGTTAGAATCTGTTCGTCTTTAGACACTGATTATTACATATTGAGACTGTAGACAACTGTACAGCCGCGCATATATTTTAATATACTTATTGAAGATACGATTTATTCTAATTTATGCATGACACAAGAGCGAAGCGAGCAACTGTGAAGATTGCGGGAAAGAAAATAGAATGATTTGCATCAATGGGGCCCATCTAATAATTCAAAGTCGGCGGGAAACGCTAATGATTATTGTTTAGCCATTCAAGTACGCCGGGTGCGGTATTTGCCCGTTAAGTCATGCTTGAAAGCGTCGAAATTATCGCAGACGCTTCAATATTTACATTTAGGGAAAACTGAAAAGTTTTCGATTTTATTCTAATTCAAATCGATTTAAAATATGATGAATAGAATAAGCGCACACAATATTTACAAAATAATTTCAATAATCGTTGTCAGCGCAACCAATTCTACAAGCAAACCTACTCGTGCGTAGTTAACAGTTGACCGATTATGTACGTACATACACTCAACAAAACTATTTAATAATAATAAAAATAATAGATAAGAAAATTTAATCTTTTTGATAAGCGTTTGTTTATTTTAGACAATAACTCATCACTTTCTGACATGGAATATTTTATCAAAGTTAGAAAATTTTTTTTAAAATTTAATCAAAAAAAAAATCACAACCGACAATACTACACGGCCACGGCACGGCGTTCTTGCGCACACATAAAAGGGACAATCTATTTTTAGATAAGAATTTTTGTGCTTAAGCCAAATTAAGTGAAAAATATTCTTTTGACGAAAAATGTAATGATTTCATAATTTAATATATTAAAATATTTTTTTATTGAAATTCTTTTTTCATTTAAAATTTAACACAAACTGCCGCATTTTCTTTAAGCACCTCTCGAAGAAACAATAACTTGAAACTTACTTATTAGATTTATCAAAATCTTCAATTATTTCTTTATAGATATGTATAGAAAAAAATCCATTCACTTTTAACAAATATGATTACTAATATTTCGGTTTAATAAAAGTTTATGAAAAGTACAATATTCGTGCGATAAAAATTGAAATTTGTGTAAAAAAAAATATTATCACAGTTTTCGTAATTTCTTAGGCACTTGTCACTTCTGCCACCAGCAAACGTCAAAATGTCAACTGAAAAAAAACTCTGGCGCGCACAAATGAGAATCGTTAGAACTAAACACATGTGAACATAGCCCCGAACAAATCTTCTAGGTGAACAAAGGAAACTTTTCTAGTCGATTATAGATGGCACCAATAACATTTCAGATGACATTTCAGTAGTTATTTTTTTAAATATTATTTTTCTGTAAGAAATTTTTTGTTTGTTTGTGAAAATAAAAAAATATAATTTTATTAAATAAAAAGCTTAATATTTATTTGCAGTAAATTTATTTATTTCGAACTTTATGTACACACACACACACACAACAGTTTCAATATTTAAAAATATTTAATACAAAATCCTACTTTACATGGTAATGTGGCTATAAAATTACAATAAAAAAATAGATTCATCTGAAAAAAAAAAAAATAAATAAATAAATTTATTATCTTTTCAGATTAAAAAAAAAAAGAAAAAAAAAACAATTATAAAAATCTTAATTCACTTTAATTAAATTTTCCTAAAAAAGTTTTACTTGAAAATTTGTCCATGGATGAAAATTTTTATTTTTCAAATTACACTTAAAAATGATTTTGATAAAAGCTATAAAAATGATATTCTCCTTAAAATAGGAAATAATAAATAGTAGAACGTAAAGCTTATTACTCGTAGCAAAGCTTTTGGCATACTTTGTAATCTGCTTAGTAGATATTCCAGTTGGTGTTGATACGTAGGATAAAATTGACACGTTTTGGGGGTCGTAATAACAATAAGCTTAATAGAATATTTAACGGAATTTACTATGTTCCATCCAGCTTAGGTTATTTTACAAACAGTAAAATCTATGTTCACTTTCATATTCAGGAATGATTACGATGACAGAAAATATCTTTTGTATGATTTGTTATTCAACTTTTTTTTATGCTTTACCAAGAATATAGTTAAATATTCGTAGTAGAAATATAAGGAAATTGACAACAGGTCTCTGAGATACATGAATTTTTTACAAAACAAGATACTATCAATAAATTATTGAGCAAATGCAATAAAAAAGCTGAAAATATGTAACCATGTGCAATTTTATGAATATTCGTACCGTTGGCCTGACTTATTTCTCATAACAATTTCGAATGGTTCGGACCTTGTAAGAGCAGGATACCGTAATAACTTTAACAAATACTGTCTTAAAGTTATCCTAACATTTAGTGTTGTAAATTATTCAACTGTTGTCCGTATAATATTTCGTTTTTATTCCAATGTTGTTGTTCATGTCGCCCACTTTCGTTGAAAAACAAAAGATTTTATTACAAACCAGAACACACACTGGTCAATCTTATAGCAATTTTCTCACTCATCCTTTTTTTTTTTTGCTCATAATTTTCCCCATCTCATTTGGTTATACTTAGTAATACATGGAAAGGCAAATATACAATTTTATGTGTAGATATTTTTTTTTAATTTTCAATTATTCTCGAAAGGATAAAAGTACCAATGTTTTTATGCTACCATTTGTAAAGTTGTAATGCAAAAATGAGAAGAAAAACAAAAATGATAATTTTTTAAAAACATTCGAATAAACAACAAATAAAAAACGAGTTTAAAATAAAATTATAAATATAAATGCAAACAAATATGTTTAAATGTAAGCAGATAAAATGGAAACCTTGAAAATTATACAAAACTAATTGAACTGCATACAAAAATTGTGTGTGGGCTTTTAGTATTTTGTAGAAAGGAGTCGGTGGACTTAAAGTAAGTTTAAAGAGTTATTTTCCATTTAGTAAAATACGTGCATGAACCTATAGTATACTCTTAATAAATGGTATAGGAAACAGAGGAAATAGGCCAGTGGAGAGATGGCTGAAATGATGGTTCAAAATGCATGTTTTACGTTTAATCAACAGAATTTTCCCAAATTAGAATTTAATGAAGAGCTCGAAAAATATTTAATCTATCTACTCCAGTCCTGTTCTATACTACTCCTTCCTGTCTGCTCATTTATATTGGTTGGTTGGTTGGTTGTTTAATGGGTTAGCTGAAATATATTGACTTCCTTTTGATGTCTTTTACGTCAATTTTTTTACTCATTTCGTTGTAACATAATAAATTTGTTAATTTGAAATGTGATATTTTTAGTATTATGCAAAATGGAAAATTTAATTATTTTATCTTAATTTGATTGAGTATAGAAAAAAAAATTTAGATAAATTTAATCATATACGTATGAGTGGAGCATTTTTTTTTTTTTTTTTGTAATTGTTTTAATAAAATTATCTTTTACAACGTTGAGCTTTATTAGAAAATAGTTACTTAAAAATTATATGTAAGCACAAAAGAAAATATTTAAAAAAAAAACAAACCATTACGTTTTAGTTAAAAACAATATTTTTTGCAATTTCTTCCTACGCAATTTCTTTTAAAAACAAATTGTATAAACCAATTTTTTATGAAATGTTAATGTACATAATTCATTATTTATTAAAGAATATTATTTCTATGAGTAAACAATTGAATGAAAATGAAAGAATTTATCTTTTTTCTTTATATTATTTAAAGATAACAACGAACAATTAGATACTAAAATTAATATAACCACATTTGAGAAAGTTCGTCATTCAAGAAAAACATTCCACAGAAATTAAAGAGAATATTAAATTTTCCACAAAAAAAAAAAACAAAAAAAAGTTGGAAAAATATTTTCAAAACTTCAGCAAGAAACTTTTAGTAAATTTGAATAAATTTCTAACAAAATATGAAACGTAGGAAATTTAAAGTTGAAAATAAAATAATAGAGAAAATTTTTTTGCAAAAACATTAATTTCCATTTGATACCATTTGAAAGTTTTCTATATTTTGTTGGTATACATACGAAAATGTTATAAAATGAAATGCTTTAATAATGTTGAAAAATAAATCAAAACTAAAAATATGAAAACATTTATTTTAGCAGCTTTTAGTCTTACATATTTAAATACAAAATTTCTGAAACTGACTACCGCTTCAATATTATCTGTGGGTTGTGCGTTTTTTTTTTTGGGTGTGTTGCAATGTGTTGATTTATTCAAATTTGATCTTATTTAAATATAGTTTTATTCTGATTAAATAAATAACTTCAAAAATAGTATAGAAAAACTATTTTAAGTTTTTAGATAACCTTTTAGTAGAACTTTCAAATAATTTGAAAATACACATAGATCAAAAGATGATGGAATATTTTATTAAAGATGAGTTTTGATGAAATCTTTCAGACTAAATAAATATTTAAACATAAAAAAATATTTTGCAGGTATTTATGAAAGAATTTCATATAAAGTAGAGAAATATCCAAAAAAAAAAACGATTATAAAATTATAATATTATAAAAAAGGTGAAAAAGTATAAATTTGCTTATTTGTTTGCGGATAAAATGTTTAAGGATGGTTTTATGATTATGACAAACATTTATATCCTCAAAGAAATCTCCAAAAAAAACTCTCATATTCATCACCAACATATTTAACAGTATCCTTCATACCAACCTATTTTCCCATACTTTGAAATTTTTCAATCTTAAAAATCACCTATTTTATTATCTGTAAAGGATTGAAATTTACGAAAAAACTCCTATTAAAACGCCTTTACCCTATCCTTGAAGATATAAAAATTATCCACAATCACAATGTCATCGTGTGGCTATTTTTTATTGGGCCTTCTCTTTTGAGTGAAAAGAGTACAGTCGAGGCGTGTTCCTAGATATATCACATGAGTTTGATTGGGTGTGGCACTCTGGAGTGTTCTGAAAATTCAAGAGCTCCCTTTCTTCTACTTACCATCTTATTTTAAAATCTTGTCTTTTTCAAAGTCACTTCCAAACAGCTATTAATATATACAATAAAATTCTGAAATATACCCTATTACATCTAGTGTCCATCAAGGCAGTATTCTTTGTCCACTTCTATACAATATTTATACTTTTGATATCCCAATTAATTACAAAACTTTGACTGTTCATTTCAAATAGCATCAAAATACCTACAATCCCTTACTAAAAATCTTCCAGACTGGTTCAGAAGTTACAGAGTGAGGGTAAATGAGCAAAAAAGTGTTCATGTTACCTTCAGAACAGGCGTTCCAATTCCTCTTTAATCCAATTTCTTCTATCCAAAATTCTCCGAAAAATCGTTAATGCTCAATTCTATGCTCGTAACAAAGCTATTTATCGTGACCTAAATCTTCCCTTTGTTCGTAAGTTAAGTATTTCTCGTTATAAAAAGTTTCATTACAGACTATCCTACTACAATAATTCTCTTATAAGAAAACTATGTTCTCTTACTTTCCCTCAAAGACAAACGCCAATCGGTGTTTACTTTCACATGTGTCTCTCCTCTGCATTGTAGAGTTTCGTAATAAAATTTGCTTGTAACAATATTTATGTAGTTGTAGATACGAAAGAACTCGACACTAAGCCTCACTCTCATGAATGAGGGAATTGCGAGCACCTATCGCAAAGGCGCCGCGAACTCCATTATCGACCTGACGTTCATTAGCAGTGTCCTAACAAAAGGGGGCTGTAAATGAAAGGTCGATAAAGAGTTCACAAATAGCGTCCATAAAGCTATAATCTGGGAAATCAATAACAGTCCCAGAAGCGGGTGGCGTCAGAGACACACAAGGACGCAGCCAGTGGGCTGGAACAGCAAATGATTTGATGTGGAGACCTTCAGGTCGATGATGAGCGGATCACCAGCACCCCGGACAACAACTGCTGAGGGCATCACAGAAGAGGTAGCAGCGACCTTGGTGGCAGCCAGCGATGCGTCGATGCCAAGGAGTCGCCCAAACAACGGCCGAGCATCAGTCCACTGGTGGAACCCGACCATCGCCCTACATCGGCGAGCATGCCTTAAGGCAAGAAGGTAACACCAGTGCGCTCGTAAGCGAGACAGGGCCTCGACAGAGGAACTGAGATGGACCTACGAAGAGAAAAGGCGTCTTTTCAGAAACGCCATCAACTCGAGTAAGCGAGATTGTTGGAAGGAACTCTGCGTGGGAGTGGACCGGGATCCGTAGGGCAGACCGTATAAGACGGTCATGCATAGGATTAAAAGCCTACCCGCAACAAAACCAACCTGTCCCGACATGCTGCACAGAATAGTAGAACATCTGTTCCCGGAGAAACCTGTCCCGACTAACACCCGGAGGATGAAGAAGTAAAAATTTCCGGAGTGACCATGGAAGAACTCACAAGGGCCTGCACTAGATTGCAGAATGGCATGGCACCAGGACCAAGCGGCATACCCAACATCGCACTGAAGAGTGCAATTGCCGCCAGGCCAGACATGTTTATGCCTCATTGTCACCCTAGACATCAAGAATGCGTTTAACTCGCCCCGCTCGGACCGAGTCTCGGAGGCTCTTGAGAACATGGGGGTGCCCTACTATCTACGGAGGATGGTCAGATCATACTTCAGTGACCGACTACTGCACTACGAGACGGAGGATGAACCAGCGGAGAATGGGGTCACGAGAGGGGTACCTCAGGGCTCTGTCCTGGGCCACTCTTGTGGAACGTCATGTACGAAGGCCTACTCCATCTGGAATTACCGCCGAACACAAAACTCGTTGCTTTCGCGGACGACGTAACGGTTGTCCTTGTATCTAAACACCTGGAAGAATTGGAAGCCGCATTCTCCACCACCACCCGGAGGATAAGACAGTGGATGACATCGGCAGACCTGTCTTTGGCGAAAAATAAGACTGAGGCACTCCTTGTGAGTAGCCGGAAGAAATTAGAGACCATCACCATACGAGTAGGTGACCTCGACATCCAGTCGCTACCCTACATCCGGTATCTAGGAGTGGTCTTGGATGCCAGACTCAACTACAAGAAGCACATCTCCAGCGTCAGCAGAAAGGCATCAGCAGTACAGGGCTCGCTTTCGCGGATAATGCCCAATATCGGAGGTCCCAGGCAAATCCGAAGGCGACTACTGGCAACTGTAGTTACCTCCGTCCTGCTATACGGAGTACCAGTGTGGGCGAAATGGCTAGAGTTAACAACATACCACAAGATAATGTCATCAGTCCAGCGGCTCTCAGCGATCAGAGTAGCGTCGGCATACCGAACGGTATCACACGATGCGGTCAACGCCGTGGCATCATGCCCACTCATTGACATCCTGGCAAGAGAGCGTAAACGCCAACACCGTAGGAAGAAGGAAAAGCAGCGAAAGGTCCTATGTGAAGAGGAGAGACCCGAGAGTCTTCGCCTCTGGCAAGAGAGATGGGACAGCTCGACAAAGTGTCGGTGGACTCATCGGCTGATCCCACATGTCACCAAATGGGTCACTCGCGTGCACGGGGAAGTCGGGTATTACATCACCCAACTCTTGACTGGGCATGGATGCTTTCGGGCATACTTGCACAGATTCAAGAGAACTGACTCCCCAAACTGTCATCACTGCCGCGATGTGATCGAAGATGCAGAACACGTATTCTTCCAATGCCCCTTCTACGAGGGGAGACGGGCAGATCTGGAGAAAAATCTGGACCACTCCATCAAAACATAGTGGAGTGCATGCTGAAGAGCCAATCGGCTTGGAACAGAGTTGCAGAGTACGCGGAATCTTTAATCAAGGATCTTCGGACCACGTACGAAGAATAGCCCGCAAGGCGTCATAATATCGGGACAGTAGTAATATCAAATAAGAACGCCCCGCCGAAGTAGTATTTACAAAGAGTGCCGCCGGGGAACCATCGTTCCGGGAGCAAGGGTAGAGGTACAGGTAGGTTTTAGCGAGGTAAAAATCCCGCATAACTCGCCTGACAGGTAGAAGGTCTGCCAGGCAAGTACCTTTTGAAGATTTCCCCCTGTACGTCATTAATCTAAACTAAAATACAATATTATCGATCACCCTTCGAAATATTATACATTTCTTCCACCATTCGTAGCAGTCAATGCTGGAATACTTTAACTGAACTCACCTTCAACTCCTCGGTTACACCTGTGCATGTTGTTGATAGTTTAATAGAGTCGCCTCAAGTGTTTTTTGAACGTCGGGAATATCACACTAACTGTGATATGGTGTAGCATCCAAGTGTTTGCAATGTCCGAACCTGAAACCATGAATCCTTCTGATCAATTCAAGGACTTCTTGATAAAAAAAAAACTTGTGACCCCACAAGCGTCTTCACTTGCTCCGTCAGGTTTCGATTTTAAAGTCCTTCCACAGCTTCTGGGCCCTCCAAAAATTCCTTATGCCACCTAAAAATGTATGCTCTTAATAAGAAATGTTCGTCAAAAGCTTTTTATATAAGTCAAACTCACGGATTAACTAAGCTCAACACAAAATATGATGGCATATCCTTGCCCCAAATTTCGTTGTTCCATTTTTCATAACGTACTACGAAAATATAATTTCACTTGTTATCTATAGTTGAAGCTTGTATTGTACGTCGACGACCGATTGACTTACATGCTTTGTGGAAGAGAAGGTTTCAGATACCTCTCAGTCTCATTACTTTTCTGTCACACCTCGTAAGTATCAAAAATATTCCAAAATTCGCTTTGCAGCTTTTACCGATTTTTTTAATGATATTTTTTTAAAAAAAATTTTAATAAATAAATGCATACTAAAAATATCTGGCAATTCAAATATAAAAACAAAAATTTTCAAATAATTTTTTTAAATAGAAAACTTTTTTCAGACAAGTTAAAAGCAAAACGACAAAAAAGCTTTCTAACCCAATCGATGGTTGTTTTTTTTTCGTTACAAATTTAACATGATTAATGGCAGGATACTCGAATGTATGTGTGTGTGTGTGTAAGAATATAAATTGACATCTGATGAAGATACGAGAATATCTCAATAATATTGGATCCTTTTAATCCAAGTATGACGATATGAATGGAAAACTTTAAATGCTAGAGATCCATTGAAATTTGGTTCTACCTTGTAAATAGTTTGGTGGCATGGTTGGAATTTAAACATAAGCACAGAAAATGCAACTAGGATTGCTGTTATTATGATTCTTGCCAGGTTAAACCAAGTATAGAGAGAATGTCTTGTTTGTGTTTCGTTTTTTTTTTTTTTTTTTTTTTGAACGAGTTCCCTGAATAGTCTATGAATTTGAAGCCGTTTATCTTAAAATGCCCGTCTCTCAACTAGCACTAAAGCCAAAAGGCAAGCTAAACGAAGCATGAAATGATTTTCTGATTTGAAAAACTCATAACTTTTCCTGTCAGTTTATCCGTTTTTTTTTAAATATTTTTATTGCAACCGCACAAGAGCCATAATAAGCGAAGACTTACACAGTCACCAAACTCTATGGAAAGCTCTTTCAAAAAAGTTTCCTTTTCAAAAAATATGTACAACTCTGAAAGAAAAAAATTCTATTTAAAATCAAATAAAAATATAACTAAAAAGTCAATATTCTGCGACCCTGAGAGTAGCTAGAACAATTGAATAGTGGAAAAGTGATAAGCTCTGGGATGAGGACAGAAGTTCTTATAAATGGGAAAATCTTGGGAAAGTGTTGATAATATGGTTAGTTGAAAATTACACCGTATTTGCAATTGGCTGGGACGTAGAGGAATTAGGAAATTTTCAAAGTAAAGTTTAATTTTGAACAATTTGGCAAGAGTACTAAGCATAATAAATACGTAGGAGAAAGGGGGTAACGAATCTATTCAGAAATAAGTTGAGAGATAATACGCTTGTCAATTGGTTGCATTGGTTGCTAACCTATTTGTGAGCTTGAAATCTATGCATTTAGCATGAAAATCTGGTCATTTGCTGAAACTCAAATAGAATTACACATTCAATGCACACCTGGTTTCGTGAAAATTTCCATCCTTTCTGATAGAGAAGAAAAAAAAAACCAGCAAAATTAGAACAAGGAAGAAAACTCTTCGACTAACATACTTCATTGCTTCCAAAGAGTGTATATGGCCATAGAATGGAATTCAATGAAATAGAATTCTTCGCTCTGACTGGCTAAATCCAATGTGGTCGGTCGTCGGGTCGGAATCCAGTGTCAGGACAAAACTTTTCAAATTGTTTTCGAACAGAAAGTCGACGACATTACAACGCTTGCATTAAATTCGTAATGATCCGATTGGGGACACCGACGGAATTTATCGGTAATTTTGTTCTCGTCCTTTTTTCTCTCCCTTTGTGCACCTTAGAATTTGTGCTCCAACAAAACTAAAAATATCAAGATGAAGTCTCAGGCCTGTTATTCACACCCAAACTCAAACCACCAACCAAAAACCATAGAATCCAAACCATGATCCTATCACCATTAATTTAACTACTTATAATGCGAAACGTGTGTGTGTATGCGCTCCCAGGTAAAATAATCATTGTTTACTATAATAAGGATAGAATGGTAAGAGGGTGAAGGAGTGTATACCTTAAATATGAATGTGTAAATAAACTTTTCTTGTACTTGACTAACCTATCGAACTTGAAAATAATACCAGGATAGCGATAGACCATCTCTAAGCTTGATGATATTAAGAAAGGCAGAACCGAAATTCTGTGGGTGGTTTTGTTCTATTTATACTCGTGTAGGGTTAAGTGAGTGTGGAGGGGGGTGGGGGGGTTGGTTGGAAGGTTCTAGTGTGTTTATTATGAAAAAGTTCATGATTGGGTGGGATTGGTAGGAAGTTGAAAAGTGATGAAATGGCGACGATGAAGAAAGAGAGAGACGACTTTCGACGGTGGAGTTTTCTTGTGTTTAAACTACGTGTACGTACACACTTCTTTTCAGATACGCTATCACTTCAACAAAGTTTTGACTCTGAAATCATGAAATTTATGTAATATTGATTGATTTGATCGCACTTTATTGCCAGTGCGAGGTTCAAGTGTGCTTAAAGTCTGTATTCGTGTAGATTTGTACGTTCACAGTCATATTATAAGACACTCTTGGGGACGTTTCTATAAAGAGATATGTGCGCCCGTATTGTATATCGATAGTAATAAGTACATAGGATACTACTATTGGTAATGCTGCTATTTTTTCTTATACTTTAACAACGACAATTTTACAAACTCAATCGAACTTTTCTGAAATGGAAAAACTTTACACATAAATGTAAGACCGCAACAGCAATTTGCTAATATTCCATATTTACGTTTATATATTTTTTCCTTATTTATATCATAGAATTATGAATAATAAGTATAGACACAGAGAGGGGTTTACGTTTAATATATTACGAGTATTTTTTCTATCTTCGATATTTTGTACGTTTGTCAAAAGAATTTCGTCAAATTGCCATCACGTGTTTATTCAGATATTCTCTTATGAAAGTTAGTATGAAACCAAATAGGACAGGTTCATTAGTCTGAAAATTTATGAATTTTCAATAGAAAAAATATTATTGTATTTTGTATTATGATTCTGCAAGATTTTCTGAATATCAATATTATGCAGACAGATGAGTAGAAGAGCAAATACGTTCGATATCGATGACATTTGCAGAATTGATAATAAAATTAATGAAAAATCTTAAGGAAAAATACGAAATCTTTATAGATCGATTTAAGTGTAAATGGTAAAGAATAATATTTTTCTATATAAAAAATTTAATATATATTTAATATAAAAATAATGACAATAAAAAAAAATATCAATTCACATAAGCAACGGTTATGATTATTGAAAAGATGATTTTTAATATAAAAAATATATTTAATAAATATTTATTGTAATAAAATCAAATACTATCAAATCAACTAATAATTTTCTTTTTGATTTCTCTAAAAGTTTTACAATATATAAATAAATGTAAATTATAATCGAGTACAGAACTTTAAGATAACAGAACTTTAAGGTAAGACGATTTTCTTATAGTGAAGAAATTGACCAATTCTGGCCTTTTTTCTTTAAGTGAATTATTCAATTTATCCAACTGATGACAGTACACTTCAGAATTGATCGTTGTGTTGTTCGGTAGAAGCTCAAAATAAACGATTTCTTTGAAATCCCACCAAACAGATAGCATAACCTCTTTTTTGATGAATATTAGCTTTCGAAGTGCTTTGAGCCGGTTCATCTTTTCTACTGCAGGATCTTTTGCACTTAACATTGTTGTAGATAACCGACAGTTCTCAGTGATGATACGCTTCAAAAGTGGATTATTTTCTTGGCATTTGAGAAGCAAATCACAAACGTCAATGCGACGGCACAAATTTTTTTCCGAAGGAAGATGAGGAACCCATATGGTGAGCTTTGAGATTAAACCTATCCGTTTCAAATAATCATAAATGGTCGAATAAGATAAATTTAATCTCTCTGCGATCTCACAAGTTATTATTCGTCGGTTTGTATCAATTAATGCCTTTATTGTGTCTTCATCAGCTTCAACTGGCCTTCCAGAACGTGGAACATCTTCGAGATCAAAATTGCCAGATCGAAATTTTGCAAACCAGTTTTGGTACTGGCACTCCCTTAACATATTTTCTCCATATACAGCGGATAATTTTTTTCTTGCTTGAACAGCATTTTTACCTTTTCTATAGTAAAAAAGTAAAATATGCCGAAAATGCTGTTTTTCACTTTGCATATTTAAAAGGCTATCATCCAAAAACTACAATGCAGAATCAATCGAATCACAAGCAAGCCTTGATATATCAGCTGTCAAAATACATATGTTATGCGCCTTAAGTATGAAGTTGGTTGTGAAAAATTCAAATAAATGCTCTGTTGGGTTTTTTTTTGTTTAAGTAGAGCATTTATTATTTCCATATTACTTGCACATATTTACATGGTATTTAAAACGTAGAGCTGACATATGCTCTGTACATCCTTTGGTTATATAGTAAATTAGTTTTTAATGACTCAGTACATGAATTGCTTAAAACTATGGCTTAAAAATTATATGTGCTAGCTCGAACACTATATATTTAATTGCTTACAGACTAACCTTAATTCTAGACTTAAAAAAAAAATTAGGGAAAGGAATATTCAGTGAGAGTGGATTAAGAGTTTGGGATTTTTGGGAAGTTAAGGAATTATAAAACTGAACGTTCATAATATCACTATCTTTAGCAAAATCAGACATAATGACTGGTGAGGCATAGAGGTAATCATTGTGTAAGTATCTGTGTTGGGTGGCTTGGGATTTAATCCTTTCTATTGACTCTTGAATGAGTGGATTGGTATGGTCTATTAAATGCTGGAGAAAGTTTTTGGTTAGACCAACCATGTATGAAATAAAAGGAGTAAGATTACTTTTCTGATATTTATAGGAGTTAGAATAATGCTTGCCGTCTATTTTACGATATTTTGAAAGGCATTTCCTAATGATTGACCTTTCAAATACGTGGACTTTATTGGCATACGTTTTCGAGAAACTAAAATAGATCGGAAATGTATAGCCAATAATTGGCCGAATAAGTTGTTTATAGAATAGTAACTTTGTATTTATACTAAGCCCCTTCCGACGCCTAAGTAGGAATAGAAAGGTATGAATAGCCCTTTTGGCTTTTTTCTGAGTTAACTCAACATGTGGGACTTATTAAGATTGACTGATAAGTTCCAGTCATCATAATAATTTATAATTTTAAAAAGAAGCTCTTGCGTTCTCTTTACAGCTAATTTTGGTGATTTACTTTTGGCATAAATAAGAGTATCGTCTGCATATAATATCATTTGTGCTTTTGCGGCTGTTGGTATGTCTGAAGTATATATTGAATACAGCAAGGGACCTAATACCGAGCCTTGTGGAACTCCTTTACCTATTGTAAAGAATTCGGAAGTCGTGTTCTGATATCTGACGCAAGATGATCTATCCTGAAGAAATGAGTGAAGCAGCAGCGTAAAATATGGAGGGAAATTAAGTTTACATAGTTTGTTCACTAGTCCCTTATGCCAAACTGAGTCAAAGGCTTTGGTAAGGGAAAAAGCAACTGTTGACTCTTTATGGTTTAACCCAGTTGTGATCTCACTATGTAGTAGAAAAAGCGCATCCAAAGTTGAGTGCCCTTTCCGAAATCCGAATTGAAAGTCGGGAAGAAATTTATTTTCATTACAAAATTCATTTACCTTTTCGTAAAAGAATTTTTCTAATATTTTTCCCAAACAGGGAAGAAGAGATATCGGTCGATGTTGTTGGATGGCTGCTCTACCTTGAGTTTTCGGAATATTAAAGATTATGCCTATCTTCCAGGCTTTAGGGAAGTATAATAGAAATTGTTGATGCAGTGATTAAATATTGCTCTGTTGGGAAACAACCAATATCTTTAATACTTAAAAAATAAGAAAACTAACGAAACATTTGTAAGGTTTAAATTGTTAAATTATAGTCAATTCTTATAAAACAGAAACTATTGTATTATCGTTCGTTGCCTCTTGAGTTAATTTGGCAACGCACAATTTAACAAAACATCGTCTGGATTTTACTTAGATTAAAGAAGCACTGAATAAGCCTTTACACAAAAATTTTGTCAAAATTTTGTTAGAAATACATTCGTAAGAACGTGCGCACATGTAAAATAACAGTAGTGGCGTAAGTCAGCGGGGGTAAATTTTACATATCAATATGCGATTGAAGCGGTTCGTTTAAAACCATTTTCATATATGATGTCATTTAATGCGTAAACAAATAGATTTTTTAATATTGCGGGTTTTATTGTTTAATGGATTTAGTTTTGGAAATTTACAATAAAACAAATTGTTCTACGTTAAAATATTATTTATGTATTTATTATATGTTTTTCATTTTATTTATTTCACTATATATTATTTATTAAAACTAAAAAATTAAAATATTGATACCAAAATTGCTTAAAACCTGGGTTACTTTACTTACATGCGTTCGAATAGATTCTTCTTCTCCTACAGAGTCCATGCCCTCACATTCTTTACTGCTAATTGACTTAAAAAATAACAATAATTAAGCCAAAATTATATATCAACCGTTGTTTTTAAATTACATGTTCATTTTCCTCGGCAGCATTATTGAAGGGAAATTCAATGTTTAATGCAACGGCATCATGCATGAACTCCTTTTTAAAATGAAACAAAATAATATTTAATACAAGTATATTCGTATAAAAAATGATTTCAATTAGTTATTATTTTGCAATTATTTATTTTGTAGTATTAAAACTTACCGTGTGGCTTTTCCATATACCAAATAACACTATTATTATTAATTTTCCACTATTGAAAAAATTCGCTCCCTTAAATTTTGCACACACTTTACGTACGCCGGCACTGAACTATTTTCTAGTAAACATTGAACTGTCAACATCACATTTGTTTACATTTATTGAATGCCGAGCTTTTCACTTTTTATAAATTTTTTGAACAAAATAAATCGTTAAATAAAAATATATGTGTATGTGTAGGCACATGACAAATTAAATTTTTGTTAATTTCTGTAGTAAAAATGAAGATATCAACTAAGCAATTATTTACAAAAACTTCATTTTCTAAAATCAAAACTTCCTATTAAATGTCATTAACATAAATTACTATTTATATAAATACTTAATTTTTCGTAAATACTTCAAAATAGATAAAAATCACACTTTCATTTGCACTTTCCGATAAGTGCCAAAATAAAAACTTGAAAAATGACAAGTGAACGCAAGCACTTCGGTATGCTACCACTTTCATGGAGGATAGTGTTTTTTAAAACACTCCGAAAGTCTACAAAATTGAGGCGCTTAATATTTAAATGATATTTACGAATTAATAAATTATAAACCTTAAATTAAATTCCAGATTGTATAAAAAATAAAAATTGCTTGTTGTTGTGTTTAAATTATATATTTTTTTGCACTAAGTGAGTTAAAATGAATATAAATTATGCTTTTGCAATGCAATAAATTTATAATACAAAAACTAGATGTCAGTCCCAGATCCACTGGGATGTCAATTTCCACATACAAAAATCTACACAAAAGTATGTAAACGTTACGATTTCTCGCCGCTTCTGCAATAATTATGACAGAAAATTGCGTATACACATACATATACGAAAATCTAACGTACGGGCCTATCCAGATATTCTTTAATCTAAGCCATTCCATCTCAGGTATTGGTCCATTTGGCAACAATGCAAGTAGAACATTTCTGAATTCGACTGACGCTTCGTTGACTAAACGAAAATGCTGATATTGTAGCGATTGATCTCGTGTAAGCATCAGTCGCTTAGTAATGGTCGGGTTACAAGGGCCGAAGTACTTGTCGCTGATGTAGTGATAACTTACCTAGTCAAACATGTAGGTGACTGATATATACTACGTCCAAGCGATAAATTTGAATACCTTAATTCCTTGTTTATTATCGCATAGTGTTGGTGCACACATGCCATGTGATATGAATGACTAATGGATAACTCCGGTCTAAGTGTTATTAAACCAAGGGATTCTGGTTTCAAGAATATTTTTTTTCTTCTCGTACTAATGATTATAATACTTAGTAATGGCGCATTTCAAATTCACTTATTGAAATGTATTGATATATAAGTGCATCAATAGAAATTTTCATTATGTTCTTTACTTTCAATTTGTGTATAAAAAGGAAGATTTTTAAGAATAAAAATTCAGAATTAAAACATACTCAACCATTCCGGTCTTCTAACAGGAGCACTTAATAGTGTTTTATAGATTACAAAAAGGGTAATATAATGGTGCTCTAGCAACACTTCACTTACTATTCACTGGCAAAGACTAATTGCCTTAAAATTTAACCTGAGTCTGGGTTTAGGATTTCTCAAATATCGTTTCCTACTGTCCTTAATTTTAATATTTCTGAAAAAAACATATAAAAAAACCGCAAATATAGTGTTTTCCAAAAAAAGTGATATGATTTCTTTTAAAAAAACCACACTAATTGTTAAGGAAATTCAAATGTTTTTTATATAATGTGAAGTACAATCGATACAATTAAGTTCTGAATAAAACGTCATTCAAATAGCCTCCACGACGCAAGCTCAAATCCTTTCTTAAAATCCGCCAGGTTGTGGTTTGAGACAGTCCCAATTCTTGAGAACGTCTTGGAATCGACAAATTGCGGTCTTCAGCAACACTTGCCTGATCGGCAGCAATATTTTCATTATTTCGAGCGGTTCTTTGTTTTATTGGTACTTGAACATTATGTAAAGAAAATATACGCTCGAATTTTTTAACAATTCGGCGAATACCATAAAATGACAAAAGCGCACGAAAAGTTGCAATTGGAGAACGATTATTTTGATAATAAAATTGAATAATTTGTAAATGGTGTTCTTGCGTATATCTCTCCATGATGAAATTGTAAAACCCTATACATTCATCCTCGACATTTTCATGAATAATCGAAATGGACAGAAACTATTAAAAACAAAAGTAAAAAATTTGGAACTCCATTAGAGAGACAACAACTATCAGCTAATTTGGTTTCCTATCATTGATCCCATGTTTTGTGTTCCAGATTTTTTTATTTTTATATAAAAAAATTTTATTCTGCTCTCAAAAATTATATACTCCATAACCACCATTCCTTATTTCCTTCTCCTCTTCATGCTTAATTTTAATTTTCTTTTTATTAATTGTTTTTTTGTTGTTGTTTTGTGTCCTCCTTTCAAGATCTTAACACCTTCAGGTAAAAATGGAATGAATGCGGGTATAAGGATACTATCGTAGCGGACTTTAATCTCCCTTCCCATTATCGACAGGAAAAAAGGGGGATTTGAAACTCGAAACGATGGAGTCCTGGCATCATCAACAAAAATTCTTCTCTTAGTACTGCCGTAATTAACTGTATTTTTCTAGGTTTGTAGACCTCGTTTTCCTGGTCGACTTTCCCTCTCTCAATTCTATTCTCTCTACCATACCTGCGCAAAAATATTCATATGGATTTTTATATACTCATTTATAAGTTTATTAATTAACTTTCGATATTTACTATTAAATTAAATAAATAAAAATAATATTATTAGTATAAATTCATAAGATTTTTTATATTATAGAGCAGTTTTTATTAATAAAAAGTTCATATGAAAACTCATTAATGGAAATTAATATTTATTACTTGAACAATAAAAAAAATAGTTTTTATATACAATATTATAGTATTTAATAATTAAAAATGTAATAAAAATAATTTAAATTGTATTTCTTTTGAACAGTATTTACGAGTATTATTGTATTATTATTAGTAAAATTTGCATGGAAAATCAACGTTACTGATCATAAAAGAGAAGTCAACAAATTACAAAAAGCAATTAATTTTTAACCAATGTATTTTCGAGTATATTTTGGTAATTGTTGAATAAATTTTTATACTAAAAATTTCCATATAAACGATATCAAACTAAAAATTAATATATTCGATTATGTCTCGTATAAATTCACACTGCAAATGTAAAATGAAATGAATTTCATTAATTTGGAATCAGTTTAAATTTCAACTTTAATGGAACGTGCGTTAACCAGAAAATATTTAAATCATTAATTAGATTGGTATTTGCCATAAATGTAGTTAAGTTAAATATACTAAATATCATCAAGGGTAGTTGATATACGTTAAATATTTCATTCTATTAACCGAAGGCAGTAGCAAAAATAAAAAAATATGTTTATTATTCTGAAACTAAGATTATAGTACAAGTATTATTTTGGTATTAGATTTCGAAATGATTTATTCGAATAAGTGGGGGGGGGCATCATATTTCTTAGAAGAAAAAATAATATATTTAACGAGAAGCCTTCATATTCTATCCTTATCGAAAATTCATTATTGGCTTGTCTCGCAATGTTTTTAATACCAATAAAAGTACCAACCAGCTATTATTTATATTTTGTTACAAATAATTATTACCCATTAATCCTAATAGAACTGCAAAGACCTCTTGCATACTAACCAGTATCAAGTTTCGAAAATTTTTACTACCAGATACTAGGCCTTTTTGGTGTTTACTGTCACAAATTCAAAGATGTTATTTTGAATTCCAGTCTCAACGAATGTTCCTTTACATCGAATCGATTGGTGTACAGAAACTTAATAAGAAAAATATTAGACAATAAATACTAAATACTAAAACAAAAATGTTGACTTTTTGGTTAGTGGTGGTGTTTTGGATCAACAGCTATACGATACGAGAATAGCTGTTGATGATGGCGACAATGTCTACATTCGACTTGCTTAATCCAACCGCACTTTAGTGATATTCGCGAAAACTAATTAATTTTGTCTAGGAATTAAGTAACTGTCTTTAATTAACTCCTTTATTTTAGGAATATTTTCTCAAAAATCGTATCATTTAAAATTATCAACAGAGAAAATATTTTTGCAACTAGTTGTACTCCTTTGTCGGTATCCTTAAGTACAGTTTTGAATGTGTGCAGAATTGTTAAGTTGTAATATTAATAAATTTTAATGTAAATTTTTGTTTTTGTAGCAAACAAATTGAATTTTGTTAAAATTAACTTATTTTGAAAATGTTTAACAGAAAACTGAAATGTTTCAAAGGACATCAAAATTTTCACAACGAAAATGAAAGTCACTAATGAGCTGTGAAATATTTATTTATATAAACGAGGATCATTCGACAAGTACTTAGCCTACAAAAGAAAAACGAAAATTTTGGAAAGGTGGCAATTTATTTTTCCACATAATCTCCTTCAAGCTCGATATACTTGGCCCAGAGATGCTCTAACTTTTTTAACCCGTCCAAAAATACATTTTCTCGAGGTGGCCATTTATTTTTCCACATAATCTCCTTCAAGCTCGATATACTTGGCCCAGAGATGCTCTAACTTTTTTAACCCGTCCAAAAAAAATACGCCATCGAGGTGGCGACAATGACCTCCTCATTCGACCCAAATCTATACCCGGCGAGTGATTTTTTCTGGTTTGGAAACAAAAAGTAGTTACAGGGGGCCAAATCTGGAGAGTACGGTGGATGGGGTAGCAATACGTAGCGCAATTCGACCAATTTGGCCATGGCGACGGCGGAGGTGTGAGCCGGCGCGTTGTCGTGGTGGAACAGCACTTTCTTCTTCGCAAAGCGGGGCCGCTTTTTCTTCAATTCGACGTCAAATCGGCTCAATAAGTCAGCATAGTATCGCCCGGTGATTATTTACCTTTCTCGAGGTAATCGATGTGGATCACACCTTGTGAATCCCAGAACAACGATTCACCTTGTGAATCACCTTTCCGGCCGATCGAACAGTCTTCGACTCCTTCGGAGCACGTTCACCGGGTGAAGTCCACTGTTTCGACTGTTCCTTGGTCTCTGGTGTGTACCAGTGAATCCATGTTTCGTCGACGGTCACGAAACGACGCAAGAATTCCGCTGGAATGCGCTGAAACAGCGCCAAACACGTCGCCGATGTGGTCTCAAGGTTGCGCTTGTTTTCCGGTATGAGCAAATGCGGCACCCATCGCGCCGACAGCTTTTTCATGCCCAGTTCGTCATGATGCACCGTTCCTACTGCGATGCCCACAGTCTCAGCTATCTCGTAAGCCTTCAATCGACGGTCTGCCAACACGAGATCGTGGACTTTTTAAATGTTTTCCTCCGTAGCAGCCGTTTTCGGGGCACCTAGGCGTGGCTCATCAAAAACCGACGTGCGGCCACGAACAAACTCGTTTAACCAATTCTTGACGGTCGCCATCGAAGGAGAAGAGTCACCATACACAGCATCCAAGCGATCTTTGATTTCGCTGCGCGTTTTCCCTTCCAAAAACAAGAATCTAATCACCGAACGATATTGTTCTTTTTCCATTTTTGTGCAACCGACCGACACGCTCGCTTTCAAAGGCTCTCAAAACAAAACTAATGAAGGGAATCGACTGAAACTTTGGCAGTAGGCTACTAAAAGAATGTACTGCACAATTGGTAAATTTCTTTTATGACAGCAGTTCCATCGGGCGGTGAGGCTAAGTACTTGTTGAATGACCCTCGTATATTATATATGATCAATTATAAAAAAGGATTTTTATTCGGTAAAATATTTTGTTATGGATATAATAAATAATATATGTTATATTAGATATTGAGCCATATACCACATGTGTAAGGCATTATACAGGATTATCCATTTTTGGGTTTAAAAAGTATAGCAATATCATTTAAAAGGTAGAAATAAATTATAATAATCAATAAATTATTTATTTATAACAAAAACTGCCATTTTATATTATTAATAGAAAAATTACGAAACAATGTGTTAAAATTGAATTTTGATGCTGATTTTTTATTCAAAATTTTCTTCATCAACGAAACTTCTTTCTCGTTCGGTGGATGCATTATTCAACAAAGCTTTACTCACAAATTACTGTAAAAGAGCTTTTGTTTAAAAAAAATGAATGTGGGGGTGCATTTTGGTCCGAAGATTTTATTGGGTCATATTTCTTTGAAAATGAACAACGGGACACCGTTATAGTCAATTATGAGCGCTAAAGCCATAACATAGCCGACTTAATTTTTAATCTAAAATTAAAGATTTTTATCTGAATTACATGTGATTCTAACATAAAAGCACCATCATTCAAACAACATGACAAATTTTGAACTTTACTACGCGTAAAGTTCCAAGGACGTGTACTTGCAAGATTCAGTATGTTAATTGCCCTCCAAGATTATACGATTTGACACCGTTAGATTTTTCTTATAGAACTACATAAAAAATTATGTTTAAATGGACAATCTGTCAGCTTTTGATCATTTTAATATCAACATCCGTCAATTAATGGCTGAATAACAGGCCAAAATGTGTGAAAAAGTCATTAAAAATTATAAGGGTTATATGATAAATACCTAATCCTTCGTATGATATGATACTATTACTATTAAAACAATTCCATTTTTCGTTTTTATAATCTTTTATAAGAATTCTATCAAATTTTCAAATATATGCGTCATTTAGTTTGCGAGTGACAGCTCCTTGAAGCGAACTACTTTTGTGATTTTACAATAATGGAAAAAATTGAATATCGAGCAGCTATAAAATATTTGTAAATGACAAAGAAAATAAATGATTAGATAAAAGCGGAACTCAAAAAAGTTTAAGGGCACTCTGTATCTTCTTTATCGATCATAAAATATTATACAGCAGAATTTAAACGCGGCCGTACAACCATTTTTGATGACGAACACCCAGATCGCCCAAAAAAGGTCAATACTTAAGAAATGATGCACAATATTAAATTGAAAAACCCTCGATTGAAAGTGAATAAAATAGTTGATATGAAATTTTGGGTGCCTTACTACCTACTGAGGATGGTCAGATCATACTTCAGTGACCGACTACTGCACTACGAGACGAAGGAGGAACCAGCGGCTCATGAGGTCACGGAAGGGATACCTCAGGGCTCTGTCCTGGGCTACTCCTGTGGAACATCATGTACGACGAACACAACACTCGTCGAATTGCCGACGAACACAACACTCGCAGCCTTCGCGGACGACGTAGCGGTTGTCCTTGTATCCAAACACCTGGAAGAACTGGAGGCCGCATTCTCCACCACCATCCGGAGGATAAGACTGTGGATAACATCGGCAGACCTGTCTTTGGCGGAACATAAGACTGAGGCACTCCTTCTGAGTAGCCGGAAGAAATTGGAGACCATCACCATAAGAATAGGTGACCACGACATCAAGTCGCTACCCTACATCCGGTATCTGGGAGTGGTCTTGAATGCCAGACTCAACTACAAGGAGCACATCTCCAGCGTCAGCAAGAAGGCATCAGCAGTACAGGGCGCGCTCTCGCGGATAATGCCCAATATCGGAGGCCCCAGGCAAATCCGAAGGCGACTACTGGCAACTGTAGTTACCTCCGTCCTGCTATACGGAGCAGCAGTGTGGGCGAAATCGCTAGAGTTAACAACATACCGCAAGATAATGTCATCAGTCCAGCGGCTATCAGCGATCAGAATAGCGTCGGCATACCGAACGGTATCACACGATGCGATCAACGTCGTGGCATCATGCCCATCCATCGATATCCTGGCAAGAGAGCGGGAATGCCAATATCGTGGGAAGAAGGAAGAGCGGCGGAAGGTACCATGTGAGGAGGACAGACCCGAGAGACTTCGCCTCTGGCAAGAGAGGTGGGATAGCTCGACGAAGGGTCGGTGGACTCGTCGGCTGATCCCAGATGTCACGAAATAGGTCACTCGCGTGCACGGGGAAGTCGGGTATGCTTTCGAAGATGCAGAACACGTGTTCTTCCAATGCCCCTTATACGAGAGGACACGGGCAGAACTGGAGAGAAATCTGGACCATTCCATCAGTCCAGGAAACATAGTGGAGTGCATGCTGAAGAGCCAATCGGCTTGGAACATAGTTACAGAATACGCGGAATCTATCATCAAGGTACTTTGCACCACGTACGAAGAATAGCCCGCGAGGCGTCATAACATCAGCACAGCAATAACATCAAAAAGAACACCCCGACGAAGTAATATTAACAAAGAGTGCCGCCGGGGAAGCATCGTTCCGGAAGCAAGGTTAGAGGTGCAGGTTAGGTTTTAGCGAGGTTAAAATTCCGCATAACTCGTCTGACAGGTAGAAGATTTTTCCAGGCGAGTACCTTTTGAAGGTTTCCCCCTGTACCTCATTAATCTAAACTTCAAAAAAAAAGATTTAACTCTTCTATTTCTAAATATGAAAAAAATGACCCGGCGAAAAAAGATTTAGCTCAAACGATGAGGTGATTGTTGATGCAAATAATTATTTTGAAGGCTTAGAAATATCGCATTATTTAGATGGCATAAATAAATATAAAAAAATTGTGAACTAAGTATATCGAATTAAAAGAAGAATATGTTAAAAGTTATAAATGAATTTTATAAAAACAATTTTCTTTACTTGTCAAGGCCAGGTATTAATCATACAACCACCCTACTTCAAAATGAATGAGACGTGCAAGATATCGTATGACATTGTAATTATTTGAATAATATTATAGTTTACTCATAATGATAAAGTTTAAGCAATATAATCAAAAAATATTTACTAATATCTAAATTTTAAATGTATTTTATTTATTTTTAATTTTTAAAATACAAATTAGATAACTCTTTCTTAAAGAGGTAAATCTGTAAGAAGTTGTGTCTTTTTTAATCATATTGTACAAATTTTCTTTTGGGTAAGGAAAGCTTGTCTAACAAATAAAAATCGATTGATAAAATCAAAAAAAAAAGTTTGATTTTACAAGAAACCAATTTACAAAATATAAAGTATCTTACAATAAAAGCTTATGCTTCAAAATACTATTTATCAAAATAATCTGTGTTATTATTTTGCCTGGAAAATAACTTAACAACAATTGTATTAATATTTTGATTATTTATATTTACAATATATTTTTGAATACAAATGCCATAAATGAATAATTATACAATAATAAAATTATTTGACATTTCAATAATTTATCGTACTTTTAACCTTTATATTGTTTAAATGCTAAACGACATAATTTATTTAAATACGATTTATTACTATTACTAAAATCAAATTCAAATATGATTGATATTTTCCACAAAATTTCAAAACAATCAATTTGAATGGATAATTTTTGAAATTTTCAAAATGAATCCATCATTTTCGATAACAATAATAAATTTATTTATTTGAATTGGACTTTAAGTACATTGGAATAGAATTTTAATTCATAATCAGTTTATATTATAACATTTGCATAATTTTATTTTGGAATTTATATAAAGAATGAGCTTTAAATTAAAATGATATATGACTTCTTGCAAGAATATTGTTCAATAAAGAGAGATTATTTTATAAATATTTGCAATCCTTTATGATAAATAATGAACAGTGATTATGGATTTTCTTTGGAATAAAATATAATAAAATTGACCTTTTTATAAAATAATTAAATATAAAAAATTACTAGTATTATTCCTACAACAAGATTGAAGAAATTTTTTGTATAATATGACAAACAGACACAAATGACATTTTTTTTGTTGAAAAATTATAAGAATTTCTTAAAATATCAAAAAGCATTAATGAAAATGATTCGTTTTATTTTTATTTATTTAAATTTTATTCTTATAATGTTTAAAATATTCTTATATAGTTATGGAAGAAATTATTTATTTTTAAATAATACTAAAATATATTAATTTAAGTACTATTTGATATAGACGAAAGAACAGTAATTCCTAAAAGAGAATGATATCTTTTTAAGAGACAAATGAATCAGTAAATCTTAACGAAACCAAATTGTCATCGTTAAACTTTAGTTTAAGCTTCAATGGAATAATACCACAAATCAATTTAATGGATGTGATCTATATTGTCCCTTTTTTTTTTATTATATTGTAGAAAAAATCTCTTTGACTTAGGAGTATAAAAACACAATAATTCAGTTGGTTAAACGATTTCTCAGTTGGAAAATCTTATAGTACCAATAAAAAATAAATCACGTATCTTTTACCAAATTTATAATACATAATACTAAATAGATTAGAAAATTGTATAAAAGAAAGTAAATTTTCTTCTTTTTATATTACCTTTTTTAGGGTTGATCAATTTTCATTAAACTCTCTTTATTATAAAAAAAAATTCCTTTACAAAATTTTGTATATTTGAAACTTTTCTTTTTTTATAATTTTTAAATAAAAATAGAATTTTTTTCATATTTTTATAATTTTTTGATGAAAATTGAGGAATAGACTTGTTATAGAAATTTTAGTATAAAGACTGGGATCATTGAGAGGGGTTTGGCAACACTGTGCGGTTTTTGCTCCCCATAAATATTGGACATTAGTCCTTTTTAGAGGTGCAGTGAAAGTTTCCACCTCATCGAAACTAGCCGATTCTAGTGAAGTTGTCTTTTTGTAGTGCGGAATTTATGTGGTCAGATTTTCTCTTTGAAATGTTCAGAAAAAAGGGGTTTTTTACCAAGAATACACTTGGACCATCTCCTCGCTCAGAATGACCTTTCTACTTAAAAAACTGATGAAAATATGGAGCAAGTGAATACTCTTGCGAGGTGACACCGTCGATTAATAATAAAGCTGACGAGTTCTATCGTATTATTATGGTAATATGGAAATTTTAAGAATGTAAAGTTCAACAGGAGTATGACCAGTGATGACTATACTCAGAGAACACCTTTTTTTTGATAGGCATGCTTGTCGCTAGCAAAGTAGTGCTCTCATATCTACCATAACAAAAATAAAATCCTGCCTGGACACTTAGGGGTAAATAGAGACACCTAAGGGTCTTCATTTCTCTATGAGAGAGGAAAAGCGAGAGAGAGAGGGAGAAAAAAAAACGCAGAAAAATAATGAGCTTAAATAAAAAATTAATATTTTGAAAATAAATATTTAGGGAGAGAAAAACCCAAAGCTGGTGGGGGGGGGGTGTAGGTAAAGGCCAATATAAGGAAGGTATTAACATTAGAAAGGCAACAAAAATTTTTTAAAAGCCTAACGAGGGAGAAGCGAGTCGACGGTGAATGGGAGACACTTTGGTGTAAAGATCTACTCTCTGGCCATTCCCCGAATCCTTCCATCGACACTCCTCGCCCAAATATTTTTAGAGTGCACGTAATTCGGCGACACTGATCACTCCTACGATACCGAAGAATTAAGAAAATAAGGGTTGTTTTTCTTTTTAAGTTAAAAAAAAACGCCGTGAAAGGGAATATTTCCTGTTATGAGGGTCATTCAACAAGTACTTAGCCTCACCGGCCGATGGAACTGCTGTCACAAAAGAAATTTACCATCGTGCAGTCTTTTAGTAGCCTACTGTCAAAGTTTCAGTCGATTCCCTTCATTAGTTTTGTTTTGAGAGCCTTTGAAAGCGAGCGTGTCGGTCGGTTGTACAAAAATGGAAAAAGAACAATATCGTTCGGTGATTAGATTCTTGTTTTTGGAAGGGAAAACGCGCAGCGAAATCAAAGATCGCTTGGATGCTGTGTATGGTGACTCGTCTCCTTCGATGGCGACCGTCAAGAATTGGTTCAATGAGTTTGTTCGTGGCCGCACGTCGGTTTTTGATGAGCCACGCCCAGGTGACTTGAAAACGGCGGCTACGGAGGAAAACGTTAAAAAAGTCCACGATCTCGTGTTAGCAGACCGTCGATTGAAGGTTCACGAGATAGCTGAGACTGTGGGCATCGCAGTAGGAACGGTGCATCATATTCTACACGAAGAACTGGGCATGAGAAAGCTGTCGACGCGATGGGTGCCGCGTTTGCTCACACCGGAAAACAAGCGCAACCGTGAGACCACATCGGCGACGTGTTTGGCGCTGTTTCAGCGCAATCCAGCGGAGTTCTTGCGTCGTTTCGTGACCGTCGACGAAACATGGATTCACTGGTACACACCAGAGACCAAGGAACAGTCGAAACAGTGGACTTCACCCGGCGAACGTGGGGTAGTGTTGCCAGTAGCGATGTAAAGTATAAATTCCGCACTAAAAAAAATTTAATAAAACTGCGGCTGCGCCTACCACATGACCATCTCCATTAACAAATTTTTGTGAAAAAAGGGATTTCCATGTTTTACTATATCATTTTTCATTTGATCTAGTTCAGTGCGACCTACTAACGACTCTGTTAGATGTTCAAAAAAGGGGAAATTTGACGCACGGTGTAATCGAAACTAAAGGCACTTTGTTCATTTTTAAAAATCCACCGTAAACTAAATATCATAGATGATGAAAATTTTGCCATTTTTTTTTTTTGAGCAAAACATGACTTCTGCAGAAGTTTTTTTTAGTCACTTGTGGATTATCAGAGTCTTGTTTTGGGCAATTTTGCTTGTTGACCTTATCGATAGAGCAAGAAATAAGCTTCGGCGCTGAACAAAATTTTATTCGGAAAGGTGACTTCTGCGGAATAACGACTTTTTAAAGAAGTTTTCACAATTTAAACGCCTTTTTCCATAGTTAAATGGCCGATAATTTAAAATAACTATGCAAATACTTTTTCGGATGACATATATGTTTGACAGCTGTCAAACTAGAGGGCTGTGCTTTCCGAACCATAAAATAAATACCCAGTTAATTTGAAGGGTATAATATTGATCTATATATAAAATAATATCAAATTGCCAACAAATCAGTCTTATTACTTTTCAACCATATCTCATATATACGTATAGAAATGCCTTCTAACGAGATCATGTTAACATTTTTCGTCAGAAATTTCGACAATATTGAGTAACAAACAAAAGATGTTGGTAAGCAAATTTTTAATAGTGATATTCCTATAAATATAAAACCAAAAGTATACAAAAATTACTTATAAATCATTTATGGAATAAAAAGGATATATGCACAGTGTCATATTTCTCTATTTTTATAAGCTATCATATTTTACATGCTATTCGTGTAGCTGATATTGATGATAGAATATCAAAAAAAAAAATCCTTCTAAGAATAGTAATTTTATTATTAGTAATAGAATATTTTGAAATAAAATTTTTCCTAAGAATACAAAACAAATATGGTATGTACATTCCTGTTTTGCTAATATGATCTACTCGTATTTATCCAATAGAGAATTTATTAGATTTATCTTATCATGTATCCAAACGGAAGAGATGTGAATTTGTATATCACGTAAAAGGACAAGAAAGAACACGTGGAAAATATTACGATGGAATCAAAAATAGCAGCGGTTCAAATTTCATGACTCTCGTGTCACTATAAATATTGTCGAGTTTGTGGTAAATCATTGTTTACATATAGTTTCATGTTACCATCGTTAGTATCATTTGGAAGATAAAAGAAATCGTTTCCAATAAGTAGTAAATCATTATTGCAGTGCATCCATCACACAAGACATAAAGTGTTTTTCGCATTTTGATATTTTTTGGTTTGGTTGTGTTTTGTTTATTATAAAAAAATCCTTGAAGGTTCCGTTTATCTGAAAATAATTTGTAGCAATTTATTGGAATAAAAATCAGAAGTTTTTCACTCGTTATTCTTGGATATGTGAGAGGTAAGGACTAAAAGAGGCAAAGAAATATTGGGAAAGTATGAAAGTTTAGGAAAAAATGTGTGTGCGTAGAAATGATGGTGTCCTTAGATCGAACGAGTTAAGAATACTCATGGCTAGTGACATGAATCCATTTAGCCACAATACTATGGAAATAACCTTGATGCCAGGGCTGAAGCTATAGAAGATGGTTCGGCACTAGATTTATTCCCATTACTTTGCAATTTTCTACGTGATCTCATTCAATATTTGGTTCACCTTTCAAAAACTAGAAGTATTAGATATGCTCATGGAATTCCCAAGTGCAATGTTTCAGCATTTTACTGGAAATATAAAGAAAAATATCATAAACAAAAAAAAAAGGAAGTAAAAGCAAATAATAATACGACAGTCAGACGATAAGGTAATATTCTACAGGTGCGTATGGGATATGCTTTGAATTAAATTTATTTCGAAAATATAGAAAGTTGTAAAAAATATATTTTAAGAATACCATATTGTCAAAGGAGTTTACGGACAAAATCTGAGCTTGTAAATTTACAAAACGACTATAAGACAAATTCAATATTTTATTATATTATTCATAAATAATTTTTTCTTTCATATGTTATTTTTATCGGATTGTCCTTTCTCTGTAAATTTGTATTCTTCGGATTTCTGTGCCTATATACACATACGTGTATATATTTCTTTTTGCCTACTAAATTAATGATTTTATATATCCTAAAAGTTGGTTTTATGTTACCATACAATTTTGTTTTTATTTTTAATAATTTATATTTTAAATATTTTTGTTTAAATAATAAAAAAAAAAATGTTTATTAAAAACTTTTTATAAATGTATAAAAATAGAGAAAAATGGGTGGAATACAGAATTATCCAGTTTATAGTTTCAAAAGTACATGTTTATCATTTGACAATTGTTAAGTATTTATATTATTAATAATAATAATTAAAAAGTTAAAGAATTGCCATTTGATATTATATATCAAAATTATAATTTGTTTACGAAATTGTTTATTCGTAGCCATGTTTTGCTGATTTTTCGGTGTGCCTATTTCTTACTCGGTGGATACGTCAATAAGCAAATTTTTCTTATACAGGGCTTTGGAAACCTATAATTAACTATATAAAAGCCATCGATTCCTTGAAAATTTGACTATTACATGTGTATTTTAGTCAAAAATACAGGAGAGCCTGTTACCGTCAGTTCTGAGCAGTATGACCATAAGATAATCGATTTTTTGTAAAGCTTAACTTGAATATTTTAGCCTGAATCATATTTGGTTTAAATAAAACAATGCTTCAAGTTACATAAGATGGAAAATTTTGGCTTCATTGCGCGAAACGTTCTTAGGACGCGTAATTTTGAAATTTGTTAATATCAGTTGGCTTCCAAGAACTTTAATGTCCTTATTCTATTATTGGAAGAAACACCTGAAAAATCCATTATAGCACTGTCCCAAAAACTGCACGAAAAATAAGTGCTACGAACGATCATCTGTTAAGCGAAGAAAAAAATATGCTCATAAAACCGATACAAATGTAATTACAAAATTTGTTAAAAGGGAAATAGATATACCAGAAGTATAAGCTTAAATTCGCGGTTTGATCATACATGGCGTGAGTGAGCGTATTAAGCTTCCATGGGCACGCTATACTTTTTGTTATGAGTTTGACATCTGTCAATATTAATCAGTGCACATTGTCAGCAATTTCTTACAACAACATACATTTTTCCTTTGGTAATCATGTCTAGTTTTATGCCAGAAAAAGAGCATATGCGGGAAGCTCTGCTTTTCTGCTTCAATTTGAAGAAATCGGCTACCGAAATGCATCGAATGCTTATGGAGGCCTATGATGACAGTGCTTTATCGGAAACAACATGGCGAGATTGGTTTCGTCGGTTCAAAGACGATAATTTTGACTTGTGGGACAAGAAGCGTGAAAATCGTCCTAGGAAGGTTGTGGACCATCAATTGCAGGCTCTTTTGGACGAAGACGATACCCAATCGCAAAAAATGCTCGCGGAGCAATTGGGTGTTACTCAACCAGCCATTTCCATGAGGAAGATTGAAGAGATCGGAAAATGGGTGCCGCATGAATTGAACGATAGGCAGATGGAGCGACGCCAAAACACATGCGAAATCTTGCTCGCCAGACAAAAAAGAAAGTCGTTCCTGCATCGCATTTTGATATATTTCAAGAATCCTAAACGCAAGAAATCGTGGGTTGATCACGGCCAACCATCAACATCTTCCCCAATACCAAATCGCTTCGGACGGAAGACGATGCTGTGCGTTTGGTGGGATCAGCAGGATATCGTCTACTATGAGATCTTGAAACCTGGTTTAACTGTCAATGCCCACCGCTACCACCAACAACTGAACAAATTGCACCGTACTCTGCGTGAAAAAAGGACGGATTATCAACAAAGGCATGACAAGCTGATTTTCCTCCACGACAACGCACCATCGCACACGTCAAAAATGGTCCGAAACTACTTGGAGACACTCAACTGGAAGGTGCTACCCCACCCCGCTTATTCACCAGACCTGTACCCTTCCGACTACCACCTGTTTCCGTCGATGGGCCACGCGCTCGCTGAGCAGCACTTCGATTCTTACGAAGACGTCCAGAAATGACTTAATGAGTGTTTTGCATCGAAAGGGAAGGAATTTTTTTGGCGTGGTATCGACAAATTAACCGAGAGATGGGAAAAATGTGAAGCTAGCGAGGGCAATTACTTTGAATAAATTTGTTTTTGCTTTCAATAAAAAAAAACATGTGTTTAAAAAATTTTTAAAAACCAAACAGCGGTTTTAAGCTTATAAACGTGGTAATTTTGCATATCCAAGAATAATATTTGAAAATATACACCACACAAAATGTAAAGTTTATTTGTATAAAATATTATAAGAATCTTTAAATTTATCTACAAAATTTAACTTTTAAAAAATTAAAAAATAGATTCAAACTATTATAAATAAATTTTTAGATACAAAAAATTTTATGAATAATTAAAGTCGAATTGTCCTTTCTTTTGAAAACAAAAATCCATAAAAAAACCAATATTCTTATATATTCGGATCAAATCAAAGAAATATATACACGTATGTGTATATATTTCTTTGATTTGATCCGAATATATAAGAATATTGGTTTTTTTATGGATTTTTGTTTTCAAAAGAAAGGACAATTCGACTTTAATTATTCATAAAATTTTTTGTATCTAAAAATTTATTTATAATAGTTTTAATCTATTTTTAATATCAAATTTTGATACGGTTATGTCTTTTTTCTTAAATTTTAAGATACTTTTTAATATTTTTGATCTCGAAAATAGATATTTTTTTATTAAAGTTAAATTTGTAGATAAACTTAAAGATTCTTATAATATTTTGTACAAATAAACTTTAAATTTTGTGTGGTGTATATTTTCAAATATTATTCTTGGATATGCAAAATTACCACGTTTATAAGCTTAAAACCGCTGTTTGGTTTTTTTTAAAATTTTTTAAACACATGTTTTTTTTATTGAAAGCAAAAACAAATTTATTCAAAGTACATGCCGTCGCTAGCTTCACATTTTTCCCATCTCTCGGGCAATTTGTCGATACCACGCCAAAAAAATTCCTTCCCTTTCGATGCAAAACACTCATCAAGTCATTTTTGGACGTCTTCGTAAGAATCGAAGTGCTGCTCAGGGAGCGCGTGGCCCATCGACGAAAAAAGGTGGTAGTCGGAAGGGTACAGGTCTGGTGAATAAGCGGGGTGGGGTAGCACCTTCCAGTTGAGTGTCTCCAAGTAGTTTCGGACCATTTTTGACATGTGCGATGGTGCGTTGTCGTGGAGGAAAATCAGCTTGTCATGTCTTTGTTGATAATCCGTCCTTTTTTCACGCAGAGCACGGTGCAATTTGATCAGTTGTTGGTGGTAGCGATGGATATTCACCAGATTTCAACATCTCATAATAGACGATACTCTGCTGATCCCACCAAACGCACAGCATCGTCTTCCGTCCGAAGCGATTTGGTATTGGGGAAGATGTTGATGGTTGGCCGTGATCAACCCACGATTTCTTGCGTTTAGGATTCTTGAAATATATCAAAATGCGATGCAGGAACGACTTTCTTTTTTGTCTGGCGAGCAAGATTTCGCATGTGTTTTGGCGTCGCTCCATCTGCCTATCGTTCAATTCATGCGGCACCCATTTTCCGATCTCTTCAATCTTCCTCATGGAAATGGCTGGTTGAGTAACACCCAATTGCTCCGCGAGCATTTTTTGCGATTGGGTATCGTCTTCGTCCAAAAGAGCCTGCAATTGATGGTCCACAACCTTCCTAGGACGATTTTCACGCTTCTTGTCCCACAAGTCAAAATTATCGTCTTTGAACCGACGAAACCAATCTCGCCATGTTGTTTCCGATAAAGCACTGTCATCATAGGCCTCCATAAGCATTCGATGCATTTCGGTAGCCGATTTCTTCAAATTGAAGCAGAAAAGCAGAGCTTCCCGCATATGCTCTTTTTCTGGCATAAAACTAGACATGATTACCAAAGGAAAAATGTATGTTGTTGTAAGAAATTGCTGACAATGTGCACTGATTAATATTGACAGATGTCAAACTCATAACAAAAAGTATAGCGTGCCCATGGAAGCTTAATACGCTCACTCACGCCATGTATGATCAAACCGCGAATTTAAGCTTATACTTCTGGTATATCTATTTCCCTTTTAACAAATTTTGTAATTACATTTGTATCGGTTTTATGAGCATATTTTTTTCTTCGCTTAACAGATGATCGTTCGTAGCACTTATTTTTCGTGCAGTTTTTGGGACAGTGCTATAATGGATTTTTCAGGTGTTTCTTCCAATAATAGAATAAGGACATTAAAGTTCTTGGAAGCCAACTGATATTAACAAATTTCAAAATTACGCGTCCTAAGAACGTTTCGCGCAATGAAGCCAAAATTTTCCATCTTATGTAACTTGAAGCATTGTTTTATTTAAACCAAATATGATTCAGGCTAAAATATTCAAGTTAAGCTTTACAAAAAATCGATTATCTTATGGTCATACTGCTCAGAACTGACGGTAACAGGCTCTCCTGTATTTTTGACTAAAATACACATGTAATAGTCAAATTTTCAAGGAATCGATGGCTTTTATATAGTTAATTATAGGTTTCCAAAGCCCTGTATTAGAAAAATTTGCTTATTGACGTATCCACCGAGTAAGAAATAGGCACACCGAAAAATCAGTAAAACATGGCTACGAATAAACAATTTCGTAAACAAATTATAATTTTGATATATAATATCAAATGGCAATTCTTTAACTTTTTAATTATTATTATTAATAATATAAATACTTAACAATTGTCAAATGATAAACATGTACTTTTGAAACTATAAACTGGATAATTCTGTATTCCACCCATTTTTCTCTATTTTTATACATTTATAAAAAGTTTTTAATAAACATTTTTTTTTTTATTATTTAAACAAAAATATTTAAAATATAAATTATTAAAAATAAAAACAAAATTGTATGGTAACATAAAACCAACTTTTGGGATACATAAAATCATTAATTTAGTAGGCAAAAAGCTTTGATTATCATAATTTTTTATTATAGTTTTTTTCAATAACAAACTAGAAATAATATTACATAGTTACTTTATGTAACTAATAGTATTTTTTTGTTTTTCAAATAAACTTTTGTGTATATTATACCATTAACTATTTACGCAAATTTATAAGAAAAAAGCTTCAATAAAATTTCTACCCCAACAATTGTAAATTTATATAAGTGAGACAGGATGAATCTTTTTAAATGAATATTACCTTAAAATATACCTTAAAATATTAAAAACGTCTATCAATTTTCTCATAAAAAAATAAGATACATAATAAAGACTTAATAATAAAAAAATCTAAAATCTTCCAGAGTAATCTTTATATTCGTATTTGGACAAAAATCCTTTTCCCTTTCATGCACAGTCATAGAATTTTATTCATTTTGCGGTTTATTTTTTACTTTATCCTTTTTTTGGGCCATTGATGTTAATATTTTCGGTGTCCATAATCCTTTTTTTGTGAAAGTACAAAAATCTGTATGCGATAATAATCATAATAATAATAAAAATAAAGACGAAAATAACAAATCTAGTATGGCCGATGTACAAGCGTGCAGGGCGCGTCTACAGTGTGCACTGTAATGTATTGGCACGCTGCAGTGTATTAAATTTATTAGTAGGCTTAGATGTGAATTGATAAGTTTACGTTAGATTGTACGTTTATTAGTTTTTCATTACTCAATGAGATGCTGAGCTTAAAATCATTGGACGTTACACCCTTAATTGGAGTAAAGGATAAAGATCAAAAAAACATTTTGATCTTCATTCTTACCTCCAGTTAAGGATGTAATTTCCAATAATTTTAAGCTCAGCATCTCATTGTGTACCTTTTGCATGCTACAATGACTATCCTCACATTTTCCAGTTTCTGGAGTTGTTACAATATTAGTATCAGATATTGATTTAGAAATATCTCCAGCACATGTTCAAAAAGACACTACAAGGCACTTTTCCCTTTAAAATAGAACGGAGGAAGAACAAAAAAAAAATGTAAATCGGATAATATAGAAGGTCTTCAAGAGGATTCCATTCTATCGATATGCATGCAAATAATATATGGCTAAAGGATCTCCATATGGAGCAGTAGCCATACTCATGGTTATCATTATGAATTGACTTGATGGAGCCGGAAATTACCCTACAATATGAACATATGCACAATCATGGGAACCGTATTACACGGCATCTTTAATGCGAAAATCCATTTTCCATATTTTCCTTTCCATTTAGAACGGATAAAAGAAAAGTAATGCGGGAATTTTCACAGTCACAGGATTCATTTTATGGTCTGTTTTCAATAAATACGAACGAACCTTTCCATCACTTTAGATTTTCTTGGGCTGAATATCGAATTGGAAAAATGCATTATTAAAAAATCAAATCAGTTGATTTTTCTATAAATGAATTTCATTTAAACAAGTTGAAAATTCTTTTCATAAACAATGCACTTTTATACATAAAAAACAGTTTTTACGACATTTTTTTATGGGAAATCTGCATTGCTTTTGCCCAATAAAGTCTGAATGAAGCGTAAAAGTATTTTTGCCTTTTGCCATATGAAAAATTGAATTACATTTTTTGATGCGTTATTAATTTCTCCCCAATGTAAAATATTATTCTCCCCAATGTAAAGTATTATATATTATTTTCTACAAAAAAACAAACAAAAAATTCCACAAAAGTTATTACTTCGTTTTGGCATTGCTCCAAATCGATTTAGCAAAAATTTCGTTGTAATTGATAATATCAGAGGTGAAAAATTGCATTATATTTTTTTCCTGCATACAATTCAAATTTATTATTATACGCATCGTGTCATTTTTGTTGCACTTTTTACTGGAAATTAGTTTTATTTAATTTTTTGAACAATTTTTATTTAAAAAAAAAACTTCTGAACGCGGTGATTTTGAGTACGAATCTAGGTAGTTACAAAGACAGAGTGGTCTTTAGTTCTCACAAAATAGGCCGAGTGGTCTTGGCGTTTAAAAAATTGATATTTCGGTACAAATATTACTAAAAAAGATCTATTGGGTTGTCCGGAAAGTAATTTCGTTGTTTCCCCAACAGAGCATTTATTTGAATTTTTTCACAACCAACTTCATACTTAAGCCACATAATTATATTTATTTTGTCAGCTGACATATCAAGGCTTGCTTATGATAAAATTCGATTGATTCTAGAATATATAGTAGTTTTTGGTTGATAGCCATTTAAATATGGAAAGTGAAAAACAGCATTTTCGGCATATTTTACTTTTTTACTATAGGAAAGATAAAAATGCTGTTCATGTTCGCAACAGCGAAGGAAGTATTATACGCACCAGAGCTGGTTGGGAATGTTTTGTCAATAGGAAAACTGGCAGAAAATGGGTTTGAAATAATATTTAAAGACAACCATTGTGAAATTGATAAAAATAATGAGCATGTTGCTGTGGTCGATCGCAGAAATAATTTATACCAGTTGCGTACACCAGAGAGAGTCAATATTTTGAGTTTAGAGCATAATGAAAATTGCATTCACAGTTGGCACAGGCGTTTGGGTCATCGAGATCCCGCAGCAATCAGAAAGATGGCAGCAAAAGAAGTTGTTGGCGGAGTCAGGATTAAGGAAAGCGGCATCAAGAAGCTTTGCGAAACATGTACCAAAGGAAAAATGACGAGAAAACCTTTTCCTAAGGAACCTTCGAATAGGAGAAAAGCTGTTTTGGATCTTGTTCATACGGATGTTTGCGGACCTATGCAAACAGAAACAATGGGTGGTAAACGTTACATCGTCACATTCACGGATGATTTTTCTCGTTTCACAGTTGTGAAACTATTGGCTCATAAGAGTGAAGTTGAGGAGTCATTCAGCGAATTTGTTGAAATGACAAAAACCACGTTTGGAAAAAAGCCAAAAATCCTACGTTCGGATCGAGGAGGAGAATACACCAGAAAGCGGTTCAGGGAGTATCTCAATGCAGAGGGAATCACAGCACAACTGAAAAGCAAACTGCTTTTCTCAATGGGTCGCTGGAGGAAATGACATGAAACAACCGCCAGGATTCAACTTTGAGGATCAGGGAAAAGTCTGTTTATTGAAGAAAAGCATTTATGGACTTAAACAAGCAGCGAGGACTTGGTACGAAAAGGTGAACGTAGCCTTAATCGACGGAGGATTCATGCAGAGATAGGCAGATCTATGCCTGTACACGAAGAAGATTGGAAAAGACTGGTGCTACGTTTTGATTTACGTTTATGATATTTTGGTTGTTTGGAAAACGAGGGACTAAGTTGAAGCAATAAGAAAACTGCTTGCTTCAAAATTCGAGATCATGGATCTTGGAGAAATAAAACATTACCTTGGAATTGAGGTTACCAGAGACGAACAGGAAAACTTCGAATTGCGCCAATCAGAATACATTGATCAAGTCACGAAGATGTTTGGAATCGAGGAGGCAAAAGAGGCGAAAACTCCAATGGAAATAGAATATTATAAATCGCCCTAAGAAACATCACAAAAATTGGTCAGCAACGGGGATAATCAGAAGTAACTCGGATATCTTTTGTATATTTCCATCAACACGAGGCCAGACATAACAGCAAGTGTTAATATTTTAGCTCAAAAGACTTCAAGTCCAAGTCAAGAAGATTGGGAACAGCTCAAAAGAGTCGTTAGGTACCTCAAGGAACATTGGAACTGAAACTTAAACTCAGTGACAGCGGTGGAGTCGACGGGGAGGAGTTGCTTGGTTATTCAGACGCAAATTGGGCAGAAGACAGGGAAAGCAGGACGTCTAACAGCGCTACGTTTTCTTCTTGAATGGAGGACTCATCAGTTGGTCGTGCAGGAAACAAACTTGTTTTTCACTCTCTTCAACAGAGGCAGAATTCATCGCTTTGTCAGATACTTGTCAAGAAACGATCTGGTTACGGAGATTACTGGAAGACATGCACGAGGCAATGAGGAATCCAACATTAATATATGAGGACAATCAAAGCTGTATAAAAATCATCAAAGAAGAAAAGTTTAGCAATCGAATGAAGTTCACACACAGTTTTTATTTATCTTACACACACTCACAGTTTGTTCTGTCTGTCTGCTCTGCTCGTCCCATGTATACGAATGTAATACTAAATGAGTTTATTAAATATACGGTTTAAACTAAAGTCTGAGAGTTAAATTTATTCTATACATTTCCAAAAGTATATCTGGCTTGATTATTTCATTAGTTCAAGCAAGAAAAAAATTATCCAAAGTGTATGGAAAGATGTGTTAAGTGAGCTTTAGTACCAAAACTGGTTGGGAAAATTTCGATCCGGCAATTTTGATCTCGAAGATGCGCCACGTTCTAGAAGGCCAGTTGAAGCAGATGAAGACACAATGAAGGCTTTAATTGATGCAAACCGGCGAATAACAACCCATAAGATTGCTGAGAGATTAAATTTATCGAATACGATCGTTCATGATCATTTGAAACGGCTAGGTTTTATCTCCAAGCTCGATATATGGGTTCTTCATCTTTTTACGGAAAAAAATTTGTGCCGTCACATTGACGTTTGTGATTTGCTTCTCGAACGCCAAGAAAATAATCCATTTTTCTTTGACAAATTAAGTCATGGAGCGATACACATACATACTTAAACGTGTAAAAATAGTTCTAACATTTTATGAGAATGGTCGTGTCGCAAAAAATCCATTTCAAACCCTGTCGAAATTTTTCGATCAATATAACTCACCATCTATAAGCCAAATACCCAAAAATCTGGATTGGTGCAAAATTATGAGAACACCTTCAGAAGGTCGTTCGACCGGAAATATTGCTTCTATGGATCAGCGTCCGACAACCCCAATCTGACATCTTGTAAAGCACCTCTCAGCGAATTTTTACAAAAGAGCTATTCTTACACGTTGGAATTAATTCGTAACGTTTTACAAAAGATGGCGTTAGCCAACTATCCATAGTCACACATGCAAATATTCGTAACGTTTTACAAAAGATGGCGTTAGCCAACTATCCATAGTCACACAAAGTAAATATTCTCCCAGAAGCTACTGACATAACGCAACTTTTCCACTATATGAAATTTTGTTATAGTGTTGGTAGCACTTGTTGCGCAGTATCAAACATGTCGAAGTTCGTGCCTGAAAAATCGTCTTTGCGGGAGTGTTATTCCATTACTTCAACATGAAGAAAAGTGCCGCGGAAAGTCATTGTATTTTAGTGGATGTCAACGGCGAACATGCTCTTACTGAGCAAACTTGCAGAAAGTGGTTTGCGCGGTTTAAAAATGGAAATTTTGATTTGGAAGACATAGAACGTCCCGGACAGCCGAAAAAGTTGGAAGATGAAGATTTGGTGACGTTGCTCGATGAAGACCCGTGCCAAACACTCCGAGAGTTGTCCACATCGCTTGGAGTCGACTTTGCGACGGTCGGAAAACGCCTGAAAGCTATAGCAAAGGTACAAAAGCAGGGAACGTGGGTTCCACATGAGTTGAAGCCAAGGGACGTCGAACGGCGTTTAGTCACTTGTGAGATTCTTCCCCAACGGCAGGCAAGGAAGGGATTTCTGCATCAAATCGTCACTGGTGACGAGAAGTGAGTACTCTACGACAATCCCAAACGCAGAAAATCGTGTGGCTTGCCCGGTCATGAATCGACATCGTCCCCCAGGTCGAATATTCATGGAAAGAAGATCTTACTGTGTATTTGTTGGGATCAACTGGGTGTTATTTATTATGAGCTCCTCCAACCGGGTGAAACCATCACTGGGGACGTATACAGACGATAATTGATGCGTTTGAACAGATATAAAGATCGACACGACAAAGTAATTTTGCTCCATGACAATGCAAGACCCCATGTTGCGAAAGGCGTGAAAACTTATTAAAATACGCTGAAATGGGAAGTTCTGCCTCACCCGCAATATTCACCAGACATTGCCCCATCTGATTATCATTTGTTTCGATCCATGGCGCATGGGTTGTCAGAGCAGCACTTCGATAACTACGAAATGACCAAAAATTGGATCAATTCTTTCATCGAATCCAAAGAAGAAGAATTTTTTCGACTCGGTATCCGAGCATTACCAGAAAGATGCCAAAAAGTAGTGGATAACGAAAGATACTCGTTATACTTTGAATAACGCTTCTGTAATGATACTGTCATAATAAACTACGAAACTTTGCAAAAAAACGCTATGAATTAATTACAACACCTGGTAATTAGTGGTTTTCACAAGAATTGCATTAAAAAAGGTTCTTATTTCGAACTAAATTTTGCGGAGGACGCAAATTTTTTTTTCAGTGAATTTTTTTCGTTAAATAAACCTAAGTTGATTTCAGAGCTGAAGGATGAAAAAATATACATCATATATGAGATACAGTCCAAACTATACCAAAAAGTCATGAAAATTTTCGATATACGCATTTTATGTTGCCAGAGGGATCGTTGTAAGCATATTATATAAAATTTTATAAATAAATGTCACATACTAAAGAGTATGTAGTATTTTATAAATAAATGCCATAGACTAAAAAACACAAAAAATTAAATTTGCGGGATTTTTGGCAAACTTTGAGTGTTTATTTTGAAAAATTGTTACAATATATTTTATTCAAAGTATTGTCCATCGGAAGCCACTACTTTTTCCCATCTTTCTGGTAACATATGGATTCCGCGCCAAAAAAAACTGCTCCGGTTTTGAGGCCAAGAATGAATCGAGTTAATTTTTGATGCCCTGTTCTGAAGTGAAGCGTATTCCGGTGAGGGCGTTTTGCATGGATCTAAACAAATGGTAGTCAGACGGGGCAAGGTCTGGGCTATAAGGCGGGTGAGGCAAAACTTCCCAGCCACTGTTTTCTAAATAATTTTTATTTAGAAAACAGTGGCAGTAACAATTTTTGTGTATCTTATTTAAAAAAGAAAATCTCCAGTCTTATTAAATCAGTCTGTATTATTAAAGATGATAGCAGAAACTTTATAAACAATTTAACATAAAAGTAGAAATTCAACAAATTCTAAACTACACTTACTTGGTATCATAGTTTTCATAGTAAAAATATTCACAGTGTCCAATCCAAATTAAATGTTACCATACAAAAAAAAAGTATAATAAATAAAAAAAAAAACTTTTAAATATATTACATTTTACGAGTTTATCCTCAAACAATTTTTTTTTTTAAATAAACCAAGAACATTAATAAACCTGTTGTAATTTTTTACTTTTCCTTGTCACATTTTTATTTTTTCGGTGAAAAATGAACTTTTTCCAAGTTCAGCTAATAAGAGTTTTCCTTTTTAAGAGTTTTATTTCTTACAAAAAGTAACAATCTTCTTTTATCCTTCTTCTTTACCAAAATTGCTTTCGTTAAATTTTTATTTTTTCATAGGTTTTTTTTTTTTTTTCACCATTTTTTTTATATAAAAAAATACTTACTCTAGGGCATGAAGTTTTTTCTGAAAAGCTTTTTTTTTTTTAGGAAATGTGATTGTATCCTGTACAAAACATAGAATTGACAAAGTACAGTCCTAATTGTTGAGATGGCATTTGGTAGATAAAATTCATTAGTTTCATTATGGCAATAATGAAAAAATGAGGGTAGTTTTTATTTAAAGGGTTCGTACTTAGTATATTCTTCATTTACTTTTTAGCTTTGGATATAACAATTTCGTGCACTATAGTTTTTTTTTTATTAAATAAAAATAATTCAAGTGTTTTTGTGTATAGTTACTTGTGGCAAAGTGCTTACAGGAGTTTTTCTTAAAGTCATTTGATCAAATTTGTAATATATTTTTTTTTTTTGGAATAAAATGAAAAATAAAATTTTTTTTTGAATAATATGAAAAACTGAGTTTTTTTTTACGGATTTAAGGGAAAATTAGTATTTTCAATAAGGTTGTAAACAAAATGGTTACAAAATATGATGTGTGCCAAAAAAAAAGTAATGAGACTGTCATTATTGAGAGCAATCTGGCAACACTGCGGACTTTTCCATAGATTGTACGTTAGTCCCAGCTAGGTGAACAATACACGTTTCAATCTCGTCCTTTAACTGGTCGTCGACTCTATAGAATATGATAAGTGAAGTCGCGTTTTTGTTGTGAGTGACCATAAATAGAACAGCGAAATTTGAACTTGAAGAATTCTTAAGTTTGTCTTGTAAAAAGTTGTAAGGAGCTTCAAGAGCACTAGTTTAATTTATAAAACATTTTTGGAGTGCTTTAACGTCGATAACTGATGAAAATATGGAACGAGTGAAAAGTCAGATCGTCAATTATCATTTGAGCTCCTTGCAAAAATTAGAAAAAGGATTCTTCCCGTCAGATCGAACATTGAAGATACTTGGATGCAACACCAAAAAAACGTTCTTGTCTCTATGAACAAGAATTTGTCAAAAAAAAGTAATTTCTGCGGTTTTCCCATTTTTCCTTTTGTTATCAATATCAAAAAATACTTAAAAGGATATTGTATTGATACTATAAGGCGAAACCATTTGAAGCCATCGAACACTATTACGTAAAGTGGCAACAACACTTTCGCCGATATACGAGGTCTGTTAAAAAAAGTATAACGAATTTTGAATTTCCCCGGGCTACGTATATTCGATTTTCGATTTTTTTGTAGCGTTATGTTGGTATTCATGTCTCTCACTTATGTCCATAAGTTCGGCCATTTTGAATGTTTAGTTAATTTTTGACAGCTGCTTTGCTTGCACGTGTTTTGGCTCGTCTTCGATTTTTGCCTATTCCAAAAAATGGATCAATGAATCTGTATCTAATTTTGTGTGAAAAATAATATTAATTGTGCGGACGCATTCCGAATGTTGACTGTGGCATATGGTGAAGCTACCTTGGATCGAAGCAACTTTTATCGGTGGTACAAAATGTTCTCAGAGGGCCGAGAAGATGTGAATGACGAAAAGCGTGCCGGACGCCCGAGCACGTCAACAACAGACGAAAACATTGATGAAGTCAAGAAAATAGTATTGGCCAATCGTCAAATCACCGTTAGAGAAGTTGCTGAGGACTTAAACATATCGATTGGCTCGTGCCATTCGATTTTTACCATTGATTTGGTCATGAGACAGGTCGCCGCGAAATTCGTACCAAAATTGCTCAATTTCGATGAAAAACAGCATCGCATTGACATTTCTAAGGAGCTGTTGGACTCTGTCCGCGACTACCCAAATTAGCTCCAGGGGGTTTATGGTTATGACATGGAAACCAAAGCTTAAAAATCCCAATGGAAGCTGCCGCACGAGCCAAGACCGAAAAAAGCGCGCCAAGTTTGGTCGAATGTGAAGGTTTTGCTTACAGTTTTCTTCGATTGCAGGGGCGTGGTTCTTGCCACAGGGTAGAACGGTCAATAAGGAATATTACCTGCAAGTTATTTCCGCCAGAAAATCCCGGATTAGTGGAAGAACAAAAATTCGCTTTTGCACCATGATAACGCCCCTCTTCACGCATCGTTGCTTGTGCGCGAATTTTTGGCCAAAAACAACACACTAATAATGCCGTAGCCACCGTATTCCCCAGATCTGGCCCACTGTGACTTTTTCTTGTTCCCGAAACTGAAGAGCCCCATGAAAGGGCGACCCTACGCTACGATTAAGTAGATAAAGACGACATCGAAGGAGGAGCTGAACAAGATCACAAAAAATGATTTTTTGAAGTGCTTCGAGGATTGAAAAAAACGTTTGCGCAAGTGTATAATATCTGGTGGGGATTACTTTGAAGGGGACAAAATAATTTTCAAAAAAAATACAAAATTCGCGATACTTTTTGAACAAACCTCGTATAATGCGATTCCAATTGAAGACTTCGAATACTATTACGCAAAGTGGCAACAAAACCTCCGCCGATTTATAGCTGCCCAAGAGAACTGCTTTGTAAAGGATAATATTAAAACTTGTAGCAATAAAAAAAACTGAATCTCATTATTTTTCTGGCACATCTCGTATTATTTATAATTTGCAAGATTTTGAAAAATATTCCAAGATTTTAATCAAACTTTTAACTGCTTATAAAAATATAGAACAGAGTCGATTAACTCTTCGTTATGGTTAAAAGAAATCAACCCTTAACGATCGTTAAATATTTAATGGTCATTTGATTTATGAACATAGTAAAAAAATAATATTTAAAAAAAAAACTCTATTTGTTTTGAGTGAATTTGAATATATATATCACAAAAAATTGTCTATTTCAAAATGAAAAATAATATAAAATTGATTAGATTTTCTCCATAATATATACACTCGAATTTTATTTGCAAAATTTAGGTTAGAAAATTTTATAAACACTTCAAAACTGACTGTCTGTAGAAATTTTAGTACGCTGACGAATTGATTTAGTGCAGACATTTTTTATTTCTAATTTTAAGGCCAATTTTAAAAATATTCTCTTTAGCCTAAAAGTTTTCATGTGTTGAATAATATAAAATAGCGTTGCTTTATTCTAAGTAAATTTACATATGCTATTCGGAAAAAATTCGACTATACATACTTAAAAGTTTAGATGGTAACTTCTTTTGAATAATTCTAACAGTAGAGGCCATAAAATTTTTTTTTTTTTAACGTTGTCGTACCAAAGTAGCCTTATCTGTAAAGATAAACTCACTCCTATTCCTTGATGATAAGAAATCATGCACCGCTGGCAATATAGAATAAAATTGGATTGAATGGATGGGGACAACTAGGATGTGTGGGCATACATATTTGTACGGATTACCATTTTGGAATATTTTCTTTTCTTTTGTCGTACTTTTATTTGAATTGAGGAATAAAAATTCTTAGAATAGAATGGGTTTAATGCAAATAATCAAAGTTTCCTATATGAACAATAGCCTATTGTTAAAAAAAAAGGATTTTTTGCTCGTATTTTTTATGCATAATAATTTTTTTCCCCAAATATATAACAATTTTCAATATACATACATATATGTATATGTATATGTCTAGGGGTGGTTATAAAACATAGGAAATTATGTTAATTTCAAATTTCTAGAACAGCTTTCCTTGCATTTTTATATTTGATATTTAAGGAGGTGAATAAGAATTGACTAGCTAAGTAGTAGATAAAAGCTTTCAGAATTATTTACTCTATTCCATATTTATTTTGATCTACAAAAGATTTCTTTGAATATTTATTGCTAAAAAAAATAAATTAATTTTGCATTTTCCAAATTGATATTTGTACTTCATAAAAGGAGTTTCTTTTCAAAAAAAAAACTTTCCTTTTTATCAAAAATAATTAAAATTATAATATGTTTTGATACCGTCTGAAAACTTTTCAAATAAAATAAATATATTTTTTTTCCAATATCTTTTCAAATATATTTTTTATAAAATTTAAAGTCACAAAAGCAGGCTATGAAAACTCATTTATCAAGTATGGGCATATATGTTATTATGCATTAATTACAGTATTTAGAAAAGTTTTACAAACTCAACAAAGTTAGTCGAATAAATTTACAGTAATAATAATAATAATAAACAATTTAAATTATTAATTAAACATACACGTACATATGTTTTAATTGGCTTATTTCATAAACATTTATTTAGTGCAATGTGTTCATAATTTATAATATGAATAATTCATACTATTTTCTGTACATGAATAGTTACAAGAAGTTTATTAATAGAAATTTTATGCAAAAACTATAAACTATAAATATTAATTATGCTGAATAGAACTTTTTACAAACTTTGAACGATTTGTTAATTTTTTTAAATTCCGTCATTGATTGTGTAAAAAATTCTATTTATAATTTAGTATAAAAAAAAATTCTATTTAAAATTTTTACTTTATCGTACTTTGGTAAAAAGTAAGGCCATAAATTTAAATTATGCAAAAAAAAAATATTTAGTCAAAAATATGAATAAACGAGGTCCGTTCAAAAAGTATTGCGAATTTTGTGTTTTTTCAAAAATTATTTTATCCCCTTCAAAATAATCCCCTCCAAATATTATACACTTGTGCCAACGTTTTTTCTAATCCTCGAAGCAATTGAAAAAATAATTTCTTGTGATCTTGTTCAGCTCCTCTTTCGATGCCGTCGTTATCTCCTCAATCATAGCATAGCCTCATTCTTTCATGGGAATCTTCAGTTTCGGGAACAAGAAAAAGTTACTTCTTGTTCCCGAAACTGAAGATTTCCCAGTTTTGTTCTTCCACAAATCCGGGCGTTTCTGGGGGATTGCTTTGCGCAACTTGCGCATAACTTGCAGGTAATATTACTTATTGACCACTCTACCCTGTGGCAAGAACTTATGATGCACCACGACCCTTCAATCGAAGAAAACTGTAAGCAAAACCTTCACATTCGACCGAACTTGGGGCGCTTTTTTCGGGATGATTGAGCTTTGGTTTCCACGTCATAACCATAAACCTATGATTCGTCACCAGTTATGATCGTCTGGATCGTCGCGGACAGAGTCCAACAGGTGTTGCTGTTTTTGAGAATATTTTATACCACCGATAAACGTTGCTTCGGTCCAAGATAGCTACATCATATGCTACAGTCAACATTCGAAATGCGTCCGCGCAATTAATTTTGTTGTTCACACAAAATTTGATACAGATTCTTTGATCCATTTTTTGGAATGGGCAAAAATCGAAGACGAGCCTAAACACGTGCAAGCAAAGTAGCTGTCATAAGTTAACTGAACATTCAAAATGGCCGAACTTATCGGCATAAGTGAGAGACATGAGTACCAACATAACGCCAAAAAAAATCGACAATAGAATATACGTAACCCGCGGAAATTTAAAATTCGCGATACTTTTTGAACAGAGCTCGTATAGTATTTTAGGATTATTAAGTAAACTTTAAGTGCAAAGCAATTTTTTCGAAAGTAAACTTTAAGTGCAAAGCAATGTTATTGTCTAAGATGATGGTAAACAAATTTTTTTCTAAGAAAAAATACCCTATGCTGATTTATTACTTCTATTTTTAATACAATGAGTGCGTGGGCCATCGACGAAAACAGGTGGTAGTCGGAAGTGGCCAGGTCTGGTAAATAAGCGGGGTAGGGTTGCACCTCCTCTCAGTTGAGTGTCTCCAAGTAGTTTTGGACCATTTTTGACGTGTGCGATGGTGCGATGTCGTGGAGGAAAATCAGCTTGTCATGTCTTTGTTGATAATCCGTCCTTTTTTCACGCAAAGCACGGTGCAATTTGATCACTTGTTGGTGGTAGCGTTGGACATTGACAGTTTCACCAGGTTTCAAGATCTCATAGTAGACGATACCCTGCTGATCCCACCAAACGCACAGCATCGGCTTCCGTCCGAAGCGATTTGGTATTGGGGAATATGTTGATAGTTGGCCGGGATCAACCCACGATTGCTCGCGTTTAGGATTTTCGAAATATATCCATTTTTCATCGCCTATCACAATCCGATACAGGAATGACTTTCTTTTTTGTTTAGCGAGCAAGATTTCGCGTGTGTTTTGGCGTCGCTCCATCTGCAACCCATTTTGCGATCTTTTCAATCTTCCTCATGGCACGCAGACGCATGGTAATGGCTGGTTGAGTAACACCCAATAGCTCCGCGAGCATTTTTAACGATTGGGTATCGTCTTCGTCCAAAAGAGTCTGCAATTGTTGGTCCTCAACCTTCCTAGGCCGATTTTCACGCATCTTGCCCCACAAGTCAAAATTATCGTCTTTAAACCGACGAAACGAATCTCGACACATTGCTTCCGATAAAGCACTATCATCATAGGCCTCCATAAGCATTTGATGCAATGCGGCAGCCGATTTCTTCAAGTTGAAGCAGAAAAGCAGAGCTTCCCGCATATGCTCCTTTTCTGGCAACAAAACTAGACATGATTATCAAAGGAAAAATGTATGCTGACAATGTGCACTGGTTAATATTGACAGATGTCGAACTCATAAAAAAAGTATGGCGTGCCCATGGTAGCTTAATACGCTTACTCACGCCATCTATGACCAAACAGCGGATATAAGCTTATACACCTAGTATTAGAATTTTAGTATATTATCTAAGCAATAATATATCCCAGAAATTTATTCTTACTTAGTTTGCAAAACTTATCAAAAAGCTTATAATTTTTCTGAAGGTACTTGTAATTATGATAAAAACATAGAAAACTCTATAAATGTCTAAAGTTAAATGGAAAAGATATATTTTAATTGTTAAGGCGTATACAAATAGTCTAAGAGCCTACCCTAAAGCTTTTATTACGTGGCAAAAGATAAAAATACATATATGTCATTGGAATTCTTGCCCAAATATTCTTAATGTACTTTCTTTTCATTGAATTATGCTAAAAACGAAAACAATCCTTAGTATAACGCCTACAAATAAGACCGTAGATAATTTCATATCATGCATGAGAATGTTTTGTTGAAAAGACTGCTTATACAATAATTTGCATTTATTTGCAGATCCTATAAGAGTAAAGAAGATTTAAAATTAATTTTTTTTTGATAATTTATATACTATTTAAATAAGTTTTGAATCTAATATAAAAAGTTCCCGACAATTAAACAAAATTTCGTCGATAATTTGGATAGTTTTTATACTGCAAGATAATCCAATTTGCACTTCTGAAAATAAATTGAAATAAAATATATGCAAAATTTAGATATTAATTTAATTTTAATTTTTTCATATTATTTTACGAATGCCATAATGCATTTATAAAATGGCTATTACAATATTTTTGGCACCACCCAATTCTTTTGAGTTAATTTTTAATAAGTTTTTCGCATATTTCGTGCTTTAATTAGACCATTACTTGATGGGTTTTTAAATGAACTAAAGTTTAAAAATTACCTGCATAAATACGGTTTCTTATATATTTCTACAAAAAAAAATCCAACGGCATAGGGCAATTAACATAACCATAACTCGAAATTATGCATCCTTGTAAATTTTCTTGCAATAAGACCAAATTTTTATCATTTTAAGTGGTTTGTGTCGCAGTTAGCTAGTAACTATCCCTCCTTCGTCATTTTTAAGGAAATGCGAGCCAATGACAGCTTCAGACAAAAAGCATAGCCAATGGCTACAGTAACTTGAGGATTTTCAAAACCCAATGTATGATAATTTTGCTAATTGATATTTCTAACGAGGTAAAAAATTATCCTTATCGGTGAAGAAGATAACAAAAAAAAAACGTGAAGATGTCAGAACCATCATTTTTGTGAATAGTTTTTACAACTTTTATAAAATGGAAATTTTATAAAATAGAAATTCTTAATTCTATGAAATTCATATATTAAATAGCTTACAACCACTTTGATAACTGAACTTTTCAACAACTACTTTTCTAATTTGTCCTTTCTCAACCTTTTAGAAATTATTTCCGCAAAATTTTTCTTTCATTTTGCTATATAAAAAAACTTACTTTATATTCGATTGTCATATTTCTAAGATTAAGAATGCATTAAGTTCGACTATTTGCTATAAATTACACAAGAGCCTCTTAAAGAGTTCGAGTAGTTTTTTTTTTTGTTCTTTAAAAAGAAATCTATTTCTATAAATAGTGAAGATTTTTAAAGATTATAATATAAACATAAATACGAATAAGCATCGTAAGCCAAATGTTCCTGTACCAAAACAAATTCGATACATTCAGATATTAAGTATAGACTATCAAAGGATTTAGCCAAGTCATAAAACGTATGACTTTGCCTAGTGTGTACTCATCCCTTAGGAGATTTTTATTTTCGATTTTATAGCCTATAAATTTTGATCCAAAAACCAACTGCATACTACGTTCATCGTGTATATCTAGAGGTCCTTATGTATAAGAAAATCTTATACTAGCTAACTCTTTATATTCTACTCTCCTTTTTGCTTCATCCAAAAAAAAAAAAAAAATAAAAATAATAATAAAAAGAAAACACTAAACTAAGACCATAACACTCACAAATGGCTAAGTTTTATACTAAGTAGAATCGGGTCATACGGTATTATTTTTTATATTATTTCAAAGGCTATTATCATATGTAATCGCGGATGTACTAGGATATCTGGTATTGTTTAATGTTGCAAAAATAACTTTGGGTTAGTGTGCAAGTCTATAACGATGAGTGTATAAAAACTAAAAAAAAACCCAAAAAAAAAAAAAAATGAACACTTGAACAACATTCCAATTTGTACAAGTATGAATCTGTACCGGAAAATGGTCCCTAAAGGATTGAAATATGAAGTGCTGATATATGAAAATATATAAACATGGAAGTAGGTGAATTTTCAGGACTGTTTCCATACGACCTAAAAGAGTAATAAAAGCGCATAAGAGTATTTGGAAGAAATATGCACATAAAAGTGATGAACATTAAAGTATTGGTGAAAAGGGTAAAATGTGATAGATTGTACAAGCCAGAGTACGGTAACAGGTATACAACCAACTAGAAATAGGAATTATTGTAGAGGTCCATAGATGAAAGAGCAAGGAACTTAGCAGGAACAAAACATTTAATTAATGTAACGTAACGAATGTCATAAAAATGGTAGGTTTGCAGCAAATCCCATTCCAAACTCATTAATTCGGTATGAATTCAAGCAGGTATTCTAATATCGGCTGAAAGGTAGAAGTGTTCTGTGATTACAAGAGGAGTCACATGTTAGTTTTTAATATAGAAGAGAGAAGATAACTAACTAGAATATAACAAAAATTTATACTCGCCCTTGTTCTGATTTGGATGCTGCTGATGGCTGTTGCTGACACTGCTGTTGATATTTGTACGGCTGACACATCATTCATCCTCAGAGTTGCATAGAAAAACTTTACCGGGTCTAGAAGTGATCCTGCTTATATTCGTATTCATGTGTTGAATTAAAAGTTTCATTTTGTATTTGCCACTTTCCATTTTACACTTCACAATTCACATGATATCCATAGGATGATATAAGATATGATATTTTTCACAACTCTATCTTATTCCAGCAACCCCCTCCCTCCCCACAAACCAACCCTCCTTGGGTGGATAGTTGACTTTTTTTTTTCAAGTGTTATAGTCTCGATGGATATTCTTTTAGGCTCGAGTGCGGTTGCCATTTTGTTTTCGGAAATTTCTAATTGAAACTTTTTAATGAAAATAATGATGTGCACTATCTCGAGTGTAAGGACTTAAACAAAAACGTGAGAGCATAAATTTTCTACGACGATGCTTCAGTTTATTCTATTTCGAGGATATACTTATTCATACATTTTTTTTTATTACATACAAAAATCATATATATGAGATCCTTTATGTATGGATAAATATGGAAGAGTATATTTTCTTATGCATCGTGATAGTACCAGCCAAATATTTATACACGTATGTAAGGTAAGGATAATCATTTCGATAAAAGAAGATGAGAGAACGGATCACGTAACAAACGTAGAGAGACTTTTACTATATTATGATGGTTGATTTAAGACGACACATGATTAACCTTGTATTCCTGTATTGGAATTCTATTTTTTGTTAAGCTATTTTTCAAAATTTTTCAATATTCATTTTTATTTTTACCCCCGGTTCGAACTTATCTATATCAGTTTTTATCGTTTCGAAGAAGCAGGTATTATTATTTGTGAACATACTTTTATACAAATATATATAAAAGCATAATAAAAAACATATAACAAATAATGATAAACATGAAATGTTTTATGTGAGTTTTTTTTTCTTCTTCTTTTTCAAAGCAGCAAACCTATTCGTAGATTGTTCACTTTATGTTCGTGTATATTTTGGTTTTTGTTGTTCAGAATTCTAAAATAAATTTATGACAGATTCACATCCTGACATGCATATAAGCATACATGTGTACTTATATATATGGATAATAAGAGTTTATGTAGTCGTATACGATTTGTGTAATATGGCAGCAATTGTTTCCAAAAAAAAAAAACGTTATAGATTTTAGCCGAAATGAACGTTATAGATTTTTACCAGTCAAAAGATAAATCTCGCTATTTCCTTTTGCTTTTGGCAGACAGGAGATTTAGTCTTTTTGCTTTCTTTGCTCCTTATTTATTTATAAGTGTCGAAAATGCCTAAATATCTATTCACTGGCTGAAATCTTCCCTTTCCTGTTAAGCCGCACATTGATCGTTGACAGCTTTTTCTCCCCTATTTAGATTATATTCCCAATCGATTTTCTGCCTATATAATCTTAAATCTCAGAGAGAAAACAGGAAATAAAAATAAAGGAGAGAACCAAAATGAATGGAAAAACATTCACCATGATTTATTAGTATTTTCAATCCAGGAAATATTCCATAAATACAATACATATTATTTAAGCTCTTTTCATAATGATAATAAACTCTTGTATTAAGGGTGTCTTTTTGTTCTGATTTAAATGGATTTGAAAATAAATGTTTTTTTTTGTCTAAACTCTGAATATTCTTAAAATACACTTATAATAATGTGTAAATCTACTTATTAGCATAGAGGCGGTAGAGTTTTTTATTCGAAAATAATGATTCTTCTTATAAGGAAAAAAACTTTACTAATCATAGTGGAATTTACAAAATATTAATTAGTCGAAAAAGTTCGTGGCCTTTTCTGGCAGATGGAGTTGAAAGAAAATAATTTAGTAGCTACTAGGCGCGTTTAAAAGGTGACACTTTATAAAGCTTTATGTAGCGTAGCAAACTTTTATTATTGAAATCGGTGTAATATGTCAAAAGTTACTAAAAGAATAAAGATAATTTATACTATATTTTATAATATCACTTCGACAAAGGCAAAGGTGCTTTCATTTTAGAAATTTCAATTTGAAAAATGAGCTAGCCGATCAATTACTTAATAATTTGATAAAATTCATAAATAAATTTAGTATGACCGGAATATCAGCATTCATGACTTACATTCATCATCAAACCGTTTTAAATCATTTGCGTAATGCTGGATTCAAAAATAAACTCGATTTTTGAGTGCATCGTGAATTGAATATGAAAAACAAGATGTCCGACTTAATATCTGCGCTACGATGCTGAAGCGTAATAAAATCGAGCCATTTTGCTGCTGAAGCGTAATGAAATCGAGCCAGATGAACGATCACAAACAATTTCAAATCCAGGGATTGATGGCCAATAAGGTTATGCTGTGTGTATGCGGGTTCATTATGAACTGCTATTTTTCAGTCAAACTGTTAACTTGGTAGTGTATTGCAAACTCCATAAAAATTAAGGGAGCTTACTGATGAAGTTACCACTTGGACTAATTTCCACAAAACTCTTTTAATGGAACCAAGAGAGACCTGCGAAAAGCACTTGATTCAGTTTTTTTAACCAGAAACTACAAAAGTTCTATACTAATAAAAACATGGCTTTGTCCAAAAGATGGTGAAATATTGTCAATAATAATAGAGAAAATTTGGTTTAAATAAATTAATTTTAACAGTCTGATTTAGGGTTCTCTATTGAATTCAAAAAAGGCCACGAACTTTTTCGACTAGCCAATAAAAAATATTTTCTGGATTATTTACCTTAAATTCTATGTTCATTATTTTTATGTATGTTTGTAAGGATCCTTGGATATGAGAAAGGAGGCACCATGAATTTTTTTAGTAGAATAATTAGGATAGAATTTGTTAAATTTTGTAGAGCAAGTTAGTATGTTTGTTCACGTTAAAAGAAGGACTTTGAAAGGAGATTGTTGGATTTGGTAGCCCTATAATGAGAGAAACTCTAATCGGATTTGTAAACTTTTTTTGTGCCTAGAATTTTGGCTAAGATTAAGAGTAGACTGGATTCTTTGTAGTTGATCAATGAGACGTTGTACAGTTTTTCTAGATATCTAATCAGCACATTTGACAGTCCCATCGTTGAGTAGGTTATATGGAATATGCAAGATCATTCAATGGACTACGATAAAATTGTTATTTTTATATACAAAGTCTTTCCTAGCCCTGTACAAAAAGACCGCACAATGTAGATTACGATTTTCAGTGCTATTGATTTCGATAACTCCAAAAGAAGTTCTATTGAGATGGATTGCCATATTCGTGAACTGTTAGAGAAATAGTTTCATGTAAACAGATGTATTGGAACTTACATTTATGGATATCACTTCCAATTACGGCTTCCAATCTGGATGTGGGTGGTTAGTTTGGAAGTGAAAAAAGAAAGTGAAACCATCTGCCGCTAATCTCAAGATTGTATATGGGAACGATTTTCTTAAAAACCTAAAACTTTTTAAAACAAATAAAAAATCTTAATTAATATAAATTATCAATCGAAAAGTTAATAAATAATCATAAATTTTATGAATTTCCTTTTATCTAAAAACCAAATCTTTGGAAAAAATAAAATAATTTTTTAGAACTAGAAAAATTCTATATCAAAAGTCAGAAATAATATAAAATGTTAAAATAGATATTTTTCTAGGCAATAGATTTAAAGCATTTTGTAGAAAAATTATTCAAACCACCCTATTTGATAAAAACTACTTAGCAGAAGCGCTATAAAAATTTTTTGTGAAAATATTCTTCTAGAAATTTGTTGGTGGCATTTTTGCTTGGAAAACAACTTGTTTACTAGATTTTCACTACAAAAACCTAATCGTCTTGAAGAGAAAATATTTATAATAATTGCATATAATGCGGTACAATGAGTACTTAAGTTGTGAGTCTATGTAGGGTGAAGAAATGATGTCTTTGCTTACTAAGGAGAAAAGGGAAAAATCTGCTTTCCTGCGAATGGCAAACATTAACTGATGATAAAGATTTTTTTTTTTATTTTGGTAAGCAATATTTTACAAATGGCTTTGTGCACAGATTGACAATATTCCGTATTCGTTGAATTGAAGAAATATAATAAAATACAAAATAGTCAGAGCTTAGCAGAGATTTATTCAGAATAAATGCATTCGAAAATGTTTTGGGGTTGGCGGGAAAAAAGAGGATATCGCTTATGCCAATTTTATAGACATTATCGTGAATGTTTTCATGGTCAGCATGATTGTTGTGCACAAAGTAAAATGGAAGATTTTCCGTGGACAAAAGCGTGGAGTTTTCCAAGAAGAAGAAAACCTATAATCTTATTTGATTGTTATCAGGTAATGGGCACTTAGGCGGACAGAATGACATCAATTTAGTATCCGGCCGAGCGATATATTGACTCGTGGTCATGCTGTGCTTTACTGTAATGAGCTGTAGTACTGTGGTGGTGGCTAGTTTGCTTCTAAAACCTGCAGTAATTCACCCATACATGTTCGACAATATTTATCCGCTTCTCCTTTTTGTTTGATGGGAAATCACACCCCCTTAATTCACCCAACCATAATAAGACCATATATCCTGATTCTACACCATCGACAATATTTCATTGTGCTTTGCAAATATTTCTTCTCGTGCATGCATCAGATACTCTCATATCGATCTGAGATTTAAGATTTCCTTCGAATAGATTACATAAAAGCTTAAGCACTTCAATAATGACGTACATGCGACTGGGTTCTGTGCTGGTGGATCAAGGGCAGTCCGGAGAACCGCAGAACATTCAAACGATAGTATTGACGATAATAATGACGAGGCCATTTCGACTTGATAAATTTACTATTTGGCATGTTCGAGAATCTGTACGTATACTGGCTGACTGAGATGATATGAATTTACGAACTAAATTGCTAGTCATTGTGTTACGCCATGAAAGAACAGTAGACATTTTACCAAAAATTTTCTTCCTATTAAATACGCATTTTTTTTTTTATAGAAATGTGGAAAAAATAACCAAAATAATAAAATGGCACGAACCAAATTGAGTTACTCTAATGAAACCACTCAAGGTTGAGTTATTATAACGTGAAATCAATTTTACGCACATTTCTTCATCTACAATTTCCGTTTTCGATAATAACCCATATTTTTTTTTAATATGATAACTCATGTCTTTGATATTTTATTCAATAATCATTTTTATCAACATTCTACTAACAAGGAGACTTTTTTATTAACCAATTTCAATATAACATAAGTCAACAAAGGACGAAATAATTCTATAAACTTTTGAAAATTTTTGAACAATGTTTTTGCGTATATTTTTAAGGAAATTGATTTTTCTCTTAAATTAATAATCAATATTGAATCAGCTGCAGATTAAGTAGTATCTTTAGGTGATGATATATTTTATATTTAGTGTTATAAAGCCATTTTCAGTTGCTTTATTAAGAGTAAAGGCAAGTAATTTTCATGAACTTTAATTTTTTTTTTACCATATTTTGTTAATTTATCAGAAGACATTAAACATTAATGAAAATTTATCATGAAAAATGATAAATTGTTTTAAGTTGACTCAATTGGACATATACAAATTTGATGAGGTTAATTTTTTGATTAAAAGCTTGGTTCAGCAAGTAAATTTGTGAAAGTTTTTAAGGATTAAATTGCAAAAATTTTATGAAAAGTGATTATTTCTTTAATAGAAACAATATCTTCTCTGACAATAAATATGACGAAAGACTTATAGTCTTAGTTTTTTTTGACAAAAAAAATATTAATTTATTTTAAAAAAAAGGTCGTTTGTCATTTTGTTTATTGGAGAAAAAATATTTGCATCCTTTCATTTTTTGGTAAAAAGAAAATTTAAAAAAAAACCCTGACAGTAGGCTTTTTAAATTCAGTCTTTTAAAATAGGGTTACTGAAAATGAAAAACAAATTTATTAATTCTTAAAGTGTATTAGAGTTTTTTTTACATATCCTTAACTCTGTTTTCTTTCTTCATTTCTAAAGGTTTTTGTATAAAATATTTTTTTATCTTTAAGAGATTTTTATTAGTCTCCTTAAAATAGTACAACTGAAAGCTTTGAAAATAAGAATTATTATTTGCTAATCCAACTTTTATATTGTGTCATTTAAAAATTATTTTTAAAAAAATTTCAAAATTATTAATAAAAAAAATAAATCAAAATATTTTCAAAATAATTTTTTTTATTCTATCGCATTTTTTAGGCTATATAAGAGGTATGTTCAAAAAGTATCACGAATTTTGAATTTACGCGGCTTACGTATATTCGATTTTCGATTTTTCATGGCGTTATGTTGGCACTCATACCTCTCACTTATGCCGACAAGTTCAGTCATTTTCAATGTTCAGTTAATTTTTGACAGCTGCTTTGCTTGCACGTATTTTGGCTCGTCTTCGAATTTTGCCCATTCCAAAAAATGGATCAAAGAATCTGTTTCGGGAACAAGAAAAAGTCACAAATATGGATCAAAGAATCTGTTTCGGGAACAAGAAAAAGCTAGATCTGGGGAATACGGTGGCTGCGGCATTATTATTGTGTTGTTTTTGGCCAAAAATTCGCGTACAAACAACGATGCGTGAGCAGGGGCGTTATTCTGGTGCAAAAGCCAATTTTTGTTCTTCCACAAATCCGGGCGTTTCTGGCGGATTGCTTGGCGCAACTTGCGTATAACTTGCAGGTAATATTCCTTATTGACCGTTCTACCCTGTGGCAAGAATTCATGATGCACCACGCCCTCGCAATCGAAGAAAACTGTAAACAAAACATTCACATTCGACCGAACTTGGCGCGCTTTTTTCGGTATTGGCACGTGCAGCAGTTTCCATTGGGATGATTGAGCTTTGGTTTCCCAGTCATAAAAGTAATGATCTTTTGAAGTAAATGAGGGTCGTCGGGAAAGAGTCCAACCGCTCCTTAGCAATGTTAATGCGATGCTGTTTTTGGTCGAAATTGAGCAATTTGGTACGAATTTCGTGGCGACCCGTCTCACGACCAAATCATTGGTAAAAATCGAATGGCACGAGCCAATCGATATGTTTAAGTCCTCAGCAACTTCTCTAACGGTGATTCGACGATTGGATAATACTATGTTCTTCACTTCATCAATGTTTTCGTCTCTTGTTGACGTTCTCGAGCGTTCTGCATGCTTTTCGTCATTCACATCTTCTCGGCCCTCTGAGAACATTTTGTACCACCGATAAACGTTGCTTCGGTCCAAAGTAGCTCCACCATATGCCACAGTCAACATTCGGAATGCGTCCGCGCAATTAATTTTGTTTTTCACACAAAATTTGATACAAATCCTTTGATCCTTTTTTTGGAATGGGCAAAAATCGAAGACGCGCCAAAATACGTGCAAGCAAAGCAGCTGTCAAAAATTAATTGAACATTCAAAATGCCTGATAAGTGAGAGACATGAGTACCAATATAACGCCATAAAAAATCGAAAATCGAATATACGTAACCCGCGATACTTTTTGAACAGACCTCGTATGTAGACATGTAGACTGAAAAATTCCCTCGATCGACGCTTTGCAAATCCCAACATTATGCTACTTTTACTAACAATCTAGTTGAAATGGGAGGTAAATTGGCGATTTCTTTATCAAGTCTAACATCCAAGTTAGTAACAGACTGCATCAGTTTCATTATATTTCCTACAAAATAATAATTATAAATACTAGGAGTGATACTTAAAGAGAATATTCATCACTTTGTACTTTTCCAGGTCCGATATCGATGACGTATTTACGTCTGTAATGTTTGAAAGAAATTTCATATTATCGATGTAAATTAGAATTTTGGTATGCACAATTAGCTTTACAATGTCATTGATAGCGGGTCTAGGTGACTACCTTGTGGAACACCTGATAGTGCTTTAATGCGCCTTGAGATGTACTTACGGAAGAAAACCTGATAAGTTATTTCAGTTACTTGAGACCTAAACCAGTTCAATAGTTGTGGAGGGTAGCCCAATCTCTGAACTTTAAACAAAATAACAAAATGAGGAAGTCTGTCAAACGCTTTACTAAAATCGAAATAAATACAATCAATTTGCATGCCATTGAAAAAGTTTGAAGTAGTAAAAGTGTTTTATTCAAATAGATTAGTTCTAAAAGGCATAAAGCCATGCTGGTTGGTAGAACCCACCATACTACATTGTTTAATAAGTTGAAAATAAATTGCCGAATCAAACAATTTTTGAATACAAAGGCCATGTGTCCACTCTTCGTAGAAGTCTGAAAGGCTTCAATTGAAATCGCTTTCAGAGCCTCGGATACACTACCTTGGATAGTATAGGCAGTACCAAGATAATGTCTTTGCAAGTCTTTCTAGATATTGGGAAGCAAAAAAAAAGTCACACGAACTTTGCACAGATGTAGAAGAAGAAGAGGGGGGGGGGGGGAATTAAACTCTAACAAAACTACAAAAACTCATACAAAGCCTCTTTTGTTTTTAAAAAAATTTTCGATATCGACAAGTGGGTTTGTTTACTTTTGAGTTTTGAACTGACGATTTTCTTATTGGATAAATTACCGAGTGACCTAAAAAATCTCATCTCACCAGTGTGCCCTAGTTACAAATAAGTGGCAAAGACTGAAGCGGAACCTATCTTGTGTTCAGTAAAATTTTCGATATCGACTAGTGGGTTTGTTTACCTTTGAGTTTTGAACTGACGATTTTCTTATCGGATGAGTGACCCAGTTTCCTAAAAAATCTCATCTTACCTGTGTGACCTAGTATCTAATAAATGGCATTCAAAAATATTTTCCATATCGACTAGTGAGTTTGTTTATTTTTGAAATTTTGAAGCGGCTGCTTTCTTATTGGATAAGTGACCGAGTGACCTCAAAAATCTCATCTCACCAGTGTGACCTAGTTTCAAATAAGTGGCAAAAACTCATGCAAATCCTCTTTTGTTTTTAAAAAAATTTTCGATATCGACAAGTGGGTTTGTTTACTTTTGAGTTTTGAACTGACGATTTTCTTATTGGATAAATTACCGAGTGACCTAAAAAATCTCATCTCACCAGTGTGACCTAGTTTCAAATAAGTGGCAAAGACTTAAGCGGAGCCTATCTTGTGTTTAGTAAAATTTTCGATATCGACTAGTGGGTTTGTTTACCTTTGAGTTTTGAACTGACGATTTTCTTATCGGATGAGTAACCCAGTTTCCTAAAAAATCTCATGTTACCAGTATGACTTAGTATCCAATTAATGCCAAAAACACTAGCGCAGCTTATTTTGTGTTCCAAAAAATTTTCGTGGTCGCCAAGTTGGTTTTTTACTTTGAAAGTTTTGAAGCGGTTGTTTTCTCATTGGATGAGTAACACAGTAACTTAAAAATTTCATCTCACCAGTGTGACCTAGTATCTAATAAATGGCATTCAAAAATATTTTCCATATCGACTAGTGAGTTTGTTTATTTTTGAAATTTTAAAGCGGCTGCTTTCTTATTGGATGAGTTACCCAATGGCCGACAAATATAAATTTTAATTGTTCCAAGAATATTATATCAAATATAAGATATAATTTTATTCCTTTAATATTTATAGTATTCTATTTTATGCCGCATAAATTACGTTTCTAACAAATTGAATATTCTGCTTTATAGGCTATAATTAATATAATTTTTGAAAAATTGGGTCCTAATCAAGAATTATTCTAAGACTCTTAGAAATGGGAATTAAATGCATATTCTTCCGATAACAAAATCCTCGAAGACTATTTCGTTAAATTAAACTCAACAGATTACGATGGACTGCCACTTTAGATGCATCTTATTTAACTTAAAGGCACATAAACAATGATAGCATATAAAATAGTTTATTTTAATAAATAATCAGACTATCAAAATTTTTATCATAGCACTAACCTTTTTCCTTTTTAGCATATGTACACATTTTTTAATTTACATTTGCATTTACACTTACTGTCAGTTTATGTTATGTTTTTTTTTTTTATTATTATGGAACAAAAAGTTTTCGTCTTAGTAATAAAAATAATATAATTCTCAATTACAACAAATGACTTTTAAAATCTGTAGAATGAAAAACAAAATAGATAAAATTTATTATGCAAAAATTACTATATTCTCAACTTGAATTTATTTTGATGAGAAGAAATAAGGCATCTCAGGTAATGTTCATTGCTGGTAATTTTGAAATAGAACCTCAGTCGTTTTCATTAATATTACTATGAGTACATTTTAGATATTTGCACCTGGCGATAAATCGTACTGAATACGAACACAAATGCAGATGCTACACTAAATGGCAGATCCTTTTTCAGTAAGTCTCCTTCGCGGAATAACAGTTAGTTAGTCCTTAATATCTGTTATTCGCATAACAATATCCACTTGTGTGTGCCATAATTCTCAGCTGTTCATAATACTTAAAATGATAAACTTTATGCGCTAAGTGCCTTGAATAATTAATTTCTAATGAATTTATTATAAGTGTTACGTTGACTTTGGAAAATTTCCATTCAGGCAGCTACAATTACTTGCGAAGGAAAGAACAACACCAACAAAAATACTAGAAGTTAGTATATAGATTATTGCACATTAACATTATTTAAAAGTTAATTCTTCCATTTTATAAACCATATTTATTAATATTTTGCCTTTTTCGAATTTAATATGCTTTATAAAATATAATCATATTTAAGGTAATTAGTGGTAAATTTTTGGTGAATATATAATTGAAGAAAAGAAAATTTTTGGATCATTAATATTTGGAATAAGTTTTTTTTTTTGAAAAATTATTTTAAGTCGGGGTTTTTTTTTGTTTCTTTAGAAAGAATTTTTGTATAATGTTTTGAAAATAAACTTAGTAGTTAATGAACAATCACAGAAAAAATAAGAATTGCCATTGCACCAAGCAAAATATACTTTTTTTTTTACCCAAAATGCAAAAAACTGCATCTTGTTGACATGTGGTTTCGACAAGACGGCACTACATGCCACACAATACATGAAACAATGGACATATTGATAGATACGTTCTGTGAGCAATTTATCGCACTTTTCAGACCGACAGGTTTGACCGCCTAAAAAATTTTTTTTTTATTTAACTTTATTATTTGCTTGTCGTTATTTCTTCTCTATCCTTTCCCTTCCTATGGAAAAATGAACACCTTTGAGTATCCATGTTCACGTGTATGTCCAGGCATGAAGTTTTTTCTTGTTATAGTGGGTGTTTTTTTTTTTTTTTTTTTTTTTAAGATAATTGAGGTGCAGGGGGAAACGTTCAAAAGGTACTCGACTGGGAGGCCTTCTACCTGTCAGCCGAGTTATGCCGGATTTTTACCTCCCTAAAACCTCCTGTACCTCTACCCTTGCTCCCGGAACGATGGTTCCCCGGCGGCACTCTTTCTAAATACTACTTCGCCGGAGCGTTCTTATAATATTTTACTATTTATTGTATTATATTTTACTGCTGTCCCGATGTTATGACGCCTCGCGGCCTATTCTTCGTACGTGCTGTGAAGATTCTTGATGATAGATTCCGCGTACTCTGCAACTTTGTTCCGAGCCGATTGGTTCTTCAGCATGCATTCCACTATGTTTTCTGGAGTGATGGAAAGGTCCACATTTTTCTCCACATCTGCCCGTGTTTCTCGTAGATGGGGCATTGGAAGAGCACGTGTTCTGCATCTTCGATCACATCGCGGCAATGATGACAGTTTGGGGAGTCAGTTCTCTTGAATCTGTGCAAGTATGCCCGAAAGCATCCATGCCCAGTCAAGAGTTGGGTGATGTAATACCCGACTTCCCCGTGCAGGCGAGTGACCCATTTGGTGACATCTGGGATCAGTCGATGGGTCCACCGACCCTTCGTCGAGCTGTCCCATCTTTCTTGCCAGAGGCGAAGACTCTCGGGTCTCTCCTCTTCACAGAGGACCTTTCGCCGCTCTTCCTTCTTCCTAAGATGTTGGCGTTCTCGCTCTCCTGCCAGGATGTCGATGGGTGGGCATGATGCCACAGCGTTGACCGCATCGTGTGATACCGTTCGTACGCTGACGCCACTCTGATCGCTGAGAGCCGCTGGACTGATGACATTGTCTTGCGGTATGTTGTTAGCTCTAGCGATTTCGCCCACATTGATGCTCCGTATAGTAGGACGGAGGTAACTACAGTTGCCAGTAGTCGTCTTCGATTTTACCTGGGGCCTCCGATATTGGACATTATCCGCGAAAGCGCGCCCTGTACTGCTGATGCCTTCTTGCTGGCGCTGAAGATGTGCTTCTTGTAGTTGAGTCTGGCATCCAAAACCACTCCTAGATACCTTATGTACGGTAGCGACTGGATGTCGTGGTCGCCCGCTCTTATGGTAATGGTATCCATTTTCTTCCGGGTACTCACAAGGAGTGCTTCGGTCTTATGTTCCGCCAATGACAGGTCTGCCGATGTCATCCACTGTCTTATGCTCCGGATGCTGGTGGAGAATGCGGCTTCCAGATCCTCCAGGTCCCCGAAGGCCACGAGCGTTGTGTTCGTCGGTAATTCCAGATGGAGTATGTCGTTCCACAAGAGTGGCTCCAGGACAGAGCCCTGAGGTACCCCACCCGTGACCCCATACTGCGCTGGTCCATCCTCCGTTTCGTAGTGTAGTAGTCGATCACTGAAGTATGATCTGACCATCCTCCGTAGGTAGTAGGGCACCCCCATGTTCTTAAGAGCCTCCAGGACTCGATCCCAGCGGGCCGAGTTAAAAGCATTTTTGATGTCCAGGGTGACAATGAGACAATACTTTTTGGAACCGCCTTTCCATCTCTTTCGTGAGATGGCTTCCTGTGCGATGTTCGTGACGAGTTCCAACGCATCGATGGTCTTGGAATTCGGAAAGTTGAGAATCGATGTATTGCTTCAATCTGTCGGCCACTATCCGCTCCAAGTTCTTCCCGTCCGAATCTAGCATGCAAAGTGGACGATAGGATGCTGGTTCGTCCGGTGGTTTCTTCCCTTTTGGGATAAGAACCAATCTTTTTTGCTTCCATCGAGTCGGAAATACACGTTGTCGCAGGCAGGCGTCATACATGCTTATAAACATGTCTGGCCTGGTAGCAATTGCACTCTTCAGTGCAATGTTTGATATGCGGCTTAGTCCTGTAATTTCCACTTTTGTTATGGTGGGTGTGAGGGCACAACTTTGCATAAACTTCGACATGACCATCCCCATTCTCGCATAAAGCATGACTAGCAAAGTGAGGTGTTCTATGAGTATGGTCGTAACTGACCATCTCTTGTTGAACTTCATATAATTTCCTCTTCCCATCCAACATCCAGGGAATAATCTTACATATTCCCGCAATCGTATTATAATAATCATCATCAAATAGCCTCATTGAATTATTTAAGAATTAAATATTATCCTCTGGTATGGTGACATCAAGTAGGCTTTCGACTATTACGTAAAAATAGACGATTATGAACAGTGTCACCAAATAACGATAAAAAAATATACATTTTAGTACTAATATTATTTGGAATGATAACAGAAAAAGATTCATAATAAAAAAATTAATTAAAAATGATTTTTATTAAAAAATATATTGTATAAAAATATAAATGAATCGTCTTACATGATATTTCTAAGTTTTGTAACACATCGAAAAGATAACATTACAATTTTTGGTTGTTTTTTAAAAAAAAAAAATATCAATAAAGATAACTTTTCATAAAATTATTACTTTCTTGTTAATATACAATATATAATAAATAAAATCAAATCATTAAATTATCCTAAAAACTGTTGTTAAAATTTATTTGATTTCAAAAGTAATTCATTATGTTGTATTTTCGAAAGAACAGTTCACCTTAAATGAACAATTATGTAAATGTTTACATAAAAAAATCATAAATTTTATCACTTCGAAAAGGAAAAAATATAAAAATAATAATAACAAAAGTAGAAGGAGAAAAAAAACTAAATTACTTGCAGAACATTGAAGAAATTATGTTCATAAAAGTACCTTGGCGATAATATTACAATAAATTACAATACAACAACAAAAACAAAAAACAAAAGAACTTTTTTTATTTTCTTCAAATATACTGTAACTAAATTAGGTACCTTTATTATCGATGATTTATAACGGATTTTATTGAAACACTTGCCACAAATGAACCTTGGCATTATCATAAAATGGAGAAATTCAGGATGTGGTGTCGATGTCATTTAAGCGCAAATAAAATTTTATCGGTTCTTGTTAATGTTGAAATTAACAAAAGCCGATTTATAATCTTATTTGTATCGGGATTATCGAAGGAAATCATATTTAAGGCAAAAAACATTATTTTATAATTTTTATTAACCATAAATTATTTTATGGAAGAGCATTACTCATACCTGCTTGTATGGAAATTGTTACCGATGAAAGTAGGAGTTTTTCCTTAGTTATTCATATTCAACCAATCACTTTGCTATTTATGCGATCGACTTTTTCTCGTCCTCTGATGGGTCTGAATTTTTCATCGATTACAACAAGGAACACTTGCATATATGTGTGCACTAGGAACACATGAACAAGGGTGAGAATATGTTTGTAAATCGATTTCAGGTTTAAGGGTGGAATGATTGAAGCAACTTACCAAAACTACCACCATTCAATAAACATTTCAGAATCCAAAGGAAGCCAATTTCGATTCAGTCATAAATCGTGAACGAAAAAATAAGTTATAAAAAAAAAAACGAAAATATAGCGCCGAAAGAAAGGATCGAAAATCAGTTGCTCCTTTTATAAACCTATACTATGCTAGGTGTTCTAATAAAAGTGTTCTTAGATCGTAGGTGTTAGCTAGCGTGTGGAAAACCACACGAATACACAAGAACTGCTTGTTCAAAGTAATAAACGCTTGAAGGGAGAACTAGAGAAACTTTTGCAAACATTTTAGAAATAATGTCTGTGTATGGTGTTAGCTGACGTTGTGAATTGTTTTCAGAAAAAATTACATGAAAATGGAAAAGTGGAAAAATTGGAAAAATGAAAACTTGGAGGAGGAAAATATAGAGATTAAGTACCCAATATCCAACAAGCACAAGACATAAAATTGCATACCTAGTTTATGTTATTTTTTCAAACGCAAATTGCAAATTGTGGTGCAGAAACGTTGCAATTATTCTCACGGTCTTGTAATCATTCACAATTAGTTCTAACCTTGTACTCGACTAGATAATACTTAAAATTAAAATGACTATAAATTTTTTAACTCTAAAATATTAATACTAGAATTAGAATTTTTATATTAAATATAAAGTATTCATTTTTGCTAGCTTATAAAAAAATTCTAATAAATATTATAGTTTTTATTATAACTTTTGATAATATAAGATTTTAAGGAAGGTGCTATAGTAGCTGTGGCTTCAGTTTTATGAATTTTATTTGTGGCCCAGGAGTGCCTTCGTTCCCTTTTTTAGGATCTATACATACCATATATATTCGCTTTATTTTTTTTTGTAAATTTCAGTTTGTTTTATAATATAACTTTTTTTTTTATTACAAGATTTAATATTTTTTAGCCTTCCCACTTTGTATACCTTCCTCCTCCCTCACAATAAATTTTTTTTTTTTAACAATTTGTTTTTTATATCTTATTACTTTTCTGCCGTTCTTTTTTCACTATTGTTTTTCCCTCTCATGGGGAAGTTGTCACCTTTAGGATATGGTTTCACTAACATCGAACCCCTACGTAATCTCCCCATAAAGTTGAACTTTTTATTTTTTTATTTTTTTATTTTTAATGATATCTACAACTACTTATGCTAGTAACAAGCAGATATTTTACGGGAATATACAAGGACATGAAGACATGTGGAGGAAAACACCCATCGATGTTACCTCAGAACAGGGTAATTTTATTTTATTATTTTAAAGAATCTCTCGGCCATCGCCGTTTTAAACGTCGATGGGTGTATACTGGAAGGGTGGGAGTGAAAAGTTCCCTTCCTAAAGGATTAGGTGCGAATGGAATTTTTTATATCGGGAGATGCATAGTTCACGAACAAATGGAACATTTAGGTCACGGTGGATAACAGTGTTTCGCACATAAAAGGGGGCATTGACAATTTTACGAAGGATTCGGAATTGTAGGGATTGGATTGGAAGGGAGTTGGAATGCTTAGTCGAACCCCAAAGTTCTAGACCATATGTCCATATTGGTTTCAGAACCGTATTGTATAGTAATAGTTCACTTGTTGTTGTAAGTTTTGATTTACTGTCTAGGAGACGTAATAATTGCTTGTATCGTCCGTTAAGTTCACGTCTTTTAGTGTTCGTATGAAGGTTCCAGGTTAACCGTTTGTCGAATATAAGTCCAAGGTAACGTATGCTATTTTTTTGTGGAATAATACTGCCGTTTAGGGTTATGTCGGGAATTGGTTCTCGGCAGAGTGTGAAAGTTACATGAGCAGATTTTTGCTCATTTACCTTCACTCTCCACCTTTTGAACCAAGTTTCTAAGGAGTGGATATGGTTCTGTAGGATACTAATGGCTGTGGAAGGATCTTTGTGATGTGTCAGGATGGCTGTATCGTCAGCATATGGCTGTATGAGGAATGGATGGCTGTATGAGGAATGTCATGGGTGTATGAGGAATGTCATGGGTATAAATATTGTATAGGATAGGACTTAGGATACTTCCTTGAGGGACACCGGCGGAAATTGGATAAATGTCAGAGTACTCAATATTTTCAGCTACCTGAAAATATTGGTCTGAAAGATAAGATTTAAGGATGTGGAAATAACTCGAGGGTAGGACTCGCTGCAACTTCCAAAGCAGTCCAGGGTGCCATACACGGTCGAAAGCATGCGAAATGTCAAGAAACACGCCTGGGCAGTATTGCTTTCACTCTAGCGAACACGCTATGTAGTCGACTACGCGATGACACTGCTGGATAGTGGAATGCTCAGGTCGAAATCCAAACTGATGCTGAGGAATGACACCCTCGGTTTCAAAAATGGGATAAAGGCGTTTTAGGATTATTTTTTCTAGGATTTTTGATAACATGGGAAGGAGGCTTATAGGTCTATATGAGGTAGGAAGATTTTTGAGCTTATTGGGTTTTGGGATTATCTTAATTATGGAAAGCTTCCACAGGGAAGGAAAAAATGATGTGCGGAGGGTACTATTATAAACATAGGTTATCAGGACAAGGGTTTTTTTGGAAATTTGTTTCAGGATTTCTGAAGTTATTAGGTCATATCCTGGGGCTTTTTTATTGGAAAGGTGTTCTTTTGTGAATTTAACTTCGGAAGGAGTGAAAAACTTAGGAGGTGGACTTATGGGCAACTGAGTTGATATATGTCGAAATATTTGTTCGTCATGCAGAATGTCTTGGACATCTTCGTGAGGTTTAAAGATGTTTTCTAAGTGTTTGCCGAAGGTGTCGGCTTTCTGTTTATCTGTTTTTGCCCAGGTTCCGTCGGTACTCCAGAGCGGGTGTGTAGCTGTTTTGTATTTGAGAATTCGTCGGGTAGCTGTCCAGAGTGACTTATTAGTTGTCAGTGATTCTGTGTATTCAGTAAATCGTTCGTTGTTATAATTAATTATTTCTTGTTTCAGTTCTCGTTGTAGTTGGTTCAGTTTTTTCTTCTCATTTGGCATTCGTGAACTTGCCACTGGGTCCTGGCTCGACGTTTCTCGCTTATCAAGCTGCGAATTTTAAAGTTGAACTTAACATTAATTTTAAAGTCCAAATTTTTATACCTTCCTCTTTCCATTCACCACCTAGAAAATTATTAATAATTTACCCATTCAAAGTATTTGGCTTTATTTAAAAATAATTTAAAAATTATTATTTATGATATAAAGATTTTTTTTTCACTCTTATGAGTATGATCACAGATAATTGTTTTGCATTTTAAACTGGTTATAAAAAATGCTCTTCGAAAAAATGGAAAAAGCTCTGCTAAAGATAATTTTAAAATCTTTTTGTAAATTAATGATAATGAAAATAAATGTAAGATGTTAAAGTCCTTTATAATAGTTAGTTACAAAATATGAGCATAGTAGACAGTGATCTAAGTTCTTTTTATGTCGAATAGGACATTTAAAATCTTTACGAGGGTAGTATGATAAGTACGTGTATTTGACTATCGATTCCGCCGCTGATTAAAACACTGTTCGCCATTTTTTAACACAATCTTTGAAATGGCAGTTGTGAAACTTTTTTTTAAATATTTTTGTTGTGACTTTTACTTAACTTGAAACTTTGCATTTTATGTTTTAAATGACCACTTAAGTTGACAATGGAGAATTTGGTCAAAAAGTCCATGACATTATATTAGCCGACTAATATATGTTATTGTTAGAATCTAAACTTTAAGTATGTAAAAAAACCAACATGTAAAATTGAGCATAAAATAGCTGTCCGTAAAATGAGTACAGCGTTTGCTCACTGCTAATCAAAGACGTAATCGCGTAATAACTTCGATTCCGAATTTTTCAAGCGCAATTAGAAAAAGGTTTTTTTAAATGTTATGTGTTATTTGATTAACTACTGTAACTGCCACATTTAAACTGGTAAAAGTGCTGCCATATTCACAGTTTTCTGTAGATTTGGCACCCGTTCACCAAAACAGAGGACTATTTTGAAGAGTTCAAAAAGTCATCGAAAAGTAGAAAACTTTGGTATGGTAGCCTTGAGCTTGACTTCGGAGATTTTTCATACAGCCCTCGTGTATTTCGAATACAATAAATTTTCATAATTTAAAAGAATAATAACATAAATATTATACAACAAAAAAAAGTTTATAAAAATCTCATAAAATTTAAAAGTATAACTTCAATTTTATAAAGAAAAATATTCTAAAAGTTAAAGTGTGCAAAAACTTGAGCAAAAGTTATGAGAAATTACAAAACGAAGAAAAATTTTTGAACAGTTTCTGGAAAATCTTACATTGAAGATAACCGAAATTCTCTAATTTATCTAAAATAAAATGTAATAGATAAATAACTGGCAATGATTGTATAATGGAAAAAATTTTATTGTACAATTATTTGGTATTAGTTCTGTTAGTATTAAAATTAATCGAAAATGTTTTCGCAAAAACTTTTTGCTTTAAGTTCATAAAATAACATTAAGCCACAACCGCTACCACAAACGTTAACCAAAATGCTTTTATTTATTAATACCATTAGGATAACTCTTTAGATGATTCTGGTCAACTCCTTAACGTAATTATTTCTTCCAAAAGTAGTCTCAAGGGATCGATTTAACTGGCAGATTTGTATTTTGCGTTAGCCATCACCCCAATCATGGGTACGCTGATGCAAAGCTAATATCAGCCAAACCAAATAAGCATTGTAATAAATCAGGAAACTCTTCTCCAATACCAGTATCCTTAAAATCAAAGGATCTTATAGTGGCATAAGCATTTGTTGTGTAAATTTTACTAATGAACAAATATTGATATTGGTCCCATTTTGTAATTGCATAAATTATGGGAAATCCGGTACAAAGTATAAACGGTATTTTTTTTCTCTCCATCAATTCCATTACGTAAATCCTTATTGAAACTTGCTGGTATATTTAATATCGTTAATGAAAATTTTCTACCAAATATTAAATTTTATATCCTTTGAGCATTGAAAACCAATTATAATTTCTAATTTATTCTTCTGACAATTTATTCTCAATCTTACTTTGAAAGATTTTTTTCAAGAATTATCAAATATTTTTTACATTAAAAATTTTATTTTTATGCCATAATTGAGGCATACGTCGATATTTATAAATAGATATATAAAATACTAATACTTGTAAATAGGTATAGATCGATTTTACATGTAAGAAAAAATTATTTTAAGTTCCGAAAATTTAAACCGAAATTTTTCGGTTTTCTCCCCATCTTTGCCAAGCAAATTTGAAATCAATGTTAACCAATCATCCATAATCTGGTTTGTTATTTTCAATGTATTTTGATGATATTTAAAAAGAAATTGTTGACTTTTATTTACTTTTTATAATAAAATTTCAATAAAAATTTTTCTAAATATATAAAAAAATATGTTTCGATATTCACAGAGCTTTTTGAAAAATATTGCTTCGTAGAAGTGCTGGAACGCTTCAATTGAAATCGAATTCAGCTTCTTGGTTACACTCTCTTGGATATTTCGACAGTACCGAAATGGATTCTGTTCAAGTATATTTTGATCTTTAAAACTAAAAAAGTCACACGCACTTTAATCAGGCGAATAGAGAGGCTGAAGGCCATAGTATTCCATACTCGTTCACGGAAATAATGGTGTGACATCCAAGTGTCTGCACTATCTGATCTCATATGAAGAACAGTTTTTAAGAGCCTTACTTTTTTAAAAAAAGAAATCCTTTTCATAAATGTTGATTTGAATAATTCCGCATTATTACTAGTTTTTGGTGTTGAGTGCTTCTCTCAGAATGAATCGGTCTTTTATGGCTTCTTGGTCCTCCAAAAATAAATGACAAATGTTCCTAGTAGGGTCGTGTCAAATTTTTCTATGTCAAGCCTACCAATTCACCAAACCTACTATAATATTGGATGGCACATAGTTTTTCCAAATTTTGTTGTACCATTTTTCGTACAGGACTATAAGAACACAACTTTACTAATACAGGGGCAGTCTGATAAGTTAGAAACAAATAAAACGAAAAATTAATTTATTCTACAAAATATGATTTATTATTCAACATAGTCTCTTTTTAGCTTGATAAATTTCATCCAATGATATTTCAACTTCTTTTTACTATCGGTGTGATACAATTTTTCAAACAGAATTGGATGCAAATTTTGCTTTCGGAAACTAACCTTTTATTTTAAATTCAGTAAATTTTTTCGCCTTTTTGGTGCACGTTTGGTAGTGGAATTCTATTGTTTGGAATGAAATTTAGTTTCTGGTATAAAATTGTGTATTCATGCATCATCAACAGTTGTGAATCGATATAAAAATTTATTTATATTACGCCTAAAAATATCCACACTTTTGATTTTATCATGGATTTTATTAATAATATTTTTGGTGGTAGCACAAATTGCCCACCTAGGGCGCTTGTGATTGTACTAAACCACTTCTAAATCACTCCAAACGATTGTAAAGAGTGTCCATAATACTTTTAAAGCTTAGTTCTAGTTTTAAATATTATTTTCTCAACAAAAACACAAATTTCACTTTTTTCCATATTTATAAAAAAATACAAAACTTATCTACTTTCAAAAACTCTCAAAACTTAACTAATAAACATATATTTATAAAATTTTATTTAGCATTTTGTGAAGTGTAGCAAAATATAAAAAAAATATTCTTTTTCTGATATCATGTATATTTCATGCATTTAACACAGACTTATCAGACTACCAGCGTAAGGTCGCTTTGAAATCGGCTTAGGTTGTAACTTATAGAGACTAATGTACAAACTATGTAGAGTAAAAGTCTGTAGAATTATAAGATCGTCAGTCCCTTTATCTTTCTGCCATAACTCGTATTTTTAATTTTTAACAAAAAACCGAGTGAAATGGCTTAAAGGATCGCCGGAAAATGATATCGGAAGTATTTATTTTTATTTGAGTTTTTGTATGAATATTATTTATTGTTTGGGTATTAATATTTTTTTCAATTTTCTTAAAATAACATTTTTTATAAATTTTTTTAAAGCTTAGTCGTATTCGTATTCTTAATTAGTCGTATTCTTAAATCAGTAAGTTTTATCATTTTTTTTGTCTTACGGCCAACTAATCTGCTTCAAATATAATAAAATTAGTGAAGTTCGAATAAACTAAATTAGTATAAGATATTATACGTGTAACTATTCTCCTCACTTATAATATAATAATAGTCGACATATTTTGATTTATTATCAATATAAAAAATTATTATATTATATCTCACTTATAATATAATAATTTTTTATATTGATAATAAATCAAAATATGTCGACTATTAGAATTTTTTAAGCAGATGTTCGCACTTGATTGTTTACTTACATATTTGACACAACACCATTAATTATCTGCTATGCTCAAAATTATTTATCAACTTATAACTGTAAAAGTACAAATAAGTACAATATTATTAGTTTAATTAATAATGAACAAATATGCATTTATCCAGAATTTACAAAAACATTAATAATTTTATTATTATTATCAGTAGTAATACTACGAAGGTCATTCAACAAGTACTTAGCCTACAAAAGAAAAACGAAAATTTTGGAAAGGTGGCAATTTATTTTTCCACATAATCTCTTTCAAGCTCGATACACTTGGCCCAGCGATGCTCTAACTTTTTTAACCCGTCCAAAAAATACATTTTCTCGAGGGAAGCAAAATAGGCCTCCGTGGCGATGATGACCTCCTCATTCGATCCAAATCTATTCCCGGCGAGTGATTTTTTCAGGTTTGGAAATAAAAAGTAGTCACAGGGGGCCAAATCTGGAGAGTACGGTGGATGAGGCAGCAATTCGTAGCGCGATTCGACCAATTTGTCCATGGCGACGGCGGAGGTGTGAGCCGGTGCGTTGTCGTGGTGGAACAGAACTTTTTTCTTCGTAAAGCGGGGCCGCTTTTTCTTCAATTCGACGTCAAATTGGCCCAATAAGTCAGCATAGTAGCGCCCCGTGATTGTTTTAGCCTTCTCGAGGTAATCGATGTGGATCACACCTTGTGAATCCCAGAAAACGGTGGGCATCACCTTTCCGTCCGATCGAACAGTCTTCGCCTGCTTTGGAGCATGTTCGCCGGGTGAAGTCCACTGTTTCGACTGTTCCTTGGTCTCTGGTGTGTACCAGTAAATCCATGTTTCGTCGACGGTCACGAAACGACGCAAGAACTCCGCTGGATTGCGCTGAAACAGCGCCAAACACGTCGCCGATGTGGTCTCACGGTTGCGCTTGTTTTCCGGTGTGAGGAAACGCGGCAGCCATCGCGCCGACAGCTTTCTCATGCCCAGTTCTTCGTGTAGAATATGATTCACCATTCCTACTGCGATGCCCACAGTCTCAGCTATCTCGTGAATCTTCAATCGACGGTCTGCCAACACGAGATCGTGAACGTTTTTAACGTTTTCCTCCGTAGCAGCCGTTTTCGGGGCACCTGGGCGTGGCTCATCAGAAACCGACGTGCGGCCACGAACAAACTCGTTGAACCAATTCTTGACGGTCGCCATCGAAGGAGAATAGTCTTCCAATTCTTGACGGTCGCCATCGAAGGACGACCACACACAGTATCCAAGCGATCTTTGATTTCGCTGCGCGTTTCCCTTCCAAAAACAACAATCTAATCACCGAACGATATTGTTCTTTTTCCATTTTTGTACAACCGACCGACACGCTCGCTTTCAAAGGCTCTCAAAACAAAACTAATAAAGGGAATCGACTGAAACTTTGACAGTAGGCTACTAAAATTATGTACTGCACGATGGTAAGTCAGGCGGTGAGGCTAAGTACTTGTTGAATGACCCTCGTATTGTATTTAAATAATGTTCATCGAAATTAATATTAAGCGTTGACAAATGTTATATATTTTTTTTTAAATATTTTTTTATTAAAAATAACTACCCTTTTATATGGTAGATAAAATGAATTGGTACAAAATCAATATAATTTATAATATTAATAACGAACATTCAACATATATTTTGCATATGAAAAATAAAAATTGTTTGAGTTGTTTGGAATTTCTAACAAATAATCATCAATATTTAACTGATGTTTCGATGAAAATAAATAAAAATAAAAATACACATTTTCATCGGAATTATATTATTGTATTTAGAGGAAAATTAATTATTTTTATTCTATTCTCTTCACATAATATACTATAGTTATTTTAATTAAAATTTAACTTTTCATATCAATAAATACACATTATTCATATGGAAATAAATCCATTCGCACGCAAGCCAATCAATTATATAAACTGACATATTATAAATCAACCCCTAAATAACTTATTGTTGATATAGTCAAACTATTCCATAAAATATGTTATGCTTGTATTTATTTTATGAATTATTTCGTTAAAAAAAATATATAGAAAATTTTATTCATGATTGCATACTTATTGATGCGTTCATTTTAGTGATTGCTATTTATTACGATAATTAACCACTCAAACAATATAATTTTTCTATATTTTCCGGTTTGCTTTTGGCATTTTGATTGCATTGATATATTTATCAAATTTAATTAATAATTTTACATATGAATATTTATGGAAAGTGGTTTTTCAAAATCTCTCGTTTTTATTTTTAGACCTGTTGTTAAACGTATGTGAAGTATTTGTTCATTAAAAGAGGATTTAATAAAACTGTTTGTTTTTAATTTTCAAATTATGTATGCATAATTCTATGTATGTTTATCTATAAGTATGATTATTTAATTAAATTTTAGCAAAAATAATATTTTCATATTGAAAAATTACTGAATTTGAAATAAAAGGAAAATAACCACTTTTAGATTTGCAAAGTGAAGCTTAAGCAAATACATTTTAAACTCAACTTTTAATAAAACTTTTCAATAATTAAATTACGTAAATTTTACCATTATATAAAAATTATTAAATTATAAAAATAATTGCCATTAGACATATTGCAAGACATGATATTTTTAGGTAATTATTGATTACTGGTTCAAAAAATTTTTGAACGTTATTTGTTCATGTCTTGATGTATGTCAGTTTTTAAATGAATTTTTGTTACATTTTTTTGCAAATTTCACAATCTTAAAGGCCAAATTAATGTCACAAATATCGTTAAATTATGGGTTCTTGGAATTTTCCGTGCAATAAAGCTAAAATTTATTGTATTATGTCGATTTTGCGATGTTTTGTTTAAACCAAATGTGATACAGATTAAAATCTTAAAGTTTAGATAAAAAACTACATTCTGATATTAATCTTCTTAATGTTCTTCTTCTTCATCTTCTTCATCTTCTCCATCTTCTCCATCTTCTTCATCTTCTTCATATTTTTCATCCTCTTCATTTACTTAATATATTTCTTCATTTTCTTCATTTTTTTCATGTTCTTCTTCTTCATCTTCTTCATCTTCTTCATCTTCTTAATGTTCTTCTTCTTCATCATTTTCCTTAGCGTTTTCATCTTATTCTTCTTCATCTTCTTTATCATCTTCATCTACTTAATAATTTTCTTCATTTTCTTCATCTTCTTCATGTTCTTCTTCTTCATCTTCTTTATCTTCTTCATCTTCTTCATCTTCTTCATGTTCTTCTTCTTCATCTTCTTCATCTCCTTCTTCTTCATCTTCTTTATCTTCTTCATCTTCTTCATCTTCTTCATCTTCTTCATCTTCTTCATCTTCTTCATCTTCTTCATCTTCTTCATCTTCTTCATCTTCTTCATCTTCTTCATCTTCTTCATCTTCTTCATCTTCTTCATCTTCTTCATCTTCTTTATCTTCTTCATCTGCTTCATCTTCTTCATCGTCTTCATCTTCTTCATCTTCTTCAATCTTTTTCATCTTCTTCATCTTCTTCATCTTCTTCATCTTCTTCATCTTCTTCATCTTCTTCATCTTCTTCATCTTCTTCATGTTCTTCCTGTTCTTCTTCTTCATCTTCTTCATCTTCTCCATCTTCGTCATCTTCTTCATCTTCTTCATCTTCTTCATCTTCTTTATCTTCTTCATCTTCTTCATCTTCTTCATCTTCTTAATCTTCTTAATGTTCTCCTTCTTCATCGTCTTCATCTTCTTCATCATTTTCCTCAGCTTTCTCACCTTATTCTTATTCATCTTCATCTACTTAATCATTTTCTCATTTTCTTCATCTTATTCATGTTCTTCTTCTTGATCTTCTTTTATTGGCACGCTGCAGTGTATTAAATTTATTAGTAGGCTTAGATGTGAATTGATAAGTTTACGTTAGATTGTACGTTTGTTAGTTTTTCATTACCCAACGAGATGCTGAGCTTAAAATCATTGGAAGTTACACCCTTAATTGGAGGAAAGGATAAAGATCAAAAAAACATTTTGATCTACATTCTTACCTCCAGTTAAGGATGTAATTTCCAATAATTTTAAGCTCAGCATCTCATTGTGTACTTTGTGCATGTTACCATGACTATCCTCGCATTTTCCAGTTTCTGTAACTGTTTAGATTCGAACTTAACATTACTGCGTACAGAAGCAGATTTCAAAGCGTCACTAAATTAGAGTAAAAACTTCTTTAAAAAAAAAATTGCGAAAAAAGTCCAACAGCGTCAATTAAAAAATCTCAAAATTACGCATTCTAAGTTTTTTCACTGTCATTTGTGAATATTCAGATCCGCTGAGTGAGAAATGAGTCTTAACGCTAAAGAAAATTTTGTTCGAAAAAAATTCGTATTCCAATCGGAGTAGCTTCTGTGAATTCCATGGTCGAAGGGATTTAATTCTTGCTTGAGTTGACCTTTTTATAGGTCGGTATGTAAATTCAAATCCAAAATGCGTCATTATATGCCGTAAGACAAGCCCAAATGCCGAGGTCACAATAAAATCGATTTTGGATAATCGCCCACAGTTACACTTGCAGCAGCGATATGTTATATACAGGTTTTTTCAATAAGAGTGATATGATTTCTAAGTGACGTTTCTGCCATTTGTAATCTGTCATGATTTGTTTTTTTTTTATTATATTTAGTAATGCTAACAATTTCATCACGGAGAGATAAATGCAAGAACAACGTTTACAAATTATTCAATTTTATTATGAAAATAACCGTTATCCAATTGCAACTTTTCGTGCACTTTTGCCATTTTATGGTCGTAATAATCGTCCAACTGTGCTCGCTATTCGTCGAATTGTTAAAAATTTCGGACGTACATTTTCTTTACATAATGTTCAAGTACCAATAAGATAAAGAACCGCTCGAAGTAATGAAAATATTGCTGCCGTTCAGGCAAGTGTTGCTGAAGACGGCAATTTGTCGATTCCAAGACGTTCTCAAGATTTGGCACTGTCTCAAACCACAACCTGGCGAATTTTGAGAAAGGATTTGGGCTTGCATCCATATAAAATTGTTATCACTCAAGAACTGAAGCCATTGAACCATCGTAAACGTCGTGAATTTGCTGATTTTGTCTTGGAACAACTTGAAAACGATAACGATTTTTTTAAGAAAATCGTCTTCTCCGATGAGGCTCACTTTCATCTGAGTGGTGCGGTATATAAACAAAACTGTCGATTCTGGTGCAAAGAAAATCCACAAATTATTCATGAACACCCATTACATTGACCTAACTTGACAGATTGGTGTGGTTTTTGGTCTGGTGGAATCATCGGTCCGTACTCCTTTCGAGATGAAGCTGGTAACACCGTTACTGTCAATGGAGAGCGGTAAGAATGAAGATCGATGATAAGCAACTTTTTGCCGAAATTGGAAGAAGTTGATCTTGACAACATCTGGTTCCAAGGAGACGGGGCTACGTGCCACACAGCATGTGCAACAACCGAATTATTGCGAGAAAAGTTTGGAGATTCGATTATTTCAAGAAATTGTGACATTGAATGGCATCCAAAAAGTTGTGATTTAACACTATTAGACTATTTCTTATCGGGCTATTTGAAGTCATTGGTATTTAATAATAAACCAGACTCTCTTCAAGCTTTAGAAGTCAATATTGAACGTGCTATTCATGACATACGACTTGATTTATTGGAAAAAGTGCTTGAAAATTGGTTTCATCCAATTCGTTCCTGCAAAAGAAGTCGCGGCGGCCATTTGAATGACGTTTTATTTAGAACTTAATTGTATCGATTGTTATTTACATGAAATAAAAAATATTTGAATTTCCTTAAAAATTAGTATGTTTTTTAAAAAAAGAAATTATATCACTCTTATTCGAAAATCCTATATATTATGTTTTTTACAAAGTTTTCATTACTTAAATTCATAGCGTGGTACTTAAACTATTTATATGGTAAAACGGTAAATTTCATACTAACTTAATTTTATAATAATAATATTGTATACATTTTGTATAGTAATCAAATCAAAAAACGGTACTGTATTTTCCAAATTACAAATTGGATAATTTACGTTGTTAAGTGAAAGAAATATTATGTTTTTTTTTTCATTACATAATTTTACATAAAATAAATTTTTAACTTATAAAATTTCTAACAAAACATAAAAATTTAACTAAATTAAATAATTTAGCTATTTCAGTATTTATTGTGCAATTATAAAAAGAAAATAAATTTTCATCAAATCGACGCAATGGTAGACAAACTCTTTTAACAATTTTGTTTGGTAAAGTTGCAAATAAAAACTCTCGTCATCATAACAATAATTTTAATTTTATTATCAATAAAAAATATATTACAAATAATTATTATATAAACATATTAAAAGAGTTTTTATAAAGAAAAACTAAAACAGATAAAAATAATTATATACGTAATTAGTAAAAAAAATGGAATATTTTTTCAAGCCATTAAAAATTATCATAAATTAGAAAGTTTCACGGAAAATGTTCTCCAACAAATTCAAACATTATTCAGTCATCATCTTTTATGGTGGATTTTATTATTTCTCTAGGCAAGAAATATGTTCGAATATACAAAAGAAATATAATCCTTGGTAAAAATAAAAACGAGGCATGCTCGTACACACCTTTGTTACAATCAGAAAATCTTTTAAGCCAGATTATAATAAATAAAACGAGGAATCCTTTTCGTCTTTGGAGCACTCATCCCAATATGTTATAATGGTTTTTTTTCTTCTTCTGGTTATGGTGTGCTCATATCAAGGCACTAAGCTCCGCAAACGATGCTTACTTTATGCCATCAACAAGGAATATTCGTACCAATGATCTTTTATATGGCTTTATATACGTAATGTAATGGAATTTCTTTCAAATTCACATTTGTGTAAGATTTCTATCCCCTTTTTATATCCTTTATGATTTCAATTCAAACTGATTGTAAAATACCTGAAGAAATATTCGAAATTAGGCGAAATTGCGTAAGAAATTCTAACTGTTCTGATTAGCATAGCATACAGCACGTATGGTGGTCGATGGATTCGTATTCTAATACCAATGCCAGTTTATGAAAAGATGTTGTTGTAATTTTTCTTAACCAAATTGTGATTTCCATAAATTGAATACTTCTCAATCACAGAAATTATTCTGGCTTCTATTCATATACAAAATTTCAAATTCAATCATTTTCTATTTCGGTCGTAAATGTGCACACAAGTACACCTAAAGGATTTTTTTTTTCTAAAAAAGGATTTTTTCTATTCTTTTGGAAAAAAAAATTGTGAAAAATGTGACTGCAGATGCTTGTGCGACTATAATTGAAGGTAACATTCTGAATTCTTTCATAATTGATGAACATCACTTCAACTGGCATAGAAATTCATTAACTTCATGTAATGCTGATTATCCATTTTGATATTTGTAGTCCGAAGCACATGTAAATTTGTCACGTGCATAATATTTCTATTCATACCAACCGAATACTGAATATTATTTTGACCGTAGTCCTTCAAGAGATTTTTTCTCGAAGTATAGTAAAAATAGCTTGATCCTATTATTCATCGGAATACACGTACAACTATACGTGTATGAGTAAATCCTACCAACAAAATGTGACGTTCTTTAATATTTTTACTGGATTTATAACTAGATGAATGGAAAATCTTTTTAATGGTAATGAAAAAAAAATCTTTTTAATGGTAGATGGGGAAAATTCGAATTATTGATTTTTCGTGAATATGATTTGTACATAAGCATGAGGCTTCAAATTGTATTGGGATAGAACCAACTGAGACGAGCTAAAGCTAAGCCAAAGATATTGCCCTTGGCCAAATCTGAACCAAATGCCCGAAAAAGAAGATGGTAATTTTGCTGAACAAGAATGCGAACAGGAATGAAAATGAACGTGAACGAAAATAGGATAATAAGCAAAACATAAGCCAGACCCACATCAAGTCATATGTTGACGTGAACTCCTTAATATGACATTTGCCAAAAGAATAATGTGAGTTATGACCGTGTAAGAGTGAGTATATGGACATTCCGTACACCGCCGGGGATACCAGCGAGAAATATTTCACGTGCATAGAATATCGAATTCAATAATTTCCCAGCAAGGACGAAAGACATCAACCAGTATCTACATATGGGCATATATGATAATATGTAAATTAATATGTACTAATGTATGCGCAAAGGTTCATTTCTCTGATCCATGCATAAACTCTCAGTGCTTTTGACATTTTGAAGAGCATTTATGAATACATTTCGATCCGTTTTTGATGAAATTTTTTTTTTAAAATAAAAAAAAACTTTACGCATTAAAATGGATTCGAAAAATTTTTCTCAGCATCTTTTTTGCTCATACGTGTATAATGAAAGTACGTACTTTGAAATGATAAATGTACCCAAAATCTACGCAGTAATATTTCTAAGGATGTATATCTCCCCACATATCCTTTTAGAAAGGTGAATGAGACTATGTCATTTTTAATCAGATCAGGCATGTTCTGTGTTTAGATAGCATCGCATCGAGCGTATCAATTGTTTACGGTATTCGAATACCACATTGATTATTTAAACAAAACTTGAGGATGAGCGTTTGGAATAGCATAGAATTAGCAATTGGTGGTAGTGCTCGGATCTATCCATTAAGGTGAACGAGTGGGTGGATGGAATGGGTATGTACTTCGAAATAAAGCGTGTTAGGGCAATCTGGTGGGCGGTAATGTCTATTTGGGAACCGATAGAACAGTATCTACTTGAGGACGTTGTAGATTAGCAGATGGAGTGGTACAGGATTAGCAGATTCTGCTTGTTTCGATTATTGGAATGCTTACATTTACACAATCGTGTGCGTAATTGAGTTGCAAGTAGAAACATTTAATGTTGAGAAAAATGGTACAATTCCACTTTTCTACTACTCGTATTGGTACTAATGGCTATCAAGATTAAGTGAAACATCTGTCTCAATCGTGTCTAGTATCTTCTGGTAATCGTTTGCATTTTCTCTTCATAAGAGTACCACTCCTATATCCACAAAACAAAGCACAATCGGGAAATATTCTCGAATGTAATTTATATTCTCTTCTAATGTTGCGATCACGAAATAATAATATTTTCTTAGGTAAATAATTTAAATAAACAGAAAGTAATAGAGTCGAATATGGTTTACTAAATTATGGCATGTTCATTTGGAAATTAACATTCCACTATAACGTTTTTAATCCATTGTGATACATGGTATATTATATAAATAAGTTAGAGAAAACTTGAATTTTCTATTTATAAATATTGAGGAAAAAATTTTTATAGCAAAATAGTTAAAAATGTCCTTTTGAGTCGAAATAAATCAAATGGTTATAACGTATGAAAATATAAGAAAAATCGTAATTTAAATAATTGAAATTCTGTATTAAAGTGGTTGATCTGTGAAAGCTAGTTTTTCAGAAAAAGCTCATTATCATTTAGTCGGCTATGTTACGAGTATCGTTCAATAAGTCCTTAGAAAAAGACGGAAAAAAACTGTTTTTTAAAAAAAAAATTTTTAATTTTTCAACATAATCTCTTTTTAGCTCTATACACTTTTCCAACCATTTTTCCAAAATTTTTATCCCGTCCAAAAAATAGGATTTCGGAAGTTCTGCAAAATACTCATCCGTTTGAGCAATGACGTCCTCGTTGGAAGTGAACCGTCGTCCGCCAAGCCATTTCTTCAGATTGGGGAAAAGAAAATAGTCACTCGGGGCCAAATCTGGTGAATAAGCGGGATGCTGCAACAATTCCATTCTCAATTCCACAATTTTGGCCATGGAAACAGCGCAGGTGTGCACACGCGCATTGTCCTGATGCAAGAGGATTTTTTTCTTCTTCAGATGGGGGCGTTTCTCTTTGATTTCCTCGCTCAACCGTTGCAATAACGACGCGTAATACGCTCCTGTTATTGTTTTTCCTTTTTCCAATTAGTCGATAAAAATAATGCCCTGCGAATCACAAAAGACCGTGGCCATCACCTTGCCGGCACAGCTCCGAAGAAGGCACAGTTTTTGCCTTCTTCGGAGCCCGTTCACCCTTGAAAATCCACTGTGATGACTGTCTCTTCGTTTCTGGAGTGTAGTAGTGTATCCAGGTTTCGTCCACAGTGACATATCGACGAAGGAATTCGGCAGGATTGCGATGAAAGAGTGCCAACATAGCCTCAGAGTCCACTACACGATTGCGCTTATTCTCCCCTAAGAGCAAACGCGGCACCCATCTTGCCGAATTTTTGTTTACAGACAATTTTTCATGCAAAAAATATACCACGGGCATATCACAAGGTACAGTGATATGCCCGTGAGGCCACGGGCATATCACTGTACCTTGTGATATGCCCGTGGCCTCAACTAATTCGCGCACTTTAATTCGCCGATCGTTCAAAATCAGATCGTGGATTTTGTCGATGATTTCAGGAGTAGACACCTCAACTGGGAGTCCTGAACGATGTTCATCTTTTGTGGATGAACGGCCACGTTTAAATTCATTCACCCAATTGTAAACCATCGCAAACACAGGTACAGATGTGCCATGAACTGTATCCAACTCGGCTTTGATTTGTTTCGGGCTTAAGCCTTTCAAATGGAGATATTTGAGGACAGCCCTAAACTCGCTTTTTTCCACTGTTAGGCACAAATAAATTTCGTCAACTTTAATCGACGATAGAAATTGACCTACGCTATGGATCGAGCTGAAATTTTGACAGCTTTCCTATCGATAATACTACTTACAAAAAAAAATCTTTACGGACACTATGAGCGCAATTTCTCGTATCAAGAAAAGTTATCATATAAGTTATAGTAAAAAGAATATGCACCATTTTGTTTGATAACTTGTTGCTATTTTTGAGGTAATTTTATAATACCTCTTTCATAGAAACCCTCGTCCCGATTGGCAAAAAACTGGGACAGTCGGTTTTCACAATCTTCTCTTGAGGCGAATTTTTCACCTACAAAATCATTCGTCATAGACAGGAAGAGGTGGTAATCACTTGGTGCCAAGTCCGGACTATAAAGTGGATGCATAAGAACATCCCAACCATGGTCCCGGAACTTCTGGCGAGTTACTATCGATGTATGCGGCCTGGCGTTGTCCTGATGGAACACAATTCCTCTCCTATTGGCCAAAGCTGGCCGCTTCTGGACGATTGCTTCTTTCAGATGGCCCAATTGTTGACAGTATAGGTCCGAATTAAGAGTTCGGCCGTAGGGGAGCAACTCACAATAGATGATTCCCTGCCAGTCCCACCAAACACACAGCAAAACCTTCCTGGCCGTCAATCCTGGCTTGACCGACGTTTGCGCCGGTTGACCGCGATTTGACCACAACCGTTGTCGCTTGACGTTGTCGTAAGTGATCCACTTTTCATCACCAGTAACCATCCGCTTCAGAAATGGATCGATATTGTTGCGATTCAGCAGCGATTCGCAGATGGAAATTCGGTCCATGAGGTTTTTTTGCGATAACTCGTGTGGCACCCATACATCGAGCTTCTTTTTGTATCCAGCCTTATTTAAGTGGTTCCAAACGGTTTTTTGTGCAATGTTTAGCTCTTGGGCAATCGAAACAGTGTTTACGTGACGGTCGGACTCAACGATTTCCATTATTTTATCGACATTTTTGACAATTGGCCTTCCAGAGCGTGGTGCATCTTTGACAACAAAATTACCGGAACGGAATCGACGAAATCAAAATTGCGCATGATTGGCTGTTACAGTATTAGGACCATAAACACTATTCACATTTTCAGCTGCCTGGCTTGCGTTTTCGCCTTTATCGAAGAAAAACTGTAAAATATGGCGTATTTTCTCTTTGTTGGTGTCCATCTTTGACGCGTGTTAAAAAAAATACTGAGTCAAGAAATCACAAAACTGTATCAAAAGCTTTTTTAGTACAAAACCTGATCTTTCTAACGCCATCTAGTGCAACCCGATCGCACAAAGAACAGTTATTGAGCAACCATTGCATTCAGAGCGTGTCACTCTATGGTGCGTTTTATAGACCGTAGACATTTTTTTTTGTTCTAAAACTACAATTATTGTCAATGGAGTTTGCTAACCAATTTTATATGGCTCATTTTTGATGACCTATGGTTTCAAAAGGACAACGCTATGGACCATACTGCCCAAGAAGCAATCGATTTATTAAAAAATCATTTAATATCGTTTGACTTTTTCTTGTGAGACTATGTCAAAGATAAGGTTTATACTATAGTCCATACATAATTGAAGATCTCAAAAATAATATCAACAGCTTCATTCGTGAAATCAAGTCACAATTATGTAAAAATATGATCGAAAGGATCGTCGAGACGAATATTGTTTTTTATTAATAAAAGAATCTAGCAATCTGTAATTATAGTTTATGTCGAGTGATTTCGCTGCCAACCACACCCACCTTAGCCCTACCCCCCCCCCCCCCAAATAATCTTCATTAAGAAACGATTCCCCATTGAAAATATGAAGGAGAACTTCTTATTTAACTTAATTCAAAAATGCAATTTTTTTTAAAATCAATAAAAAATTATAAAATTTGAACAAGAATATAACCTCACAAATAAATCAAAATATGAGGTGGATTAGAAAAGTAATAAGATTAATTTTTTATGCGACAAATTTTCTTTTCTTTTTATTTATCAATATTATCTCCTTCAAAGTAGTTCCCTTAGCCAGTTTTAAATTGGCGAAGTCATTGTTTCTACTCTTCTTAGCAGTTCCAGAAAGCTTAAACTAGACTCGCCTTCAGCTTCTCGGTCATACTGCCTTGTATGTTATACAATACCAAGATAATGTCCTTTTAAGTGTTTTTTTTTTAATTTTGGGGAAATAATGGACTTTGATCATTTAAGTTTGAGTCCCTATGTCCATATTGGTTTCAGTGCCGTTTTGAATAGTAAAAATTTGCTTCTTGCTGTCTGGTTTGACGTACTTCCTAGGTGTCGTCCATTAAGTTTTTTCAGTTTTCTTGTGAGAGTTTCAGATTAACCGTTTATCGAATATCAGTCTAAGGTAGCGCACGCTTGTTTTTTTGTTGGAATATTACTGCCACTTAGGGTTAAATCAGGGATCTGTTCTTAGCGAAAGTAACCTGAGCAGATTTTTACTCATTCAACTCCATTTTCCTTTTTTTTAAAGCATTTTTCTAAGGAGTGGATGTGCTTCTGTAGGATATTGATAGCTTTAGAAAGACCTTATGATGTGTAAGAACTGCTGTATCATCAGCATATGTTGCAGTAAGAATATGACTGTGACAAGAAATATCTGAATAACTGTCAGAATATTAAATATTTTAAGCTACCTGAAAATATCGGTTTGAGAGGAAAGGACCCAAAGCAACTTTCAAAATATTCCAGCATACAAAATGTCAAGAAATACGCCTGGGCAGTTTTTGTAATTGACTACGCGTTGACACTGCTGGATATGGGAATGCTCAGCTCTAAATCCAAACTGATGCTGAGGAATTGCACCCTCGGTTTCGGGCAAAATATATAATTTTTTTCTCGATATAAACTCGCTAACGTATATTGCCATGGTGGACCATCCAAGTGGCACTGACATAAACAATCCCTTTTGATGGGCCTTTCAAGAATTTCCTTATAAAAGCTTATAAAGAAATTCCATATTTTCATCAGCTTGATCAAAATTTGTTTTTCACTGCGTCCTCCAAAAATGCTCTACGCTACCAATAAACTTGAGATTTTGATAAGGAATAATTTTCATATTCTCATTATAATCTTTTTATAGGGCTCCTTTATAGATACAATATTAACGACAATCTGATCTTACAACAGCTTTTGGTATTGATGACCTTCCAGAATCAAGATTCTTTTTCCACTGCTTGTCGGCCCTCCTTGTGGTCTTGAAAAGGATTGTTTCCCATAGACTCGTTGTAACTTTTCATAAACCAAACTTATGCATTCACCAAGCTTAACACAAAATTTGATGGTTCCAATTTTCGTATCGAACTACAAAAATACACCTTAATTTATCACAACTCTAAAGTGTCGCTAAGTTTTCTGGCTAAATGAAAAATTAATGTAAAAATTAAGATTTAATGAATTAAAATCTGCTTTAAAGATTTTTAATAAAAATGATTTTTACGGAAAAAATTGCCTGCTTAAATTTTAAGTTAAATTATCATTTCATAAAATCATAAAATCTACAATACACAAAGGATATGAATACATTAAAAAGAAAAAATTCTACCGGTGGGATATATTTTTTTATATGAAAAACAATTGCACATAAAAAATCCAACAGTTTACATTCTCTCGCATTTTTGGCATAATTTATCCTTCTCGAAATAACAATTATAAAAATGCTGGCTTATTTTAAAGTAGCAAAAAAAATAAATAAAATGAAACAAATTTTGTACACACTCTAACCGGATTGAAGAGTTTTTCTTTTTACCCCATACACAAATTCTTTTGAAGATTGAAATGCAACCCTTTTTTTTTGGTAAAAGGATGAAAAAGAATTAATTACTCAAAAAATTTCGTAATTATGCTCAACAAAAAAATTACAAGCTTTTGTGCTTTGAAATGTAGCCGAGTTTCATGGAATTATGTAGGGAAAAAAACAGAAAGGATTTTCATGTTTGAAATTATTTCGGCTATCAAACTCAAACGATCCTTTATTCTGGGGATCCCATACATCCTTTATTCTCATACATTTTTGACCATATTATTATAGTGTCATATTTGCAAAACAATTTTATTATGCCCACATAAACACATATACAAAGGATATTCAAAAAATTCTTTTGGTCTTTGTATAAATGGAACAACTCCTGTTTAAATGACCACAAAGTGATTTTATCCTATCGTATATACGCGAGTATTTTACATACACTAAATTTTCATCTTTAATAACAGTTATTTTGAAATACTTTTTACTAGTCCTTAAACAGTCATATTTTGCAAAACAGGAGAAATTTGTTGAATAGATAAAAAGAAATTCAATTTAAGTTTAGACCAATTGACATGGATGTCAATATTGTTATCGTTGACATTAACGACGTTGAAATTGACGTCGAGGATATCGATAGCATCTATTTTACTTCCGGTGATGACAAATTAATTCAATAATGGTCAACTTAATTTGATTTTTCCAATTAATTTATAAGCAGGGAAGTTTATGTAGAATTTCAGAGTTCTCTTTTTTTTTATTCGTTTACCACGTGGAAGTATTTATTTTGTGATGTCAAAACATCAGACAAAATGTTAACGAAAATGCTGAAGAAAACTCATTATTCATTCAAAGAAAAACATGACCCCCTAGTTTTAGGAAATTTTTTATATGTATTTTTATTTGGGGGAGCAAAAAAAAAATATTATTTTTTGCCATAACGTCTGATTGAATTGTTTCTTCTTTACTTGCCAACTGGAATCTTAAATAAGTTTTTGCAACAAAAAAAAAAAAATTTAGAATAATTTCCCCGATAGGTAAAGGTAAACGAAAGAAGATTCTATTTTTCATTTCAGTTTGTTATTGGGTGGGTAGTAAAGAAGAAAATGAGGAAAAATCTGTCAAAAAAAAATACTGAAGCTAAGAGATAAGGGTAGAAATGTTGTCAGTCATTTTTCAAGAATAAAATGGAGATTTGGAATTGGGGTTTTGCTTACTTTATTTAATGTTCTTACATAAAATAGCAAAAAAAAAACTTTTTTCGTAAATGGCAAAAAAACTTTTCTAATTTTTTCTCATGTGCTTCAAAGTTATCGTTATAATTTAAGGGGTTGGCAGAAAATACATAGTACAATTCTATTAATTTTACTTTCTATCATAATTTCTTTGAGTTGAAGAGTTTTTTTTTTTTATAAGTTATGAAATTATGATTCCCTACAGGATATTTGTGCAAACTACATGAACCCTTTTGTAAGGAAGTGCTTTAAATTATCGAGTAATTTTTATTTTTTTTGGACGAGGGATGATAATAAATTTGTTTTGGTGGGTGTGGAAGTATATGTCTGCTAAAAGTTCAAACACACCGCCAATCCCCACCCCCCACCCCCCTCCTGTAATTTTCGTCTAAAGCTAGCGACAAGAATGCCTAGCAGAATAATGTGCTTTCTGAGTATGGTCGTCATAGGTCATATTTCTGTAGAGAACTTCACGTTCATGGAAGTAATATTATTTTTATCCAAATTTTAATACCTTCCCAGCCTTTCCTACATCCGAAAATACTAAGTATTTTCAGGTGTTGACAAGGATGGGAATGTATTAAAATTAAATAACAAATGTTGATTAAATTACACTAAAAAATTAAATTTTTCCTCCTGAAAATATAACAAATTATTGATAATGTGCAATCCTTTTAATTAATTAAAAAAATGAAAAACAATAAAAATTTTGTTTAAAAAAGTTAAATTATTTAATATAAAAGTTAGTTTTGTTAAAAAATTATAAGGTTTTATTTTTAATAATGTCTTATAAGAACAGTTTAATTAGGTTTGAGATACAAATTTTAGCCAATAAATTTAGCTAGAATTAAGAGTACTTTAGAAATAAAATGTTATTATCCAGTTTATACTTCAGAAATTAAAATTAATCTAATATACAAATGTATTTAATTTTAATAGCAATTTTTTTTAATTATATTTTTTGTACTATGCCATTAAACACTAAATTAAACAATATTCAAATAACTTCTTCGAGGATTTTCGCAGGACTCGATCCTTTAAAGATAATTTTTCAAATAATTCGACAAATACTTGTTTGTTTTTTTGAATAGTTTAAAATGTGAAAGTTGTTTATTGTAAAAATGATTTTTTGTATAGATTTATATGGAAAAATCCAACTGTGTCAAATTGTACGATCTTGGACGCCAATTAAAATCATATGATATATAAATTACGCGTTCTGGGAACTTTTCGCACAGTAAGGGCAGAAGGTTTTTAGTGCTATTTTGTTATAACTACATATAGTCTTAATTAAAATCTTTAAGTTTAACCCAAAAGAAAAATTTGATTATTAAAATTTTTGTTCCAAAAAAACAAGAACGAAGCCGAAGAAAACAATTTTACAATTTAAACGCATTGTTTCGTAATTAAACGATCCATAATATAAAATGACAAACTGCAACCTAAACAAATGTTAATTTAAATAATATTTGTTAAATAATAGAACAGTATTTTCCGAATAATAAAATAGATAATCTTTTACATAGAAAATAATTAATCAAATGATTTCTGGGCTACATTTTTGTTACATTTTATTGAAATTAATATAGGAATTTTCCTAAATTTATAAATTATCATTTTTAGGAGTTCTCCTTTTATATAAAAAGGATTTTTATATTTCTTAATATTAAATACAAATTAAGAGTTTGACGTTTGGGTTTACTCTGAAAACTGAAGAGGTTCCTTAATTTCGCCTATTTCCTAGTTCTAAAATCATTCCTCTCCAACCGATACTTCCAAGTAAATGAATCTAACGAACTCTTCAATATCTCTCCGCTATTGGATGATGTTCCATAAGGAAGAACACTTGGACCCATCCTTTACAACATTTATACACCCGATAACCCCATCTGCCCAATACCTCTTTAATACCTTACGCCGATGATGCGACCTGTCTTATCTCCTGTCCTATCAAAAAATGTCCAACATGCTTCTGAAATTCTCCAATTCCAAATCCAAACCCTAGAAAACTGGTTTACCAGATAAAGAATAAAAATTAATGAACATAAATCTACCCACGAAACTTTTAGTCTCTGCCATAATCCATGACCTTCCATATACCTTAACGGCAGTGCCATATCACAACAAATCGAAGTTCGGTACCTAGGACTGAACTTAGATAAATGTTTGACATGGAACCCCCATACAAGACTTAAAAGACAACAACTAAAAAGACGATACCAAGCACTATTTCGATTTCTAGACAAACTGTCTAAATTTACTATAGAAAGCAAAGTACTTTTATACAATGCTCTACTAAAACCCATATGAACTTACGGACTAGAACTATGGGCTCCTACTAAGCCTTCCAATTCCCGTCAAATATAGTTCCCTCACTCAAAAATACTCCTTACAGTTGACGATCCACCCTTTTACTTTCGCAATACTGTTATCCACAAATAATCTTAAAGTACCCATTTATTTTTGATATGGCTGTGTTTTGTTATAAAAAGTTCTATTCCCGTATCACTAATCATACTCATCCTCTTGTTCAAGAGAATTATTCTCCACTTACTTTCCTAGAAACATCCACCGCAGACTTAAGCGTTATTGGTCGCGTGATTTATTAAAATACTACCACGTGCATAAGCTTAAATCCGCTGTTTGATCATAGATTATGTGAGTAAGCTTATTAAACTGCCATGGGCACGGCATACTTTTTTTTATGAGTTTGACATCTGTTAACATTAATCAGTGCACATTGTCAGCAGAAATGCTGATACAACAACATACATTTTTCCTTTGGTCATCATGTCTAGTTTTATGCCAGAAAAAGATCATATGCGGGAAGCTCTGCTTTTCTGCTTCAATTTGAAGAAATCGGCTGCCGAATCACATCGAATGCTTATGGAGGCCTATGGTAACAGCGCTTTATCGGAAACAATGTGCCAAGATTGGTTCCGTCTGTTCAAAGACGGCAATTTTGACTTGTGGGACAAGAACCGTGAAAATCGTCCTAGGAATGTTGAGGACCATCAATTGCAGGCTCTTTTGGATGAAGACTATATCCAATCGTAAAAAATGTTCGCAGAGCAATTGGGTGTTACTCAACCAGCCATTTCCATGAGGAAGATTGAAAAGATCGGAAAATGGGTGCCGCATGAATTGAACGATAGGCAGATGGAGCGACGACAAAACACATGCGAAATCTTGCTCGCCAGACAAAAAAGAAAGTCGTTCCTGTATCGGATTGTGACAGGCAATGAACAGTGGATATATTTCAAGAATCCTAAACGCAAGAAATCGTGGGTTGCTCCCGGCCAACCATTAACATCTTCTCCAAGACCAAATCACTTCGGACGGAAGATGATGCTGTGCGTTTGGTGGGATCAGCAGGTTATCGTCTACTATGAGATGTTGAAACCTGATAAAACTGTCAATGCCCAGCGCAACCACGAATAACTGATCAAATTGCATCGCGCTCTGCGTGAAAAAATGACGGATTATCAACAAAGGCATGACAAGCTGATTTTCCTCCACGACAACGCTACCATCGCACACGTCAAAAATGGCCCGAAACTACTTGGAGACAGTCAACTGAGAGGTGCAATCCTACTCCGCTTATTCAACAGACCTGGCCCCTTCCGACTACCACCTCTTTTCGTCGATGGGCCACGCGCTCGCTGAGCAGCAATTCGATTCTTACGAAGACGTCCGAAAATGGCTTGATGAGTTGTTTGCCTCGAAAGAGCAGGAATTTTTTTGATGTGGTATCCACTAATTGCCCGAGAGATGGGAAAAATGTGTAGCTAGCGAGGGCATGTACTTTGAATAAATTGGTTTTTGTTTTCTATGAAAAAAACCGCGGATTTAAGATTATACACCTGGTAAGTTCTTATAGTATAAAGAAAAAATTCTCTGAACTTTTGGTCGTTGGAAGAAAAGAGGAAGGTATAAAACTTTATATGAAAAATAATAATTTTATGAACGTTAAGTTCTACAGAAGTATAGTCAGCGACGACCATACTCTTGTCGCTAGCTTTATGCGTAGAATGGTGTAGGGGAAGGCTTGGGGGAGGGAGGTGTTCGAAGTGTTTGCTGAGTTGTTCTCCTATACCCATCATAACCAGAAAAAATTATGCTAGAACATATAGGGGATAATAGAGACACACAAAGAAGGAGAAAGAAGAAAGAGCGGTGAAAAATAATAGAATAAAAAAAATTTACCAAATAAAAAAACTGAAATTCATGTAGTCAAAATGAAGGGAATTTGCATTTAGAAGGTAGGTAGACAAATTTCGGAAGGTTAAAATTTAATGTATTTTAGATGTAATTATAATAATTTATTGTTTTTTAACTAATTTATTATTATGTCTATTTAAATTTTTCTATATGCCGGCTGCATTTTTCTTTTGTTCGTACGATCGCTATCAGAGGCAACAAAACTGAACGGAGATTCCATGTAAAGTCTTGCTGATTTGTGCGCCACCTCTTTTAATTTTTTATAACGAAAAAGTTATCAATTATTTACAAGGCTACCATAATAATATCTGTCTTCCATTCGACCAATTTTGCTATTTGCAAAGGTATCTTACGAGTAGATACCCAATGGAATGCAGAATTTTTTGACAGAAGTAAAATATAACCTCAAAATACTGAGTTTATTCAGCTTGTCAACGTGACGTGGAGTGGATGTGTTGTACGAAAACATTTATGAATGCTTTACTCTCGTTATAGGTCCAATTATCATCAAGAAAATGATAGGGCTAAAACTCGTTCTACACTTTTAAATATATTAAATAAGTTAAATTAAGATATTTTATATATGTGATAAATTGATTATTTTTATTTTTGTTAGCCAAGGACGCATTTATTTACAATTTGGAGTGTTATAATAAATATGAAGTTATACAAATACATCATTTAAGTTTAAATTAATTTAACAATCCATTATTATTCATATTTTCAAACATTTTCTGCCTCGCACGTTCACCATTGTTACTGTTAATTCCTTCAGATTCTGCGTAATTCTGTATGTTGTTAACTTCATTATCTAAATATTAACATTTTCAGTTAAGTTTCCAAAACCCTTAAACGGGGTAACTAAATATCTGCTTGCACCGTACGCTGTCTCCAAGTAGCATACCTCCTGGTATAATTATGATTTCATCCTCAGTAATACGTCTGTAAAACACCGATCTTCGTAGAAGCCGTGCATCGTGCATTGCACCAGGTTCACCACAGTGCACATCTATAAACTTTTTTTCGACGTTTACAAGTCGCTGTAAAAGCAGACTATAATATTTTTTCCTATTGCAGTATGCTTGTTTGTCACGTTTAGGAGGATTGATTTTAACTTAGATTAGAGAAGTACTGGATAGGCCTCTACACAAAAATTCTGTCCAAATTTTGTTGGCAATACATTCATAGAACGCACACACATGCAATACAACAGAAACGGCGTAAATCATTGGGGGCCAATTTAAAAGTTCAGTATGTGTATGCGTAAAGAAGCAGATTTTTAAATATTGCGGGTCTTGTTTGATGGAATTAGTATTGTAAATATGCAATAAAACACAGAATTCTATTTTTAAATATTTATTTATTTATTATGTATTTTCATTTTATTTATTTCACTGTATATTATTTATTAAAACAGAATTTTTAAAGTGGGGAATAGTATATAAAAATATGAATTGTAAGTTATTTGATTATATGAAAACAATTATGTGTACAAATTCAAATTAATTTCAAAAATGCAAAATGAATTAAATGAGAAAATGTGATATTTTGTTTATGTTGAAATAAAACCACACCGCAACTTATTAAATATAAATTTTAATCTTAAACAAGCATAAGTACCATAGATGGAAAAACCTTAATTATAATATAAATGTGTGTTTATGAATGGAAATGGTAATTTGAATAGACATTGTGCATTTAAATAAAATTAAAAAATAAAGTATTAAGTACATAGAACATTACAATACATGAAGTTCTTGATAATATATAAGTTAATCGTATACAACATAAAAAGAAATGCTTTAAAACAAAAATAGAAAATAAAAAAATTTATGTTATTAAAATAATTAATAATTTATATTCTAAAAAAAATGAAAACAATATTATTTAGTAAATGCATTGTAATATGGTCTAATACAGCAATCAAAACAAATTTATTTAAATAATAAGCTTACCGAAGAATAAACTTTATTTATTTTATGTTAACACAATGAAAACAGCAATGGAAAATAGACAGAAAAATTCGGTCCCTTAAACTTTCTTACACACACTTTATATACACCGGCACTGTACTATTTTATGGTAAACATTGAACTGTCAACATCGGATTCACAAATGACAAAGCTAACCCCCAAGTCTCCACTTTCATGGAGAATTAAAGTTTTCAAACTCTCCGAAAGTCTACAAAATTGAGGCGGTTTATATTTGATTGATATTTACGAAATGTATAATAAAACTAAAATAGAATTCCATTTCGTATCAAAAGATTGTACAAAAAATAAAAATGACCTATCGTTGTATTTAAATTTTTGTTTCCAGTAAGTGAATTAAAATAAATATAAATTATGCTTTTGCAATTTAATAAATTTCCATTACGACACATAGATGGCAGTGGGTGTCATGTCTATATAAAAAATTTTTGACAGTCATATCCCCCTAGTAAATATTTGTACACAAAATTGCGTATACATATACGGTAAGGGCCTATCCAGGTATTCTTTAATCTAAGGATGTTAATATGAGAACCATCAATAGCCCCAACAACACAGGGTCCACCTTTCATAGCTGCAAATTGCATTTGGTTACTTTGCATTTCGGATGCTGTTAGCTATTTTATGTAATTGGCACTCACTTCAACAAACCATTTTGCGACGCGGTATAAAATTCGAAAGGACACTGCTTTCTGTGACATCAAATCTGTCTACAATTTGTCGGTACACTTTCAGTATTTGCTACAAACCACAACGTGATGTATATTTCAACATCAAAACCAACTGCAGTACGTCCTCCATGACTTGGACGGTATAAAAATACACTCGAGTAATATTTGATTCCATTTCTTTTCGCTTTTTCTGCACGATTAAAGTACGAGGGTCGTTCAATAAATCCTGATGGAAAACAACTGTTTTTTTAAAAAAAAAATTTTATTTTTTAACATAATCTCCTTTTAGCTCTATACACTTTTCAAACCGTTTTTCCAAAATTTTTATCCCGTCCAAAAAATAGGATTTCGAAAGTTCTGCAAAATACTCATCCGTTTGAGCAATGACGTCCTCGTTGGAAGTGAACCGTCGTCCGCCAAGCCATTTCTTCAGATTGGGGAAAAGAAAATAGTCACTCGGGGCCAAATCTGGTGAATAAGCAGGATGCTGCAACAATTCCATTCTCAATTCCACAATTTTGGCCATGGAAACAGCGCAGGTGTGCACACGCGCATTGTCCTGATGCAAGAGGATTTTTTTCTTCTTCAGATGGGGGCGTTTCTCTTTGATTTTCTCACTCAACCGTTGCAATAACGACGCGTAACACGCTCCTGTTATTGTTTTTCTTTTTTCCAAGTAGTCGATAAAAATGATGCCCTGCGAATCCCAAAAGACCGTGGCCATCACCTTGCCGGCTGATGGCACATTTTTTGACTTCTTCGGAGCCCGTTCACCCTTGAAAATCCACTGTGATGACTGTCTCTTCGTTTCTGGAGTGTAGTAGTGTATCCAGGTTTCGTCCACAGTGACATATCGATGAAGGAATTCGGCAGGATTGCGATGAAAGAGTGCCAACATAGCCTCAGAGTCCACTACACGATTGCGCTTATTCTCCTCTGAGAATTTTTTTCACAGACAATTTTTTATGCAAAATTGAAGCGACTGTACCTTGTGATATGCCCGTGGCCTCAACTAATTCGCGCACTTTAATTCGCCGATCGTTCAAAATCAGATCGTAGATTTTGTCGATGATTTCAGGAGTAGACATCTCAACTGGGCGTCCTGAACGATGTTCATCTTTTGTGGATGAACGGCCACGTTTAAATTCATTCACCCAATTGTAAGCCGTCGCAAACACAGGTGCAGATGTCCCATAAACTGCATCCAACTCGGCTTTGATTTCTTTCGGGCTTAAGCCTTTCAAATGGAGATGTTTAATGACAGCCCTAAACTCGCTTTTTTCCATTGTTATGCACAAATAAATGTCGTTAAGTTTAATCGACGATAGAAATTGACCTACGCTATGGATCAGCTTTCCTGTCAAAAATGCTACTTACAAAAAAAAATCTTTACCGACACTACGAGCGCAATTTCTTGGATTTTCTAAAATCTTATTGAACGACTCTCGTAAACAACAAAAATATGACATTTCGACATAACCAACGAACCCGCTAAGCCATCTATTTCCAGTTTGGAAACTAAAATCCCCCTACCATAAATAGTATGCGTAACTCCTATTGTAATGTACTCATTTGTTCGAGGTAGAGTAGATGATGACAGCTAGAACATAAGCTCACGCTAGCAGAAGCAGCTTTAATGGATGTTCACTCCCCACAACCATTCATGTCAATTATTACAATTATATAAATCTGCTTGTTATTATGTGTATTGTTGCGAATATCTGTAAAAAAATTTTAAAAAAAATGCAAATAATTTAAATTTTCGTATTCAAGTTTACATTAAATTAAACACTTTTTTGTTACCCACTAATTTTGAATAAATCAATTAACGGATCGATTTTTGAATAAATTATTTTTTGGTAAATTATTCAGTTAATTTTCAAACTTTTCCAATATTTCAATTTTTTACAATTCACTTTTTGTTTCTGGTCATAAAATGATCAATATTTTCAATGTAAATATTTTGTTCAAAAATACATGAATAAAAATTTTTATCAAACTTTTATTAGGAACAACAAAATCACAACCAAATTTCAATTAAGATTATTCTAGGGTATAACCAATCAAATAATAATGAAAATAAAGATGAAAATATTCATAGAAATTTGAAAAAAAATCATCTTCATGACAAAGAGCAGATATCCTTTTTACTGATAAAATTGTAACAAAAAAAAAATAAAAAATAAAAAATTATATTTGTGTATAAGGATAAAAAATTAAAAAGTATAAAGTTAAATAAAACAAAACAAAAATATTGTATATTTTTCGATTGAATTTCAAAGATATAAACTTTCATAAATTAGATTTATTTTTGACTACATTTTAAAATTTGTTTTTTTTTTCTTACCTTATTTCTTTCTGAAGGATTATTGCCTGGTTTTTGTGTATCTCAATAAATATACTTTCTTCGTAGAGAAATAATAAATAAATAAATAAAAGAACTTTTGAAAACTAGAAAGTAACCTTCGTTTTTGTTCGAAAAGAAAATAGATAGGAAACTGTCCAAAAACATGAAAATCTAACCTCTTCTTATGTATGGTAAAAGGAATATTCAGAAAGGAAATAGGACAGCAGAAAAAGTACGACTAGATAACTTCATTATATTTCTAGAATCAAATCTTATATATCCATATTATATGATAGTGTAGAAAATCTTCGAAAATATTTTTTAGGGCTATTTTAAGAAAAAGACAGAAAAATATATCAAGATTTTATAAAAGTTTTTCTTTAAAAGTATTGTAGATATCCTTTTGGCAGTTTAACATTATTTTATTAGTTTCTATTTTTTCTTCTTTATAATCGCATTGATGGTTTTTCTTATTGTGTGAGTGCATATTTTTATTATTAAACTTTAGAAAAGTTTCTTTTTATATATTCTAGTCTATTGTAAAAGTAAAAATAATACAGCGTCTTGAGAGTAATTCATCTACATATGAGACAAAGAGGGATAAGTGCATTTCTTGCGGTGAAAATTGAAACTTTTTCGTTAAATTTTCATTTTCGGTTCACTACTGAAAATGTATCTTGGGAAATTCTCAACGGATAATCATGCTAACAACTATAGTATGCCATAATGGAGAAGTGTACACTATCGTTTACTATCGCATCAGATGACGCCCAAATGCATTGTACAAGATGCCGGAGTCCTGTTTTTGAAACTTATATACTTAAACGAATATACCTAAATGTCGGTATATCCTGTTCTGTATATTTAAATGTTTATCCTTTTATATATTGTAGAAATATGTTATAGTCGAATATCAGTTATTTATTTGTTTATGCCGTATCGAATATCGCAGAGTGTGTACGTTTATTTCGTTTGTTTGAATTCAAGTTAACATGACCAAATGCACTGACATTTTCCTAACTCCCACAGCATGTTGATTTTATGCAAATTATTGCATTGCGATGATCATATTTTATACTTTACACTTTTCATATAAACATTTGAAACTATTTTCATCTACTCGTATGTAGATAAACACGAATATTTCTGTATGAACACATTACAAAAAAAGGGCCGTACCATAGCACCCAACATCCATATTCATTCATTTTAATTGCATAAAATGTAAATTTTAGTATATGTTAAAGTTTGTTAGATATACAATTTTTATTGAAATTAATGAACATTTTCATTGTAGATTTTGTAAAAAGTTCATAGCCCATCACATAGTAGTTCATGCCCATTCCTTTTCAGAGAGTATAAAGTGTTCCATATAAATTTTAGTTTAAACTAGAAACTTTTCGGGCTTAATTAACAATGTGTTCAAGAATAACCTTTTAACATGAAAGCACTTTAAAATATCCTTTTTGGTAGTCATTGTAGTGCGTTTGTAAAACATTTGCCTTATGCAGAATGATAACATGACAGTATGGCATGCAACAATTTTTGTAAAAGCTATTACCAATGATGAAAAATTTATCATTTGCAAGAATTTTGCTATAATTTTCTAAAATTGTTTTTTGATTATATAAATTTAGTTTTATTTTTGTTTTTTTTTTGATAAAGAAATGATTATTAAATTTGTACTTTGGAATATAAAATTCAGATTTCGATGAAATTATATTGCTTGGGCGGTGCCATTATGTGTGGTTGAATGGTATTCACGAGACTTATTGAAGGATGATTTTTGATGACTTTTTCGAATATTTCGGGTTATAATGTGCCCATTACTTAACGGATATTTATTTTTAAATGCTTTTAAGTTTGAAGATTGTATGCGTAAATTAGGAAAACTTGGTTATCATACGGCTGTAGCGCTCAGAATTTGAACAAATACCGGATAATGACATCATACGACCAAAATCCAAACCAGGTAGTCAATTTTTTTTCTCGATAAAATGGTCATGACGCAATAAAATTGGCCTCTGGCGCTTGGCACAGAAAGCTTACAACAACAAAAAAATTAAAAGAGAAAACGCAAAACATTGTAAATGTTGCCATTTGGAATATGATTACTAGACACAAAAGAAGGTGCAATGTTGCTTGTGCTAGTACTCATGTTTCGGCAGTATTTGCTTCAATGCATTTGTTGCTGAAACATTAACTAGTGTCGATAATGTTTTTGTTTGAATGGCATTTGCTAATGGAATTCATCGAACGTTGGCTTTTCTATTGATTGTGGCCAATTATTTTTTTTTACTAGTAATATCGGTAGGTATAATTGTGAATTGCTAAGAAAAAAAAACCACGAATATTGATGCTTACTAATACGACGTCTGTTCAAAAAGTATCGCGAATTTTGAATTTCCGCGGGTTACGTATAGTCGATTTTTTGATTTTTTGTGGCATTATGTTGGTACTCATGTCTCTCACTTATTCGGCCATTTTAAATGTTCAGTTGATTTTTGACAGCTGCTTTGCTTGCACGTGTTTTGGCTCGTTTTCGATTTTTGCTCAATTTCGACCAAAAACAGCATCGCATTAACATTGCTGAGGAGCTGTTGCACTCTGTCCGCGACGACCCAAATTTGCTCCAAAGTGTCATAACTAGTGACGAATCATAGATTTATGGTTATGACGTGGAAACCAAAGCTCAATCATCCCAATGGAAGCTGCCGCACGAGCCAAGACCGAAAAAAGCGCCGAGTTCGGTCGGATGTGAAGGTTTTGTTTATAGTTTTCTTCGATTGCAGGGGTGTGGTGCATCATGAGTTCTTAGCGCAGGGTAGAACGGTCAATGAGGAATATTACCTGCAAGTTATGCGCAAGGTTTTGCTTACAGTTTTCTTCGATTGCAGGGGCGTGGTGCATCATGAGTTCTTGCCACAGGGTAGAACGGCCAATAAGGAATATTACCTGCGTGAAGCAATCTACCAGAAACGCCCGGATTTGTGGAAGAACGAAAATTGGCTTTTGCCATTTTTGACCAAAAATAACACACTAATAATACCGTAACCACCGTGTTCCCCAGATCTGGCCCCCTGTGACTTTTTCTTATTCCCGAAACTGAAGAGCCCCATGAAAGGACAACGCTACGCTACGATAAAGATGGCATCGAGCTGAACAAGATTTATGGGCAACACGGTGGCTACGGCATTATTAGTGAAGAGCTGAACAAGATCACAAAAGTGCTTCGAGGATTGGAAAAAACGTTGGCACAAATGTATAATATCTGGTGGGGATTACGTTGAAAGGGACAAAATAGATATTCATGAATAAATAAATAGTTTTTGAAAAAACACAAAATTCGCGATACTTTTTGACCAGAAATCGTATAAGACAATTTTGACTCATGGTTCAAAATTTTCTCCTATAATGAGGCTTACTTAATCCATAATTCAAAACGCTAAACTTTAATATAATGAAATATTATCTTACCTGATAATTTATCAGCTTAATATTGACTTTTCATTTAGTTATATAAAAAAAGTACAATATCGTCAAATCACACGATCTTGGGGGTCAAATGACATCACGAAATTACGTGTTCTGAAAACTTTTTGCGAAATATAGCCAAAATTTGTTGTGTTGTGTGGCTTGGGGAAATGTTTTCTTTAAATCACTTATGATTTACTATATATTAAAAGCTTTAAGTTGCTTTTTTTATAGAAGTATGGCGCTCAGAATTAACTGTGATGGTCTTTCTTTCTTCATTTTCACAGAAATCTGAGCCAGTGACATCCTTATAACAAAATTCCTACCAAACAGGTAATTCTGTCTTCATTACAATTTTTTGTGTTTTTATAGATTATTATAAGGAACAAATGATACTCATTTTCACGACCATAATATTCTTTTAAAACGCAAAACTTGGCTAGGACAGAATCAACCACTTTTGTAAAAAAATCTTTACAATTTAAACGCATTGGTACATACTGTAAGATGAAAAATTTATAAATAAACTAATTTTATACTAAATAGTATATATTTTTAAAATCTATCAAATAACATGGCTGTATTTTCTAGAATACTAAATAGATGAACATGTAGTTTAAAAAAAATCTTTTTAATTAATTTTTATAATCACCAAAATGCAAATATTTCTCCTACATGATTGTTGAAAATAAGCTATTTTTAAAGACAAAATTATCTCAAATGGAATTAACAAAAAAATCTTTTAATAGCAAATATCGACTCTTTTAAGTGAAAATAGAAAATAAAAATGAATAAATATAAATTCTATTTGAAATGGTAAGAAATTTATTAGCATTTAAGTGCTTAGTACAAAAAACCAGAAAATTCAAAAGCAAAAAACCTTATAATTCAAAACCACCCCTTTCCATTCTATTTATACCGAAAAGAAAAAGAAGTCCCTTAACAAAAGCTGACTTGTTGATATGGTTTTCATAGATGGTGAAGTATCTCAAATCAACTTTAATCTAACTAAAGATTATATGAAAACTTTGAAGATGTACTCTTTTAGGTGGAAAGGGGGAATTTAAATATGTTAGAGATTGATGTAGGAAGATTGACAAGGGGTGTGAAAACAAAGGATAACAACTTTAATATCTACCATCTGTGATTATGTGTATTTTTATTACTCGTATTAGAATTTTTCATTTTTCATTTTTCAACAGGGTTTTTTGCAATTAATCATTACCAACCATCACATACTCTACCGTCGCATGCAGAGAATTTTCAGCTCAAAAAAATCTGCAGCACAACAGAACCTGATACTGATGTGTTTTGGTACTTTTTTAATAGATGTATTATGACGCAGATTTTTTTAAGTGCTCATAAAAATATGATATACGTTTATCCACTTCGCTACAAAAAAATATAATATCCTACATCAAAAAAAAAAAATAAATAAATAAACAAAAAAAAAGAAAAATTAGAAAGTACTTCCTTGCCACAATTTGGATATTTATAAAAAAGTTTCTTCTAAAATCTATGCTCGCTAAATTAATGTTTATATTTATTTGTTTAATTTAACTTATGGAAAATTTTCTTTAATAAATTTATATAAAAAAATCACGTTTCCATACTAATAACATCTGGCATTTAATTGAGCATGTAAAATGTAAAATTATTTTATAGAAGAATAATATGCAAAAAATGGCTTATTATTTTTAACAACAATTATAATCATGAGACATGTGTTAAAAAATATATTTTTTAACTTGTCAAATTATTTAAAAAATATAACACAAAATTTATGTGTTAATTAAATAAGCAAAAAATTAATGGAAAAAATATTAATTTTTAATTATAGATAAATAAATTGTAGAAAAATATTATACGTTATAAAATGAGTACCACATGTATTCTAGTTTATGAAAATTTCTTTAACAATTTAATAAAAAAAAAATACTCAAATAATAAATTTAATGAACATAAATGGGAAAACTATCTTTATTGTTTTGAATATGATTTGATTACCACTTCGCAATATCTTCCAAAATCTATAAATTAATTAGATATGCATAAGCAAAGTAGGTCACTTAATCTAGCGTAGTTGAATTTTTTCTTTGACATAAAACTAGGTTAGCTTACACTAAATATTTTAACCCTTGAAGATACTTAACTCAATTGGTCATACTCTACAACGCCATCTCTACAGAGGATTCCGGCCCTGATATTTCGAAAATATTGCAAGCACTCAATTACCAGTGCAATGAGGAACTAGTTAGTCATTTTGATAATCCACAGACATCATGGCACTTCAAATAGAGGATTAACACCACACATCAAAGTGAGACAAAAATACACTCTGATCCCATTTGACTGATTCATTCTCTCGGGTAGAACTAAGTAGGTTGTAATCACTAAGCACAGAATACACATACGTGGGCTTGCCATCCCCATCAGAAGTACTACGAGGTCTGTTCAAAACAATCGCAAAAGTTTCTGCGGGTTACGTATATTTGATTTTTGGTTTTTTTGTGGCGTTATGTTGGCATTCATTTCTCTCACTTATGCCGACAAGTTCGGCCATTTTGAATGTTCAGTTAATTTTTGATAGCTGCTTTGCTTGCATGCGTTTTCGCTCGTCTTCGATTTTTGCTCAATTTCGACCAAAAACAGCATCGCACTAACATTGCTTAGGAGCTGTTGGACTCTGTCCGCGACGACCCAAATTTGCTCCAAAGGATCATAACTGGTGACGAATCATAGATTTATGTTTATGACGTGGAAACCAAAGCTCAATCATCCCAATGGAAGCTACCGCACGAGCCAAGACCGAAAAAAGTGCCGAGTTCGGTCGGATGTGAAGGTTTTGCTTACAGTTTTCTTCGATTGCAGGGGCGTGGTGCATCATGAGTTCTTGCCACAGGGTAGAACGGCCAATAAGGAATATTACCTGCGTGAAGCAATCTACCAGAAACGCCCGGATTTGTGGAAGAACGAAAATTGGCTTTTGCCATTTTTGACCAAAAATAACACACTAATAATACCGTAGCCACCGTGTTCCCCAGATCTGGCCCCCTGTGATGCTCCAAAGGATCATAACTGGTGACGAATCATAGATTTATGATTATGACATAGAAACCAAAGTCAAAACCGAAAAAAGCGCGCCAAGTTCGTTCGAATGTGAAGGTTTTGCTTACAGTTTTCTTCCATTGAAGGTGCATCATGAGTTCTTGCCACAGGGTAAAACAGTCGATGAGGAATATAACCTGCACGTTATGCGCAAATTGAGCCAAGCAATCCGCCAGAAAGGCCCGGATTTGTGGAAGAACAAAAATTGGCTTTTGCCATTTTTGGCCAAAAACAATACACTAATAATGCCGCAGCCATCGTATTCCCCAGATCTGGCCCCCTGTGACTTTTTCTTGTTCCCGAAACTAAAGAGCCCCATGAAAGAACCACGCTACGCTACGATTGAGGAGATAAAGACTACATCGAAGGAGGAGCTGAAGAAGATAACAAAAAATGATTTTTTGAAGTGCTTCGAGGATCAGAAAAAACGTTGGCACAAGTGTATAATATCTGGTGAGGATTACTTTGAAGGAGACAAAATAGATATTCATGAATAAATAAATAATTTTTGAAAAAACACAAAATTCGCGATACTTTTTGAACAGACCTCTTAGAATACCACAGCACCCATCCTGCGTTTATATTCGCTTCAATGCTATTCTTCTAATTGCAAAGTATTGACGCAAAAATTCTAAGAACTTAGTGCTTTAATAAAAAGCTATAAAATTGCATGAGGGTTATACAGATATCTGTCTATACTATTGGCGCCCTGCAAGCTAGAGACCACCTAACAGTATCTGACCGCTAGCCACAGTGGCGATAATGTAAATAGTGAATGACGGCTCTAAAGATTTTTTCTTAGCGCCAATTAAATATTTTCGTTCGAACTCTTAACACTCGGCCAATATTAGTATCAATGAAAGTAAAGCACCAGCAATATAGTTAATCGTAATATAGTTAAGAGCGTATAATGTGTGCTTTGAGTAAGAGCATTGTGGTGTACCAGAGGTAAGTGAAAAGTACCCCTTACTTGAATGTAGGCTGTATGAGGATCTTCGGGAATAGAATGATTGTGAATTTAATATAAATAAGGGGACTTCTTTACATACGCTCTACCTGCGGTCATAGAGATGGATTTTTTTTGATTTTCTTCTTTAATCCACCCACCCTCATGGTTAAGCTAAGCATTAAACTTTCCAACGTCTGCACCTCAGTCTGCGCCCCAGCTGGCTGCATCACATTTAAACTCCATAGCTACCTCGAAGCCTACGCCATTAGTCAGGGCCCATTATTGTTAATCTATTTTAAAAGCGAACTCCGAGTTAGGGACTAACTCGGGGTTTGCTTTTAAAACAGATTTCTCTGAATTTGGAGCGATGTTCCTTTCGAGTTCCTTTAGGAATACCAATGAAAATTTCAAGATTCGCATCCCGAAAAGTACTGTTAGGCTTTTTTGTAAATAAGGACAGAATGTATCTTAGTGAAGTACTGATTAGGTTTGCCGTAACGCAAATGATGAATGTGTGATTGAGATTTATGTGGTATGCAGGGAAGCCATCTCGATTCCGATTATACTTTCGGGTCTGGCGTGAGCATTGAACTAAGGTTCATCACTCAATAGACGGAGTAAAAATCGAAGTGCTCTTAAAACAAACCTTGTCGCCCTTAGGGCTTGGTACTCTACCGTTTTTGGTTACACCACTTCTAATTATAGTGTGGTGCCTCTTGATAAATTGTAGTAGATACCAGTTCTTATTCCAGGCGCTATCGCTGCATATGAAAGCAGTGGGTAAGATAGTCTTGATCACCAAAAGTTGATTATCTTGCAACTGGTCGCTAAATGTTAATCGTCAGTATAGACTGACGGCACGTTGATTGAGCATATCTTAATTCCTATAGTCAAAAGCCAACCGTAGTATTATATATAACGAAAGGTTTTCCACATTAAAAAAAAGTATTAGTTAGTCGAAAAATCATGTAGCATTTTCCGATAGATGGAGGTAAAAGCAAATAACGCAGTAATCACTAGTTGTATTATAACAGACGTAAGTTTGAAAGGTTACACTTTAACTTTGTATAGTGCAAAATCAGTGTAGTATTGCAAAAGCTATTTAAGTTCAAAAACGCAAATGACTCGCTCACTTTTATTTTATTTATTTAAATAATAAAGCTGCGCCCCGTTCTGGTCGGCCAATTACCGAAAACTGTGATAAACTTGTCGAAAAAAACTGAGCAAGGCTACCATATTAGCAGTCATGATAAAAAAGAAATGCCACCCAAACGTCGAGGTTTAAAAAAAACGGATGCCTTATGCAATTGAGTGTGAAAAACAAGATGGACTAACTTAACATCTGGGGTACGCTGCTGAAACGCAATGAAATCGTGCCATTTCTGAAGTGAATCATAATTGACGATAGAAAATGAATAAAATATGAGAATACAGTGAGATGAACTATTGTAAGCAATTTCAAATCCAGGAACAATTAACTTGGTAGTATTCTGTGAATAACTTGAGAGATTACGCCAAGCGATTAAAAGAAATCGGTTCAATTCCGGCTATGATCAATAGGAAGGTATCGTCTTCCGCCGCAATTATTCTTGACTCACCAAAAATTAAGAGAACTGCACTAGGCAGTTTTGATGAATCCGCTTTATAGCCCAGACATAGCACCCTCACGCTACCACTTGTTTCAGCCTCAGCAGAACTTTCTTAATGAGAGGTCTGTGAAAACCACTTGATTCAGTTTTTCAACCAGAAACCACAGAAGTTCTATACTGATGAAATCATAAATGAATAAATTCATTTTAACTCTCTGATTTAAACATCTCTATTTTGCTCAAAATACACCACGAACTTTTTCGACTAGCCAATATTTAGCTTCGAAAAGGCTAAAACTCCTATACTTTTAAATACCATACAAATATCTTTAAAGCTATTTTTCCTAATAATATCAGTTTGCTTTCAGTGTAAAGTTGAAAAGAGTTTCCATTAACATTTTTAAAATTATGGTATCAATATTTTATAGTTAGTTTTTAAACTTTATTAAAACATATAAAAAATATTATCTTATTTACTTATATTAAATTTTATATTATATTTTTTAAATATCAACAAAAAATTGTCATGATAGAGAATTATCACTTAAAGTTAGTGAATCCTAAATAGGTAGTCCATAATTTTATTAAAAAAAATCAATATTTTCGTATAATCAATATTGTTGGTTGGTATTTAGCTTAGAAAAAAAGTTTATTTTCTTTTCGATAACACCTTTGAAAACAAAAAAAAAACAATTTGATCATAAATTTTCTGCGATAAAAATAATGGAGTGATTCTTCTCTAAGGCTAAATTAGCCATAGTCGACTACTAATAATTTTATGAATTAGAAAAAAATTTAATTTTTAGATAACAGAATTTTTTTTATGAAAAAGAATCACTCAATTGATGATCCCATTACAGAAAGTGAAGATAAATGGATGCTATTAGGAACTTTTCTAGAATTATGCCATACACTTTATAAAACTGGTCATAATAATTCTTCAGAGTTATGGACAGTAAGACTGAATAGGTAAACTTATTCTGTGAAACGTTATTTGAACTTTTTTATAAGTTTCGATAAAAACGAGAAAAATTTATCTGCAAGAAACTTTGCTGTTTAGATTTTTATCGAATAAAATATTCGATTACTTAGGCAATGTGGGTTAATTATTCAATTTAATACATTTTTTATATTAGACTTTTATAAAATATTTCGTTAGTTGAAAATCTTGAAGATTAAGATTGACTAAATAAAATATTTAATACATTTTTTACTTATAAGGATTTAAATAATTGAAAAGTTTTTATTTTGGTTTTCAAATATTTGGTAGAAATATTTTTCTTGTTTGGATAAAAAAACTAAAAGTCATAGAATAAAAATACTTTTAAAAGCATAAATTTTTACTTGAATTTGAAGGATCATAAAATTAAACATACAATAAAATGATAGAGTTTTTAGCTAATTAAAAAAAAAAAATAAAAATAGAAAAATTGACTGTAACTAAAAATTTATCAATTTTGTATTTCGAAAAGTTTCGAAAATATATTGGGGATTGTGTAGCCCCTTAATAATGACTGTAGAAGGCATTAACCTTTGGACACTTCTGCGGTGCGGCTTATATCTTATTCGGTGGAAACGTGAATCAGCGAAATTGGTATACTTGGAGGTATAAAACCTATTTGGGGCTATACTAAGTTAGATGGAAATTGAAAATGATAATTGGAACCATATATGGTTCAGTAAAATGGCATTACAAACTATACACTACGATAAATTTTGGCTTAATTGCATAAAAAGTTCACAGAACTCATAATTTCGAGATTTTGTGACGTCAATTTGCGTTCAAGATCATGCAATTTGGCACCAATGGTCGTTTTTCATAACGTGTGATTTTTAAGTGTTTGGATTTTTTTTTCAAAAAAACACACAGAAAAATTGCAAAAGTGTACGAAAGTTTTATTTGAATCGATTAATTAATGCTTGCCAATTACTTTTTAAGATTATTTTATGTAAAAGTTGGCCACAGCTACTTTTTAAGTGATCCATGTGGAAGGTCCAATTTTGAGCTACTTCTTCAAGCATCTTGGCTGGTATCTCACTAATAATATGTGTAATATTATTTTACAAGGCTGCAAGTGACTTTACGTAGCCTCATAAAAAATAGATTTGAGGCGTCAAATGGCACGATCTGGGCGACAAACCCACCGGTCCGAAACGTGAGATAAATTGCTTACCGAACTCATCTTTCAATATGTCCATTGTTTCGGGTGCTGTGTGGAATAAAGCACCGTCTTGTTGAAACCACATATCGACTTGATGCAATACTTATATTTTGGTCAAAAAAAAAGTTCGAAATCAGTAAATAATAGCGCGCGCCATTGACAGTTAACGTTCCGGCTGACGTCATTTTTAAAAAAATACGAACCGATGATTCCACCAAAGAGTGCATTTTTCTGGGTGCAATGGCAGTCTTTGTTTTGCCTGTGGTTGTTCATCAGATCAAATGCAACAATTTTGCTTAGTCACATACCCATTCAACAAAAAAAGAGCTTTGTCGCTGAACGCCATATTTAAAAAAAGAAACGGATTTTCCTCAAGTGGTTCTGAGGCCCATACACCGAAAATTCTACGCTTTAGCAGGTTGTTCGGCTTCAGTTCTTTCACGATCTGTATTTTATACGCTTTCAGACCACTTAGGCGTGTAACATATACCCAATTGCTGAACGCTACGGCAGCAATATTTTCCTCTGTACGTACTCTACGGACACGGATTGGTAGTTTGATGTCAAATAGCGTCAAATTGCTGCGAAATTTTGTCAGTATGGCTTGAATTGCTTGCTCAGTATGTCGATTATAATGACTATAAAATGGGTCTAAGTTCTTTGGGTGTCTTTCCACACAGGACAAAAATTTATATTTTTACAGACAATCACAAACTTTAGTGCAACGATAGGTAAATGTAACCTCCAGAGTTGCATGTGGCCTCTCGTTAAGCTTGAATTTGTATATTTAATAATATTTAAATATGGTGTAACTCTTTATTATACATAAAAAATTAAAATATGATTATTAGTTATCTTATTCCTACTCGTAACTACTTTAGAGTATTAAAACACCAACAAATCCGCTAAGTTAGAGCCAAATTACAGGCTGAAATGTACAAACAATTCGTCAAAAATTACCTCTCAATGATCAAGTTCTGCAAGAAGTATTATGGCAATAATTTGAACAATATTTTAATTTGAACAATTTTATATATATTAATAAAAATTTAATCAAATTTAAACTCAAAATTTATTTTATTATACTTTAATTTCCAAAACGCACCTTGGATAAGCCTTTATTATTTTAATAATTTTAGGTTAGAGTAGAACTAATACGGTTTAAAATTATAGCACTAAAATAATTATATCTTCCTTTAAATCTAATCAAAAATAATACAACATAAATTGTGTTCAAATACAATATTATGCACTGAGTGATTTTTTTACCCTATTGCCATTGATTGTAACCCCCCCCCCCGCTTCCCCTATAGATGGCACCTGATTGACTACAACCCTCCACTTACCTAAACACTTCTCAAAAATTTTAATGTATTCTTGTATAGTTTCGCATGCATTAGTAGGATTTTGATATCTGAAGTGAAGATATTGTAAAAGACGTGAGCAAGCATGCCTCCTTGAGGAATACCTTAGATTAATGCGGGATTTTTTCGAATAATGAAGATTTTCAATAACTTCAAATTGACGTTGTGATAACTATGATTTTATGATAAGATAAAAAATGGAAGTTTTTGTTTGTTGTACGATTATATAGAATAAAATGTCAAAATGAATAAATTGGTAGAGAATATGAGGTGTTACAAAAGTAATGAGCCTAGAATCACTGAGCACAATCTGGTAAATTGTGAACTATTCCCCACCATATAGATTGTCCTTTGGGCAACACTCCCCCCGCAAAAGTGGACTCCATCCATATAGGTTGTATGTTACTATCTTCTTTTCAAATTTATCCGATAACTACCTGACCCTATTGAGCGCGATAAGTTAAGTTGAATTTTTAGATTGCATTTTTGAAAGCCGAAATACTAATAAAAATATTGGGAAACTAGGCGGTCGATTATTATTGAAAAGCTTCTAAAAAGGATTCTTTATATTAGATTGGACATTTCAGTCACTGAGGCTTTTTTTAGAAAAAGGTTTAATAGGGCTTTCTAGTCCTCTAATTCACATAATCTATGTTCGTGTGACATTTTTTGTTCTTCTAGACCAAAAAATACCTAAAAGAACGTTATCTTGGCACTGTTGGTAATATCCAAGGGAGTGTAATCAAGGAGCGGAAGGTGATTTCAATAGAACACTTTCAGCTCTGCTACGATGAGTGGAAACTTTGAATGTTCGTCCGCCGCTAAAGGAACATTCAATGATGAGGAGCTGAAGACGAAAAGTGGAAAGGAGGCCGCTGCTGTGGTATAAATGTCCAAGGGAACTTTTTTAATGAGGTTAATATTAATGTAAAAAAATACATTGCCCCTCGGAGAAATTTTGGGAATATGACACTTTAAGTGTGGTGAGTTTTGTAAGCCAATAATTAACAAAGTATAACTTTTACATTTAAATAACATTTAGGATATTTAACCATAGAAAAAATATTTAAAAACAATTTTGATCATTTTTAAAATCCATCTTAATATTTTAGGATATTAGCTTTTTTTGCTTAATTAAGCAAAAAAAGCCTTTTAGTTTTTGGAAAATTTAAAAAATTCTACCCCATCATAAAGCGCTGTTGCGTTTTTATTTATTGGGTTGTTCGGAAAGTAATTTTGTTTTTTCCCAACAGAGGACGTAATTGTATTTTTTTCACAACCAACTTCACAGTTGAGCCGCATAATCATATATATTTTGACAGCTGTTGTCCCAGAATTGAATAGATTTGCAAAATACGCTCCAAAATCTGAAATGAAAATAATCATTTCGTCACAAAAAAACGAGTCCTTGAATACGACTCAAGATGCCAATTGCACAAAATTCTGTACATTGGAGAATATAAGGTAAAAGGTAAATTGGTTCATTGAAGTGCATTCAGACATTATTTTCACATTAAGTCCAATTGTAATTTCAACAGCAACACAAATGATAACAACTATTAATATTAATATTGAAAAATAAAATTTTCAAAATTTCGTATTTAGGTGTATAGTTTTGTTGATGATAAACCTTTAAGGTCAATTAGATAACCATAATTAGGTGTTGAGGCTAATTTAATGAGAAATATTTTCGAAAAGCTAATCGTACTCGCATGATCATAAATCGATAATGGCTAATGTGAGAGTATTCAATCCGGGATAGCCATTTCATTCCAGGATAATCAGGAGTTTTTTTTCTCGAAAGATTGAATTAACTAGATTTGAATGGAAATCCAGAAATAAATATTTACGCCTTCGATTTGTATCCCTACAAATACGATAATGATGAAAAGACTATGTTTAGAGTTTGGTATGAATGAAGCGTGAACAGGCAGTCGTGTTTCGTGCTCAAAAGATATAATGGCCTATAGAAATGTAAGTTGCTAAATTAAGTTTGGCCTCTCATGCAAGGCTCCGTGACACCTATTCCTGTTCGATACTCACCTTGAATAATATATGAATGACCATTCAGATTGACCATTAAAAGCATGAGAAATTGATACTTTTGAAAATAATAACATTTCTTCGATTTAAATAGAATCTTGATTTAATTAATTCGTAATTATGGTATACTCGTACGTTTAGAGATTATTTTGATGAAGAGAAATGAATGAAGTATTCAAAAGCATTTGAAGAAATTTAATTAACAAACTTTTACAAGTATTTTCTCTCAGAATATCCTTCAAATATTTATAAAGTAATTTTTATATTATTAAATCATATTTTTATAATAATATTTTATGTAAAATTAATAATATTATAAGCATAATGGAGGGAGAAATATATACTTTTTTTTTAATTAGATTTATTGATTTTATTGACAGTTTTTTTTTTAAAGAATTCTGTAAAAAAATACATTGTAGGCTAGGTGATACTTGATTCAAAATGAGTACGTTTTGTCGAGTTTTTTTCTAAAACAAACTTAAAAAAAGTGCTTTGAAATTAGCTTGAAATTAATATTTTTGAAGGGACTCTGTGGGACTAGCGTCAAAACCGTATGAGCTACTTGGCAACCAGATTTCAAAGGACAAGACCTTGCGAATTGGGACTGGACGTCATACATATTTATATGAAAGAATTCTTAGTATTCATTTACATTTAGAGCCTGTATGTATATAATTGAGTTAAGGGAGTAATTTAAGAATCTCGGAAATAGAAAGAATCCTACTCGAAAAAAAGAAGGTTAAGGTACCAATTCGTTAGGATATGGATAATTTTAAAGGAGATTCAGCAAAGATTAAAGTGGATGCATAAATGAGAACAGAATGACCAATCCTTATTCTGAGAAGTTTTCTAGCCCAAAATTTATAAATAATTTCAGAATATATCGGTCCATTTATGTAGCAGTCAAGATACACTAGATATTATAGTATATTTTGAACAGGACATGGCATCTCCTTAAAAATAACCTTGGAATCTTACTTAGTGGTCCAAAATTGGGTTACTTCTTTTTTCAGTAATACTCATTAATGGGGATAATTTATCAATAAATATTACTATTATGATCAAAATCTTTTATCCCCATTAATGAGTATAATTTATCAACAGAAATGTGTCAAAATGTTTGATAAAATATAATGCAGGCATTTCAAAACCCAAAAGTACTGCGACCAACTTTTCAGAAACCCAATCTATAGCAACGCACTTTATCCACAGCGCTTTATAAAAATATACATTGAAGAACTTCCCGCGACCCACAGGTGATTCGCGTAGCACAGTTTGGGAAACAATGATATAATAAATAGTATACTTCACTGTCTATTTAAAGGAACGGATCGGCCCCCTATTTCTTGTTTTCCTGAGCATGCTTAGTGCTATTAAAATCTTTCTATATAAGGTATCCAAACTATATAAGGATTTTAACTGGAAGAACTTGAATTAATTATAAAAAATAAGCAGTAATATTAGTAATAATTAAGGATTGTGAGGATTTAATTATGCTTTGGGAGGAAAGAGGGGAGGGAATGATGGCATACATTTTAAAAAGAAAAAGCTTAAATTAAGCTTTCTCGATACGGAAAAGGACAAAAATGCATCCCTTTTTAACAAGAATGGATTTGAGCGAGTGTGTAATATTTTTTTACTACTACTTTTGAAATATTGCTATTTACTGTATAGCTTTTTTTTTGTCAACTTGGTAAATCCATGACTTTTACTTACGAAAAGTTGCAATAAACCTTTGCTCAGAAAGGCTTTTAACTTTGGAGATTTATAAAAATATGAAACGAGTGAAAACTCTTAACAGATTAGATCGACGATTAATATTAAACTGTTTTGAAAGTTTCGGTAAAAAAGCTCTTCACGTCAGATTGGACATTGCAGACATTTGGATGACCCCAGTCCTGTTGGTGCAGACAACACCTCCTGTTTCATGGGCATCATTATTAACTAGTTTTTATTAAAAAATGGGATTTATGTAAAGTTTATTGGAAAGGGATAAATATTCTTAAAAATCCTTTTTTTTCACATAAAACCTGATCATAGACTGTATGACAATTTTTTCTTAAAGATTAAAATAAACTTTAAGGGATATTATTTTGATGGTGCTTTAAAATGATGACCATGAGACAATAGGTGTTATCGGAAAGGGATGAAAATTCACACAAATCCTTTTTTTTCGATTAAAACCTGATCGTAGACTGTGCGACTTTTTTTTGAAAAGATTAAAATAAACTTATTAGGACATTATCTTGTTACTATCGGTAATACAAAAAGAAGCTGAAGGCGATTCCAGTTGAATCCTTTCAGCACTGCTACGGAAAGCGAAAAAGAACACGCCTTCGCCGATGTATAACAGTTCGGCTGAAAAGTTTATAAGGTAACACAGTAAAACTATTTTTTTTTGCAAAATTCATTTTTATTATTCAACATAGTTCCCTTCGCGGGAGATACAGCGATTATAGCGATCTTCCAACTTTTCGATACCATTTTTATAGTACTCTTTCGGTTTTGCCTCAAAATAGGCCTCAGTTTCGGCAATCACTTCAATCGGTCTTAAATTTCTTGCCAGCGAGCATTCTCTTGAGGTCTGCAAACAGGAAAAAGTCGCTGGGGGCCAGATCTGAAGAATACGGTGGATGGGGAAGCAATTCGTAGCCCAATTCATTGAGTTTGACCATCGTTTTCATATACTTGTGACACGGTGCATTGTCTTGGTGAAACAGCACTTTTTTCTTCTTCAAATGAGGCCGTTTCTTAGCGATTTCTTTCTTCAAACGATCCAATAACGCTATATAATAGTCGCTGCTGATCGTCTGTCCCTTCTGGAGATAGTCAATGAATATTATACCATGCGCATCCCAAAATACAGACGCTATCACCTTGCCAGCCGACTTTTGCGTCTTTCCACGCTTTAGATTCGGTTCGTCGCTCGCTCTCCACTCTGCCGACTGCCGATTGGACTCTTGAGTGTAGTGACGGAGCCATGTTTCATCCATTGTCACATATCGACGCAAAAATTCGGGTTTATTGCGCTTGAACAGCTCCAAACACTGCTCAGAATCATCAACACGTTGTTGTTTTTGGTCCACAGTGAGCTCACGTGGCACCCACTTTGCACACAGCTTTCGCATGCCCAAATATTCATGCACGATATGTCCAAAACGCTCTTTCGATATCTTCAGAGTCTCAGCTATCTCGCTCAACTTCACTTTACGGTCATTTAAAATTATTTTGTGGATTTTTTTGATGTTTTCTGCCGTAACCACCTCTTTTGGGCGTCCACTGCGTTCTGCATCAACTGTGCTCGTACAACCAGTTCGAAATTGACGAAACCAATATTCCACAGTTGAAATAGCTGGAGCAGAGTCCGGAAAACGTTTGTCAAACCATGCTTTGGTTTCCACTGTATTTTTTTTCATCAAAAAGCAATGCTTTATCAATACACGAAATTGGTCTTTATCCATTTTTTTTTCAATAACAAAAGTTGCTTCACTCAAAATGCTATATCTCACGAACCAATCGACCGATTGCTGTCAAATTTTGACAGGAATCATTTGAAGGATGGTGCTTTGTGATACTTAAGTAGATTTTTGCAAGAGGCGCCATCTAGACGTCAACCTTATAAACTTTTAACTGCCGAAAATAAAATACTTTCAAAGATGTAGAATTTATATAAAAAATAATATAAAATTATTGTAATAAAAAATCAGTCTCATCGATTTTGTGCCACATATTCTTAGCTTTAAAATAGATTTGTGAAAAGAAATAATAAGTCAATCTCAATGTATAATAGTTTTCGTTAGATATGTGTAAACTAAGTTTCATAAAAAATCCAATTACTTTTAAACCATAATAATAAAAAAAAAAACCATAAAATGAACGAAAACTTTGGACTTCACTCTATCTAATGAAAATGTGTTTGTTCTAAAACTAATTAACTTTATTAAAGAGAAAACTTCACTATTTAACTAAATAATAGAGAAATAATCGCATAAAAATCTATTCGGATGGTATTTCCATTTGTCTAACTAAATAATAAAGAAAGAAAGAAATTATTTTATATCCTGTCCACCTGGATAGGAACAAAAATTATTTCCAAGGCATTAATTACTTGCTAAAGTTTATTTATTTAAATTCCAATATTTACCTTTTTTTTTGCTAATCAAATAGCTTTTGTAAAACGAAATATTTTTTTTGTATTGCTTTCTATTTAAATAGCCCTTCAATGAACACTAGTATATTTTTCTGCACAATAAATTTTATTGCTCAATAAAATTTTATTATCTGATATTCTGATAGCAAAATACACTATTTATTATTGTAAACATCGATTAGAGCAACACAATATGTTTATGGCAGGTGCAAAAAATATAATTCCAAACTATATAAAAGACGCATTTTTTTCCATTTATTTATTTTTGCAAATAAACTTAAAAAGTTTTAAAAAAACTAGACATTTGTTGTATACAAAAAAATTATATTCTCTTCAAAAAAAACATGGTCGCATATTTTCAGTTCGATATTATTTATTTTTTTAACCAAAAACATGTGCTATTGTAAATTATTATTTCTAAAAGTATCAAAGCTTATCTTTAGTGGAAATAATTTTTCCATTTACAAAAGATACGATATAAGAAAATTTCTATTATTTTATAAAAGAAGACTTTATTTTTTATTAAGTCCAATATATAAATTCAATAGAAATAACTTTTCTTAATAAAATAACAAAAATATTTCCATTCAGTAATTGAAAATAATTGTCTTATAAGACTTACATTGTTGGTTTTCTTTCAAAGTATTCAATATTTGAAATAAATATTAAAAGTTCTCACAAAAAAAATTCAATAAAGGACCTTTCGACTTTACTCATGAATAATTTATTATTATTCTGGTTATTTTTTTGTCCTACTACTTATAATTGTTTGAGTTTTTAAATTTTTATATATCAAATATCGATAAAATAGAAAAAAAATTAATTTTTATGTTTTATTGAATCAGAAAAGTTACAGAAAATTTAAAAAAAACACACCATTTTTGATTCTAAGTAAAAAGTTCTTGTTAATGTTCGATTTAAAATTACTTTTTTTATATGACTATTTTCGAACACGCAGACAATATTTTTTACTATTAATTGAAACCAAATCAGAGATATTATAGCTAAATTAAAGAATACTCAGAGAATATTTTTTACTATTAATATTAAGGCAAATTAGGGATATTACAGCTAAAGTAAAGGATTAAAGGGAGAACTATGGCACAGGTATCCCTACTACAAATACTAAATTTATCCACATCAGAAGTAAATGCAATTTTAGTACAAATGCTTCTTCATATTTTTCTTCAATCTGTTAATTTCATATAAATTTCCTGGTATTATCCTTTTTCGTGGAGGAGATGAAATTTACAGATTAACAAAACTATTTACAAAATCTATGCTACCATACATATCTATAAGATGGTAAAGATATAATCAGTAATAAGAGTAAAATAAGAAAACTCGGGGCCGGTTTTATTCATCAGTGTAGCAAAAGCTAGGTTAAGACGAATCGAAATACTGGTTAACCATTGTATCAGGCTAGCCAGTGGAGCAAATATGACTTCTCCGGTATTTTCGATCCAGTTATTTTCTCCATAATTTAGGAAAAAGTATCATTGCCACTCCCAACTCTAAAGAGAATTCATTTTCTTTATCCTTTATAATCTCACAATAACAGATAGATCCTTTCACTTTTTTGCTCCTTAGAAGCTATGTTCAGAGTATCTATGTCTCTGAATAAGTTTAAAAAGGATACTTTTTCTTGAACAGTTGGATGGGCTCAAAAATTTTTTATTGCTATTTACGGAAGCAGTGAGATACTCAGGTCAATGCCATCCAAATCCGTGATCTTTTCTTTTAAATTTTTCTGTATAAGACGGATACATATACTGTTGAAAATGGCGGTTGAAATTGCGCATGTTCAATTGATATAATATCATCATCATTACTGATTCCAAAGAAAACGCGCACAGTTATTCGCGAACCATTGATTAATCTTGTTCTCAATCAGATTTGACACAATCCTTTTGACAATAGTTGTATCTGAGATATGTTGGGTACCGAGCATCATACAACATTCTCAGGCATATGCAGAAAATCAAACTGAATAAACAGCAAGGTCTTATTAATACAGTCCACTCAGCAAATATCTTAACCAAAATTATGGGCACAAAAACAACTCAAAATCGTGATGGAATGTACTACTTTGTCAGATAGTTATGCTCGGTGTTCTGCTTATTATTCCACGTATTTTGAGCAAATATATACAATTTTGGTATATTTTGGATCTTCTAAGCCTCCAATTTCATTTTCAACTATCCTCTTTCTTTTGATTAAAGAAATTAACATTCTTCACAAAATTAAACAAACTCTAACTGATCAAGCCCAGTTTTGCAAAAACTCGATCAGTTAGAGTTTGTCACCAAGTGATCTTGGGACCTTACATATAAACAAAGAAAAAATATAAATACAAGGTGTATAAGCTTAAATCTGCTGTTTTTTTGTCGAAAAAACACATGTTTTTTTTTTCATAGAAAGCAAAAACCAATTTATTCAAAGTAGTTGCCCCCGCTAGCTAAACATTTTCCACATCTCTCGGACAATTTGTGGATACCACGCCAAAAAAATTCCTTCTCTTTCGAGGCAAACCACTCATCAAGCCATTTTCGGACGTTTTCGTAAGAATCGAAATGCTGCTCAGCGAGCGAGTGGCCCATCGACGAAAACAGGTGGTAGTTGGAAGTGGCTAGGTCTGGTGAATAAGCGGGGTGGGGTAGCACCTCCCAGTTGAGTGTCTCCAAGTTGCGTTGTCATGGAGGAAAATGTCTTTGTTGATAATCCGTTCTTTTTTCACGCAGAGCAAGATGCAATTTGATCAGTTGTTGGTAGCAGCGGTGGGCATTGACAGTTTCAACAGGTTTCACCAAACGCACAGCATCGTCTTCTGTCCGAAGCGATTTGGTCTTGCGGAAGCTGTTGATGGTTGGCGGGGATTCTCAAAATATATCCACTTTTTATCGCCTGTCACAATCCGATTCAGGAACGAGTTTCTTTTTTGTCTGGCGAGCTAGATTTTGCATGTGTTTTGGCGTCGCTCCATCTGCCTATCGTTCAATTCATGCGGCATCCATTTTCCGATCTTTTCAATCTTCCACATGGCACAAAGACGCATGGAAATGGCTGGTTGAGTAACACCCAATTTCTCTGCGAACAATTTTTGCGATTGGATATCGTCTTCATCCAAAAGAGCCTACAATTGATGGTCCTCAACCTTCCTAGGCTGGTTTTCAAGCTTCTTGTCCCACAAGTCAAAATTGCCGTCTTTAAACCGACGGAACCAATCTTGGTACATTGCTTCTGATATATTATTGTACGAAATTGCTGACAATATTCACTGATTAATGTTGACAGATGTCAAACTCTTAATATGCTCACTCACGCCATCTGTGACCAAACAGTGGATTTAAGCTTATACACCTGGTATTTTTGTGAAACAAAGTTTTTTAAAATTAATTATTAATTGAAAATTTTGAAAAATAATTTTTGCACCAAAAATAAATTTGTGGTAAAAAATTTCAACCAAAAAAAAAACCATTAAATTTAGTGTATGACTTGTTGAAAGTGATTTTCTACAAATTAATAAAATTCTCAAAGTAGTACTTACAGTCAGGATTTTGTATTTTATTGTTATTTTATTATCCTTAGTTAGTTTCTACCACAATAATAAATAAATAATAAATAGTTGCAATGTCCTTGAATAAGAAGGACATGGTTTTTAATTTGCATTTGGTAACCATTTAATCTTTGATTTTATAGCCACATTTATGATTATTTTAAATAGATTTTAATGTAGAAAATTACACCATACTCAAACACTAATTGAATTCTGTGTTTTTGCAAATATACTATAGAAGAATGAAAAGGATTATTTTCAGTTTAACCAAAATAATCGTTATAACAACTTATTGTGAACATTTCGGCGATTATTTAGATAATATATTTTATTGCCCTCTTATTTTGATGATTTTAGGAAGCCAAGTAATAATAGATATAAAATATAATGCAAAATGTTTTAAAAAAATAATGACTCTTATAGAGTTTATTGATATTTATGGAGTTTTTATTTGAATGTTAATATATATTGTATGATAAATAGAATAATAAACAGTGAAAAGAGTAATATATAATTTAAATAGTTCTGTTTTCATATACTTCCCTAAAATAGAGCCGGAATTTTGCAAGATTATGAGTATACTAAGCATCTTAGTTATGAAATTATTAAAAATCGATCAAATAATTCTAGTGAATTTCTTATAAAACTTCTATATTCTTTTTATAGAAAAATATTATGTTAGGAAATATTTTTTTCTGTTTGTGTTTTCCGTTTCCTAGACATGGCCTTATAACCATTTTCTAGCACCAAGACCATAAGGCGCCACATCCAATTTTCTTAACACAATTGGTGGATAGAATACAAAGCGAACTATTAAATTTTAGGAATCAAGTTAATTTGTTTAAGTGAGCTAAACGAATCTAGAAACCCTAGTAAATGGAATCCTTTCGTAAAGAAATTCTGTTTATAATTATATTTACTTAGTAGAGCAATACATATCTACTCTACACAGTATGGTTACTAAAAAGGAAGATGAAGATAGTATTTTAGTATATTTGTTGACTGTAGTAGTTCGGCCGTCAAAAACCCACACATAACTAGAAATATTCTATATAAACAAATCTCTGCCACCAGTTGATCTTCTAATCATAATTTAGAATAAGAAACATAAACTATTCAAATTACTATGCTTCTTATAGTTTACATATTCAAGAATAATGTATCCACTTTAATTGATAATAGAACCAAAAAAAAATAAAATACACTTTTTAAAATGAGTTATTTGAAAACTTTCAAAAATTTCTTTTCCTTTTTTAATGGATAATTTTTAAGTTTATTTCAGATTTTTAATAATATTAAAAATAGATTTTGGCAATTTTTGGAAAACCCAGCCCTATAATTATTATTAAAAATAACATTTTTTTTTAGCTAACCATTTGACATTTTATGTTGTGAATAGAATAATTACCCAACAAGAGCATAGAATTCAAAGATGATATGCCGTTTTGATGATGGAGCAACAGTTTTTGGATGCTGATTTTTCTAACAAAATTTTCTTCAGCGATGGGGCTTATGTATCGCATGTCAATAAGCACAATTGCTTAAAAAGTCTCGCGAATTTTGAATATCCGCGGGTTACGTATATTCGATTTTCGATTTTTTGTGGCTTTATATTGGTACTCATGTCTCTCACTTATGCCGAAAAGTTCGGCCATTTTGAATGTTCAGTTAATTTTTGACAGCTGCTTTGCTTGCACGTGGTTTTAGCTCGTCTTCGATTTTTGCCCATTCCAAAAAATGGATCAAAGAATCTGTTTCGGGAACAAGAAAAAATCACAGGGGGTCAGATCTGGGGAATACGGTGGCTGCGGCATTATTGGTGTGTTGTTTTTGGCCAAAAATTCGCGCACAAGCAACGATGAAAAAAAAAAAACATGGCACCACGCCCCTGTAATCGAAAAAAACTGTAAGCAAAACCTTCACATTCAACCGAACTTGGCGCTTTTTTTTCAGTCTTGGCTCGTGCGGTAGCTTCCATTGGGATGATTGAGCTTTGGTTTCCACGTCACCTATGATTCGTCACTAGTTATGATCCTTTGGACCAAATTTGGGTCTAACAGCTCCTTAGCAATGCTTTGGTCGAAAATGAGTAAAAATAGAAGACGAGCTAAAACACGTGCAAACAAAGTAGCTGTCAAAAATTAACTGAACATTCAAAATGGCCGAACTTGTCGGTATAAATGAGAGACATGAGTACCAACATAACGCCACAAAAAATCGAAAATCGAATATACGTAACCCGCAGAAATTCACAATTTGCGATACTATAAGTATTATAGCTATACTTTAACTAATTTTTTTTAAACTGAACTTGCAGATTTTATTGTCAACTAAATTTTTTTTCGGAATATGACAAATTTTGAATAATAATTTTGAGAATTGGAGATATCAATTGGCAACCAGGATTCTACGATTTTGTTGTCTGTGCATTTACATATATTATAAAAAAAAACTATATAAAAACAATTTGAAAACCAACATTTATTAAGTAATTACTGAATTACAGCCCGAAATGCGCACACAAATCATCAACAATTACTTAAAAATAATTGCGTGCTGCAAGAAGTTTTCCAAAAGTTAATTTAAAATTATTTCTTCATAATATAATGGCAAAATTTATGTAAATTGAAAAAATAAAATTTAAAATAAATTACAATTTGTAAATATATTCTATTAAACTTTACTTTCCAAAATCCAAATTGAATTATCATTTCTACATTAAAAAAATTGCAAATTTTCTAAAAATATTTCTTTTTATTTCTTTGAATTAAAATAAATTAATTTAAAAGGTTTACATTTTATAAAAAAAAAAAAATATAGCAAAGTATATTAATTGGAATAGTATCATTTCTAATATTTACTAGTAAATGAAATATTATCGAACCGTTTAGATTGATTAACAGAAACTAATGTAAATATTATTGGAAACATTTCCACTTTGAACATTTGTAAATATCTAGCAGCAATATGAAAATGAAAAAAAAACATGCTAAAGCAGAAGGTACGATGCGTAGGAGGTTCTTGTTGTAAGGATAAAATTTTAAGAAAATCAACCTCCAGTAATTCGTTCAATCAAGCTTATCCCAGAGGTGAAACCATTGGTAAACAGTGTGTAATCGAATCGAATCGAGATGAAAAACTATCGACGGATTGAAGGAAATTTCAAAGTTTGATTGTGCTCCTCCATAATTGATAGACTGTAAATCGAAGTCGATAAATTATTCATTGTTGTCGGTCGATCACAACTGAATACTATGCCTGTTCGTAAAGAGAAGCCTCAAAACCGACAAGACTATCCGAAAAAGGAGCAACTAGTCGATAAGAAGACTATTTACCAAAAATTGGAATGATAAGCAAACTTGTTGACTTTAAATATTCTCCAACAATTTCCCTCAAGTCACATAATCCTTTTATTATTAATTAGAGAAGACTTTCGACGTTCTTATCCGGTGATAGTTTATATCGTTAAAAAGTTCAAGCACTTTTAGCTAAAGACATTATTTCCATTCCATTTTAAATCCAAAACAAGATATTATACTGAAAATTTAATCGACCATACTTTACAAATGATTAGATTAAAATGTTTAGTTGTGGTCATTAATGATTAACGCTAATGATAATATCAGCAATTTGTTTATTTCTGTTTGTTTAAAACAAGCTAATTAAGAGAATTCAAAAAATCATCTTCCCACTCTTATCCTAATGATTATTTTATTTATCATGAATTTCTTAAAATAAACAATATTAAACAATGTTGTGATTTTGAATTGTACTCGTTGAGATGTAAGAGAATTTTTCTATATATTCAGTCTTACTTCGATGGTGTTTTAATTATAATTTGTAAAGAAATTTCTATCGTCAAGTATAAATAGTATTAATCTAAGCTCGTTTTAATGTCAAATAATGTAATTACAAGTTTTAAGATAGCTTTACTAATTAGACTTGCGGTTATTCAGCATCAAACTCCTTCAATTAAACAGTATTACTTATACGTGCATCCGTTCTCCTTGTCGAAGTTAAGCAAATGTTAATGAAAAAGTCCTGTAAAAATAAGGAAAATCAAGTGAGGGAAAAAAATCGAAATTGTTGAAAAAATTCCATCACAAAATAGTGTGGTTCTTCATAGTTTTACCTTTAAAACTTGTTCGAAATGAATACTAACGAGGGAGCGTCAGGTGTGCTCTTGTTGATCAAATATGCAAATTCCCCAGGATACGATGCAGTCAGACTTTGCAGAGCATGGACTATATGATGATAAGCGAACTTTGCACAGCCCTAGGTAATTTTTCGTACACACCAAATAAAAAAAAAAACGACTTGTAGATTGCTCAAAAACTTTTCCTGTTGAATCATCTTCATAAGCACATATCATAAGCATATGTGTTTGTTTTGTGGATCTCTAAAAACTTTAACGAAATAAAAAATTAGTTTTTTTTTTTGGTTTCAGAATGGCTAACTTAGACAACATGCATAATCTATGAAGTATTAATATTACCGGATTTTTCTCGTAATATACGAAGCACACCTGCAGTCATAAATTTTTGTGAGAAAATCAGAAATACAATAAATTTAAAAAAAAAACAAACAAAAAACAAAATTCAATTTACCTTCATAACATCTAGTGGATAAAATAATTTTAACGCTTTGATTTATGGAGATTATTTTATATAAAATACGTTCAATGAACTTTGATAGTCATTATAGTTTAGCATATTTATCAAAAGCGCAAAAAGAATGTAGTGCTTTTAATAACATTTGGTTTTAGGTCATCATAGTGTATACTGTTCATATACTATAATGACCTACTATGCTCATGCTGTGATGACCTACTTCAATATTTAAATATTATGCCAGCAAAATAATATTTTTCTTAAATAACAATTTTTTTTAAATAATATTTTCTAAAATTAATTCAAAACTAGTAGAACTTTAGATTATAAATTTCATAGGAATGATATCATTATCAACTACAAAACAAAAATATTTCCATTTGTCAATATTTATTACAATTTTTATTTTTATTAAAGATACAGCCAAATTTACTCTTAAGAGAGAATATTTTCAATAGACAATTTAAATGAACAATAAATTGATCGTTGAAGTATCCTGCCGCATAAGCTCTTTACTAAATTAATTATTTGCTTTAAAGAAAATCTTATACATTATTAACTTCCATCTTAAAAGCAAATCCATAATGAGTAGAGAGTGTTAACATTAGAAAGACAATTTCGCAAAAAAATTCAATTATGCTATCTTAAAAAGAAGACCATAATCTGATTTCAGTGATAAAAGAAATTTTCGAAAATATATTTCTTATGAAAATCTTTTTGATATTTTTAAAAAAAATTTTTCTATTAAAGATTTGAAAATTTCAAGTACGTTTCCAAGTTATATACTAAGTATTTTATCTAATCATGGGACTAGTAACGCTATTATCAAATCGTGATCAATATAAATGTTAAAAGAGAAGGAAGAAGAGCATAGATCTCACCAACATAGATTTACCAAGTAATTTTGATAAAATGAATTAGAATTTTAAAAAAAATTGGAAGGATTGGTAGAATCCCAGAGTTCTAGTCCATAAGTTCATATTGGTTTTAGTAAAGCATATTAAAAATACATTGCTATTAATAGCAAGTTTATAACATTTATCCAGAAGTCGAATTTTTGAGAAGTATGATCTGTTATCTGCCATTAATATATATGGGAGGACTAACTTTAGGGCGGAGAGTAAAAGTTGCGTGGGCACATTTTCGTTTGTTTACTTTTATTCCCATTTTGATAAACCAATTTCGGAGTATTTATATGTGAGTTTGGGAAATTTCAGAATCATTAGTAACATTTACTTGGAAAAGGACGTTTCTAAAGAAAGTGTTATGTAATATGTCAAACGGAGGATCCTCTTGTATTTTTAAGTCATGTCGGGTAATGTTATTTTTTTGCTATATTTTTTAAGAGGAAATGAAAAGAAATCGTATACTTGAAAATTAAATTCGAGGTTTTGGACAGGAGATATAAATGGCGGAGACTTATTGGCCTGTAGTTTTTTCGAAATAAACTCATTCTTTAAAATGCTATCAATTTACAATTATATAAAAATTTAAATTACTAATAATAATTCTTACAATTTCACTTAGTACAATTTATTATAATTTCAGTGAAAATAATAAACTAAACATTTTCATAAAGATTAGAAAAAACTAAATGTTTTTCTTATATAATCAAATAACCAAAAATTAAATGAAAAGAAAAAATTCCTTCAATTTGAATATATAAAAATTAGTTAACAAAAAAAAAAAAAATAACAGAAGAATGATATTTCCCAAAAGTAAACAAAAGTTCATTTTCATATCATTAAAATACAAATTCTTATTTAATTATTAACCAACTACCATAGAATACTAACTACCCCAGAAAAATATTTTGATTTTTTCTCAAATCCAATGAAGGTAATTTTTTAAGTGAAAAGAAATCTCTTCTGACTACTCTTCTATGTGCAAGTGTCCTGTAATTTGTTTATATTCTGTTTCCTTCATGTTCATGACAGCGGCAGGAATAATATTAAAAAATTGATTAGCATAAAAAACAATTTACCTTTGAAATTTTCTTAAAACATTCCATCCCTGCAAGGAATTGAGATTCAAAATATAAGAAGAAAAAAAAAATTAAACAAAAATAAATGTAAATTAAAGTGTTTAAGATGAAAAATAATTTTGAATAAAGAACTTATCTTCAAGAAAGCACAACGATATTTTTTTTTTATTAAAGCTTTCGATATTAGAAAAGTTCTTTAATTTTAAACGAAAAGTAACTAAACAAAATTGGTTTTAATTTATTTGCTCCTTTCAAGGTTTTATTAATATTTGATATAATTTTTGAGCTTAAGTATTTTTTTAAAGTAATAATATTTGTTATTAAATATTATATTTATTGGAGATAAAAAAATATTTTCCTTTTGGATGTGTTATTATAATTTTTATAAAAAGAAGAAAATTGTTTTAGTTTAAAAAATATTAAAAGAGTATTATAGTTGCACCTAAATTGCTGGATTCAAAATCAATAATATAAGAACAGACTCTAACATACCTTTTTAAAGATTATATTTAATATTTTATCTTAAAGATTGATTATACTTGAAACTATTTTGGCTAATTAATATCCCATGAAAATTATTTATGGAGTCAGACCACGCTAAGGAATATACCAATTTCGCTTATACGTTGCCAAGGTATATTTTCAGATAGATTTATCATCATCAACACGTAGCCCTAATAATGAGCTTTCTGAAATATGCTCACTTCAGCTGCTCCTTAAGAACTGCCCTCATAGTTATTGGACGACTATAGTATATATATATGTGGTTTCAGCAGATCCAGGACTATTCTAAACTTCAAATTGATCAGCAAATCATTGATGATTATTCCAACCTATTATCTAATACTTCTTTAGTCTTATAGCTCCGAACATTACTAACTTAAGATAAATTAATAAAATTAATTAACTATTTGTTGTTAAACATAAAACCACAATGCACCACCATAACTGGCAGTTTACAGTCAGCAACTAGTTACAAGCTGATTACTCCAACTGTTAGTGGTGAGGACTATCTAAACCTCTACTGTCATAAGCAGTGACAGCGCCCGAGATAATTACCAGTATCTCCCACCAGCGATCCGTAGCAGGTACCCGCGATAAGGGTATTAATCACAACCTCTGTGTTGCTGCCTAAGGCGCCACACCATTGTCGGGCACAGTGTGTTTTAACAACATGTGGCACCCCGATTCCCGTAGTACGAATTTTTGTTTTAAGAGTACTTCGGTTTGTACTCCGCTCATTGAGCTACGGTAAGGAATTTTGTAAATCCCCAGGCACCGCAAAGCCAGCTCAGGTACGCGGGTTCGCCAAGATCCGAAAGTACAACCGGAATCGACCACTCTGCGTGTCAATCACACACTCATTCACGCACCATTCTCGATCTTCTCTCAAAAAGTGCTACGGCAAATATATTAAGCCATTCATACCTTTCTCTTATACCTAACACACCACTTACATCCACACTCTCATCCTTCACCATGATTCCATATGCACCTAATTGACGCAAATCTCCGTACAGGCCACACTCAATGAGAAGGTGCTTGGCACTCCCCTTCGCCGCCCCACAAGGGCATATAGCCTCCGCAGCTAGACCACACCTGTACAGGAACACATTCATACTGCCATGTCCCGTGAGTAAATAACCAAGGTACAGACCAAATTCAAATCCATACGCAGATGTAAAGGACACATCCGAAATAAACATGTGCGGCCATCTGCCAATCACACTTTCATGCCATCGACGTTGCCAAATTTCATACATTCTGTTCAGGACTAGTACACGCCGCTGGCGTGGATTAAGATCCTGAACCTCTTCATTCAAAACCGAACAACCAGCAAGCGGGATACCTCGCCGTAGACGGTAGTCAATGCTTCCACGCAGCACCTCCAGGGCCCATGGAATTTCTCCCATGAGCCTCTGCATCGCACCGGTTGACACGGATCTACATACATTCAAACATGCACACAAAGCCAGACGCTAAGCTGAATTTATGCCCACCCTTGCATACTGGTGGCGCATAATGTCAGCCCACACACACGGTGCATACATTGCACATGGAACAAATACACCCTTGAACAGGACTTTCACCGCTCTGGGTCGAAGTCCCCATTCTTTCCGAAAAATTTGCACCAGCATTCCAACCAAACCGGCTATGCGCCTACTCAGTTGTTGCAAGTGAGGTCGAAAGTTCAGCCTGAAAAAAGGATGAGGCTCTCTTTCATCTGAGTGGTGTTTATTTACCGCACCACTCAGATGAAAGTGAGCCTCATCGGAGAAGATGATTTTCCTAAAAAAATCGTTATCGTTTTCAAGTTTTTCCAAGACAAAATCAGCAAATTCACAATGTTTACGGTGATCCAATAGTTTTAGTTCTTGAGTGATAATAATTTAATATGGATGCAAGCCCAAATCCTTTCTCCAAATCCGCCAGGTTGTGGTTTGAGACAGTCCCAATTCTTGAGAACGTCTTGGAATCGACAAATTGCGGTCTTCAGCAACACTAGCCTGAACGGCAGCAATATTTTCATTTCTTCGAGCAGTTTTTTATCTTATTGGCACTCGAACATTATGCAAAGAAAATGTATGCTCGAAATTTTAACAATTTGACAAATAGTGAGTACAGTTAGACGATTATTACGACCATAAAGTGGCAAAAGCGCACGAAAAGTTGCAATTGGAGAACGATTATTTTGATAATAAAATTGAATAATTTGTAAATGTTGTTTTTGCGTATATCTCTTTATGATGAAATTGTAAATATTACTAAATACAATATAAAAAAATGACAGATCATGACATATTACAAATGACCGAAACGTCACTTAGAAATCATATCACTCTTATTGGAAAACCCTATACTATAAGCATTCTTGAATAAATCTGAAAATAGACTATAACTTTTTGCAACAAAATTTTTGTATAATTTTTATTTGACAGAAATTTGTATGCTCTGACATAAATATATTTTGTAGTTCTGGCATGTGTCCTGAATGTGAGCGCACTCAAAGGCGGACTTCCTGTTTGACAGTTTATCCAATCTGATTTTTAGGAAACTAAAGTTTAATAAAAAAATACTTTTAACTAAAATTTTAATACAATAAGATTTAAATATTTTTATAATGTCTATATTTTCATATTATTTATAAAGTATATTATTATTTATCACGTGACTTCTTAAAATACGTCATCCTTTTAAGGACATTTTTCAAGGGTATTTTCGCACATTTCGGGATGTAATTTTGCCAATTTTTGATAATTTGTTAATCTTAAATGCTTTGTATTTTAAAAATTATTGGGTGTATGCAAAAGTTTAGACCGTTTTTTACATTAAACATTTATTTTTTTGATTTGTATTATTTATTTAATCAATTATATAATTTTCGTCCGTTCGTATAACCTTCTTCCATCTTTCTATCAACTTATCATTAGAGTAAAATTCCGTGGATTTTGATGCGAAAAATACATTGAAGGGATGTTTTTACCTGCTCTATTGTATCAAATTTTTTATCATTTAAAAAATTTTGCAGTGATCGGAATAAATGAAAGTCGGAAGGAGCATGATCTAGAGAATACGGTGGATGCTTGATAACATCCTAATTCAACTCATTCAGCTTGTGTTGGGTCATCATAGCCACATGTGGTCTCGCGTTGTCGTGATGAAACACTACCTCTTTTCTGTTTACCAATTCTGGTGTATCTTTTTGAAGGGCGATGTTCAATTTGGATAATTGCTGACAATATAGTCCTGCTCTAATTGTCTGATTGCGTTCCAAGAGTTCAAAATACACAATACCCTCACAATCCCACCAAATACAAAGCATTACTTTTTTTGATGGATTTCGGCTTTCGAAGTTGTTATTGGGGCTTGTCCAGGTATAGCCCAATGTTTTTTTCTTGTCACGTTGTTGTACACGACCCATTTCTCATCTGCCGTTACAAAACGATGCAAAAAAGGTTCATGTTTTTTTCTCGCACTCAAAGCAACGCACGTTGAAACACGATCCAATAAATTGGCAGCCGACAATTGATGAGGTATCCAAACATCGTCCCGCGAAACCATCCCCATACGCTTCAAATGTCTTAATACGGTTGTTTGGTTGACTCCCATCATCGACGCCATCTCCCTCGTGGTTAGACGTGGATTGGTGTCCATTATGACTTTTAACTTGTCGTCAAGAGACTTCAATGGCCACCCGGTACGTGGTTTATCAATTAGTGAAAAATCCCCAGATCTGAATTTTGTAAACCATCTTCCTACCTGTAGAACTTTGATGACATCTACTCTAAACACTTCGCAAATTTTTTTGGTTGCCACACTCGCGGTATTGTCTTTACGGAATTCATAAAGTAAACAATGACTTAAATACACTTTATCGACCGACATTTTGAAAAAATACAAGGGCTCTTCGCTGTACTCTGGCCAGGCCAAAACTGAATAGAAAGTAGAGAGAAAGCATCCTTTATACAATGGTATCATTTAAAAGAAGATACTTTTCATCATTTCTGAAAAAAAAATTTTTTTACCTAGGATCATAAAAAACGGGCATAACTTTTACATACACCCAATATCTGCGTAATGGCAATTTTTTCAACATAATTTTACAAGAAAAAAAATAAAGCAAAAAATTTATCATATTGTGTAGATTATGCAACCGCTTTGTTAAAACCACATATGATCCAGATTAAAATTTTTAAGTTCAAGCCAAGAAAAAATTGGTTGTCGTATGGTCATAATCCTCAAAATTAACATAAACAGTCTCTACTTCTTCATTTTCAGACAAATAATATATATGCCTATGACACCTTCAGGCAAAAATGCACATCAGGCAGTTACTTTTTGCCGATACAATGGCTTTATCGCAGTTATTTATGATTTTTAGAGTCCCATATAAGATTAACCAAACGAGAAATTAGCCTTATTGTTAAAGAAAATTTTTTGGGAAACGTGGCTACGACAGAATTTCCACATTTGCAGAAAGTATTTACAATTTAAAAACTCATTGAATAGTAATAAAAGGATCTGTAAAGGAAAATAGAAAATTTTAATTTTAAAAAACGTTACTTACACAAAAAATTTAAAAAAAATTTATTTTTATATTTATTATTAATCATTATTTGACATTTTTTAGCAAAAAAAAATCAATCATTATAATTTTAAAACTTAAATTAATAGCAAAATTATACGATTGATTTAAGATTGTTTTCTATGAAAAATTTATCACACATAATAAATTATCCTCTCAATAATATTGTTTTCTTTTGCTGAATTCATTTCAGGTGATTCGTAGAACTGAAATGTTAAATTGGAACGACATCTTAACGCCATTTGGCAATAATAATAATATATACCATATCCGATAGGATGTATGAAAAGAACTAATGAATAAATAATGTCACTTGAACATGTATCAATATATTGTGGTGATGCCATTAGGCATATGCACATAACATGAATAACTTTTTTAACAAAGAAACAAAAATCAACAAATATTCCACCCCATTTAATCGATAATAGTTTCGATATTTCGAAAGTGGACCAAAAGTAATAAGAAAAAAAAAATTGGGAAAGCCAAGAATAAAAAAATCTTAAGAAAAGTAGATGAATGAGAAATTGTGAAAAGTTGCGTTCATAAGCTTCCATTTTAATATAGTGCCACCCATTTTGATGGACATATAAAAAATCCTTGTAATTTTTCTTTCCGTAGACAAAAAAAGAAAAAAACATAAATAAAAACCTGAATATACTAAAAATAAATAAGTTTATATTTTGCTATTTCGGCAGAACGGGAATGTTCATTCGACTGAACAAAGTGCCAAGGGCCCTATTTCTACTAGTGCCGATAATGAACACAAGCTGTCGTTCCTGGATCGTGTATAGAAGAAAGTTTACAAATAGCTTACGAACAGTAGTCCTTTTGCCCTCGACTATCGACAGTAAGGTTTTTTATCTTTTTCTCGGCAAATTGTTCAACCTAAAATCCTTTCGATGTAGTAGCAAATAGACCTGATACAGCATTAATAGAACATTCAATTTTCAGGTTGATTTTCGTATAACATTTTCAGGGCCTAAAGCAATATTCAAATTTATATACTAACAACAACAAAAAAGGTAACAAAATACCAAGAAGGAAAAAAAAACTTTTAATAATATCGACCTTTGACCATAAGGATTAAATTAAAAAACAAAAAAAGAATAACATGAAAAATCATAAAATAAAAATGCAAATAAAATTCCAATTGAAGGATTTTATTTGCGTTAAACTTAATTCGATTTATGCACGAACAATTTTGGCATATTGCAAGGAAATCAATTCGAATTATTTGTACTGTAAAACGCAGTGGTCGGTCATTTTAGACCATTACTGTCACTGATTTATGCATTAAAATTTGGAAAGAGTATCTTTTTGTTAGTATTATTTTTATTGTTATTCGTGATATGCAAATGATAAGAATAAGGATCAGAAAAATGACTATGAATTGTTGAATCAACGATTTGAAAAGTGAGCTACGTGCGAATTTTCAAACCAATCTGATTGGATTTGATGGTCTATAAATCGAAAAAAATTTGTTTTTTTTTTTGTTGTTTTCTTAAATATCAAAATAGTACTAAAAATATACTCTTATTCGAAAAAAAAAATAGGAATGTTTGCAAAAAATAAAATCTGATAAAAGACCTGATAGAGGACTCTATACATCTTTTCGAGGATTTTTTGTTGTTGTTTTGTTATATTTTAATAAAAGATATAATAATAAATTTTTAATGATAATCCTTAAGAAAATAGCTAATACAATTTTATGTACGGTTATGGACTTATATGCCGATTACAATTTATTAAGATTTTTCTCTTTAAGTGAATTATTCAATTTGTCTAAGTGATGGCAATACACTTCAGAATTGTTCGTTGTGTTGCTCGGTAGAAGCTCAAAATAAACGATTCCTTTGAAATCCCACCACACAGATAGCATAACCTTTTTTGATGAATATTGGCTTTCGAAGTGCTTTGAGCCGGTTCATCTTTTCGACTCCAGGATCTTTTGTGCTTAACATTGTTGTAGATAGATAACAAACTGTGAGAAATTTAAAAAAAAATGTGCAAATATCGAATGCCATCATGTCAACTTGTAGACAAATTCGTGAAGCGAGTTCGCCAAAGAAACTCGTTCCCGCTCTAATACAGTGCGTACGACCGAGAATATTGCCGCCGTTGCTGTCAACAAACAAAATTGTCGTATCTGGGGCTCAGAAAATCCATACGTCACTATGGAAAAACCGATGCATCCATAACGAGTCACGGTTTGGTGCAGATTTTGGACTGGAGGCATCATTGGCCCGTTTTTCTTCGAAAACGATGAAGGAGCCGCCGTTACGGTCAATGGTGAGCGCTATTGTGGCATGCACAACGAATTTTTGTTTATAAAAGTTGAAGAGAATGGCATGGACGACATTTAGTTTTAACAGGACAGGACCACCTGCCACACAGCCAACGTAACAATCCAACTTTTGGGCACTGCTTTCGAAAACCGAATAATCAGGCAAAATTCTGATGTCAATTGGCCGCCTCGGAGGTGTGATTTGAGCCCGTTGGATTATTTTCTGTGTGGAGCCGTTCAGAATAAATGTAAAGCAAGGATAAATTTGACACGAAATCAAAGTTGCCATTGAAGAGATGGTCCACTGTTTTAAATGGTCCACCCTGTACATATGATTATGCGGCTTAAGTGTCAAGTAGGTTGTAAGAAAACATAATTAAATTCTCTGTTGGGAAACAAAGGAATTACTTTCTTGATAGCCCAATAATATGTGTTAATTTCTAGGTTATGTGAAAATAGGATAGTACAAACCACTTACGAGTATTAAAGTACTGGTCCAGTGATGTTTGCCTTGTAGTCCTTTCAATTTATTCGTAAATAATAGTATAGCATGGAATAGTTTCGCAAATCGTTCTGGATCAAGATCTTAAGCCTAGAAGCCAGCTAAACCGTTTTCGATCATATTTAAATATACTTTTTTTTTATAAAAGGGTGTTCTTTCGTCAGGTCCTCGAGTTACATCAAAACATTGTTGCTCATTTCCGCTAAATAACTGTTGATTAAATTGATGAAATCCTCCTCTTCCATATTTAGGTTCAGTTCTTTGATAATTTTGACTAGTTCGCTAATAAAATTGTCAGCTTCCTCAGTTTGCATACTCTCCTCGGTCAATTTGGAGATGAGCTTATTCCATTTGTTACTCATCGTAGATATTAAAATTTCATTTCAGGAATCACCAATATTTTAAACGACTTTATAAATGTTATACGGCGCCATTGGGGCTGGCTCCGAAGATCATTTCTATCTAAGGTTCGACGGTCGACTTCCAACTCGATCGAAGGTCGACTTCATTCATATTTTTTTCTTCTCTTCTTTCTTTTATTTTTTTTTTTGGGGTTTCATTTGAGACTCGTTCTTTTTTGTTATTCTTTTTCCTTTTCGTTTTGTTTAAAAATTCCCTATTCCTCTCCCTCTTTGAGTTTTTTATTTTTCTTTTTAATTTGTTTAAAATTTCTTTTTCCTCTCACTTTTCTCTTTTATTATTATTTTTAATACCCTTGGGTGTCTCCATTATCCCCTTTACTTTTTTTTGGCATAATATTTTTGGTTTATGGTGGGTGTGAGAGCACATCTTAATACTAATTTCGAGCCCCCCCCCCATAATCTTCCCAGAAAACTAGATTAAAGAACATGTGCTCTCAAAGTATGGTCCTCATTACCCATACTCCTGCTCGGAAAATATTTATTTTTAATCTAAATTTTAATACGTTTTGCATTCCTTTCCAACACCTAAAATATCTTTCAGTATTTTTTGCATACCATAAGAGATACTAAGGGCCCTAAAAATTTTTTTGCAATATTCTTCTACCTCTTGTATAAAGCGAAAACAAAACCAGACTTTAGAAATTTCTTGAGTCATCCATGTTCTTTGATTGGATTTCAAAATCACAGAAACTGATGATTTGGAAATATTCTTTGTGGACCTTTTAGGTTAACCAAGCTTAGACACCTTAAAACACAGCATAGATTTTCCAGTTTAGATTTATATGACTGATCTGGCATTTTCTTCCACATATATTCCAGTTTCGTCCATATTAAAAATTTGTTGGGAAAGCTAATCCTCATTTTTTATGATTCCTTGCTAAAATTTGTAGCCATTTCTGTCACTTTGACAGAGAGAGCTACAATTTTAGACTCACCTGTCAATTTGATGATGTGCAGTTTATTACGGGTCACTCAGATGCAAGCACATTTAACAGGTAATGAAAGATTCATTTTCCGCAATATTGGCCTACCGTTACCCAAAAAGCCGACTCGATAAGCTTCAAAAATGTTGGCATAAAAACAGGTCAGAATTCAGATAGGACATTTTATTCTCACACATTGTGTGAACCTGAGACGTTCAATTTACTATCAGTTATTTTCTTACATTTTTAGGTCTATACTTACTGTTACGGTAGCCTAGGCGATAGTGTTGATGATCTGTTCATTACCTAAATTTTAATAAGGTTACACGTATGTATGGTGTTTTTGTTCGGTTTTGTTGCGTTTGGCAGTATTATCTCCAGAAAATTTCAGGATTCTATGACCCTTCGTTGAATCATTGGCGAAACCAGTGGGACGATCTTTTGGTGTGCAAAAATATGCAATTAGCATACGGTATGGTACGATCGTATGTACGAAAAATTACGAAGACCACGTATGACCGGTATTACCACGAAGTTTGTACCATTCGGCGTTGGGTCGTTGAGAAGGTAGTTTGGTTTATGGGCATCTATCGAGAGCAGATATTGCAAAAAGTGTAAAAAAAAATTACGAGAATAGATATAAAAAGTCTTTAATTATGGTCTATCTTAAATACCGTTGTTTTATGCAATTTAAAATGTGGTAAGAGAGATCATTGTCTTTATTATTAGAGGAGTGCCGATGGAAGGATTTGGGCAATGGCCATGGAGAGTCAAATCTCTCCCATCAACGTCGATGGTCGGCTAAACACTTTTTTTCTGTTTTCCCATTTTCAGAATCTATATACGAGGCTCATTCAACAAGTACTTAGCCTCACCGCCCGATGGAACTGCTGTCACAAAAGAACCATCGTGCAGTACATTCTTTTAGTAGCCTACTATCAAAGTTTCAGTCGATTCCCTTCATTAGTTTTGTTTTGAGAGCCTTTGAAAGCGAGCGTGTCGGTCGGTTGCACAAAAATGGAAAAAGAACAATAACGTTCGGTGATTAGATTCTTGTTTTTGGAAGGGAAAACGCGCAGCGAAATCAAAGATCGCTTGGATGCTGTGTATGATGACTCTTCTCCTTCGATGGCGACCGTCAGAATTGGTTCAACGAGTTTGTTCGTGGCCGCACGTCGGTTTTTGATGAGCCACGCCCAGGTGCCCCGAAAACGGCTGCTACGGAGGAAAACGTTTAAAAAGTCCACGATCTCGTGTTAGCAGACCGTCGATTGAAGGTTTACGAGATAGCTGAGACTGTGGGCATCGCTGTAGGAACGGTGCATCATATTCTACACGACGAACTGGGCATGAAAAAGCTGTCGGCGCGATGGGTGCCGCATTTGCTCACACCGGAAAACAAGCGCAACCGTGAGACCACATCGGCGACGTGTTTGCCGCTGTTTTAGCGCATTCCAGCAGAGTTCCTGCGTCGTTTCGTGACCGTCGACGAAACATGGATTCACTGGTACACACCAGAGACCAAGGAACAGTCGAAACAGTGGACTTCACCCGGCGAACTAGCTCCGAAGAAGGCGAAGACTGTTCGATCGGCCGGAAAGGTGATGGCCATCGTTTTCTGGGATTCACAAGATGTGATCCACATCGATTACCTCGAGAAGGGTAAAACAATCACGGGGCGCTACTATGCTGACTTATTGGGCCGATTTGACGTCGAATTGAAGAAAAAGCGGCCGCACTTTGCGAAGAAAAAAGTGCTGTTCCACCACGACAACGCGCCGGCTCACAGTTCCGCCGTCGCCATTGCCAAATTGGTCGAATTGCGCTTCGAATTGCTGCCCCATCCACCGTACTCTCCAGATTTGGCCCCCTGTGACTACTTTTTGTTTCCAAACCTGAGAAAATCACTCGCTGGGAATAGATTCGGGTCGAATGAGGAGGTCATCGTCGCCACGGAGGCCTATTTTGCTTCCCTCGAGAAAATGTATTTTTTGGACGGGTTAAAAAAGTTAGAGCATCGCTGGGCTAAGTTTATCGAGCTTGAAGGAGATTATGTGGAAAAATAAATTGCCACCTTTCCAAAATTTTCGTTTTTCTTTTGTAGGCTAAGTACTTTTTGAATGACCCTCGTGTAATTTTTTTTTTTTAATTTAGTGTATTTTTGTAGTATAATATATCTTTTTATGGTTTTAACTTAATAGTTATGACAGCAACCCTTAACACAAAGTTCGAACTCCTCAAATACACAGCATAAATCAAGCTAAAAGCATGCCCAGTTTATGTATGGCCTCATACTTCAAATTCACTTTAAAGCCCAACTTTTTGTATCTTCCTCTTTCCATCCAAAAATAGAAATTACTAATGTGGGCCAAAATTTATTCTGGGCCAAAATTTATTCAAAATAGACTAAAGAAAAATTCACTCAAAATAAGTCCAACTACAACACTTCAATCCAAGCAGGTAAAAAAAAAATTTAAAAAACAAACAAAACAAGCTAATAATTGTGAAAGAAAAAATTGAATAAAAAAAAACAATTTAAAATTATTACTCGCCTTAGTAATTCTTAAAGTATTTTGCAAAAGTTTTCATAAATCATAAAGAATAAATTAAGAAAAAATCAATCAATCCACTTTAAATTTAAGTTAAAATAAAAAAAAAATTAAAAGAGAATATATTAAAAACTTCTTATAAGCAGAATAAAGTCAACATTGTCTCGTATATTAAGGCATAATAGATACTGATAAAAGTGTTGGGGATTGAAAACCACTTCAAAACATTGTTAATGGCGAACGAATAACCAATAACGGCCAAACGAGAAATATCTCAATTTAGTTGTGGGGCTAACTAATTTGGATACATTCAACAATGGACAACATTTCAATTGCAGAGGAGTTGAAAATAGCTTCTTGTCTGTTGAATGTTGTGTTCGGCACATAGCCAATGTGAACTGCTATTAAACTCCAAGTGCGGTGGAGTCTGAATAAAATCACTAACAACAACAACAACAACAACAATTACAAGAACAATTCAATTTATTTCGTTTTAATATTGGCACAAAATTTATTACATTATTTATATTTAATTTACTAAAACTGGAAGTATATTAGAACATTTTTTTTTGTGTAACTTAAGACTATTACTTAGGTCTAGTTCCTACGATGTATCGTCTTGAAATTTAGTACAATAATGCACGTTATCTTTCGCGTTAATTATTATCTTTATTTTATTCCCTGATACGAGGGTCGTTCAATAAGTCCTTAGAAAATCCAAGAAATTGCGCTCGTGATGACGGTAAAGAATTTTTTTTTGTAAGTAACATTATTGACAGGAAAGCTGATCCATAACGTATGTCAATTTCTATCGTCGATTAAAGTAAACGACATTTATTTGTGCATAACATTGGAAAAAAGCGAGTTTAGGGCTGTCATCAAACATCTCCATTTGAAAGGCTTAAGCCCAAAAGAAATCAAAGCCGAGTTGAATGCAGTTCATGGCATATCTGCACCTGTGTTTGCGACGGTTTACAATTGGTTGAATGAATTTAAACGTGGCCGTTCATCCACAAAAGATGAACATCGTTCAGGACGTCCAGTTGAGGTGTCTACTCCTGAAATCATCGACAAAATCCACGATCTGATTTTGAACGATCGGCGAATTAAAGTGCGCGAATTAGTTGAGGCCACGGGCATATCACAAGGTACAGTCGCTTCAATTTTGCATGAAAAATTGGCTGTAAAAAAAAATTCGGCAAGATGGGTGCCGCGTTTGCTCTTAGGGGAGAATAAGAGCAATCGTGTAGTGGACTCTGAGGCTATGTTGGCACTCTTTCATCGCAATCCTGCCGAATTCCTTCGTCGATATGTCACTGTGGACGAAACCTGGATACACTACTACACTCCAGAAACGAAGAGACAGTCATTAACTAAGTCATTAAGAACGGGCTCCGAAGAAGGCAAAAACCGTGCCATCGGCCGGCAAGGTGATGGCCACGGTCTTTTGGGATTCGCAGGGCATCATTTTTATCGACTACTTGGAAAAAGAAAAAACAATAACAGGAGCGTATTACGCGTCGTTATTGCAACGGTTGAGCGAGGAAATCAAAGAGATACGCCCCCATCTGAAGAAGAAAAAAATCCTCTTGCATCAGGGAAATGCGCGTGTGCACACCTGCGCTGTTTCCATGGCCAAAATTGTGGAATTGAGAATGGAATTGTTGCAGCATCCCGCTTATTCACCAGATTTGGCCCCGAGTGACTATTTTCTTTTCCCCAATCTGAAGAAATGGCTTGGCGGACGACGGTTCACTTCCAACGAGGATGTCATTGCTCAAACGGATGAGTATTTTGCAGAACTTCTGAAATCTTATTTTTTGGACGGGATAAAAATTTTGGAAAAACGTTTGGAAAAGTGTATAGAGCTAAACGGAGATTATGTTGAAAAATAAATTTTTTTTTTTTTAAAAAAACAGTTTTTTTCCATCTTTTGCTAAGGACTTATTGAACGACCCTCGTATTATGGTATTTGTATGCAGCTATTCATACCTTATTGCTGCATAGGACTTAGTATTGAATTAAAACTAAAACTTAAAAACTATATAACACTTATTACTAATTATACTAAACTTACAGAATACACTTATGGCACAGCTGTTCTAGCCCAGATGTATGTGAGATTGGCTCGAGTAGAACAATGTTCTTCCAGAATTGTTGACAAATTGCGATTTGTATCGTTCATCAGTTATCATTAGAGGAGATGGGTACCAGTAAGGTAGCGTAACCTGAGAGGACTTGTATTTATTTACGGAATTCTTTATTAGTCGATTTGGGTGGTTACCTATTTTGGAAAGGTATTTTTCTGCCAGGTGTAACATGTATTGTAGAAGTGGTTTTTCTCCGAAAGTTTTATATAGAACGTTGTTGGAATAGTGCTTTTGGTTTTCCCTTCTGTACAGTCCCGTGCAGGTTCTGAGAATCCTCCTCTCCAAGGCTTCTCATTTATTAATGAGAGTTCTTGAGATAGAGAACCAGATCGGAAAGGCGTAACTGAGGATGGTTCTTATAAACTGCTTATATAAAAGCAGCTTCGTTTGAGTGGATAAGCCGTGTCTCTTTTTAAATAGGAACGCTATTTTGTGATATAGCAAATAAATATGGAGTATAGTAATGGGCCCGAGACTGAACCCTGAGGGACACCTCTTTGCATTTTATATTCCCTACATTTATGTTCTCCGTATAGCATTTTAAAATTTCGATTTTGAAAGAAAGAACGGTAGATAAGTAGCAGGTTTTTATCCGCGCCAGCTTTTAAGAGTTTGTATAGAAGACCATCCCACCAGACCATGTCAAAAGACTTTTGAATGTCTAAACTGCGTAGAAGCTTTACTATTCAGTGTTACTGTTACATCTGAGTGAAGTTTGAGCAACGCATCGGTTGTTGAGTGCTGTTTCCTGAAACCAAATTGGTTCGCGGGGATTATATTTCTGTCTTCCACATGCATGTATAGTCGGTTGTACATGAATGCTTCGAGAATTTTGCCAACATTTGATAATAGTGAAATTGGTCTATGTTGAGATATTCTGGTTTTCATATTAGTTTTTGGAATATTTATGATATTGGCTATCTTTCATGCATCCGGGAAGTATAAGTTATTTAAGCAATTATTAATCCTAATTGCGTTCACTGTGAATTTTTTAATAACACAGTTTGGAATATCATCCGGCGCAGATGGTTTTTTGTTGTTCATGCTCCTGATATGGTGGTATACTTCCCTAAATGTGAGGAGTATTGTGCCACTATCTTGAGGCATAGTGGACTTATTTTTGCAATGAAAGATAGTTTGACGATATTTAGAATTGTTATCGAAGATAACTGATCTAACGGAGTGTGAATTTTCCGGTCTTGAGTCAGGCAGCTCATAGCTGTATAATTTTTGATAATAGTCCCCAAATGCGTTAGCTATACCCTCTGCTCCTCCCTGGATAGGATTATTTAGTTCATCAGAAATTATACTTTGGTTTGAACGGTTGCGCCCAGAAATTCTGTTTATTTCGCGATAAACATCGGGTCCCGGTTGTATTTTTTGTACTTTAACCCTTTCCCTTATCAGTGTAGATAGGCAGTTTATTTTTGAAAGCTTTGTCTTATAATCATCTGAAATTTTGCTGAAGTTTGTGTGGAATATTTTCTTCAGTTCCTTTCTCCAAATTTGCCTTATTTTGAATAGTTTCAAAATGCTTTTGAGGAGATTACTATATTGGTTATTATAAGATTTTCTTCTTGCTATAGTTTTTTCTAGAGCACATTTCACCGATCCGTTGAATTTTAATATAAGATGATCCAGTTTTTTGTTGGAATAGTTTATCTCTGACGAGATAACGATATTATTTAAGTGCTTGTCCAATTGTTTTTTAAAGGAATTCCAATTAGTGTTTCTGTAATCAAATTGATTAATGGTCTTATTGCACCAAATCCTGATTTGGTCTGTCAGGTTGAAACAAATATGGACTGGGAAATGATCCGAGTGGTATATTGAAATTTTTAATATACTGGTACCTCCAAAAAAACTGTGTATATTAGAGGATACAATAAACATATCTATAATTGATCCGCTACTAGGCCGTGTAGGCTCGAATGGACTGAGGATGCCTAGGTAGTTAATGCCACTGTTTTGATGTAGCCATCTCTCGATTGCTACGCCGTTAGTAATAACAACAACAACAACAACAAATATCACCAATACCTCCACTGTTATGCTTTAAGATCCATCGATATCCATTTCCAGTACTTTTTTAATTTCTTAATTTAGAATATGTTCTACAAAATCGTATAACCGACATCGAAAAATAACCGATTTCATTTAAAACCACTCAACTATAACATGCCAAATGGCCTCCTGGTTTTGGTCCTGCGTTATAACCTCTTACCTTATGTCCTAGAAATCTTGCAAAATATTCATTTTAATCGTCAAAATTTTATCGTTTACCTCATTCTAAAATCCTAATTCAAATGGACTCAGCTAATATAAGTGCACAACTCCTCATTTTATATATTTTCAACTGGGTTAATTAACAAAAAAAAATATATATATAATTAATGATGTACTCATTCTATAAAAATTTTATATGTCAATAACTCTAATTGTATATTCTCGTAAAATTATGAAATAATAACAAATATTGAAATTATCGAATATAAAATATGTTATCGATGAACCATAATAATAAAAAGAAGAAAATAAAAGTGAATTTTTCTTCTATGAATTTTTGGAAATAATTTGGGTGTATTATGGTAATCGGCTTGTTGTTAGTACTTATTTTTATAGACTTATGAGAGTAAGCCATGCGTACAACTATAAATTTATCAATTTTTGTATAAAGCTAGAAAATTATCGAACATCAATAAATCTCATAGCTTTCAACAACACATGTCCAACTGATTAAGAAGCTTTTAACGTGGAAATTGCCGATATTCTGTATGCGTTCTCACATTATTATGGGGATTTTATACCAAAACTAATTGTTCAGACCGGGAACGTTACCTTTCGTGAATCATATTATCGTAGCATACGAGTAGCTATAATTTACGGCCAATTAATCAACAATATCGCATTTGGTAACCAACCATTCGTGCAATTAACTAATTGCTTATTTTCGGGCATCATAATTAAATGCGTACATCATCGGCAAATTGCTAAATCATAGACATCAGAGTTTCGTACCAAATCGGGAATAGGCTGTATGGAATTAAATTGAATTTCGGGAAACCATAGTTTAATATTGAATTAATGAGTAAAATAGCAAAAACTAATAATACCTTTTTTCTGTTAAAAAAAAAAACACCCCAATATTTTTGCATTCATTTCATTTTGATCTTATTAAGTTAAGTTAATGAACCTAAAAGAAGCCTAGCTTCTGATAATAATTTAATGTAAAGAGTTTCTTGTCAGAAGAGGGCTGAATTCAGGCATTCGAAATTTACCAAATGCATTAGGAGAATATTTAATGCTGCTATTTAACGTGTTCAATTAATCCACTATGAATTGTTGTCTCAAATCCCTCCTTATAATTCGTACAGTGCATTGAGTTAGTGAAACCATTTCCAAACCGAAATGGTCTATTAGTTCCTATTAGGCAAACATTTGGAGAGCTTTGATGTTAATTTGTGGTTGATTCGAATCAGATTACGTTACAAATTGGATAGTAACAGACTCGTAAGAACCATTATCGTAACGATAATTAACTCTTCAGAATCTTATTAATTTTTGGCAATCGATTATTGAATCGATGTACGTACTTTAATTAACTTCATAAAAAATCGATCGTAAAAATTTTCCATTGCAGTATTTTGTGCTTTCAAATCCAATAATCACCTATACTATGTGATTATTTTTTAATAGATTCATTTGGTGTTTTTGTCAAAAGTCTATGACTAGTTGGGTTGAATTGAAAATTGGTTTAGAATGAAATTAAATTGTGTATATTCAAAACATTTTCACGAGACCAATAAAAATCATACATTTTTTAGTAAACTAATTTCTTATTTTTGATAAAAAAATTTTGCAAAACAAAACTAAAGAGGCTAATTTAACTAACTATTGATAGTTTGTATGCTCGTTAATTAAGAAAATCGAAAATTACTTCCCCCATAATCATTTGAGTGATGGGATTTGATTAAGTACAAAAGTGAAAACATATTCTCGCTGTTATTTTTGCCAGTTTTTTTATCCCTAAAGTGGCATATTTATCTTAACCAATATTTGTGATTTTGTCTAACATTTTCCAGTCATCGTTTACTTACTTTTTTTCTGAAATAATAAATCAAGAAAATTGTTTTCGCGCCTCACCAAACACAACTGGATAATATTATTTTTTCAGTCTCTTAATATATTTTCCTTTGCCGAAAAATTTTATTATTTTCATTAATTTTGATGCTAAGTATAATATATATGAGAATTATTACAGCCGTGATTAAGAAAGTAATCACTTAGAAATCTTATAATATTTTTTTCTTATAATATCAATTCTATGGTAGATACTCGTAATATCCGCTTTAAGGACGAACTTTAATGGATTTTTTCTTTAAATACTCTCTTGAGCTTTCTAATAGTCTTCTGGAAAAGTTTCCTGCTAATCTATTTAAGAAATTTTTTCATAAATATCTTTTTTCATATTTGAATTTTTGTATAATAAATAACTTTAAAGAATATATACAAGATGTGACAGAAAAGTAATAAGACTGTTCTTTTTTAAAAACATTTTACTTTATTTTTATACATCTTTGGCAGCTAACAATTGCCAGAGGCTGTGTTTCCACTCTTTTTTATAGTGTTGCGAAGCTTCAACTGGAATTATTTTCAACTCTTTGGTAATACTCCTTTGAATTTTATCGACAGCACCAGAATAATATCCTCTCAAGTATTTTTTTAACCCACGAAATAATAAAATTTCACGTGGTCTGAGAAACCATAAAAAAACTGCACACTTTTCTTTGGACAAAAACTGGAATTTTTAAGTATATGCAATTTAAAGTAAAAACCATCTTCTGAGCCTTTCAAGTAACTTTAATGATAATCGATGGAGTATCTGACCTCACTAGAGACCCCACTAGAGTTTCAACAAACTTAAATGAGAAATCGTATTCATTATACAATACATTTTCCGTAATGCCTATAAAATTATAGCTAAAGAGTCGCGTAGTTTTCGGACAAGGCAGAATATCATGATGGTAATATGATAAATCAGTGATAAATACAAAAGATTTATTTGATATCAGCAAAATAATATTTTTTTTATTATTTGGCAATTTTGCAAAGACGCTATGCAAAATTTTACAAACATATATTAATTGGTTTAGTTTTAACAGCCAATCAAAGGAAATAAAGTTTTTGTTTTCACGACTAATTTACTATATTTCGTTGTAATCGCACGAGCACAATTGACGCGAGGCGCTCAGAATATTTAATTTAGGTTACCAACGAAGATATGATTAATTTAATCCATGATATCATTTTAAGAAAAAGTGTAGGACATAAATGATATGATAAACATATTAAAAGAATATTAATGTAACATCTTACATGTTATTTTGGGTATGAGAAAGGCTTCGGTAAGATGGGTGCCGCCTTTTCTAACATTTGACAAAAAGTGTGTTTATATAACAACTTCAACGTAGTATTTGAACATGTTTAAGTTTAATCCAAATGGATTTTTGCATCGAATGATAACTTTTGGAGAAACTTGAATTTACCCTAACATACTAGAAACCAAAGTTCAGTCAAATAAAAGACTTTTACTAGCGAACGTATACCAAAGAAGCCAGAAAGGAAACTAGTTTAACAAAGAAATATGTCTGTTTCATTATGACAATACACCTGCAGATTCATCGGTAATTTCAATAGCAAAATTAGAGGCAATACGTTATAATTTGCTTTACCACCTACCGTTCTCTTAAAATTTGACTCCCTACAACTTTTTCCTATTTTCAGGAATAAAGAAATGGCTTACTGTAAAGAAATGTGCACACCATTTTGAAGTTATAGCTCTAACTGCGGCCTATTTTGAAATGTTTGACAAATTCTACTACACGAATGGTATAAAGAAGTTACAATATTGTTAAATGAAGTATATTAGCCTAAAAAAAGATTACTTTGAAAAATATATCAATTTGTGTTGCATAAGTAACTTCTTTGTTTCATTTATCAATGACTTATCAGATTGCCCTCGTACATTTTAATTGATTACTAGTTAGTAAAGTTTTACTATTAAAAGATATAATATTATTGTAAATTTTCAAAAGCTCTAAAGTAACCTACCATAAAATTTTACTATCAAAATAATTCATGTTCTTAACAGTGTTATAATTTAAAAAGCTTTTATAAAATTTGCAAAAATGGGCATGCTTTTATTTTAATAAAAATGAATTATGTAAAATTTTTATTTTATTTACAAAAAATTTATTCTAAATGAAGTTACTTCTAAGCTTTTAAGCTATATTAAATTTTTAATAAACTTAACACAACATTTTGTTATGTCATTAGCATGAAAAGGTTTCCTGTATATGAATTTTAATAGTTTATTTAGTGCGCATATGGCCAACAAAAACACTCAAGTACTTTAAGCAATAATGTACCTTTTTTAAAAAATCGTTATTTATTTTGCCGGAACTTTTTTGTTGCTATTATTTGGAAACATAACAAAATGGACAGATGTGCTGTTGAACTTTTATAAAAGTCTCTTCTTCCGTTTTAATGATATTTTTGGAAACGAAAAGTTACCGAATATAAATAGTATTACAGAAAAATTCTCTTATTAAACTGAATAAATGCTTTTAAAATTTTAAAGCTTTTAAATTCGATTTTTCTTACGTTTAAAATTTAATTTACATTTATAATAATTTAAAAATTCTTTTATTTCATCTTTTCTTGAATATTTTATAATAATAAATTATATTTCATTCTTAATGTAAATTTCAAGTTATTCAACTTTCGTGATCAATAAATCCCTTGAAAAAGTAAAAAAAACTTTTTTTTTTACTAAATTAAAATTTTCAATATTCAATATTTAAAAATAACTCAATAATCTATTTTTATACACAATTTATTTTTATTAGAAAATACTGTAAAAAATTGTATAAAATGACCAAGTTGAATGTGAATATTCAACCCTTTTTAAAAATTCATTTTCCAAATGAAAGAGAATCGTTTTTTGATAGTAAAAAGTACCACTTATGTATCCTTTTTCGTGCCCAAATTTCATTTACTTCAACTATTTAAGATGAAAATAGTAGTTTATTTTTTGGAAAAATAGTTGAGATTCAAAAGTATTCTGAGGAAAAAAAATATATAATACTTACTTCCAGTTCTTAAGAAAGTAGAAGAGATGATAAAGTTTAAATGACCGAAATAATCACCTTGCAAATAATATCATAATATCAAGTATCATTATTATAAGTGATCCTTGGAAATATTCAACATAAAAAGGAAAGTTATTATAGATAAACATTTAATATAATCGACATATTATACTAAGAAAAATTGTGAAAAAGAAGTCCGAATTTTTTTTTATTTACTGAATTTAGAAGAAGTACTTATATTAAGGTTAGTGCTGATATTCCTAATCCGATTGGACGAGTCTGTATCAATTTCATTTGAATTAAATTCTACTTTTGATACTTATAATCGGTTTAATTTTTTTTTTAAATATTTTTGAAAAGTATTATATTGTTTATTATGTAGTGGTATAGGTCTGGGCAAAATTGGAACTGGTGGTAGTGCTAAAAGCCTAATTATAAGTAATTTTATAGTTTCAGAATATTTAATTAGTGAAGGCCTTATTAAAAAGCTGCATACCATATAACTTATAACTGCTGTCGAAAAGTGGATACAGTATAAAAAAATAGGCTGAATAAGATTGTTATAAAAGAGGACTCAGCAGTAGGCACAGATTGTAGAAAAACCCATTTAACACACACAAAAAACAAAAAACAAAAATAATCACAGATAACTTTCCACTGTCACCAAATCGATAGGATTCTTTGAAACTGGAAGAATCGAAGGAAGAAATCAACATAAGCCAACATTAAGGATGTAGTCCTTATAACAATATAGGATCGCCATAACAATACAAGACCACAGGTTTCTATGCAGATAATCAATATACGAGGGTCGTTCAATAAGTCCTTAGCAAAAAATGGGAAAAAACTGTTTTAAAAAAAAAAAAACAATTTACTTTTCAACATAATCTCCTTTTAGCTCTATACACTTTTTCAACCGTTTTTCCAAAATTTTTATCCCGTCCAAAAAATAGGATTTCGGAAGTTCTGCAAAATACTCATCCGCTTGAGCAATGACGTGCTCATTGGAAGTGAACCGTCGTCAGCCAAGCCATTTCTTCAGATTGGGGAAAAGAAAATAGTCACTCGGGGCCAAATCTGGTGAATAAGCGGGATGCTGCAACAATTCCACAATTTTGGCCATGGAAACAGCGCAGGTTTGCACACGCGCATTGTCCTGATGCAAGAGGATTTTTTTCTTCTTCAGATGGGGGCGTTTCTCTTTGATTTCCTCGCTCAACCGTTGCAATAACGACGCGTAATACGCTCCTGTTATTGTTTTTTCTTTTTCCAAGTAGTCGATAAAAATGATGCCCTGCGAACCCCAAAAGACCGTGGCCATCACCTTGCCGGCCGATGGCACAGTTTTTGCCTTCTTCGAAGCCCGTTCACCCTTGAAAATCCACTGTGATGACTGTCTCTTCGTTTCTGGAGTGTAATATATCGACGAAGGAATTCGTGACATATCGACGAAGGAATTCGGCAGGATTGCGATGAAAGAGTGCCAACATAGCCTCAGAGTCCACTACACGATTGCGCTTATTCTCCTCTGAGAGCAAACCCATCTTGCCGAAATTTTTTTCACAGACAATTTTTCATGCAAAATTGAAGCGACTGTACCTTGTGATATGCCCGTGGCCTCAACTAATTCGTGGGCTTTAATTCGCCGATCGTTCAAAATCAGATCGTGGATTTTGTCGATGATTTCAGGAGTAGACACCTCAACTGGGCGTCCTGAACCATGTTCATCTTTTGTGGATGAACGGCCACGTTTAAATTCATTCACCCAATTGTAAACCGTCGCAAACACAGGTGCAGATGTGCCATGAACTGCATCCAACTCGGCTTTGATTTCTTTCGGGCTTAAGCCTTTCAAATGGAGATGTTTGATGGCAGCCCTAAACTCGCTTTTTTCCATTGTTATGCACAAATAAATGTCGTTAACTTTAATCGACGATAGAAATTGACCTACGCTATGGATCGACCAGCTTTCCTGTCGATATTGTTACTTACAAAAAAAAATCTTTACCGACACTACGAGCGCAATTTTTTGGATTTTCTAAGGACTTATTGAACGACCCTCGTATATACAAGGACCATTTAAAAGTTGCATTTTTTTGAATGTAAAAGTTATGACCGTTTTTCACGATCATTTGTGAAGTGTATGGAGCAGATGTCATCAAAGTTCGACAGGTACGAAGATGGTGTACAAAATTCCAATCTTAGTATTTTTCAATAATTGATAAACCACCTACCGGGCGGCCATTAAAGTCCCATGACAACAAGTTAAAAGTCATAATTGACACCAATCCACGTCTAACCACCAGGGAGATCGCGTCGATTATGGGAGTCAACCAAACAACCGTATTAAGACATTTGAAGCGTATGGGGATGGTTTCGCGGTACAACGTTTGGATACCTCATCCATTGTCGGCTGCCAATTTATTGGATCGTATTTCAACGTGCGTTGGTTTGAGTGCAAGGAAAAAACATGATCCTTTTTTGCATCGTTTGATAACGGGAGATGAGAAATCGGTCATGTACAACAACGTGACAAGAAAAAGACATTGGGCTATACCTGGACAAGCCCTATTAACAACTTTGAAAGCTGAAATCCATCGAAAAAAAGTTATGCTTTGTGTTTGGTGAGATTGTAAGGGTATTGTCCCTTTATAAGGGTATTGTCCAAATTGAACATCCCCCTTCAAAAGGATAGACCAGAATTGGTAAACAGAAAAGGGGTAGTGTTTCATCACGACAACGCGCGACCACATGTGGCTATGATGACCAAATACAAGCTAAATGAGTTGAATTAGGATGTTATCAAGCATACACCGTATTCTCCAGATCTTGGTCCTTCCGATTTTCATTTATTCCGATCACTGCAAAATTTTTTAAATGATAAAAAATTTGATACAATAGAGCAAGTAAAAACATCCCTTCAATATATTTTTCGCATCAAAATCCCCGGAATTTTACTCTAATGGTATTAATAAGTTGATAGAAAGATAGGAGAAGATTATAATAACGGATGGAAATTATATAATTGATTAAATAAATAATACAAATTTAAAAAAAAATGTTTAATTGTATATGTAAAAAGCGGTTATAACTTTCACATTCACCCAATAAAAAACAAAACTATTGTAGTATAAATTTTTATAAATTTTCGTTTTTATTAGAAAGATGAAACCTTGAAATTTAAGAATAAAACACAACATTATTTAAATAACTGTCATGCCTGGCCTTACAGTATTCCATTTGCTCGACCCAATTTTTCCGTACATTTTCGATTCTCTTCAATGGCAATTTTGACTTCGTGTTTCAAGACCTCAATTGTTTCTCGATGGTTTGCGTAACATTTATCCTTAACCGGCTCAAATCACAGCTCCAAACGGCCAATTGACATCAGAATTTTGGCTGATTATTCGGTTCTCGAAAGCAGTACACAAAAGTTGGATTGTTAAGTTGGCTGCGTGGCAAGTGGCCCCGTCCTGTTGACACCAAATGTTGTCCATGCCATGCTCTTCAACTTTTTGAAACAAAAATCCGTTGAGCATGCCACCATAGCGCTAACCATTGACCGTAACGACGGCTCCTTCATCGTTTTCGAAGAAAAAACGGGCCAATTATGCCTCCAGTCAATATTTCCCAGTTTTCTTCAAGCGTATGGATTACCATTTCGTAAAATTCGGACTTTCAACTAATAATCTGTCAATTCGTGATGACATTTAACACTCAAGTACTTCAAATAAATAGTGGTTCAAAATGTATATGACCGCATAAGAATCTGTAGCTTTTTATTTAAATATCCCGCATAGAAGATATGAAAAAAATGTTTTACTGTTAAGTTGGTATATATTGTCAACTCTAATTGTCACATCGTGTTTTGACGCGATCTATCAACTGGTTTGTGTACAGCTTAGATTATAGAAAAACTGGATAGGCCTCTTCACAGAAATTCTGTCCAAATTTTATTGGCAATACATTTGTAAGAACGCACCCACATGCAAAATAACAGAAACGGCGTAAATCATTGGGGGCCAATTTTCAGTTTCAGTATGCGGCTTATGCGGTTCGTTTAAAACCATTTTCATATGTGATGTCATTTATACGTAAACAAGCAGATTTTTTAATATTGCGAATTTTGTTTTTTGATGGAATTACTTATCTAAATTTGTAATAAAATACAGTATTCTATTTTAAAATATTATTTATTTATTTATTATATATTTTTATTTTATTAATATGACTATATATTATTTATTCAAACAGAAATTTTATCAAAACAATTATATATACAAATAAGAATACATTCCAAAAAAACAAAATGAATTAAATGACAGAATGTGATATTATATTGAAATTAAAATCACACCGTAATTTAGTAAATATAAATTTTAATATTAAAGTAATAATAGTAATATGATAGTTAAATTTAGTTTTTCAATTAAGCATTAACAGAAATTAAAGTATTTTTTGCACTCCCTTAAATTTTCTGACGCACACTTTACATACGCCGGCACTGAACTATTTTCTGGTAAACATTAAACTGTCAACATTACATTTATTAACATTTATTCAATGATAAATCTTTTACTTTTTAACCTACTTTTTGAACGAAATAAATCATTAAAAGGTATTTAAACACATTACAAACTAAATTTTTGTTAAATTTTCTAGTAAAAATAAAAATAAAGATGTCAACTTAACGAAACCAGAAACCTATTATACAACACTTCATATTCTGACATAAGAACTTCCTATTAAATGTTATCAACAATATAACTATTTATATAAATACACCCATTACTCGCTTAAGGGGCCTAGATACGTTCCACTAAACTTGGCCGCAAAGCGAAAAGCCGTATAAGGAATCAATTATTCTAATACAAATTCATACAAATCCAATGGGATCGGTTCCAAATTTGTTAAATATGTAACATGGTTTGTCATTCAAAATGCATTTTATCTTTTTATTTCATTTAAATCAAAAATACATACATAACAAGTATATACATTTGTACATAAAATAATAACAGACTCCAAAAACCAACAATAATCAGGTTACATAAAATATGTGTACATACATAATTTTTTTTAAAAATGGCGTTAATCTGAAAACGACGAAGAAATGGTAACCTCCAGATCACTGTCGTCATCATTTTTCGCTGGTAAGGATGGGCCTGGCTTAAAAAGATTGTCCAACGTTTTTTGTCTTGCCTTCTTGTATATTTCGTTCTTCAGTGATTTATAAGAGCTAATGGCTGAGTTAATTCCCCGAGAAACTTAAGCGCTACGTTCGACGTCAGGATCGTTTTCAAGGAGGATTTTTATTCCTTGTTCGAAAAAGGAAAAAGCTTTCGACAAATTTTTTGATGTTAGCTGTTTGGATACAACAGGCTCTGTCTCTTCATCAAACGCCGGTTATGTTTGCAACTGAATGAGTTCCTCATATGAAAGGGGTTCCCTATCAGCTTCAAGTAGATTAAGAACATCACGTTCGTTCAAACCTTCAAAGCCGAGATGATGTGCTAGATCCAAAATTTTTTGTCTAATTTCAGGAAGGAAATTAACTTCTGCATCAGTACTTTTGACACATTCTGACCATATTTTTTTCCAAACATGGTTCATTGTTGTTAATTTTAATTCCTTCCATAATTCACTGATGCTGTCAACAGCATCCTTGATGTTATAGTTTTTTCAAAATGTTTTAATTGAAGATTTACCATCGGTTTCCCTTATAAGTTGTCGGAAAGTTCGGCGTAGGTAATATGCCTTAAAAGTGGCTATTGCACCCTGATCCATTGGTTGGATCAGAGCTGTTGTATTTTTCGGAAGGCACTCAATCATGAAATCTTCAGATTGTAGTTCGGATAAATTAGTAGGATGCCCTGGTGCATTATCCAAAATTAGCAAAGCCTTGTTGCTTAAGTTATTGTCTCGCAAATATTTGTTCACTTCTGTATAAAAGTGATTTTTGAACCAATCCTCAAAAGTAGCTTTAGTCATCCAAGCTTTCTTGTTGGATCTCCATATGACGGGTAATTGATTTTTATTTAGTCCTTTAAGAGGTCTTGGATTTTCGGAAAAATATATTAAAAGTAGTTTTAGCTTAAAATCACATGCGGCATTTGCTCCAAATAGCAATGTAAATCGTTCTTTAGATACCTTATAACCAGACGCAGATTTTTCATTTTTTTTTAAATGTACGTGCGATCAGGCGTTCGCTTCCAATAAAGCCTTGTTTTGTCTACGTTAAACACTTGTTCAGGCTTACAACCACCTCTTTCAATAATTCCCTTTTAAATGTTGGGATATTCTCTAGATGCGGCCTCATCGGCGCTAGGTGCTTCACCTTTCATTTTCAAATTATGCAAAATAAATCTATTTTTAAATTTTTCAAACCATTCTCGGCTTGCTTGGAATATGACATCTTCAGCAGATTCATCGGTATCTCCATTCTTCAATATGTAGATATAGCGACATTCGAAAAAAGTTTTTTTTGCCGTTATAGCGAAATATTTTAGGTCGTAAATCGAAATGCCGTATAAAGAGCGGCCATATAGCGAGGTATGGGTGTACTTACTTTTTCATAAATACTTCAAAAATGATAAAAAACAACACACTTTCACTTGCACTTTCCGATAAGTGCCAAAATAAAAACTTTAAAAACAACAAAAGTATGCAAGCATTTCAATATGCTACCACCACTTTCATCGAAAATGGCGTGTTTTAAAACTCTTCGAAAATCTACAAAATTGAGACGCTTGATATTTAATTGATATTTACGAAATAAATATTAATTGTTTGGAATAAATGAATTAAAATGAATATAAATTTCTATTACAAAAATTAAATGTCAGTGGTTGTCATGTCTACATAAAAAAGATCTATACAAAAGTATGCAAGCATTGCGATTTTTTGCCGCTTTTGCAATAACAACGAAAGTATGACGGAATCATCCAGATATTATTTAATCTAAGGTGTACAGCTGCTGATTTTGTCAGTCGATGTCAAGTAAGTTCTGTGATTTTTATTATGGGGCATAAAAATGTAATTAGAGACTTGGTTCGAGACTTTTCTCGTTTTGCTCGACCATCAACGTCTTTATTAAAATTAAGGCAATAATGATAATGAGTGCATAGTTAAGCTTAAGATAGATGGCTCTGGGTCTAAATATATCTAACGAATTCATTTGTAGTATTATAGTTATTGTTTTAAGCATGAAACGCTATAAAAAAAAGCATCCACAATGAGTCAAAATCGACCACACGTTGAAGTTGCTCTAAAATTCTAGTAATGTGAACAGTTTTCTTTGATTATCGTAGGTTATTCACTCCGAATTTCTTCCGGAGGACGAAACCATCACTAAAAATTTTTATCTGAGCGTTATAAGGAACCGCAAAAGCCCAGAACAATTCTTCTTTTGTGATAGAACAATTCTTGCATTTTGTTTTCACAGAAAAAATTCATTATAGACAATTTTTTATCATCGATCAATTACAGTATTCACGAGACACGGCTCCATGTGACTTTTTTCTATTCCCCAACCTAAAATTACCATTACATCATCGTAGAAGATGTTCTAAATTCACTGAAGCTATAAAGCTTCTACTTCGTAAAAAATTTGCAAATGAAACTAAAAGCAATACCAAAAGTGCTCCTCAACTTGTATTACTTTAAATGAAGCCAATTTTATACACGAAAAAAAATCAAGATTATAAACTAATATTGTATGGTTTATAGTAAAAATTATATATATAGTCCAGACATTACTTCTGCAGATTAGTATATGTTTAGAGTCTTGCAAAACTCTCTGAATGGTGTAAGGTAACCAGACGTGGTGTCTTTCAAGGGGCATTTAATTAACTTTTTGGCCAATAAATATATTTTATTACTTTTTGATTATACATTTTTTTTTACTTAATTTTACCTAGAATTGATCATATACAATAATAATTCTAAGAAAAATATATTTTCACAAAATATAAATTTTCCCAAATAAAGTTTACATTTTTATTCTAAATTATTGAATTTAAAAGTATTAAAAAAATATTCCAAATATTTGCAGCAAAATTTACTATTAAATATTAATCCAATTTTTTAAATAGCTCTTGATCAAGACAATCATTATTTTTTTAAAAACAAAGTCAATAAAAAAAAAAAATACTTAAACTCAAATAATTCTTATTAAAAATCGATGTCAAATTAAGTACGTGCAAAAATTCACTTTTATTATTGATATAACATTTTATGGAATTTTATCCAACAAAGACAATAACAATACTAATAATAATAATAATAATAATAATAATAATAATAATAATAATAATAAATAATAATAAAAATGCTTAAAATATATCCTTATTCTGAAGAGTTATGATAATGTCCTTAATTTCTCTATGAGCAGTATGCGAGCAGCCGACATTTTTCTCGAATAGTGCATGCAAATGAAGATTTTATGATTGTTTGGATAAAAATTTTATTACCAATTTACAAATGCAACGTTCTAATTATAATCAACAGGATTTACGCTATATAATTTTTAATATTAGTAATTTAAAGTGAAAACTAGGAGCATTGCATGGAACAGGTGTAATTAGGGGTATTTGGAAATATTAAATTTATCCAAACGACATGGACGCAAGCGAACTTTTAATGCAATGCTTCATAAAAACTTTCGAAATTGGGGAGCGTGAATTCATGAGTAACTGAAAATGTTAAATTTGAAGAGTATTGAAAATTTAACATCTGTACAAAAATGGTATAATACCCATAAGGGATGAGGTGGGAACTGTCATACTATAATTGTTCTAATACCAGAAAATTCTTGTCTGAAGTAAGGAGGATGGCAGAAAACCAGCAAGTACTGGGGAGTTCATGGACGCAATCGACTCTCAAGTGAAGGAACAGACACAATAACCCAATGGAAGGTAATAACAATAATGATAATAATTATTATAGCCATAATAATAACAATAAAGTTAGAGGTGTTTTTTTTTTTGATAAGATAGCTGAGCTTTTGGGATGTGATGTTACGGTGACAATTTTTAATTAATCCTGCGGTTAGACCATCTTCTTTCTGAAGAATGCTGAAGTGATATATATTTTTTTTTGTTGAGAAAATTTGTATTAGTCTTCGAGGTACTTTAGTAAAAGGGTTTTTATTTGGCTGTAAACTTATTGCTCGTATAGGTTTTCGCATAATAAAAGGATAAGGTTCCATTCATATTTGTACACTTACATATGCCGCCCATATTATTTCGTTTTTAATACCATAACCACCAGAACATGTTTATTCGCATGTGCTTAGCGTTGATAGTAGACAATATGGCCAGGTACGAGTATAACCATATGAGGTACGTTTCCTGTTGACTTTTCTATCAAAATTTAATACCATCATCGCTTCTTCTATTAACGAGAGTAATAATCATTTTACAGGCACTTCAATTTTATGCAACATAATGAAAATGTGTTTTCCAATGTCTTGAACAATTTCTTATGTCGTTTCCTCAATGATATTAACACTAATACAAGTGTGTCTGTACGGAGATTGTATAAAATATAGGTTAATTTATAATTCTTTAAAGGTTTTTTTATAATTTTTATTTAATTTTTTTTATAAATACATTTGTACGTGATTTTTACTCTACTTGAAATATTTATGATTATTGGAGAAACGGAAATTTCAAGGTACTGTAACCACATACTCAGTTACATTAAAGTTAATAGTATAAGACTATTCCATATCCAAAAAAAAATGTATTTTAATAGACAATCTAAAAATCAATTCAGTATGTTAATATGGGAAAATATTGACTAAATTTGTTTGCGTTTTTATCAGTGGCAAAAAAGTAATGATACTACGAGGGTCATTCAACAAGTACTTAGCCTACAAAAGAAAAACGAAAATTTTGGAAAGGTGGCAATTTATTTTCCACATAATCTCCTTCAAACTCGATACACTTGGCCCAGCGATGCTCTAACTTTTTTAACCCGTCCAAAAAAAACATTTTCTCGAGGGAAGCAAAATAGGACTCCGTGGCGACGATGACCTCCTCATTCGACCCAAATCTATTCCCGGCGAGTGATTTTTTCAGGTTTGGAAACAAAAAGTAGTCACAGAGGGCCAAATCTGGAGAGTACGGTGGATGGGGCAGCAATTCGTAGCGCAATTCGACCAATTTGGCCATGGCGACGGCGGAGGTGTGAGCCGGCGCGTTGTCGTGGTGGAACAGCACTTTTTTCTTCGCAAAGCGGGGCCGCTTTTTCTTCAATTCGACGTCAAATCGGCCCAATAAGTCGGCATAGTAGCGCCCCGTGATTGTTTTACCCTTCTCGAGGTAATCGATGTGGATCACACCTTGTGAATCCCAGAAAACGGTGGCCACCACCTTTCCGGCCGATCGAACAGTCTTCGCCTTCTTCGGAGCACGTTCGCCGGGTGAAGTCCACTGTTTCGACTGTTCCTTGGTCTCTGGTGTGTACCAGTGAATCCATGTTTCGTCGACGGTCACGAACGACGCAAGAACTCCGCTGGATTAAGCTGAAACAGCGCCAAACACGTCGCCGATGTGGTCTCACGGTTGCGCTTGTTTTCCGGTGTGAGCAAACGCGGCACCCATCGCGCCGACAGCTTTCTCATGCCCAGTTCGTCGTGTAGAGTATGATGCACCGTTCCTACTGCGATTCCCACAGTCTCAGCTATCTCGTGAACCTTCAATCGACGGTCTGCCAACACGAGATCGTGAACTTTTTTAACGTTTTCCTCCGTAGCAGCCGTTTTACCGCACCTGGGCGTGGCTCATCAAAAACCGACGTGCGGCCACGAACAAACTCCTTGTACCAATTCTTAACGGTCGCCATCGAAGGAGAAGAGTCACAATACACAGCATCCAAGCGATCTTTGATTTTGCTGCACGTTTTCCCTTCCAAAAACAATAATCTAATCACCGAACGATATTGTTCTTTTTCCATTTTTGTGCAACCGACCGACACGCTCGCTTTCAAAGGCTCTCAAAACAAAACTAATGAAGGGAAACAACTGAAACTTTGACAGTAGGCTATTAAAAGATGGTAAATTTCATTTGTCACAGCAGTTCCATCGGGCGGTGGGGCTAAGTACTTGTTGAATGACCCTCGTAATAATTTTTTTTTGCAATAATTTTTACAAAAAAGTGCTGAAAAGTTTTAAATGAAATCACCTTCAGGTTCTCGATTACTCAGTTTTTTCTAGTATTTTTTGATATTCAGCATCAGCGGTGCGATAACCCGGAGTTTGGTCTAGGCCTGCTGAGTCAAAAAATACTCCCAGCAGGGGCGAAGATAGGGCCTAGATCGTCTTCTGGGACTGCAGATAGTGCCGCAGTAGGCTTTCCTGATAGCATCTTTCTTATCTATACGAATTAAATATCCAGCTCACAGCAGCCTATTGAGCTTAATTTTATCTAGAACCGGACGGTCACGGTAACGGTGTAGGACCTCGTCGTTCAATAAGCTCGTTAATCATCTATTCTCATGTAGGGTGCTAAAAATTCTTCGAAGGATTATTTTCCATAATGCGGACAAGAGTTAGCAATGGTTTTTGCTGAGTACCGATGTTTCCGAAGAATAAATTTGGACTGGGAAGACTCTTGTCTTAGGTTTGATGGTCCTAAACCTAAGACAATAGCTTAGATTTTATGGTCAGAATTTTCGAACGAAATAATTTAGAATGACTGAAATAAGCTCTGTTGGCTGCCAGAAGCCGTGCATGTTTTTTTTTATGTTGTTGTCGGTGCTACTAGTTCTAATTTGTCTTGTCGTCCATGCCTACGCTGCCACCATGTATTTATGTGCAGCCCACGATTTTTCATTACCGAATCAATCAGGATACAGGCCTCTCATCAATGTCGTCGGCGCATACTAAAAGCTTGGCAAAGTCAACGAGCATAGTGTTCCTCATGCTGAGCCCTAAGTTATGTGCCAAGTTGGAATAAAGCCTCATTGGTATTGGCCATAATTTTTTTTTGGGCAATCTTGACTAGAAAAAAGCGGAGAATATCTTAGAGATGGCACTTAGCAACGAAATACACATATCTCTATAATTGCTACACTCTGTGATATCGTATTTTTCGAGTATGGAATAGATAATTCCTAAGTGACAGTCATCGTTAAAAAATATAAAAATTGATTAAAAAAATACGAGAAATAAGGTCAGGTGAAAAGAGAACCTAGGAGACTCGATGATTCCCGTTTTATAGTGACACACGTCAAATAAGTGAACTGTTTAAAAATTTCTTGGTTGGGTCGTGGTTTTTTTTATAGTCCTGAATTTTAAGACTATTTTAAACAATTTGGTTTCCAGTATTGCACTGTTTGGTGTCTTATTTAAACTTAAGTCTTGGTTCTACACAAAATCGATGCTTTTTCGTTGGAAGTCGGAGCACAACTAGAATTATGTCGATCTTCGTGATCGCAGATTCGAGACTTCGTCCTGGAGGAAGTGCGACACAACCGCTTTCTAGTATCTAATTTTGGATACACAAATGTGTCGTCTTTTCACATTAAAATATAGAGATTTTGCTGACCATCTTTACTATAAAATCGAAAATGGCAATTTGTGACTTACACATATGTTACTATTCTCGAGCATCGACGACACGTTGATAGAGATTGTCGTGAAACAAGGAGCGATTTAACTATAAGAACCCTTCGTCTGAGCCTTTTAAAAATATCATAAAAAAATTGTTTTCATAAAGAAGTCCTTGGAATGTTCTACTTCTTTATCATTTTAAATGTTAAAGGCCTCTTCCCTAAGCGAAATTCATTTTTCAGTGACCTGTGAATTATTAAACAATATTTGGAAACCTTTTTTACCATTAAAAAAAATTATCGAAAATTGTAAACTTTGTAATTTTTTCTGAATAAAAATTATGAAAATAATTAATTATCCTATTTTACTTGATAGTGTATATTATAAGTGAATAGATGTAATTATCTTTTTGTCCAGTGTTCAGTAGTCTATTTACGAATAATTAACCTTCTTAACAGTTGTTGATTGTAGGAAAATTTAAATATTAAAAATTAGGATCGTAAATGAAAAAGCTAAATTTGGTGTATACGAATTTTTGCAGAAAATTTAATAAAAAATTACATAAAAAAAAAGAAAATCCTTATTATAAATTTAGTATTTTCCGAAAGCTAGGACACCGTTCAGTAAATAGTTAGTAGAATTTAAAAATTAAGTATAAAGAAATAATTATTTAAGTACCTTTAAGAGCTCTTCTCTTTCAATTGTAATTCAATTAATTTCCACTTCAACTTTATTTGCATACTTTTGACTTTAAAACCGAATATTTTAGTTGTTTTATGTAAACAAATTGTTTTTATTTTTGCAAAGCAACCCTGTTTAATTTATTCAATAAAAATAATACGCTAGTAGTAATAGCCTATAAGGATAATTCATTCTATTTTATTCAAAGTTGAATAATCTCAGTTATGCCTAATTAAATTACTAGAAATTGCTGACATGGTACTTATTATTATATAATACGTAATTATTAAATAAATTTGTTCATAATTAAACTGAATTGGATTTGTTTGAGCATAGTTCAATTGTGCCTTCTTTCCAATTTAATTTTTTTGTAGTAAATGCACTTTTAATCAAAATTAAACAAGCTTCCATAATGATTTTAGTCAACTTTTTCCATCCACTTTGATTGAATGAAACTTTTTTGAAGTTTTGGATATAATTTGATTTTTTTTTTTTTTTTTAGAAAAATTGCTGAAAACATTTACTCAGCAAAAACTTTTTTCAACAATTTAAAGTTCTACAAAATGTAAACTGCTTGGGAATTTATAAATTATGTCTAGTTAAAAATACGATTTTTAATAAAATTGCTTAAATTTCTGTTTTGGACCAATTGAAATCAGTATTTTGTTTTCGTCATTCTTGGCAAGGTAATTTTTTTCAAAGTTAAATAGGATATTGCTAAGCTTTAAAGTTTATTAATAGAACCTAATGTTTGTGAAAATCCTGTTTAACTTTGGAAATTAAAATTTTTAATGTCTAATGCATAATTAAATAAGTAAGAAGTTCAACATTATAAAGTAAAGTCTGTGAACTCCGCTATGAAAACGAATTATTAAAAACTTCGAAATGCCTTAAATTTATAACCAGGTCAATATTCTTTAATAATAAACTAGATAAATATGATATTTTGATTATAAGAAATTATTTCTACAGTCTTTAAAATGTTTATTTTGAAATTATGTTGAAATCCCCTCAGTATAACTCTGAATTTCCAAACTTTCTTCCCTTATCCAAGCTGAAAATTATAGTTGACGTTGACCTCATCTATATCTCTGGGTAGGTACAAAATGTAAAATACTGATTAGTCCTTCTACAGAAATTTTTTTCTAGAGCAATTAAACGGACTTAGTAATAGCGTAGGTGTTCAAATTCATCAATTTTAGTATGGAATTTTCTCCTTTAGGAGAGTTAAATATTATGATAAGTTGTGGATAATAAATATGGCAATACAGATTCCACTTTAAAATCCCTTTCATTGAATCATCGTAATTTTCAGTGATAGCTACAGCCTTAGATTAAAGAAGAACTGGATAGGCCTCTACACAAGAATTCTGACCGAATTTTGTGGCAATACATTCGTAGAACGCACACACATGCAATACAACAGATACGGCGTAAATCATTGGGGGCCAATTGTAAGGTTCAGCATGCGAGTGAAGCGGTTCGTTCCCTTCAATTTTCTTGCACACATTTTATGTACGCCGGCACTGAACTATTTTCGGGTAAACATTGAACTGTCAACATCGCATTTGTTTACATTCATTAAATGCCGAACTTTCCACTTTTTAAACACTTTTTCGATAAAATAAATCATTCAAAACCATCTAAGCACATTATAAACTAAATTTTTGTTAATTTCTGTAGTAAAAATGAAAATATCAACTTACTGAAAGAAAGAAATTCCCGGCTTCCTTATTCCTTCGGTTGAGCAGCAATTCTTAATAAAACACTTCATTTTCTGAAATAAAAAATTCGTATTAAGTTCTAACAACAATATAACTATTTATAAAAATACTTACTTTTTCGTAAATACTTGAAAATACATACAAACTACACTTTAAATTTCACTTTTTTATATGACGAAATAACAATTTCAGAAATGACAAAGCTATCCCCTAAGTCTCCACTTTCATGGAGAATTAAAGTTTTAAAACTCTCCGAAAGTCTACAAAATTGAGGCGGTTTATATTTGATTGTGATATTTACGAAATGTATAATAAACCTAAAATAGAATTCCATTTCGTATCAAAAGATTGTGCAAAAATATAAAATGACCTATCGTTGTATTTAAATTGTATTTTTGTTTCCAATAAGTGAATTTAAATAAATATAAGTTATACTTTTGCAATTAAATAAATTTCCATTACGACACATAGATGGCAGTGGGTGTCATGTCTACATAAAAAATTTTTGACGGTCATATCCCCTTCGTAAAAATTCTTACACAAAATTGCGTATACATATACGGTAGGTGCCTATCCAGGTATTCTTTAATCTAAGGCTACAGCTGCCTTGGAAGCAATTCAAATGAGACGGTTCTCAACAATATACGATATAATCTGCTTTATAAAAGAGATGCAGAATTCCGTTCTACGAGGGTCGTTCAATAAGTCCTTAGAAAAAGATGGAAAAAAACTGTTTTTAAAAAAAAAAATTTTATTTTTCAACATAATGTTCTTTTAGCTCTATACACTTTTCCAACCGTTTTTCCAAAAATTTTATCACGTCCAAAAAATAGGATTTCGGAAGTTCTGCAAAATACTCATCCGTTTGAGCAATGACGTCCTCGTTGGAAGTGAACCGTCTTCCGCCAAGCCATTTCTTCAGATTGGGGAAAAGAAAATAGTTACTCGGGGCCAAATTTGGTGAATATGCGGGATGCTGCAACAATTCCATTCTCAATTCCACATTTTTGGCCATGGAAACAGCGCAGGTGTGCACACGCGCATTGTCCTGATGCAAGAGGATTTTTTTCTTCTTCACATGGGGGCGTTTCTCTTTGATTTCCTCGCTCAACCGTTGCAATAACGACGCGTAATACGCTCCTGTTATTGTTTTTCCTTTTTCCAAGTAGTCGATAAAAATGATGCCCTGCGAATCCCAAAAGACCGTGGACATCACCTTGACGGCCGATGGCACAGTTTTTGCCTTCTTCGGAGCCCGTTCACCCATGAAAATCCACTGTGATGACTGTCTCTTCGTTTCTGGAGTGTAGTAGTGTATCCAGGTTTCGTCCACAGTGACATATCGACGAAGGAATTCGGCAGGATTGCGATGATAGAGTGCCAACATAGCCTCAGAGTCCACTACACGATTGCGCTTATTCTCCTCTGAGAGCAAACGCGGCACCCATCTTGCCGAAATTTTTTTCACAGACAATTTTTCATGCAAAATTGAAGCGACTGTACCTTGTGATATGCCCGTGGCCTCAACTAATTCGCGCACTTTAATTCGCCGATCGTTCAAAATCAGATCGTGGATTTTGTCGATGATTTCAGGAGTAGACACCTCAACTGGGCGTCCTGAACGATGTTCATCTTTTGTGGATGAACGGCCACGTTCAAATTCATTCTCCCAATTGTAAACCATCGCAAACACAGGTGCAGATGTGCCATGAACTGCATCCAACTCGGCTTTGATTTCTTTCGGGCTTAAGCCTTTCAAATGGAGATGTTTGATGACAACCCTAAACTCGCTTTTTTTCATTGTTATGCACAAATAAATGTCGTTAACTTTAATCGACGATAGAAATTGACCTACGCTATGGACCGAGCTGAAATTTTGACAGCTTTCCTGTCGATAATGCTTCTTACAAAAAAAATCTTTACCAACACTACAAGCGAAATTTTTTGGATTTTCTAAGGACTTATTGAACGACCCTCGTATTTTAGAAATAAACACTTTTTGACATTCGAAGATAAATGGACAGGACAATTGGTGAAAGGTTTATTTTCAAGCATTGGCCAACTATTTTGCAACAAGTCTACTGGACAATTACAACAAAATTTTGACAAGAAAACATTCAGGATATTCTGTTTTCATGCAGTATTTCTTCTTTAGAAACCACTACCACTCCATCCATCCATTCTGTAACGTTCAACTCACTAATGTCATCTTACTCAAAATTTTTATTCCAATGAAATTCCCGTCATTATGATGCCTTTAGCTCCCGCATTATAATTTTCAAGTTCTTTTTCAATTTCTGAATTTAATAAAGATCTAAACGCAGGTCCGCCCAACTAACAAACGACAGATTCCATCCAACCTACACACTTAAAAGACCTCAAATGGTCATTATTTCCTAAGAACCTTTTATACAAACAAAAATTTCAGCAGGTTAAAAGATACTCGATTCAATTATTTAAATCTTATTTATTTAATTATAAATATTATAGTTATCTACTCAAAATAATATAGAAAACATTAGATAATCATATTTATTTAGTATTTATAAAAATTATTGGTGGTAAAGTTATTCTGTCACTTTTCATATCACATTTGGGTTAATTCATAGAATATAACATTTTCTTCGTGAATCTAGAACAGGATAATGGGGAGTTTTTCTGGAACCCACAATAAATATGGTAACCAATCTATTTTTAGTAGACTTATTTTCGACAACAATTTCATAAATTCTCAAGAAAGATGGTAGCAATAGGATGATATTACTTGTGTTAATACCGAAATAGTTTCGAATTTCTTGACTTGCTTGAGTATCAGGGATATTCGTCTACAAAATATCCTGCAAGGCTTCCGGCTATAGCACTTTTCCCTGATAAAGCATACCCAACTTATATTAGTCTTGAAACTTTTATAGAACATAGTCTTATATCATGCTATCATTTTGTAAATAGGATTTTGGGTACGAGAACCCGAGGAATACAACTTAAGTAGTTAAGATGCAGTACTTTCCCCTACAATATGGGAATGGCTCTCATACGGAATAGTCCATCAAGTTCATAAATCATAGTTCAGTATATCTCACAGGGTTCATTAAAACTTTAGTTCTCATTCATTCCCCTTTCGCGTCCGAGCGAACTACTACAATAATTATAAGTTTACCATGTTTTCAAATAATATTGAAAATAAACAACAAAACTATACTCGATATTATTTCTATCACGTTCACATATATCCTTATAGCTAGTTTGTTAAATGGAGCAATATATTTCGAGATAATTTCGGTAGCAGAACACTTGGTCCAGTAATCAAAAGTGCTACTAAATGAGTTTTTATCAAGAAGTTCTTGCACGTTCATATCATAAAAATTTCCAATAGAATTTTCTGTATTTCTTGGATTACAGTTTAAGCTAACGATTTTGGTTCGATTTGATTTTAAATTAGCTGATATCGAATTGAAATCCCGAAGTCAAATGGAAGTTTTCCAATAAAAATTAACATGAACATTTAGGATTTTAGTTGGAAAATTTTTCTTATAGTGCAATTTTCGCAAAAGGTTTTTTTTTCATTATAAAAATGCTGGCAGTTAAAAATTATTTTCTACTCAAGGAGTTAGTATGTATTTGATATTAGTCGAACTAGAATTTTTTTGGATGCTTAACTGATTAGTTTTATGTTTATTTTCTGCTATCAAATTAGTTTCTTTTAATAATATCAGAGGATAAGGAAAAAATTACCTTTCATTTTAGAGCTATTTAAGGAAGCTATCTTTTTATTATTAATTAAGGTTTATGTTATAGAGCGTATATGTTTTTATATTTTATGCATGCTTCCAAAATATATTTTTTTAAGTATCATTATAAATAGTCGTTTCTGAGCTATAATTTTTAACTCCACTAAATAAGATGTTATAAAGTATTGGCTTTAGTGCCGATGATTTGTTCATCGCCGTACTTCTAGGCTGTGTGCAGATCAGGGGGATGTATATGGAATTTTCGACAAGTCTGAAAAGGCCATGATTTGGAACGTTTCGTCGAGTGGACAGTAAAGTTGAATTGTGTTTGCTACCATGTGTATAAGCTTAAATCCGCTGTTTTTAAGTCAAAAAAACACAGGTTTTTTCATGGAAATCAAAAACAAATTTATTCAAAGTACTTACCCTCGGTAGCTACACATTTTTCCCATCTCTCGAGCAATTTGTGGATACCACGTTAAAAAATTCCTTCTCTTTCGAGGAAAACCACTCATCAAGCCATTTTCGGACATCTTCGTAAGAATTGAAGTGCTGCTCGGGGAGCGCGTGGCCCATCGACTAAAACAGGTATTATTGGGAAGGGGCCAGGTCTGGTGAATAAGCGGGATGGGGTAGCATCTCCCAGTTGAGTGTCTCCATGTAGTTTCGGACCATTTTTGACGTTTGCGATCGTGTGTTGTCGTGGAGGAAAATCAGCTTGTCATGTCTTTGTTGATAATCCGTCCTTTTTTCACGGAAAGCACGATGCAATTTGATCAGTTGTTGGTGGTAGCGGTGGGCATTGACAGTTTTATCAGGTTTTAACATCATATCGAAGACGATACCCTGCTGATCTCACCAAACACACAGCGTCGCCTTCCGTCCGAAGCGATTTGGTCTTGGGGAAGATGTTGATGGTTGGCCGGGATCAACCCACGATTTCTTAAGTTTAGGATTCTCGAAATATATTCACTTTTCATCGCCTGTCACAATCCGATGCAGGAACGACTTTCTCTTCTGTCTGGTGAGCAAGATTTCGCATGTGTTTTGGCGTCGCTCCATCTGCCTATCGTTCAATTCATGCGGCACCCATTTTCCGATCTTTTCAATCTTCTCCATAGTACGCAGACGCATGGAAATGGCTAGTTGAATAACACCCAATTGTTCCGCGAGCATTTTTTGCGATTGGGTATCGTCTTCGTCCAATAGAGCCTACAATTGATGGTCCTCAACCTTCCTAGGCCGATTTTCACTTTTCTTATCCCACAAGTCAAAATTGCCGTCTTCGAACCAACGAAACCAATCTCGGCACGTTGTTTCCAATAAAACACTGTCACCATAGGCCTCCATAAGCATTTGATGAGATTCGGGAGTCGATTTCTTCAAATTAAAGCAGAAAAGCAGCGCTTCCCGCATATGCTCTTTGTCTGGCACAAACCTAGACATGAATTCCAAAGGAAAAATGTATAGTTGTTGTACGAAGTTGCCGACAATGTGCACTGATTAATGTTGACGGATGACAAACTCATAAAAAAAAGTATGACGTGCCCATGGCAGCTTAATACGCTCACTCAAGCGATCTATAACCAAACAGCGGGTTTAAGCTTATACTCCTGGTGTATGCACCCAAATGCTGTAATTCTTAGGATCGAAGAGTTATGCAACGTTTTATATGCACTCAAATGCCGTTGCATAACTCTTTGACTCAACTGGCTATATGCACTCAAATACTGTCATACCCGGAGGTTATTATAAAATCAAAGAGTTATGCAACGTTTACACCATTCGAGTAAGGCACAGATTATTTGAGCAAAATGTGTGTATCAAATGCGTCTGATTGGACGAACTTTTTAACACCGATTGCACCATTCAAACAATAGACGAATTATTGGATCAACTCAAATATTTTTGTTTGAGCCTTTAGAAAGGAAATGAAAATGCCTCGATCACAGGCTCGAACAATTTTCGAGCAATGATTACACATGAGCGTAATCAAAATTCATCCAGTTAGAATTTGTTTGAGTTACGATTTTTTTCTTCATCTTTTTGACATTTAACGATTTTTGTTTCATGATTCTGAACGATTTTTAATTGTGTTCTTTTGCGTTTTGCAGTCCAATATATTTTATTGAACAAAATAAAATGAAAATAATCGAGAAAAAAAACAGCTGCAGCGCGAACAGTGTATCCCGCATAGTACGTTCGTGATGGCCTGAGTTGGCCAGTGAATATGGAAAGTTGTTATCAGAACTTCTAGGCCGTGGTCATTTCGAGGAGAAATTGTTTAGCAATTTTCATCGACTTTGCAAGGTTGATATCGATTACCTTTTGAAATAGGTCTCGCCGTTGATCACCAAAAAAGACAACACCACTTCGTAAAGCCATATTTCCCGGTACACGTTTGGCACTCACGCTTTCTTAGTTGGCAAATGGTTGCAGCGCGATCCAGTTTTTTTATAATCCGAACATATATTTTTAATAAACAAATGTTCTTCACTCGTTCGAGTATCTACAATTTGAGGCGATTACACCATTCAAGCAAATATTTCCGTTTTGTTCATCTCGAACATGCTCGATCGCATATATTACACCGAATAAATAGACGATTTTTCCTTAATTTGTTCGTCTCGAACATGCTCGATCCGATATGTTTGAGCATATATTACACCGAATAAATAGACGATTTTTCCCTAAAATTCGAGTATTTGTCATTTTGAAGCCGAACAATTCCGTAGATTTGCAGTTAACCAATGACCTTCTCTGCAACCCCTCAGCTATCAATTAACTTAAAATTGAACTAAAAATCCTGTCATTTATGCGCTTTCAAAATAAAGAGAAAAAACATTATTTTACTCAAAAAAATTAATAAAATCCGATACGAATATTTTGGATTACTTAAATCAAAGAATAATGAATGAAAATACAATTAAAAATGTTGATAAACATATTTTTTTAGCTGTGGTTCCTGACATCTATATTTTACTTATAGAACTAAGAACCATTTGAAATTTGAATTTTTGACATATCATAACTAAAAAATCGTTTCGTGCTAATTATATACATTTTTGACATATCATATGTGAAAATATTTTAACACATTAAATTATTAATCATAAATTTAATAATTTAATGTGTTAAAATATTTTCAGAAAATGGAGTGTTAGGTTAACAATTGTCGGATAAATTGATGATAAAAATAAATTATATATTTAAATATAGGATATAGTTGATTATCATTCAATGAATTTTTGTTGGAAGTCGAGTACTCTAATTGATTAAAAACTAAAAAAATATTTTGCAACATAAACAGACGATTAATTGTGATCATAATGACGTTTCAGTAACAGTCGCCTGATTAATTTTCGATGGGGGCTGAATAATTTTCAAATATGTAGAAATATAAATTTATTTAGTGCGTCTACACGTCAAGTTTAAAACGTCACATTTACCGTTTTTTTGCGCCTCTGACAGAGTAATATACGAGGTCTGCTCAAAAAGTATCGCGAATTTTGAATTTCCGCGAGTTACGTATATTCGATATTCAATTTTCGATTTTTTTATGGCGTTATGTTTGTACTCATATCTCTCTCTTATGCCAATAAGTTCGGCCATTTTGAATGTTCAGTTAATTTTTGACAGCTGCTTTGCTTGCACGTGTTTTGGCTCGTCGTCGATTTTTGCCCATTTCAAAATATGGACCAAAGAATCTGTATTAAATTTTGTGTGAAAAACAAAATTAATTGCGCGAACGCATTCCGAATGTTGACTGTGGCGTATGGTGAAGTTACCTTCGACCGAAGCAATGTTTATCGGTGGTAGAAAATGTTCTCAGAGAGTCGAGAAGATGTGAACGACGAAAAGGGTGCCGGACGGTTTTTGTTACAGTTTTCTTCGATTTCAGGGGCGTGGTGCATCATGAGTTTCTGCCACTGGGTAGAACGGTCAAGAAGGAATATTACCTGTAAGTTATGCGCAAGTTGAGCCAAGCAATCCGCCAGAAACGCCCGTATTTGTGGAAGAACAAAATTGGCTTTTGCTAGTTTTGTCCAAAAATAACACATTAATAATACCGCAGCCACCCTATTCCGCAGATCTGGCCCCATGTGACTTTTTTTTGGTCCTGAAACTGAAGAGCCCCATGAAAGGACGACGCTACGCCACGATTGAGGAGATAAAGACGGAATCGTAGGAGGAGCTGAACAAGATCACAAAAAATCATTTTTTGAAGTGCTTCGATGATTGAAAAAAACATTGGCAGAAGTGTATAATATTTGGTGGGGATTACTTTGAAGGTGACAAATTAGATATTCATGAATAAATAAATAATTTTTGAAAAAAAAAACATAAAATTCGTGATATTTTTTGAACACGCCTCGTACATTTGTGTCGATTTTTTTATGCAGACAAGACACCCACTGACATCTAGTTTTCGTAGTAGAAATTTTTTGAATTCAAAAAAGCATAATTAATATCAATTTTAACTCACTTATTTCAAAAAAAAATTAAATTTAAAGACGACAAAAGGCAACATTTATTTTTTTAAAAATATCCTAAAATTAAACGCAATTGTCAATCAAATATCAAGCGCCTAAATTTTGTAGACTTTCGGAGAGTTGTAAAACACGCCATTTTCCATGAAAGTGGTAGCATACCGAAATGCTTGCATACTTTTGTTATAATTTATTTTGGACATTTACAATATACATACGAGTATACTTATCGCTTTTAGTGCGTTTTTATTTTAAAACCTTATTTTTAAGGTTTTATTGAACAAGATCACAAAAAATCATTTTTTCAAGTGCTTCGAGGATTGGAAAACACTTTGATATAATATTTGGTGGGGATTACTTTGAAAGGGACAAAATAGATATTCATGAATAAATAAATAATATTTGAAAAAAAAACACAAAATTCGCTATTTGAACAGAACTCGTAATGCCATCAATTTTGCTTGAAAATTTTTAATAAAATTACTCAAATCCATTATGAAAATAGTCCAAAAATAATCAGTTGGTTTTTTAAAAATAATCATCTTCTCGGACGAAGCTCACTTTCACCGGCGAGATATGGCGATCTGAAATTTTAAAATCAGTAATTGAGCAATTATTACATTCATCACTTTTATAAGTCCAAGGCATCATTGGTCCATTATTGTTTCAAAAATAAATCTGGTGCTACAGATACTATCAATAGAGTGCGTTAAGGAGACATAGAAACCAATTTTGATGACCTATATTTGATGATATGGATGTCGATAAATTGTGGTTTCAAAAGGACAGCACTGCGAACAACACTGCTCAAGAAACATTCGATTTATTGAAAACCAAATTTTATGGACCTCTACTTTCATAAAGATTTTATATCAATTTGCCCTCAAGATCATGTCATTTAATGCTTTTACACAAAAGATAAGTTTTATGAGAATAGTTCACACACAATTCAAGAGCTCAAAACTAATAACAAGTGCGTCATTCGAAAAAAAATAGACCTAATATTATTATTTAGTCATAAATGATAAAGTTTCTACAGTACATGTAAATAGAGAATAATGGAATTTTCATAAAAAATATTTTTATTATTTAATATTTAAAAAAAAAAGTTCCAATTGCTACCTTTCACATTTCATATTCTCTTTCAGCCTGATCTTGAATGTTTTTAATTCGATTTTTTAAATTAAATTTATGATTTCTTTTTCAATTGAATCCTCTTTACTATTCCCATATCTTCTTGTATTAGACATATGATAATTATTTTTATTACATTATGTGGATGTAAAAAGACACCATATTACTTACTGTTGAATCCCTCACAAACTCTGTAATGCAATCGATCACCAAGCCACGGCAAAGTTAAGGTGTTTCTTGAGTAAATTCTTTGATTTTCCATATTTTATTACTTATACGTAATTCTCTTATTCCAGCACATATGATTTTCGTTATTCGACCACCCAAAAATATTTTAGATATTTTAAATAAATAATATTAAAAATACGGGATTTAACTTAAAAATGCGGGATTTTTGGCAAACTTTGAGTGTTTATTTTGAAAAATTGTTACAATATATTTTATTCAAAGTATTGTCCATCGGAAGCCACTAATTTTTCCCATCTTTCTGGCAACATATGGATTCCGCGCCAAAAAAAACTGCTCCGGTTTTGAGCCCAAGAATGAATCGAGCCAATTTTTGATGACCTGTTCTGAAGTGAAGCGTATTCCGGTGAGGGCGTTTTGCATGGATCTAAACAAATGGTAGTCAGACGGGGCAAGGTCTGGGCTAAAAGGCGGGTGAGGCAAAACTTCCCAGCCACTGTTTTCTAAATAATTTTTAACCGGTCTTGCAACATGATGCCGTGCGTTGTCATGATGGAAAATTATGGCTTTATGTCTGGTCGCATATTCCGGGCGTTTTTCGGCCAATGCCCGCTTCAAACGGGTTAATTGTGTTCGGTAGAGGTCGCCTGTGATCGTCTGGCCCGATTTCAATAGCTCATAATAGATCACACCCTTCTGATCCCACTAAATACAGAGCATTACCTTGGCGCCATGGATATTTGGCTTTGGCGTTGATTTGGCTGGTTGGCCGGGCTTCACATATGATTTTTTGCGCTTTGGGTTGTCGTAATGAATCCATTTTTAGTCGCCAGTAATGATTCGATTCAAAAACGACTTCTTTTTCTGCCGTTCAAGCAGCATTTCGGACATGCAAAATCGCCTTTCAACGTCTCTCGGCTTCAATTCATATGGGACCCAATTTCCTTGCTTTTGGATGAATCCTGCTGCTTTCAAACATTTTGAAATGGCTGCTTGAGTGACTCCCAATGATTTTGTAATTTCTTCTTGAGTTCGACAACAGTCTTCGTCGAGTAATGCCTCCAAATCTTCATCTTCAAACTTTTCTGGCTGACCTGGTCGTTCTTTGTCTTCCGTGTCAAAATCACCACTTTTGAACCGCACAAACCATCTCTCGCACATTGAAATCGATGGAACATATTGAGGATAAGCTTCGGTGAGCAATCGATGTGCTTCAGCTGCACTTTTTTTCAAATTGAAACACTTCCCGCAAATGGGACTTTTTTGGTACGAAATTCGACATTTTTGAAGCCAGAAAAAACTTTGTTGTTTACACTATTTCGTTCAATGACTAATCGATAATGAATGACAGATGCTTAACCTCCAAAATGCCATATGAGTTATTATTAACACAAACCATGTGTAAAAGTTATGCCATCTGTTATCAATCCCGCATTTTTAAGTTATACACCCAATATAATTTTTTTTTTCAATGGAAATAAATAAAATAAATCAATAATATTTGAATAAAGAAGACTAAATGGGTGAAATTTACAAAAATCATTTTCCGAATAAAATTTTTCAATTAAATATCAAATTAAAAATCATTTCAGATATGAAAAGTCCTTATGACATAAACCTTTTAAATATTTCCCACACATTTTTTTGACATAAAATATAATTAAATAAATAAAAAAAAAACTGAACAAAGTAAATGAGTTTAAGATAAAAGTACTATTTTCTTTCTGATTACTTCAAATATCATTCATGCTGATATAAAAAGCCTCTCAGCGATTCAATTTGCAAAAGGAAATAATCATCATATTAATCTGAATCAAGTATGAGAATAATGAAAAATGTTTCGTAATCGAAAGATGAAATCTATTTTCTAGTTTACTTTTCTCCCTTAGAAAACAGAAAGTCCTCCTTTGTCCGAAATTTGTTTTTAAAATTTCATACTAAATCTGTTCATATTTTTTTTTCATCATAAATCCACTTCTACTCTACAGACACTAGTATATGGTAAATGTCCTTTTTTCTCTTGTGGCAAAGTATGAGTTTTTGTGTTTTTTTTGCTCCACCATATTGCAGGAAAATAAAAATGAAAAGCAATGTTTTTTTTTTGTGTGGCCTCAAGTATTTTGTTAAAGTTTTTATTTTCAAATACAAAGAAAAATAAAGTTAATTGAAAAAGTCATTAGCGACAACATACTTTCTTTTATCTTTGTCCTTTTGATTCTCTATTTCTATCCATTCCGATATGATCATATTTAAAAAAAATTAATATTTTCCCATTTGGGAATGAATCCAAAAGGAAGAATTGGTTTTGTTTTCTTATCAAATATGTCAGCGTTCCACTTTTATTGAGATTGCGTTCTTGTAAATAATAGAATTTCCTTTTTACAATCTTATTTTGTGTACTTTATGCTTTGACATTAACAAATCATAATTTTAGAAAATCATTTAAGGAAGTTTATTTCTCCTTGGACAGTATGATTGGCAAATTTTTTTCCAAAAATAACAACATAAAATTTTTTATTTTTATTAAAAAGCTTTGGTGAGAAATATTTGCGATTTATAATTATTTACAAAATCATATACTTGTAAACGTAGATTTACACATATTTGTTGATTGTCATGTAGTAAAATATTTGTCAATTTTACACTTTTTGAACTTCATTAAAAACATATCTAAACTTTTACATAATTATGTAAAGATTATGGAAATTTTTAGCAGATATTTGGAAAATGAGAAAGTTAAATAAAAAAAGTTTTTCCAAAGTTATTTTGAAGGAAAATATTTATTTTATGAATTGGAGAAGAAATTCATAACAATTCCATAAGTATTAATTTTCCAATTTATAAATCAAAATAAGCTCACAGACGAGGTGTGATGGAATTCGAATGAAACTTTCATTCGACTAAGAAAGATCTGGCAACAGTGCGGACTTCCCTTTTACATTGCTTGTACGTTAGCCGCTTCTGAACGTGAAGTAAAAGTTTCTATCTTATTCGATAAATGCGCTTCTATAGTACATTTCGAAAAATTAAACAACGAAATCTAGTGAAAAAATGTGTTATCAAATTTTTTGTTAAGTTTAGTGAATCCGCAACATTTAATGAATGGAAAGTTTTAACATTTTTTTTTTAATAAGAAAAAAAAGTATATTAAAGGCACAAGTTTATCGGCAACATAAGGTATATTTTAAAAAGCCCTTGAAAAGTAATGGATATTGCAGACACTTGGATTATCCTCCATGCGTTTTTAACCGTAAAAAAAGGGTCCAAGTGATTTCTGCACCCAACTCTGCCACTTCGCACTGCGACCCAGTGTAATCCCTGAATTTTAATTTATGTAACTTTTTTTCATATTAATCAAAATCAGAAACTTTTTGAAACGATGTCATCCAAAGGAGATTAATTAAGTAGGTGAAGCCTTTTAATACGATTTCAGATGCTACAAAGAGTCTATATACTACAGTATCTCAGGAGTAGTAAACTAAGTTTTAGTTATTTGATAAAAGAATCAAAAATTCCTACTGCTCATCTATTTTATAATAAAACTCCAGTTGTCATCTCAAAAGACAAGGCCAATTTGTCCGGGAATCGATTTTCCGCATCTTACTCTCTTCCAGACTGTGTCTTACCACCGCATGTATTGGAGCGCGTTGAATATTTTATGGGAAAAATTTATTTTCGCACTTGTACTAGTGGAAAAGTCCTTAGAGATATATTTTAAATCAAGGAAACTCCAGAGATTGGCATCAGGCTCTTCTGTCGAAATTTGGCAGAGATTGGCATCAGGCTTTTTGTCAAAAATTTTAAATGCTCAAATGGATTGGAAGCTACCTTTCAAACCATTCAGTGCAAGTAATTTTGGATGGCTTCAAGTCTACAGTCTACCAAATAAAAGCTGGTGTTCCTCAGGGTTCGATTCTATCTCCGGATCCTTGGGTAATTTACAAAATGATCTCTTATCTCTTACTTCTAATCCAATTCAATGTTTTGCTGATATGACAGTACTCTCAGTTTTCCATACTCGTTTCCTGATTCACGTCATTACTCTTCGGCTATGAAGATGGAACGAGAACCTTTGTGAAAGTCAATAAATTCCAATATTGACAGTATATTATAGGGTTTTCCAATAAGAGTGATATGATTTCTAAGTGACGTTTCGGCCATTTGTAATAAGTTATGATCTGTTTTTTTTAATTATATTTAGTAATGTTTACAATTTTATCATGGAGAGATATACGCAAGAATAATGTTTACAAATTATTCAATTTTATTTTCAAAATAATCGTTCTTCAAATGCAACTTTTCGTGCGCTTTTGCCATTTTATGGTCGTAATAATCGTCCAACTCGCTATTCGGCCATTTTATGGTCGTAATAATCGTGCTCGCTATTCGTCGAATTGTAAAAAATGTCGTGCGTACATTTTTTTGACATAATGTTCAAGTGCCAAGAAGACAAAGAACCGCTCGAAGTAATGAAAATATTACTGTCGATCAGGCAAGTGTTGCTGAAGACCGCAATTTGCCGATTCCAAGACGTTTTCAAGAATTGGGACTGTCTCAAACCACAACTTGGCGGATTTTAAGAAAGGATTTGGGCTTGCATCCGTATAAAATTGTTATCACTCAAGAACTGAAGCCATTGGACCACCGTAAACGTCGTGAATTTGCTGATTTTGTCTTGGAACAACTTGAAAAAAATTATCTTCTCCTATGAGGCTCACTTTCATCTGAGTAGTGCGGTAAATAAACAAAACTGTCGATTCTGGTGCGAAGCAAATCTACAAATTATTCATGAACACTCATTACATTCAACTAAATTGACAGTTTGGTGTGGTTTTTGGTCTGGTGGAATCATTATTCTGGTGGAATCATCGGTCCGTAATGGAGAGCGGTATAGATCGATGATTACCAACTTTTTATGGCCGAAATTGGAAGAAGTTGATTTTGACAACATCTGGTTCCAACAAGACGGGGCTACGTACCACACAGCACGTGCAATAACCGACTTATTGCGAGAAAAGTTTGGAGATTCGATTATTTCAAGAAATTGTGACATTGAATGGCCTCCAAGAAGTTGTGATTTAACACCATTAGACTATTTCTTGTGGGGTTATTTGAAGTCATTTGTCTTTAGCAATAAATCAGACTCTCTTCAAGCTTTAGAAATCAATATTGAACGTGCTATTCATGACATACGACTTGATTTAGTAGAAAAAGTGCTCGAAAATTGGGTTCATCGAATTCATTCCTGCGAAAGAAGCCGTGGAGGCCATTTGAATGATGTTTTATTCAGAACTTAATTGTATCGATTGTACTTCACATTAAATAAGAAATATTTAAATTTCCTTAACAATTAGTGTGTTTTTTTTATTGAAAAGAAATCATATCACTCTTATTTGAAAAATTTTTACTACGTGGCTCAAAGAACAGAGTAGAATTTAATACTTCCATAATACAAAGCTGTCTCCATTTGCTACAGCGAAACCGAAATCTCCATAAATGACACTTGCATAACTGAAACCGAAAATATTTTCACTTTTGTAAATACATTAAAGTTTATATATGTTTTTTTTTTTATATATTGTATATAATTAATAATGTAATAATATTTTTTCAAATTTTGAATTTTAATTGAATTTTATTCTTTGTTTAATATTGAAATACTAAAAAAAATGTACGTTATTAATGTAATTATTATTTAGCAAGCACTCCTAAATGATTTAAGCAATTCTTTATACATTTATGTCACATTTATAACAGTTGTATTGCACCAAATATCTATACACGATCAAATTTAATTATAGCACGTTTAATTAACTACGCTGCCTGACGCAGAATGGCCCGTTTAAACTCATCTCATTTTGCCGGCTTATTCGTGATCTGTTCGTATCTGTTCGTACGTACGATCCCACGAACGGTTTCGCCAGAGATTCGACGAAGAGTCATCGAATCATGGAATTTACTGGAAGTAGTGCTACCAGAGGTACCAAAACTGACCGAAAAATGCCATGCCGATTTGTACGCTTCCTATTTAAGTTTTAGGTTAGAAACAAATCATCAACACTATCACCAAGCCTGCCAAAAGCAAGAGAAAAAATTAATAGGAAAAAAAAATATTACTGAGTCATTAGACTCACTGGAATACCGACGTAACATCTCCTGTTTTTATTATTGTACTGTATTTGCCATAAACAGTGTTCCAGAGAATTGGCTAGTTGCATTCCGTCCCTACAATTATTTGATCGTAAAACCAAGATTATGTTTAACCATTCAATCCGAATGTGGAATGCTGTGCCCCACTCGGTTTTCCCAAATCATTACAATCAACAGCTATTTAAGAACAAAGTGTCCCTATGTCTTTCTCTTTATTCCTCCTAATACTTTCCATTTGCGCGATATACCAAACAATAAGAATATTCATAAGTCCTTTAGTAATTTATAAAAAAAGGCGTCGAGACAAATCTTCCAAAAACTTTGTCTCATTATTCAACTATTAAATAACAGAACTTGAGATGAAAAATTGATTACTTTTTAATGGAATATATTAAATTAATTACTAATACGTGAGTTTGAATATATTTTTATATAAAATTTTCTATCATATAATTTTTAGCCCAAAAAGGATGCTTTTTATGGTAATTACCCCATTTCAAAAAAGTAATTATATCTTTAATATTACAAAATATTTATTAAAATTACGATTTACATAACAAAGTTGAAAAATTTACTATAAATATTATTAAAAAAAATAATGTTTGTCAAAGTGTTTTCACTCTACAAGAAATTAATATTAAAATTTTATAAAACCAAATCTCCAATAATATATTTTTTGATATTTTTTTTTTTTTGAAGATTTAACAAAGATTTCTTTTTAATAAGATCAAAACTAAAAATAAGTTCTTTTATTTACAATGAAAATCAAATAAGAAAATATCAAAGAAAATGTTCCTTTTAAAAATTGAGCAAAATCCAATAATAAAATACAAGTGCGCTCGTATGTAATATGCAGAAAAGTTTAGACCATTCAGAAAACTTTATTTACTTTGTTTTGAACATTTTCATATTTCACAACAAAATAAGCATTCAAATAAAATTTTCCAGGATAACATTCCATTTATTGGGTATCTTGTGTAGATTTGAAATATGGAATTTTATTCCTCCAAGATTTGCCAAAGACACTAAAAAGGTACACAATCTTTTTCATGTACATAAGAAAATTGAATTGATTTAATTTATTTTTGTAAGTTGAACTTATTCGAAATGAGACTTTTGATGGGAATATTTTGTAGTATTTTGTATTCAACTTTAGTATTTTTTTTTAAATAAATAATACCAATTGTGGAATTTGGTATATTTTTTTAATTTGAATGGTCGTTTATTTTTTGTGCTTATTGTCGTGATTTAAATTATACACAACAATGCTTTCAGAACTATTCAGAACCGTTTTGCCTTCCGAAAGGAAGACGCACTCTCGTTTGTTCTCTGTACCATCCGTATTAGGTTAGCAAAGCTTTTGGGGATCGCCGATTTTGATATTTAAGGGCTGTATTCATTAAGTAGACTATAGTTTTGAAAGAGTTAAATTGTTCGTTTATTCGGGGTGACAGATCTGCGCTGATAACAACTATAGAGAAAGTAATCTGCTCACAGCTGATGATAGCAAACAGAGGTAATTTTAAGCCAATCTAAATTATTTTACTCAAAACGTCATACCATAAGCTGTAGCTACTAATTTACTTGTCCTCATGTATTTTTTGGTAACTTTACTCCTTAGCAAAACTATTGTCATCTCACACACGTGTTTAAGTGGAGAATCTTAAACAGACACTTTGGCACGCCTATCAAACTTACTGAGAATACCTTTACCAGGAAAGGAAACTCTATTCACTAAATAAACTTGGGAGAGTACATCTACTAGAGATAAAGTCCTATTCATATAACTACGTTTTGAACGAACCATTATTCACAGGTGCAAGAATTTCGACCATACTACCCCAAAGTCCTCACCAAAATATTAGTTGGAAAGTTTAGTAAGTCACTGTTATTACAGTAACCTAAAAAAATAATGAGAATTAAATCCTAATTGGATAGTTTTGTTAATCGCTGTAATAACAGTAACCTACAAAATTATGTAAATTCAATCTTTATTGGGTAGTTTTGTTAGTTATGGTAATTATAGTAACCTACAAATTATATGAATTAAATCCCAATTGGATAGTTTTGTAAGTCGCTGTAATTACAGTGTCCCACAAAATTATGTCAATTAACTCCCAATTGGAGAGTTTTGTAAGTCACTGTATTTACAGTGACCTACAAAATTATGTGAATTAAATCCTAATTGGAAAGTTTTATAAGTCACTGTAATTACAGTGACCTACAAAATGATGTAAATTAAATCCTAATTAGATAGTTTTATAAGTCACTGTAATTGCAGTGACCTAAAAAATAATGTAAATTAAATCCTAATTGGGTAGTTTTGTTAGTTACTGTAATAACAACAATTTACAAAATTATGTGAATTAAATCCTAATTGCGTAGTTTTGTTAGTCACCCAGGAATTTACAAGGTTCCTTTACTATAGCTTTTTGAGTAAGGAGGACCGATCAAGTACTTTTAAAGCAGAACTGGTACCATGGGGATCGGGAGCGTCATGGTGGTTCGTGCGCTGTGCCCAGCTAATGTGAGGAGCATTTGGCTGGAACGTGGTAATTATGGTTTAATACCTACACCGCCGATACAGTCTTAGAACTGGAGGTACGAGATGCCAGGATCCCGATTATTATTGTAAAATTCATAATAGGACAGGTCTGTTTCGCATTTCGGTTGGGGCGTATCTCAATCCTTATATTCGTTGGCGACCTGTAGTTTTAAGTTAAATGACAGATAAGCCACGTTAAACAAAGAATTATTAATTAATATCTGGAATGATAAGTAAATGTTTCTCAAATCTTGCTTTAGAAGTGTGGTAACATGCTAAAAAGCCAAAAATCGTAAAAAAAACCGTAACCGACCTAACGATGACCATGGCAACCCGATTGTGGCTCAAATTAAGCTCATAAAGCCATGGTGGGTTAGTCACCTTATTCTTATGGATCCTATCTAAAAATTATGTAATAGTGTGCAGAAAACGATGGATGTCCTGCCTTTGACTGAAAACTGTCACGCGAAGCCCGTCTGGCGTTCTTCGATTCAGCAGATCTAAACCGGACTTATAATCACGAATGTAAAATAAATATTGTATTTTTAACAACATTTATTTTATCTAAAATATTTTTAAAATTACAAATTTTTCTTTACTAGCAAAAGAATATTTCTATAATTTTAGGTGGGACAAAATTGAATTTTTAGTTTAACATACGTTAATAAATTCAAAAGAAAACATAAAATTTAGAAAAACGCAAATTTTAAATGTAAATTTAACGTAAAAAAATTCTTGGTTTGATCCAATTCGATTAACAAAAGTTATATCAATAAAAAATAAAGTAAATTATACTATCAATTAAAAAAATATTATTAAGAATTTTATTTAAAACCAATACACATAATCATAAAAAATAAAGTTTTCATATAAAATTCATATCAATACTAAAAGAAAAAAGTAATCGTTAATAATTTTTTATTTATTTAATATTAATATAAAATCTATGGAATTTTTTTTTCTTAAATAGAAAATATCTCGTATATGAACTGAAACAAAATAGAAATATGAAAAATGATATGACCACATAACAATTTTATGATTACGTGTATTATCATAGTTTTTATAGTAAGAATGGGTATGAAAAATAGAACAGGATGACTATAGTTAAATTGTTTGTAGAACGAAATAACAGAGTAAAATGTTTTCATCCAAAAAGGACATCATCATAATATTTTGTTGTTGGAGAAACAATAACCTTTTAACTCTTCAAAATCCTATGTACACACATGCATACATACTCGTACCATATATGGGGTTATTCAAACATTATGCCAATGAATAGACAGACTATCGAAGGACATGCACGGCGAGTGATACAAAACGGCAATGTCTAGAACTCCTTTAGAATCCTATTCTGTTCGATAATAAAAGTTCCATTGAAATATGAAGTGGAAAGCTTACGAAAACCATTAATGGGATCGTTATTATTGGAGAAGAAATTTGTAAGAATATTGTGCAAATACTCATACATCTATCATAAAGGATATAGCTTTACTGAATAAATATTAAAATCAAATTTACTAATGTATGAATATAAGAAAATCTATTAAAAATAAATGAAAACATGGTTATTAAAAATTTCAACAACAAAAACTTATAAGAAAACATTATTGAATCGTTAAAGATTTTCTAAGTTTGCATTTTCAGTTAAAACAAAATTGAGAGAAAAGTTCTTTTCAATATTGATTAAAAAATTTATATTTCCCTTCAGGTATTAATAAAATACATACATACGCATTCTATGTTATATCAACTGTTAATTGAATTTTTCTTATATTTTTCTTTAATTATTTATGAAAATATTGCAAAAATTTTCCATCAACGTTCAAGTATAAAATTTTCAGTTTCAAATTAGACTAAATATGGTATTTCTTAAATTCTTTCGTAATACATATTATCCATCCATGATATCAGCGACGTATACGAAAACCAAATAAGTTATTTAAAATATTTATCGGTGTTGTTTGTAAAATTAGGATTTTATAGCATTAATAATCAAACCACAAATGTTGGTAATGCTTTTGAATACAAAATTAATTTCAATTTATTTGAAGAAACTTTCACTAACCGCACATGTACGAGAAAAGGTTGTACGGATATCTTTATTTTTTTAGGTTCTTATATATTCAATTAATGTTCTTTTAAAAATATCTGCAGGATGAACTTTAGTCAATCAGTATTTATAAGTATTTGCTTTAAATTTTTTGCACATATTTAAGTATTCTCTATGTGTATATACCAATCGATCGATACTATATCAATTAATAATAGTAAATGAGATTTTTATTTTTGTTTTATTAAAAAAATAATATTACTTTTAAAAATGTGCGGTTGTAATAATGTTCACTTTAAAATATTATTGTTGTTGTTTGACAATAAAAATGTTTATGCTTTTTAGAAATATTGGGTGTAGAACTTAAAAATGCGGAATTGACAACAGATGGCATAACTTTTACACATGGTTTGTGTTAATAATAACTCATATGGCATTTTGGAGGTTAAGCATCTGTCATTCATTCTCGATTAGTCATTGAACGAAATAGTGTAAACAACAAAGTTTGTTTTTGCTTCAAAAACGTCGAATTTCGTACCAAAAAAGTTCCAATTTGAAAAAAGGTGCAGCTGAAGCACATCGATTGCTCACCGAAGCTTATCCTCAATATGTTCCATCGATTTCAACGTTCGAGAGATGGTTTGTGCGGTTCAGAAGTGGTGCTTTTGACACGGAAGACAAAGAACGACCAGGTCAGCCAAAAAAGTTTGAAGATGAAGATTTGGAGGCATTACTCGACAAAGACTGTTGTCGAACTCAAGAAGAAATTGCAAAATCATTGGGAGTCACTCAAGCAGCCATTTCAAAACGTTTGAAAGCAGCAGGATTCATCCAAAAGCAAGGAAATTGGGTCCCATATGAATTGAAGCCGAGAGACGTTGAAAGGCGATTTTGCATGTCCGAAATGCTGCTTGAACGGCAGAAAAAGAAGTCGTTTTTGAAACGAATCATTACTGGCGACGAAAAATGGATTCATTACGACAACCCAAAGCGGAAAAAATTGTATGTGAAGCCCGGCCAACCAGCCAAATCAACGCCAAAGCCAAATATCCATGGCGCCAAGGTAATGCTCTGTATTTAGTGGGATCAGAAGGGTGTGATCTATTATGAGCTATTGAAATTGGGCCAGACAATCACAGGCGACCTCTACCAAACACAATTAATCCGTTTGAAGCGAGCATTGGCCGAAAAACGCCCGGAATATGCGACCAGACACGAATTCATAATTTTCCATCATGACAACGTTCGGCCTCATGTTGCAAGACCGGTTAAAAATTATTTAGAAAACAGTGGCTGGGAAGTTTTGCCTTGCCCCATCCGACTACCATTTGTTTAGATTCATGCAAAACGCACTCACCGGAATACGCTCCACTTCAGAACCGGGCATCAAAAATTGGCTCGATTCATTCTTGGCCTCAAAACCGGAGCAGTTTTTTTTGGCGCGGAATCCATATGTTGCCAGAAAGATGGGAAAAAGTAGTGGCTTCCGATGGACAATACTTTGAATAAAATATATTGTAAAAAATTTTCAATATAAACACTCAAAGTTTGCCAAAAATCCCGCATTTTTAAGTTATTACTTTAAAAAGTAAATTTAAAGAACGAACACTTAAAATATTGTATAAATATTTTTTTTTAAGACTTGGTCTTGAGTTTGAATCCACCTTGTTACATAACTATTTTGGGCAGACTAAACCTGCTATACTCGTATCGATGGGTGTTTATGGAAAAGATAGTGAAGAAAAGCTTTTAAACAAGGGTTTGGGTATGATTGGAAAACCGAAAATGAAACATTTTATAGTGGAACAGAGTCCTTAAGATAATGATGAATAATAATATTTACTGACTGAAGAAACTGGATTTGATTAAAATTGTTAGTTTTTGTAGTCCCCCAGAATTCAAGTCTGTAAGTCCGTATTGGTTTCACTAGTACTTTGTTCTCTATTGTATATTTAGAACGTTTCTAAGTTTAGAAGGACTCCAGAATTCATGTTTGTAAGTCCGTATTGGTCTAAACATCCTTTGCTCTCTTTAGTATATTTAGAACATTTATTTAGAAGTAGAAATGTTGAAGCTTTCTTCTGTTTAGTTCTATTCTTGTATGTGCATTCACTTTCAGTGGCCTGTAATATTTCGCAATGGGTTACGGTGGATAGTAAAAGTTAAGCTGATACTTTAATTTTCAACTTGGTAGACCGCTTCTGGATAATAAAGTATTTTTGAATATTATAGAAAATTGGATCAGACAAACTCCCCTGTGGGACACTAGCAAATTTTTGAGAGATATTAGAGAATTCATTGCATTCACTCATTTTCAAGTCTAAGTTTAAATGAAATAATTTAAATACAAAATAATATGTAGCAAAAATAGATCTTTTTCAGTTTACACAATAAGGCCGGATACCAAACACAGTCTTAAGATTGACTTAAATCTTAAAACACGCCAAAATAAGCCTCTTTTTTAAGATAATGCATTGAAATCAACTACTCAATGGCACTGCTCAGTGCCATTGAGTAGTTGATTTCAGAGTTTAATAAATTAAAGTTAAAATTTTTTTTTTAAATTATTTTAATAATAAAAGAAGATATATTTAAGGAAGTTAAAAAAAAAAGTATATATCAAAAATATCGAAAAAGTAGAAGCACAATGGAAAAAGAATATTCAAAAAAAAGAAGAAAAAGAACTAATAAATTTCCCGAAGGCTCAGTTTATTTTTGCATAAAGAAAAGAATGAAAATAAGTCAACTAAAAAATAGATTAAATATGCAAAAGTGCTCATAGATTATCCCGCAAGGACCTTATATACTTAAAAGCGATTATTGAACTTTAGATATGATAATAAATAAAGTAAATTAAAATAATTTTTTGTTAGTACTTTATAGAATATCATCAATTTATCCGATTTTTAAAATTTACGTTCACTTTCTTATAGTATTTAGATTTTTCTTCCCAATAATAAAATTAGCATAAATTCTCTCCAAATTAAGGACTACCTAATCCATAATAATTCTGAAGTTTTAATAGCTATTTTTGATAGTAATTTCAACCTTTAAAGTGATTTATCTAAAAAAAATTCAAAAAAAAAAATTCTATTCTATTTATAGTACGAGCACCAGATTGGGCGAAATAATGTACCAATTTAGGCGAAAGATACGTGGAGTTATATTAGTCTATATTAGGAGCTCATTGAGATATCCTGTGCATTCCCAATAGTGTCATATGAGGCGTATGAGCGACAGAGGCTGCACCGCCAGAGAAGTCAGAGTAGCCTGATGGCACGTTACGATGTTCATATGGTAGAGTAGAAGACTTCCAGGCGGCGTTGCCAAATTGGTTGACTGATGTACTCACCATCTTTTTCCTACAGTGGATTCATGGCGCTATTGTGAGATTGGCTACTACATGTCCCAATTGTTGACGGGACATGAATATATTCGAGCTTACCAATAGTGTTTTAAATTATACTGCAGCCCAATGTGTCCTTTTCGTGACGGAGTGGAGGAGAGTTTGGAAAACCTTTTCTTTTAGTGCACCCGGTTTAAAGCATAAACACAGGAGGTACAAACTTGTTTTGGCCGACTAATGACGGCAGAGAACATTGTGGTCTTGATCTTTGCGATAATAGTCCTGAAAACACTCGGATTGTCTGAGCGAAAACGAAAGAAGTATGGGTAATCTTCCAAGTGTATAAGCTTCAATCCGCTGTTTTTTAGTCAAAAAAAACATGTTTTTTTCATAGAAAGCAAAAACAAATTTATTCAAAGTTCTTGCCCTCGCTAGCTTGACATTTTTCCCATCTCTCGAGCAATTTGTGGATAGCACGCCAAAAAAATTCCAAATTCAAAGCAAACCACTCATCAAGCTATTTTCGAACGTCTTCGTAAGAATCGAAGTGCTGCTCAGTGAGCGCGTGGCCCATCGACGAAAACAGATGGAGTTGAGAAACTAACAATATCTCGTAAACTTAGTAAAAAGTTGTAGAATACCCTTTATAAAACTTTAATTAGACTGGTTCAGAAACGTGGTGCCTAATGAAGCAAAATGAAAACATGCTGAGCTTAGATTTCAACATGCGTCTACACGTCAAATTTACCGTTTTTTTGTGCGTCTGACAGAGTAATATACGAGGTCTGTTCAAAAAGTATCGCGAATTTTTAATTTCCGCAGGTTACTTATATTCGATTTTCGATTTTTCGTGGCGTTATGTTTGTACTCATATCTCTCACTTATGCCAAAAAGTTCGGCCATTTTGAATGTTCAGTTAATTTTTGACAGCTGCTTTGCTTGCACGTGTTTTGGCTCGTCTTCGATTTTTGCCCATTCCAAAAAATTGATCAAAGAATCTGTATCAAATTTTGTGTGAAAAACAAAATTATTTGCGCGAACGCATTCCGAATGTTGACTGTGGCATATGGTGAAGCCACCTTGGACCAAAGCAACGTTTATCGGCGGTACAAAATGTTCTAAGAGGGCCAAGAAGATGTGAACGGACGCCCGAGCACGTCAACAACAGACGAAAACATTGATGAAGTGAAGAAAATAGTATTATCCATTCGTCGAATCACCGTTAGAGAAGTTGCTGAGGAGCAAAACTTATCGATTGGCTCATGTCATTCGATTTTTACCAATGATTTGGACGTGAGAAAGGTCACCGCGGAATTCGTCCAAAAACAGCATCGCATGACATTGCTAAGGAGCTGTTGGACTCTGTTCGCGACGATCTAAATTTGCTGCAGAAAATCATAACTAGTGACGAATCATGGGTTTATGGTTATGACATGGAAACCAAAGCTCAATCATCCCAATGGAAGCTCACGCACGAGCCAAGACCAAAAAAAGCGCGCCAGGTACGGTCGAATGTGAAGGTTTTGCTTACAGTTTTTGACGCTGGGTAGAACGGTCAATACAAAATATTACCTGCAAGTTATGCGCTAGTTGCTCGAAGCAATCCGTCAGAAACGTCTGGATTTGTGGAAGAACAAAAATTGGCTTTTGCACCATGATAACGCCCCTGCTCACGCATCGTTGCTTGTGCGCGAATTTTTGGCCAAAAATAACACTAATTATACCGCAGCCACCGTATTCCCCAGATCTGGCCCTCTGTGACTTTTTCTTGTTTCCGAAACTGAAGAGCCTCATGAAAGACCGAAGCTACGCTACGATTGAGGAGATAAAGACTGAATCGCAGGAGGAGCTAAACAAGATAACAAAAAATGATTTTTTGAAGTGCTTTGAGGGAAATATTGGCACAAGTGTATAATATCTGGTGGGGATTACTTTGAAGGGAACAAAATTAGATATTCATGAATAAATAAATAATTTTTGAAAAAAAAACACAAAATTCGTGATACTTTTTGTATGCGCGACCACTCACACATTTTGCGCGTGAATAGGATTGTGCAGGTTCGCCGCGAACAAAGTTTGTGTATTTCACGATCAGTCTAATCATACTATAATCCTTTTTGATCGCGTGATGGTTTGTGAATTTTTTATTGGTGATTTCTCTAGTTGGTAATTGCTATTCTTATTTTACTTACTTTGTATTATAAATGACGTTTTCACATTTATTTAATTATTTAGATTTGTTTATTTATTTTAGTAAACATTTAATCTTTTTGTTTCAACATTAATATTTCATGTTCCACTTACACTGCTATTTTATTAAATATATTTATAAATTTATATGTGGACAATTTTCTCTAATACACTATACTATATTAGCAGATGCATCCTGTGTCACCAATGGAGTCGTTCTGGGCATTTGGCAGATATTGTATTTTATGTAAAAATTCTACTGATTAAAAAAAAATGCTAAAATTTTTTAAAATTTAGTTTAGGGACATTCCGTTATAGATGTTCTGCTAAATCAACGCACCGGAACAAACTCTTATAAATTTTTTATTGTAAAATCTTTGAAAGTAAATAAAAGATTTATTTACAGACAAAGATTTTCCTTATAAACTGCTTAAAAGATGTTTTTTTTTCAAAAATCAGTATTTATAAACTTCTTTAAAAAAAAATCAGTATTTATTACTCTTTCTTCTTAAATTCTATTGAATTGATAAAAATAAGTTTTATTCCAAAATGACCAACTGATATAATTTCGTTTCGGATAGAAAAAAAAACTATACTAAAAAAAATATAATAAAAGACGAAAGTTTGTTTCTTTTCAATTTTCTTACAAAACCAACCTCAATTCTCTATCCTTTGGAGCTTTAGATATATTACTGATTTAAGATGATTCCAATTCTATTGGAGCTCATATTTCTTTTGAATTTTTCGGAAACATAGCTTGCCCCACAATTGAGTTAGTTCAAATGTTAGCCTTTTGCCTTTATCATTTGGGAATCATATATACTCGTACTTATTCAATTTGGTTTGGTTTTGCCTTGTTCTTTTTGACAAAACCAATTCTCGACCACATACAAACATACGTATTATATATAATACTAGCTTAGACTATCCTTTCGCCACAAATACTATATTGAATTTATTGTCCTTGGTTAAATAATTCGCATCAAGTATGGCCAAATTAGAAATGATAGGCAACATGACAGTAGCTATTATTGTACACACTTTGCCAAAAATAAATTCACTTTTATTTTGTTCACAAAACTTATCTTAAGAATTTTCTGATTCTATTAATCAACTTTTTCATAAGTTCGAATATAATATGTGATAAAGTGTCTAGTAGTAATTGATCTGTTTTATCCTTTTGCAGTTTTATTCTATGGTATGTCATAGAAATGATATCATATCATTGAATGGAGTAAGAGAACTTTTATCTAGCAATAATATTCATATGACTACAAAACTATTCTGCATGATCTGGAAAATGTTATTTATATTATATTCGAAAAGCGGATCAATGAATCTTCTACCAGATCGTGTTGTAATTTCATTTCCTATCAATACAAATATGTAGTTTGTATACAACAAAGGATATTTATTTTGATAACAATAATTCTTGTGCGAAAAATTTGCACAGTTCGTAGAAACATTTCTGGTGAATCAGATTTTCTCTATCCTTAATAACCACATTGTTGCCTTCATCCACATATTTACTCCATTCCGATAAATCCAAAATTGAACATTTAGAAATACTAAGTACGTTCTAGTGTTACTAATATTTGAACTTTGATTATTATCACAACTATAAAAAATTGCTATGGGACTTGAATAACATAGTTCATATTCAGATTTTCTACTTCCATTAGTACAAAGTTCAGTTTCAGTAATAAAATAAGCTACCATATATGTGTACATAAGCTGAATCATTTAAAGTTTTACGATTCTAACTCCTTTTGATAATTTAATATTCATAGACAAATTTCATGCAGAATTTTGTACGTTAAAATGTAAAAAGCTCTAGCGTATTATATAAAATTCGTCAAGATTCATTATTATCATAACAAAATTACAGGGTAGATAGAAATGGTGGAATGCTATTTTCTCCAAAGAAACATTTTACTCGGCAAATTAAGTATTTATAATAAAATTATTTTTAAACATGGCACTATCGTAAAAAGGAAGCATATTACAGAGAGCTGATCATCAGTTTAGTAAGAAGAGTGAAATTATAAAATGGAAAATTCCATCTTAGCAAAATTAAATTATTAAATTTAGTAACCATGGTGACAAATTACAATGCATAATAATAATACAAAAACTAACGTTTGTCTTTGAAGTATGATTATTTTTAATACCATAATCTTCTCATTATTTCTTTTTCAAAAACTCTAAGAAATAAAAAAGCATATAACACACTCTGCTGAGAAGAAAATCCTACTTTTATCTTTTATCCAATTGAGTTTGTTCTTTTTAATATAATAAAAATGCATCGTTTTAAAAATATATTTCCGTTTTTTTTTTGCTATTCTTAATATGGCATACTACAGGCTGAACTTTCTACTTATTTAGCTACTGAGATAAGGGTAAACCATACTTCAGTATTTATACGAAAAATGAGGAAAAGGAAAAATTCACATCTTTTTCCGGATTGTTTTCCTTCTACTCCAGTATATGTTCATATACTTAACAAAAGAGAAAATTACTCTGTTCAGTATTAAAAAAAATTTCAGGAAACTCTTTCTATTTTGAAGAAATTCTTTAAGAATGAAAATTTAAAAAGTTTTTTTCCTTTACTCATATTTCTTACGTTAAATTATGAAAAGAAACCAACTTCAAATTGGAATAATGATAGTGGCAGTGAGTGGAAAAAAAATTACATCAATTTGTACGAATTTCACTTGAGAATAATTTCTAACAATAGAATTGATGATGTTTAAAAAAAAATATAGACGCCTTTGGATTTTCTCCACTCTAGTCTTATTAGATTTTTTTTGTTAATTTTTTTTACAAAGAAAATTACCACACTTAGCTTGTAAAAATCGACTATAATTTAAGTAGCGGAAATAAATTCGGAATTCTGTAATTAATTATGTTCATGGAAAACGTCCTTTTTTGCGGAAATGATATAAATTAGTAGAAGGCTACTATTTACAATTCAGACTATTCACACAATAAGAAAACCACCAATTCTGATTGCTATTGAAAACCACAAACTTTTCTCATGAACGAAACTATTCCGAGAATTCCCACTCGATCCCAAAAAAGGACATGAAACCATTAGAGTTGACGGTCTGTTCGAATATGTTGCAATTTCGTCTACTATGACAGCATTAATTTACTCGAACAATTTATTCATGTAAGCCGTCTCCTATGGACGTTTTCAACGTCTTCATCTCTGACTCCCCTATCTATTCATATATTCTGCCTACCTAAAAATTTATTGTTTGCATTAAAATTTTGATTTTCATTGTGAACACAAAAGCGCACTTTCAAAAAAGCGTGAAACTTTCCTCCGGAGACATATTACCCAGCATATATATACTAGCAGTCATTATGCACAGTTATAAATTATTAAAGGTCATACAAACCAGAATATCCTTTCTCCTTTCATATGTTACGCACAAATATTTACATTGTCAAGAGAATACTTCCTTATAACGTAACCCGTGTCACTTCCATCTCAGTAAACTGATTCTACACATTTACGCTTACCGTCCTAAAATGGAAGTGATTTTGACACTGCAAATGTAACACATCATAATTTTTGATGTTGCCATCAAAAAAGGTTTTTTTCCTTCTTCTTCTCTCATATCATTATTAATAAAAACTAAATCTCATAAAGGGAAATATATCTTATATTAGTAATAAGAACATGGTATCCTTTTAAGTTTTTATACGAAATGTTTATTTTTAATATGAATTACTATTTTTAAAAAATATGTATTATTTTTGTCTTAATTATTGGGTTGTCCGGAAATTAGTTTTGTTTTTTTTTTATAAAAACGAAAGACGATTTTCTTATAGTGAATTCATAATTTATTCAATTAAATATTGTCCAGTCTGATCCAATACTCTTTGCCATCTTTCTGGCAGTAGCAGAATTCTACGCTCATAAAATTTTTGTTCTCTGCTGGCAAAAAACTGATCCAAGTGATTTTTGACCTCCTCATTTGAATTAAACGTTTTACCATCTAAAAATTTTTCTAGAGACCGGAACAAATGATAATCGGAAGGTGTTAGGTCTGGAGAGTATTGTGGGTGTGGCAGTATATCCCAGCCAAGCTCTAAAAGCTTTTGCCGAGTGGTCAAACTCGTATGTGGTTTCGCATTATCCTGTTGGAACCATTCAATTTGTCCAACTAATGATAGTACACTTCAAAATTGATCGTTGTATTGCTCGATAGAAGCTCAAAATAAACGATTCCTTTGAAATCCAACCAAACAGATAGCATAACCTTTTTTTGATGAATATTGGCTTTCGAAATGCTTTGAGCCTGCTCATCTTTTCTACTCCATGATCTTTTGCGTTTAATATTGTAGTAGACAACTCATTTCTCGTCCCCAGTGATGATACGCTTCAAAAACGGATCATTTTCTTGGCGTTTGAGAAGCAAATCACAAACGTCAATGCGGCGGCACAAATTTATTTTCCGTAGGAAGATGAGAAACCCATATGTTGAGCTTTGAGAATAAACCTATCCGTTTGAAATGATCATGAACGGTCGAATTCAATAAATTTAACCTCTGAGCGATGTCACGAGTTATTATTTGCCGGTTTGCATCAATTAATGCCTTTATTGTGTCTTCATCAGCTTCAACTGGCCTTCCAGAACGTGGTGCACCTTCGAGATCAAAATTGCTGAATCGAAATTTTGCAAACCAGTTTTGGCACTGCCGCCTCACTTCACACATCTTCTCGAACACATCGGATAATTTTTTTCTTGGTTGAACAGAATTTTTATCTTTTCTATAGTAAAAAAGTAAAATATCCCGAAAATGATGTTTTTCAACAAAAACTACTGTGCAGAATCAATCGAATTTTTTCACAAGCAAGCCTTGATATGTCAGCTGTCAAAATACATATGATTATGCGGCTTAAGTGTGAAGTTGGTTGTGAAAAAATGCAATTACGTCCTCTGTTGGGAAAAAAAAATTACTTTCCGAACAACCCAATAAATTAAAACGCAACAACGCTTTATGATGGGGTAGAATTTTTTAAATTTCCCAAAAACTAAAAGGCTTTTTTTTGCTTAATTAAGAAAAAAAAGGCTAATATCCTCAAAGATTCAGATGGATTTTAAAAATGATCAAAATTGTATTCAAATATTTTTTCTATGGTTAAATATCCTAAATGTTATTTAAATATAAAAGTTATACTTTGTTAATTATTGGCTTACAAAACTCACCACACTTAAAGTCTTATATTCCCAAAATTTCTCCGAGGGGCAATGTATTTTTTCACATTAATGTTAACCTCATTAAAAAAGTTTCCTTGGACAGCTATACCACGGAGGCGGCCTTCTTTCCACTTTTCGTCTTCAGCTTCTCATTAGTGAATATTCCCTTAGCAGCGGAGACATTGTTTCTACTCATCGTAGCAGTGCTGAAAGGGTTTAATTTGAGTCACCTTCCGCTCCTTGATTATACTCCTTTGGATATTATTAACAGTACAAAGATGACGTGTTTTTTGGTCTGGAAAAACAAAAAATTTCACACGAACTTAGATGATATGAATAAGGGGACTTGCCATATCCAATCTAATATAAAGAATCCTTTTTCAAAGCTTTTCAATATTAATTGACCGCCTAATTTCTCAATATTTTTATTAGTGCTTCCTGAGTAAGGTTCGTCTTCTATTGCTTCTCCGTTCCAAAAAATACAATAAAAAAATACAACTTGTCTTACACGTATCGCGCTTAATAGGGTCAGGTAGTTATCGGACAAGATTGAAAGGAAGAGACTAGCATACAATATACCAGATATATAAGCTTAAATCCGCTGTTTTTTTGGTCCAAAAAACACATGTTTTTTTCATAGAAAGTGAAAACAAATTTATTCAAAGTACTTGCCTTCGCTAGCTACATATTTTTCCCATCTCTCGAACAATTTGTGGATACCACGCCAAAAAAATTCCTTCTCTTTCGAGGAAAACCACTCATCAAGCCATTTTCGGACGTCTTCGTAAGAATCGAAGTGCTGCTCAGCGAGCGCGTGGCCCATCGACGAATAAGCGGGGTGGGGTAGCACCTCCAGATTGAGTGTCTCGAAGTAGTTTCGGACCATTTTTGACGTGTGCAATGGTGCGTTGTCGTGGAGGAAAATCAGCTTGTCATGTCTTTGTTGATAATCCGTCCTTTTTTCAAGCAGAGCACGATACAATTTGACCAGCTATTGGTGGTAGCGATGGGCATTAACAGTTTAACCAGGTTTCAACATCTCAGTTTAACCAGTCCGAAACGATTTGCTCTTGGGGAAGATGTTGATGGTTGGCCGGGATCAACCCACGAATTCTTGCATTTAGGATTCTCGAAATATATTCACTTTTCATCGCCTGTCACAATCCAATGCAGGAACGACTTTCTTTTTTGTCTGGCGAGTAGGATTTCGCATGTGTTTTGGTGTCGCTCCATCTGCCTATCGTTCAATTCATGCGGCATCCATTTTCCGATCTTTTCAATCTTCCCCATGGCACGCAGACGTATGGAAATGGCTGGTTGAGTAACACTCAATTGATCTGCTCCGCGAACAATTTTTGCGATTGGGTATCGTCTTCATCCAAAAGAGCCTACAATTGATGGTCCTCAACCTTCCTAGGCCGATTTTCACAAGTCAAAATTGCCGTCTTTGAACCGACGAAACCAATTTCGGCACGTTGTTTTCGATAAAGCACTGTCACCATAGGCCTCCATAAGCATTCAATGCGATTCGGCAGCCGATTTCTTCAAATTGAAGCAGAAAAGCAGAGCTTCCCGCATATACTCTTTTTCTGGCACAAAATTAGACATGATTACCAAAGGAAAAATGTATGTTGTTGTACAATATTGCTGACAATGTGCGCTGGCGAATGTTGACAGATGTCAAACTCATAAAAAAAAGTATGGCGTGCCAATGGTAGCTTAATACGCTCACTCACGCCATCTTTGACCTTATATGGCGTAAGCTTATACCCTGGTATGTGGTTGGAGTCCACTTTTGCGGGAGAGTGTTGCCCAAAGGACAATTTATATGGTGGGGAATAGTCCACAATTTACCAGATTGTGCTCAGTGATTCTAGGCTCATTACTTTTGTTACACGTCATATTCTCTACCAATTTATTCATTTTGACTTTTTCTTTCATATACTCGTATAACAAACAAAACTTTTTATCTTATCATAAAATCATAGTATCATAGCGTCAAATTGAAGGTATTGAAAATCTTCATTATTCGAAAAAATCCCGCGTTAATCTAAGGTATTCCTCAAGGAGGCATGCTTGATCACGTCTTTTACAATATCTTCACTTCAGATATCAAAATCCTACTAATGCATGCGAAACTATACAAAAATACATTCAATTTTTTGAGAAGTGGTTAGCCAAGTGAAGGGTTGTAGTCAATGAGGAGCCATCTATTGGGGAAGCGGGGGAGGGGGGGTTATAATCAATGGCAATAGGTTAAAACAATCACTCAATGCATAATATGGAATATAAAAAAATATTTAAAAAAAAATTGCTTTAGCATTTTCCGTTATCCTGTCTATCAATTAACCAAATTTTTATAATTAAAAATTTTGGACCCGAGAGTATTAATTTTGAGCAAATATAGTCCAATATATCCTTAAAAAAGTACAGTTTTTTTCTAAATCTATAGTTCAGTTATAACGATTAAAAATGTATTTATTAGCAGATCAGAAAAATTACAAAATTATTTTACAATAATTTAAACCGAATAACAAAAAAAGAAGTTAATAAGTACATCTGAAAATCGGAAAACTTTTACATTTATTTTTATTAGAGAACTTTTCAAGATATTTTTGTAAAGAAAAGTTGAAAAAAAAATAATTAAAACTTTAATATTACCCAGTAATGGAAGAAAACTTACAAATTTATATTTAAAATAAACTTTTTCAGTATTACTTTTATGAAAAGGATTTGTTTCGAAATAAAAAGGAAAAATTCTGAAAAAAAACTATTAATTAAAAGTAAAGAGAAAACGTGCACTTCAACGTTTCCAATAATGATGAAAAAAGTTGAAATTACTCGTATTAATTACTTCGTCACCACCGATTCGATATAGTTGCATTGTATAAAGTCAAATAAAAGTTACTGTAGAATTGGGGATGAATTGTGGAGTGCATAATTATTTTTTTTCCAGCTTTTTTTTTTTTACAGTTGCTATTTTTTTGTTCACTTTCGGTAAATAAACTCGTAAGCTACATTTCACTTACAGTGCACCGAGATGCATTCATAGATTATGGGATGTCTCGTACAGAATGTCTGTGTAATTTTATAGTAAATTTAACACTTTCCCACCGCTCAACCCGTATTTAAGTTACACATTCTCACGTATTAAAATATTGCTCCAACGAAGCTATGCAGCAGAACGTATCGTAACACATCGTTGCAATGGGATTCATGGCGATATATTCGTACTGCAGTGTCATAAGGAGATACTGCACTGTAATTAGTACTCTCCAAAGTGGAGAAGTATATGCACTTAAGTGCATACCAAATTAATTTAAATTATATTATGATGAGTTCCAAGTAATTTTTCTATCATCACTGCAGAAAAATTATGAAATTTATTCCCCTCATTTTTATATAGAGTATGGTGGGGGGTCTAAATTTTTTTCCATTTTCTACACTCCTTCTCTTCGTGTATATTCTCACGTATACAAATACATATATTTTTCTATACGTAACTTATTTGCCAGTTGAATTAAAATGCATAAATTTCTCATTAAAAAAAAATTTACGATGTCATTTCAGTTTAGAATTTTTTTGCGATTCTCATTAAACTTGATGATGAAGTTCATCAACAACTTTGTTCGTCCATAATTTTTTGTATGCTTCCTTTTTTTACTTCATTCAATTTTTTTTGTTGTATTTCCTTTTAACAAACTTTATTTTACGAGGAACACATTTGTTTCAAAGTATGTCCTTTTGATAAAATAACGAAATACAAATTTACCAAATCAATACACTCTATTCTCCACCAACACCCCCAATCCTCTACCCCCTGCCAAAATACTCTGAATGAATATTATAATATTGTGGTAAAATTTTATTGCCATTACATGCTAACAAGTATAAAAGTTAATCGAAAAAAAAAATCGAAATATATTCTACTTATAATAAAAAATCTGCCTAATGCGAATAGAATTCCATTAAGATTGAATTAAAATCCAGTAAAAAAAAAAGGATAATAAAAAGAATTACATGAAATCATATTCTACTTTATTTATGATAAAATATTTCATTTAAAAAAAAACCAATCACAAAGTTTATTTATTTATTATTAAAATTATTTTCGTTTAAAATATTTTTTACTTTATACTTATTTACATAAAAATTAAAACTTTGAAAGGCAACGTATATAAAAAGAGCTATCATATTTATTAAATCAAGGCTGTAATTACTTATCTAAATATAAAATCTATTTAAGATATTTCATAGCATAAATATTAAACTTATTTTAGATGAAGTAAAATATATTATATAAAGTAATTATTAAAGACCTCTCCTTAAATGAATGTATTGATAATTTCTATTTATATTTTTCGACAACACTTTATTGAATCTCGACCGCTAAATATCCTTTTGCGAGTAGAATTAAGCCGTAAAACATTCAATTTAATACTACATCATACCCACAAGATATAATCGGCCAAAGTTAAGATATTTCAATTAAGGGGGGATGTTTTTTCATGGTACCACCGAATGGCAAAATATTCAAGTTTAAGGTCCAGTCAGACGGTGAACGTGAAAAATTATTTTCTCACAAAATATAGACGACGGCAGCCAATTGAAGACATTTCCACCCTTGCAGATAATGGTTATCTTTTTTTTTATCAAAAACCTAATATGCCAGATTACGAAATATTCCATTTTGAAAGTTAAGCAAAACAAATTTTTTCCCTACAAAACAGATCTTCCTATTCAATCACTTTTGCAGATAATAATTTTTTTTGAAACTAGTATATCAGATACTTAAATATAAATTTTTTTATGTATTCCGTTGGACAAAATAAAGTCTACAGAAGACTAGACTTTCCAATTAAAGCTATTGTCACCCTTGCAGATGAGATTTTTTTGAGCAAAACTATATCACCAGCTAAAAAAATATTTAATTATAAGATCCTGACAGCGACTTTGAAAAAAATTTTCCTACATGATAACACACATTACATCATACAGTGATCGAGAAAAAAAAATTTCCATAAAATAAAATCTGCAGGTCTCTGACACCGATTTTAGTAAAAAAGTTTTCCCACAAAACAGTGTCCTTATCAGAGTAAATTTACCTAAAAACTATCGGCTTGGTAACTCTTCTATATTCGATTTTTTTTTTGTTGAGTAAAACTGGTACATCAGATGCCCAAACATCCAATTTTTTTATAAAAAAAAATCGTTTCCCGCAAAACAAAGTCCACGGATGCCTTGACATTCCAACTGACGACGTTGCCACCTTTGCAGATGGGATTTTATTTTTTTTTTGAGTAAAACCCGGTTATCAAATGGCAAAACATTATATTTTGAGGTACCATAGACACATTTTTTTACCACAATATTGAGCTTTATAAGACTACCGATTTTTATCTACCCTTACAGTTCGGGACTTTTTTAATAAAACTGGGATACGTGATTTTGAAACTATCAATCAACAAATTGGAGCCATTGTCGCTCTTGGAGACGAGATTTTTTTTTCAGTAAAACGGTGTCAATAGATAATAAAATATTTAATTTTGAGGTTCTGACAGTAACCGTAAGCGAATTATTATCTTCAAAATGGAGTCCTTATTATGCTAGATATACAAAACTGCGCCATTTCTACCCTTGCAGATGTGATATTTTTTTTAGTAAAACTGATACCACCAGTTGACCAAATATTCATTTTTTGGTATTGTGAGAGCCAATAACCCGAAAAATTGTTTTCCCAAAAAACAGAATAGGACCCATTGCAGCCGTTGTGGCATCAAAGATATGATTTCTAAGTGACGTTTCGGCCATTTGTAATATGTCCTGATATGTCTTTTTTTTCATTGTATTCAGTAATGTTTACAATTTCATCATGGAGAGATATACTCAAGAACAACGTTTACAAATTATTCAATTTTATTATCAAAATAATCGTTCTCCAATTGCAACTTTTCGTGCGCTCACTTTCATCTGAGTGGTGCGGTAAATAAACAAAACTGTCGATTCTGGTGCGAAGAAAATCCACAAATTATTCATGAACACCCATTACATTCACCTTAATTGACAGTTTGGTGTGGTTTTTGGTCTGGTGGAATCTTCGGCTTCGAAAATTGGAATAAGTTGATCTTGACAATATCTGGTTCCAACAAGACGGGGCTACGTGCCACACAGCACGTGCAACAACCGAATTATTGCGAGAAAAGTTTGGAGATTCGATTATTTCAAGAAATTGTGACATTGAATGGCCTTCAAGAAGTTGTGATTTAACACCATTAGACTATTTCTTGTGGGGTTATTTGAAGTCATTGGTCTTTAGCAATAAACCAGACTCTCCACAAGCTTTAGAAGTCAATATTGAACGTGCTATTCATGACATACGACTTGATTTAGTGGAAAAAATGCTCGAAAATTGGGTTCATCGAATTCGTTCCTGCAAAAGAAGTTGTGGAAACCATTTGAATGACGTTTTATTTAATACTTAATTGCATCGATTGTACTTTACATTAAATAAATGTGTTAGGTTTAAGAGAAAGGTATGAATGCCTTAATAGATTTGCCGTGGCACTTTTTGAGAGGAGAGCGAGAATGGAGCGTGAATGAGTGTGTAATTGACGGGTCTTGGCGAACCCGCGTACCTGAGCTGGCTTAGCAGTGCCTGGGTATTTACAAAATTCCTTACCGTAGCTCAATGGGCGGAGTACTCTTAAAATAAAAATTCGTAGTACGGGAATCGGGGTGCCACATGTTGTTAAAACACACTGGGTCCGACAATGACAGTTAGAAATTGTTATTTAACGTAACCTGGTTGTGCAAACCTCAAGACCACGAGTCACCTACGACTATAGGGATTGAGATACGCTCAATCAACGCACCACCATTACTGGCAGTTGGCAGTTAGTAGTCAGTTACAATCCGACCGCTGCACCTGCTGGTGGCGAGGACTATCTAAACCTCTACTGTCATTAGCAGTGACAGTGCCCGAGATAATTGCAAAATGAAATTTGCCCACCTGCGGTCCGGAGACCATACCCGCGACATGGGCATAGCCACAGTCACCACGTTGCTGCCAAATGGCGCCTCACCTCAATCGGGCACAGTGTATTCCACTGTGGGGCCCCCGATTCCCGTGGTACCAATTTTTGTTTTAAGAGTACTTTGGTTTGTACTCCGCACATTTGAATTTTTTAGAAATTTTTTATTTTTTTTTTTTTATACTAAATAAAAAACATTTGAATTTCCTTAACAATTAGTGTATTTTTTTTAAAAGGAAATCATATCACTCTTTTTGAAAAACCCTTTATATTAAATTTACAGATGCGGCGAGACACAAATTTTGTCACCCTTCAAAAATGAGATTATTTTTGATTAAAACCAGGTCTTAAGGCAGTCTCAACAGAGTAGAACCATGGACATTTTTTCCATCGTAAGCGATATTTTTTCAATTGGAGATTTGATTTGGATCAAGAATTTTTTTTTGTTGAGCAAATCCACGTCATTAGATAACCAAAAGGTGATCGTAGAAATGATTCAATTTTTTGTAGAAATATATTTTTTAACAGAAAATAGAACCGTATCCTTGATTATATTTCATATATTTCTTAAGGATTATTTTCGAAATTATTTCTTTTACGGTCATTATTGGTATTTTCGTGAAACTTGATATTATCCATGATAATAAATTTTGTATAATTTAAAATCAACTATTTATCAAAAATCGATCTCCTTAAATTCTGAACTATCTTCTCAGTATACTTTCTCTTAATAAATAAAATTATGAACTAATAAATTACAATATGATAAAGTATATAATTAAAATTGATAAAATTTTCCAATAGTTTCTGGTTAAACTTTATTGAAACCGAAGCAAAGTATGCTCACACATATGTGATAAAAGTTTTATTACGATATCATCAGAATAATGCAAGTAATCTATCTATTGGATAATTGAAAATTTATTATACCAACTTTAAAATGGAACATGACAACTTAATACTCTTCTACCACTTTTATTAGGGTGTACTTTAATAATCGTACAGTACTTAATGTTGTCATATTTGTTGAGGAAATATAACAAATTTATCAAAATGGATATATTGTTTTATTGATGTTGCAAATGTGGCAAATTTCAATACAAACGTAGTACATCTATTTTATCTATCCGTATTGGTACGAATTTTGTTATTAGGAAATTTATGCTGAAATATATTTTGTTGATTTATGAATTTACAAATTATCATACGACATTATTAAATTTCATATTTTAGTGTTTATATTTCATGTCAAGGAGGAAACGAAAATTGCTTTAATGGTTAATAGTGAAACGGAAAATTATGGAAATGCTTAGTAGGACATAAAATATTATAGTTGCAAACTGAACTTCTCATACAATTAAATACATAATTCCCATATGGAATATGATGTTTTTCTAGTATATTTTTATATACTTTTAAATACAGTATAATATTATTCAATATATTATATCAAATTAATTAAGGATATCATGCTTTATAATAATTCATTTATTCAAAATTTCAAACCATAACCGATCTTATAATATTATAATATCTTATCAGAGAAATAAATTCCTTAAGGGATTTTTCATTTTCTTCGAATTTAGATTTGAATATTAATAATGATATTAATATATTTAAATTAATTGAGAATATTATTAACATTCGACTGGATAATTAACGGATAAATTATTATATAATAATAAATTTTTATTTATTTTTTTTTAAATTTTATATTAAAAAAGGATTTTTTACTGAAATATGAATTTAAATGATTACTGAATTATATATATTTGCAAATTTAAGGTGTTTTTTATATTCCAGGTTGATTTTGTTTAGACGTTATTTTGGTTTCTATAACATTTGTCTGTTGGATGTTGATAGTCATAGAGACTGATTAACAGCAATTTATTACAAAGTATTCAACACTGTAATAATGCATTAAAATTATTAAAACATATTATTTAAGGAATTGTTCAATTTTAAGTGAATTATTTCTCCATCATGTTTGTTAAAAATTCTCAAAAACAATTTGCTCTTCTAACCATATAAAATTCAATTAAAATAAGCAAATAATCATACTAAATTGTTAGAGTTTTACAGATTGGTATAGACAACCCCCGTTGTTGTCAAAAAATCATTACGAAGTCTGTTCAAAAAGTATCACGAATTTTGAATTTCCGCGGGTTACGTATATTCGATTTTCGATTTTTTGTGGCGTTATGTTGGTACTCATATCTCTCTCTTATGCCGACAAGTTCGGCCATTTTGAATGTTCTGCTAATTTTTGACAGCTGCTTTGCTTGCACGTGTTTTGGCTCGTCTTCGATTTTTGCCCATTTTCGACAATAAACATTGCTAAGGAGCTGTTGGACCCAAAATTGCTCCAAAGTGTCATAACTGGTGATGAATCATGGGTTTGTGGTTATGACATGGAAACCAAAGCTCCATAATCCCAATAGAAGCTGCCGCACGAGTCAAGACCGAAAAAAGCGCACCAACTTCGGTCGAATGTGAAGATTTTGCTTACAGTTTTCTTCAATTGCAGAGGCGTGGTGCATCATGAGTTCTTGCCACAGGATAGAACGGTCAATAAGGAATATTACCTACAAGTTATGCGCAAATTGCGCCAAGCAACCTGCCAGAAACGCCCGGATTTGTGGAAGAACAAAAATTGGCTTTTGCACCATGATAACGCCCCTGCTCACACATCGTTGCTTGTGCGCGAATTTTTTGCCAAAAACAACACACTAATAAGGCCACAGTCATCGTGTTTCCCAGATATGGCACCGTGTGACTTTTTCTTGTTTCCGAAACAGATTCTTTGATCCATTTTTTGGAATGGAAAAAAAAATCTAAGATGAGCCAAAACATGTGCAAGCAAAGCAGCTGTCAAAAATTAACGAAACATTCAAAATGGCCGAACTTGTTGGCATAAGTGAGAAATATGAGTACCAACATAACGTCACAAAAAATCGATAATCGAATATACATAACCCGCGGAAATTCAAAATTTGCGATATCTTTTGTACAGACCTCGTATAACTGATGAAGCACACTTCGACTTGGCTGACTTTACTAATAAATATAATAGCCGCTATTGGGCCACTCAAAACCATCAACTGATACAACAAATTTGACCGACATCATATTTCATAAGGAATGCTAAAAACTATATAATTAATCAATAAAATATAAATTATAAAATTATATTTCATTTAAAATTTATCAAAAAAAAAAAAAAACTTCGACTTGGAACATAAAATACACCACACTCTTTATATTCCGACATGTCGTCTATTTTAACAGGTGTTCCTCAAGGTGTAGTATTGAAATAATAGAGTCCTCTATTATATTATATTTTTATATATGATATTTCAATTAATAATAAAAATAGCAAAATATGCTATTGACATTACCGTCGTAGGAGGTCATCGCAAAATCCTTTAATAGCATCTCCTATCTTGCAGATCTACGCTAAACTTCCTTTAAAATTAGTTGGAAGTAAATGCACAAAAATGTATTGATTTTACTTTACCTCTCTGCCTTTACTTTATCTAGGACTCCATATTGACCAGCGCTACCCATGGAACCCACACACAAATTTTAAACAAACTGAAAATACAAACCGTTTCTGCGGTTCTTAGACACAAAATCAAAGCCAACAATGGGACTATACGAGTACATTCAACAAGTACTTAGCCTCACCATCGTGCAGTAAATTTTTTTAATAGCCTACAGTCAAAGTTTCGTTTGATTCCCTTTTTTAGTTTTGTTTTGAGAGCCTTTGAAAGCGAGCGTGTCGGTCGGTTGCACAAAAATGGGAAAAGAACAATATCGTTCGGTGATTAGATTATTGTTTTTGGAAGGGAAAACGTGCAGCGAAATCAAAGATCGCTTGGATGCTGTGTATGGTGACTCTTCTCCTTCGATGGCGACCGTCAAGAATTGGTTCAACGAGTTTGTTCGTGGCCGCACGTCGGTTTTTGATGAGCCACGCCCAGGTGCCCCGAAAACGGCTGCTACGGAGGAAAACGTTAAAAAAGTCCACGATCTCGTGTTGGCAGACCGTCGATTGAAGGTTGACGAGATAGCTGAGACCGTGGGCATCGCAGTAGGAACGGTGCATCATATTCTACACGAAGAACTAGGCATGAGAAAGCTGTCGGCGCGATGAGTGCCGCGTTTGCTCACACCGGAAAACAAGCGCAACCGTGAGACCACATTGGCGACGTGTTTGGCGCTGTTTCAGCGCAATCCAGCGGAGTTCTTGCGTCGTTTCGTGACCGTCGACGAAACATGGACTTACTGGTACATACCAGAGACCAAGGAACAGTCGAAACAGTGGACTTCACCCGGCGAACGTGCTCCAAAGAAGGCGAAGACTGTTCGATCGGCCGGAAAGGTGATGGCCACCGTTTTCTGGGATTCACAAGGTGTGATCCACATCGATTACCTCGAGAAGGGTAAAACAATCACGGGGCGCTACTATGCTGACTTATTGGGCCGATTTGACGTCGAATTGAAGAAAAAGCGGCCCCGCTTTGCGAAGAAAAAAGTGCTGTTCCACCACGACAACGCGCCGGCTCACACCTCCGCCGTCGCCATGGCCAAATTGGTCAAATTGCGCTACGAATTGCTGCCCCATCCACCGTACTCTCCAGATTTCGCCCCCTGTGACTACTTTTTGTTTCCAAACCTGAAAAAATCACTCGCCGGGAATAGATTTGGGTCGAATGAGGAGGTCATCGTCGCCACGGAGGCCTATTTTGCTTCCCTCGAGAAAATGTATTTTTTGGACGGGTTAAAAAAAAAAATGAGCATCGCTGGGCCAAGTGTATCGAGCTTGGAAGAGATTATGTGGAAAAATAAATTGCCACCTTTCCAAAATTTTCGTTTTTCTTTTGTAGGCTAAGTACTTGTTGAATGACTCTCGTAATTAATATTTTACAATACAAAATTTTGGACGTACGCACTTCACTTTGCAATTTAACGAAGCGCTTCAACTCCTTCCAAATATAGTCGCTACAATATTATGGATATAATAGTGTTATCTACTGGGAGTCTAAATATAACCCTTTATACGCCAACTATTTATAACCAATTAGAAATTATTTCATTCCTTTTTAAGTCACTAATATAATTCTCTTATTAATAAACTATCCTCAACTATACGCCCAATAACTACCTAAAGACATCTTTAAAGGCAATGGTCTCATATCTCCTTACAAAAACAGAAATATGTGTAACTGTAGATATCTAAAAAAATTTAAAAAAAAATTACAAATAAAAATTTTATCTCACAATCCATACTAGCCTAGATCTTTCAAGTAACGTCAATTTTACACTTGCAGTAAAGACGGTTTTTTAAAATAAAAAATATCTCAACTGCAATAGTGGAAATTAATAATTTAGAGAGAAAAAGACATATTTCTTAATAAAATCGTTCTGACTGCAAGTTTCCTATCATAGCTGGTGTGACTCAAGCCAATATCTTTGGTCCACTACTAGACAATATTTATACCTTTGATATACCAACTAATTGCAAAACTTTGACTGCCATCTATGCAGACGATACCGCTATTATTTCATTCCAATCCAATATCCAAATAGCCTAAAGATTCCTACAATCCCATATCAAAAATCTCCAAGACCTTAAACAATAAATGACCAGAAAAGTGTTCATGTTACTTTCACACTCTATAAAGATCTCCTTATCCTAATGAATCTTAATGGGAACATCATTCTACCGAAAGACAAAGTATGCTACCTGGGACTTAATCTAGACAAACGATTTTAAGTAACCTTACACGGAACAGAAACTACTAAGACTATTGGACAACCAATTGAAATTTATCTTAAAAACAAACTTTTAATCTACAATACAATTTTTAAAAAAATCTAGACATACGGAATTGAACTTTCTGGTTTTACTAAGCGTTCCAATTCTTCTTTAATTCAATCCCTACAAAGTTAGGAAAAGTTACTAATCGTGACCTAAATCTACTCTTTGTTCATAACTAATATATTTCTCGTTATAAAAAGTTTCATTCCCAATTATCCTATCACAATAATCCTCTTATTAGAAAACTATCCTTTGTTACTTTCCCTGTAAACACTCATCGGTATTTGAAGAGGAATTGGCCAAAAGATTTCATGAGATGTTAATATGACTCGTTAGATAGAGAAACGCCAATGAGCGTTATTGAAGAGTTTCATCAAAAAATTTACTTAGTACAATATTTATATAATTGTAGCTAACTACTTTAGCGTATACGTAAAACTGCTAAGGTCTATTCCTAGTCATCATATTTGGATTACTATCCAACTATGCCACCGAGTGGGCTAGTTTACACTCTACCACATGAACCGCATCTACACTGTAAATGAGGATAGTAATTAGGGTCGAAACAGGAATGACTAATATAAACAAGCATACATTTTTCAGAATCCAAAAAAATATTTTTATATGCGCATTTATGGGTTGGAATGACCTCAAACGAAGTTGACTGTCAACTAAGAAATCCACACTCTAAAATAAGTTTGTTCCGGAGTGGATGTAGGAATTAAGATAAAAAAATGTGAACATACGAGGTCTGTTTAAAAAGTATCACGAATTTTGTATTTTTTCAAAAATTATTTATTTATTCATGAATATCTAATTTGTCACCTTCCAAGTTATCCCCACCACATATTATACACTTCTGCCAACGTTTTTTTCCAATCATCGAAGCACGTCAAAAAAAATCATTTTTTGTGATCTTGTTCAGCTCCTCCTTCGATTCCGTCTTTATCTCCTCAATCGTAACGTAGCGTCGTCCTTTCATGGGGCTCTTCAGTTTCGGGAACAAGGAAAAGTCACAGGGGGCCAGATCTGGGGAATACGGTGGCAAAAACTTATGATGCACCACGCCCCCGCAATCGAAGAAAACTGTAAGCAAAACCTTCACATTCGACCGAACTTGGTGCGTTTTTTTCGGTCTTGGTTCGTGCGGTAGCTTCCATTGGGATGATGGAGCTTTGGTTTCCATGTCATAACCATAAACCCACGATTTGTCACTAGTTATGACCCTATGGAGCTAATTTGGGTCGTCGAGGGCTGAGTCCAACAGCTCCTTAGCAATGTTAATGCGATGCTGTTTTTGCTCAAAATTGAGCAAAAATCGAAGACGAGCCAAAACACGTGCAAGCAAAGCAGCTGTCAAAAATTAACTGAACATTCAAAATGGCTGAACTTGTCGGCATAAGTGAGAGACATGAGTACCAGCATAACGCCACAAAAAATCGATAATCCAACATAAGTAACCCGCGGAAATTCAAAATTCGCGATACTTTTTGAACAGACCTCGTATTTTTCGGGAACTGCTCTTTAGATCATTGGTTAAACTGTTCCCGAAAAATGTTGTACATATTGCAATATTGTAAAAACCAATTTGGACGTATAGACAAGAATTGTAGAGCCCATTCTTCAATCCCAAACTCTCTGTAAAATAACTAATGCTCCTTTTTATGTACGAAACAGTGTAATCCTTCGTGACTTTAAAGCTCCTTTGCATATGTGAATTATATATTACTAGTTATAAAAAATTTTACCCTTTTTTGTCAATGGCGGAGATAAAAAATCATATTTATTTTGAAATCTGCATTTTATTTATTTGTAGTTAATTATTGTGTAAATTAATAAAATTTTGTACCATAAAATACGCTTTTAATAAAAGTTAATACTATAACATACATCAAAATACTCATAGGTGAGATTAATCTATTTTTATGTCATAACAACTTATGCAGAGCTTAACTGGAAATAGAAAACATTAAATCATTCCCTATGCAGTAATAGGGAAATTTCCTCTGCTACGATAAGAGTTTTTCACAGCCCAATTACATCGACGTGGCGTATTTTATGCATGAACCCTACCATAAGAGGCATGCAGCCTCTTGAAAATTGTCAACCTGATACCTATTCACACATTGCCTTTTTACCTTTTTACCTCAAAAACCACTCGGCATGCATAACAAATGCTTACCGAGCATTTCCACTTTGCACTTTAGTTATCATTGCATTTGCATGACTTACATTTTATGGTTGAAAATCTTCTTTAAACTTTACATATGCATGAAGCAGGATTACTTTTACCTATACGATTATACGAGTATGCATATGTTCAAAAGGACAAAATGTTTGTGTGCTAATTTTATAGGTGAAGGATAAGTTTTGTACTGAAAAGTTGAAGATTTTGTCTTTGATAAAATTTTTAAATTAAGAAATATGCTCTATGATTAAATATATTAATTATGAAATCAGATTCATTAATAATATTATAAGTAAATAAAGAATTTTTGGATCTTATTTTTTTTTAATTGGAAAAAAAAGGATCAAAAATTCTTTATTTACTAATATTATTATTGGGTGTATAACTTAAAAATGCGGGATTTTTGGCAAACTTTGAGTGTTTATTTTGAAAAATTGTTACAATATATTTTATTCAAAGTATTGTCCATCGGAAGCCACTACTTTTTCCCATCTTTCTGGCAACATATGGATTCCGCGCCAAAAAAACTGCTCCGGTTTTGTGGCCAAGCATGAATCGAGCCATGTTCTGAAGTGAAGCGTATTCCGGTGAGGGCGTTTTGCATGGATCTAAACAAATGGTAGTCGGACGGGGCAAGGTCTGGGCTATAAGGCGGGTGAGGCAAAACTTCCCAGCCACTGTTTTCTAAATAATTTTTAACCGGTCTTGCAACATGAGGCCGAGCGTTGTCATGATGGAAAATTATGGCTTCGTGTCTGGTCGCATATTTCGGGCGTTTTTCGGCCAATGCTCGGTTCGAACGGATTAATTGTGTTCGGTAGAGGTCGCCTGTGATTGTCTGGCCCGATTTAAATAGCTCATAATAGATCACACCCTTCTGATCCCACCAAATACAGAACATTACCTTGGCGCCATGGATATTTGGCTTTGGCGTTGATTTGGCTGGTTGGCCGGGCTTCACATACGATTTGTTCAAAAAAGACTTCTTTTTCTGCCGTTCAAGCAGCATTTCGGACATGCAAAATCGCCTTTCAACGTCTCTCGGCTTCAATTCATATGGGACCCAATTTCCTTGCTTTTGGATGAATCCTGCTGCTTTCAATGATTTTGCAATTTCTTTTTGAGTTCGACAACAGTCTTCGTCGAGTAATGCCTCCAAATCTTCATCTTCAAACTTTTTTGGCTGACCTGGTCGTTCTTTGTCTTCCGTGTCAAAATCACCACTTCTGAACTGCACAAACCATCTCTCGCACGTTGAAATCGATGGAACATATTCAGGATAAGCTTCGGTGAGAAATCGATGTGCTTCAGCTGGATTTTTTTTTTCAAATTGAAGAAGTAAATCAACACTTCCCGCAAATGGGACTTTTTTGGTACGAAATTCGACATTTTTGAAGCAAAAAAAAACTTTGTTGTTTACACTATTTCGTTCAATAACTAATCGAGAATTAATGACGGATGTTTAACCTCCAAAATGCCATATGAGTTATTATTAACACAAACCATTTGTAAAAGTTATGCCATCTGTTGTCAATCCCGCATTTTGAAGTTATACACCCAATACTAAATCTTAATTTTAAGTTAAAGTTAACTAAACTTTGATTGCAATGTCGACGATTAATATGCACTTATCCTTAGTAAATGTAAAGCACTTTACCAAATAAATATGATCATACAAAACACATATTATTGATTAATAGTTCTAAGTATATTTTGCCAGAAGCTGATGCATTGTCGATAGTGTCTACATATTTTCTGCATTGTCGACAGTGTCTACATATTTTCGGCATGTACTTTTGGTATATAAATGGCCAAATAATTTCATTAAAACTTTTCAAAGTGCATTTAAATTGATGCTTTTAGTCTCTTAGCTTTTTACAACTTTAATGTTACACCTTCGGGGTCTTTCATCATATCATTTTACCTGGTGCGAAACCATTTATTACCTCGCAGCTCTTGTTCATAAGTTAATTTTATTCCAAAAAAAAAAAAAAATTACTCTTCCGTTTTTGTTTATTTTTCTCCTATTAAAATAATAATAAAAGTAATGATGAAAAATAAATTCTTTTAAGTAACGTCATTTCTGTGAAAATTAAATGAAAAACGATGTGGAATGACTCCATAATTGTTATGAGAACGCTGGTATTTAAACAAACAAAAAAAAATGCAAACACGTCAGAAAGGTATCAGAATCTAAGAGAGTAGGTAATATACCATGATGAAATAATCTTAGATTTTCTACTTTTGCTCACCTTGCCATCGCTATATACTGCTGATACTGTAGCCACAAAATTGTCCATAAATTAACCAACAGGTGGGAAAAATGTTCGGAATATGAGAATATGGTATTTTCGAAATTTATGCTTCCTTTCACAAAATGTAATATCACAGAGCCTCAGATTATGTACTACCATCAGCGTCCTTGATATGACAGCTATTCTCTCTATTCCTTATATTTTTATAATTATTTTATTCATTTTGTGGATTTTCTCGCCTGTGCAATAATTATTTATCTACTCTACTCGTATATATTGACCATAAAATATAGTGACTGTTTTATATTAAAATTAAATTAATAAAATCATATTTTATACAAACTCACCCATTTTTATGACTTATCACCACCATCTGTGTACGGTAGAGTATTTTTTTACACGAAATTTAAAAAAAAAAAAGAATAAGTATGCGTTTTCTATTTTAAAAGATATAAAATAATTAATTGATTGTGAGATAGTTTATTCACAGTGCAGTAGTAACAGGCAGTTTTGAAGGAAAGCTTATAAATTTTAATTTACTGTCACTCTGTCAGTTGATATTTTGCAGTCATAGAAAGTAGATGCAGCATAAAATATCACAAAGTAGTATAATCTTTAACAACGTGTAATAATGGTAAAGTTATTTTAAATTGTGTGAATATTTACCATAAGGATTTGCTTTAAGGCACGTACAAAATTCAGGTATTACAGCAACTTAAGTGCAGTGCTACTGGCAAAGAAATTAAAAGGATTTAAGGCTTATAGACAAGATCCTGATTTTTGCAAAAAAAATATAAAGAGTGACATAGGACTTTTTGTTTTGTGTTTAAGCTTCAGGTGTCTTTAATCAGTATTTCTTCGAAAATGCTGCTGTTAACACGCAAGAATTAGACCAATTGGGATTTGACGAGAAGTACCAGGTGTTGGAATTAATTCGTAGCGTTTTACAAAAGATGGCGTTAGCCAACTATCCATAGTCACACTTACAAAAGTAAATATTCTCCCAGAAACTACGGATATAGCGCAACTTTTCCACTATATGACATTTTGTTATAGTGTCAGTAGCACTTGTTGCACAGTGTCAAACATGTCAAAGTTCGTGCCTTAAAAAATCGTTTTTGCGGGGAGTGTTACTCCATTACTTTAACATGAAGAAAAGTGCCGCGGCAAGTCATCGTATTTTAGTGGATGTCTACGGCGAACATGCTCTTACTGCGCAAACTTGCAGAAAGTGGTTTGCACGATTTAAAAATGGAAATTTTGATTTGGAAGACATGGAACGTCCCGGACAGCCGAAAATGTTGGAAGATGAGGATTCGGTGACGTTGCTCGATGAAGACCCGTGCCAAACACTCCGGGAGTTGTCCACATCGCTTGGAGTCGACTTTTCGACGGTCGGAAAACGCCTGAAAGCCATAGGAATGGTACAAAAACAGGGAACGTGGGTTCCACATGAGTTGAAGCCAAGGGACGTCGAACGGCGTTTAGTGACTTGTGAGATTCTTCTCCAACGGCAGGCAAGGAAGGGATTTCTGCATCGAATCGTCACTGGTGACGAGAAGTGAGTACTCAACGACAATCCCAAACGCAGAAAATCGTGGGGCTTGCCCGGTCATGAATCGACATTGTCCGCCAGGTTGAATATTCATGGAAAGAAGATCTTACTGTGTATTTGGTGGGATCAGCTGGGGGTTATTTATTATGAGCTCCTCCAACCGGGTGAAACCATCACTGGGGACGTATACAAACGACAATTGATGCGTTTGAACAGATATAAAGATCGACACGACAAAGTAATTTTGCTCCATGACAATGCAAGACCCCATGTTGCGAAAGTCGTGAAAACTTATTTAAATACGCTGAAAGGGGAAGTTCTGCCTCACCCGCCATATTCACCAGACATTGCCCCATCTGATTATCATTTGTTTCGATCCATGGCGCATGGCTTGTCAGAGCAGCACTTTGATAACTACAAAATAACCAAAAATTGGATCGATTCTTTCATTGAATCTAAAGAAGAAGAATTTTTTCGACGCGGTATCCGAGCATTACTAGAAAGATGGCAAAAAGTAGTGGATAACGAAGGATAATACTTTGAATAACGCTTCTGTAATGATACTGTCATAATAAACCATGAAACTTTGCAAAAAAACGCTACGAATTAATTACAACACCTGATAGTTCCAACAGGACAGCGCGATGTCACACAATTAACGCACCATAATGGATATTCTTGGACCGGTGTTTCCTGACAAAATTATATCAAAAAGTGGTAATGTTTATTAGCCATCTCGCTTTTAGATTTAGCCACTCCCGATTGCTTCCCGTCAATATTTTTAAAGGGAAATCCCTAGGCTAAAACCACTTAAAGCCAATTAAGAAACTTAAAGAATTCATACGCATTAAAATCTTCAAGAAAACGTGAAAATTTACGAAAGTGTATTCAAAAATATCTTCAAAAGAGGAGACATTTTCTAATAGACCAGAGGGGATGATATTACTTGCGCTACGTAATTCCCAAGTCTACCAAAATTATTATTATTATAGGAACCGCTACAACCTATTGTAGGTTTGGGCTTCATGGAACAGACTTCGTCAAGATACTGTATTGGCCTTTTCAAGTCTTGATTAATTTCTTACCTTAAGCCTTTCTAAGTCTTGCTCAAAAAAACGCAGAGTTCGTCAAGATACTGTATTGGCCTTTCCAGATCTTGTTTAATCTCTTACCTTAAGAAATCTTTTTTTAATTTCTTACCCACAGTCCTTATACAGTGCGGTGGCCATTCTTTCACGTTTGCCTGATACCATGCTGGTGAATAATCTTTTTGCTGGTGTACCTGGTGTATAAGCTTAAATCCGCTGTTTTTTGGTCAAAAAAACATGTTTTTTTCATAGAAAGCAAAAACAAATTTATTCAAAGTACTTGTCCTCGCTAGCTATACATTTTTCCCATTTCTCTGGCAATTTGTGGATACCACGCCAAAAAAATTCCTTCTCTTAGAGGCAAACCACTCATCAAGCCATTTTCGGACGTCCTCGTAAGAATCGAAATGGTGCTCAGCGAGCGCGTGGCCCATCGACGAAAACATGTGGTAGTCGAAAGGGGTCAGGTCTAGTGAATAAGCGGGATGGAGTAGCATCTCCCAGTTGAGTGTCTCCAAGTAGTTTCGTACCATTTTTGACGTGTGCGATGCTGCGTTGTCGTGGAGGAAAATCGGCTTGTCATGTCTTTGTTGATAATCCGTCCTTTTTTCACGCAGAGTACGATGCAATTTGATCATTTGTTGGTGATAGTGGTGGGCATTGACCGTTTCACCAGGTTTCAACATCTCATAGTAGACGATACCCTGCTGATCCCACCAAACGCACAGTATCGTTTTCCGTCCGAAGCGATTTGGTCTTGGGGAAGATGTTGATGGTTGGCCGGGATCAACGCATGTTTTCTTGCGTTTAGGATTCTCGAAATATATCCACTTTTCATCGCTTGTCACAATCCGATGGAGGAACGACTTCCTTTTTTGTCTGGCGAGCAAGATTTCGCATGTGTTTTGACGTCGCTCCATCTGCCTATCGTTCAATTCATGCGGCACCCATTTTCTGATTTTTTCAATCTTCCCCATGGTATTCAGACACATGAAAATGGCTGGCTGAGTAACACCCAACTGATCTGCGAGCATTTTTTGCGATTGGGTATCGTCTTCGTCCAAAAGAGCCTGCAATTGATGGTCCTCAACCTTCCTAGACCGATTTTCACGCTTCTTGTCCCACAAGTCAAAATTGCAGCCTTTGAACACACGAAATCAATCTCGGCATGTTGTTTCCGATAAAGCACTGTTACCATAGGCCTTCAAAAGTATTCAATGCGATTTGGCAGCCGATTTCTTCAAAAGCAGAGCTTTCCGCGTATGCTCTTTTTCTGGCACAAAACTAGACATGATTACCAAAGGCAAAATGTATGTTGTTGTACAAAATTGCTGACAATGTGCGCTGGTGAATGTTGACAGATGTCAAACTCTTAAAAAAAAGTATGGCGTGCCCATGGTAGCTTAATACGCTCACTCACCCATCTATGACCAAACAGCGGATTTAAGCTTATACCCCTGGTATAGTAAGCGCTACAACCTACCATGGGTTTTGGACTTACGAAACAGATTTTACTAAAAGTTTGCATTTGCGGCTTTCTTCCTCTAATTTTTTACGTAAGGCCTTTGCTGGTCTTCCTCAATGCAGTCCTAGCACGGTGCGATGAGCTTTTTTCATATTTGCCTACTGGCTTGCTGGTGAATAATCTTTTTTCTGGTTTATTATTGTCCATATGGATAATATTTCCTAGCCAGGATTACATTATGGATGATATTTTTTGGATTACATTTTTCCATCCGTAGAGACGGTACGGTTTGCCATTCTACCAGCAATCCTCCAGTCACCATCTTGGTAAACAGGACCATAGATTTTGCTAAGAGTAGCCTCATCATTATCTGAAGAGACTATGTTTTGGTGCCGTACAGTAACAAAAGTATTATGTAAGTTTTGTAAAGCCGCACTTTAACCCTTCGTATGATATTTGTTAGCCTGAAAATGAGACTCTATTGGCAAGTATAATATACTCGAATTTATCTTCATTCGCCTCTAGAACCATTGCGTTCACAGCTGCCTAAAGTGTTATAAGTACCTGGCAATACCTAGCTATGCCCAATAATATCGCTCCCATTAGCATAGTTGAACAACTGGAGATATTTAAAGAAAGAAAAAAATACCTTAAATAGTACGCAATTAGTAAAAAAATACATCCATCCGGACGTGCGCACTACCGTGAGATTGCTTAAGTTACATGACAATGCATCACCTTGACGGATATAATAACATGTCCGTAGAGGTCTGCCTCCTACTTAGATATTGTGTATTTTTCAATGTCATCTTGAATACTTTGTGAGCTTCATAGGGATTCCAAAGTCAGCCACTGCTTTAAATAGTACATTTTTATTAACACTATAATATGCCGTGTTAAAGTCAACAAATAAATCGTAAGTATCGAATTGAATGTCATGGATCTTTTTCAGGATCAATCATATTATGAAATCAGAATGATTTTATCCCACTTATTTGGCACGCATTATTATTCATCTTTTACTATAGTTTGGTGAATATACTTTTCCAAATTAATACCAACTATATTTATTGTTCTGCTGGAATGTGATCAAAGTTTGGGTTGGGGTCTTTAATTTTCTCTAATGGAAGAGAAAATTTTCTCCAATGGCTAAAGAAACTTTACCGACAGAAGGCATCTGAGTTTCGTTGGTCCTATTTGAATAGAGCCCTCGGAGAGATATATAAGGTGTAGTAAAATGTAGTCCATTATTTTGCCAATAGGTGGCTTTAGGAGTCTGTATCTCCCGTTTTAAAAGTGCGATCGGGTTGCACTAGATAGCGTTAGAAAGATAAAATTTTGTACTAAAAAAGCTTCTTTTTTTAGCACGCGTCAAAGATGCACAACAACAAAGAGAAAATACGCCATATTTTACAGTTTTTCTTCGATAAAGGCGAAAACGCAAGCCAGGCAGCTGAAAATGTGAATAGTGTTTATGGTCCTGATACTGTAATAGCCAATCATGCGCGATTTTGGTTTCAACGATTCCGTTCCGGTAATTTAGATGGCAAAGATGCACCACGCTCTGGAAGGCCAATTGTCGAAAATGTCAATAAAATAATGGAATTCGTCGAGTCCGACCGTCACGTAAGCACTGTTTCGATTGCCGAGGAGCTAAACATTGCACAAAAAACCGTTTGGAACCACTTAAATAAGGCTGGATATAACAAGAAGCTCGATGTATGGGTGCCACACGAGTTATCGCAAAAAAACTTCATGGACCGAATTTCCATCTGCGAATCGCTGCTGAATCGCAACAATATCGATCCATTTCTGAAGCGGATGGTTACTGGTGCTGAAAAGTGGGTCACTTACGACAACGTCAAGCGACAACGGTCGTGGTCAAATCACGGTCACCCGGCGCAAACGGCGGTCAAGCCAGGATTTTGCTGTGTGTTTGGTGGGACTGGCAGGGAATCATCTACTATGAGCTGCTCCCCTACGGGCGAACTCTTAATTCGGACCTAAACTGTCAACAATTGGACCGTCTGAAAGAAGCAATCGCCCAGAAACACCTTATATTTACTCGTTAAGGGCCTGAGATGTTATGGTTACTGAGACACTGTATAATAATTTAAAAAAAAATCCTTAATTCATTTCTATATTAAAAAATTTTCGTAAAATTTTTTTCGAATCTCTTAACATTTATCGAACGTTTTTTAACAGTAAATTTACCTGCAATTTTATTCATACTTTTATTTTTTTCCAAAAACTGATATTCTTCCTTATTATCAATGATTTAATAATGATGTTTACCATAAATCTAGGAATATAATACAATTAATTCCAGCAGAAGAATCTATTAATATCCGAAAAAAATTCCACGTATAAAATGCTATAAAAAATATTGTAAAATCAAAATAGTCATGGCATTTCTTCCTCATTAATAAAATATGAGAATATCTCTTCAATCCAAACTGAACTTTTTTACATTATCTATTTTAAAGTATCTTAAAGAATGCAGAAGATAATTTACAATTCACAAGGACATTTCTCAATTTGGTGCCCAACTAACTACAAAAAGGGATTCATGTCAAATAAATTTTATTCCAAATAGCTTTTGTGCAAACTTGTAATAAAATTGCATTCAGTAGATTTACAAATCTTCTTTCCATTTTGTGTCTCTCAATGAATTCCATTTTTTTTTAAAAACTAAATCAGCAACTCAGACGAATTTATTTATTTATTCATTTACGAATATGCAATTTTGGTATTTCTTTAGCACACTTTACAGATTTTTCTCTTTTACGAGTAGGTAACTACGGATTTGCATTTTTTATACACAAATTATGTTAAAACTACTGAGTTATTTTTTTTTTTTGTTAAATATTTTTATTTTGTCAACATAGAATTGAAATATTTAAGCTTTTATCCCAAAGATTTTTTTGAAAATAAATTAGTACCAAGACAATTATTTGTTTTGTTTTTTCCTGTTTCAGTTATTCTTAATTGAATAAAAAAAAGTTAAAAAAATTGTAAAATTTAAATTTAAAACCAATAAAATAGTTTGAATTTAAAATAAAAAATCATTTTAATTTTAGTGTAGTGAGATGCAATATTTTATAGGTGTGGTGTTTATACAGAAGAAAAAAAAATATTCTCCATAAACATAATCTACAAACGATTTAAAGTTCTTGTCATGAATGTATAAAAAACTTTAGCAAATAAAAGGGGAAAAAGGTCTAGGAATGGACATTTTTATAATGTTTTTCCTTGTATTTTATTTGATATTATTCTTGGTTTTTTTCTTTTGATTGTATAGCATCATTTCTATTTAAATAGAACTTCTTAACATAAAAGATCCTGTCTTCATCTTATTGTATAATTCTCTACACATTTTAAGTAGTTTCTATCTAGTGGCTACTTCCCTTTTCTTTTCTTCTATATATATATATATATATATATATATATATATATATTCTGTCAAGAATATATCCTTTGGATTAATTTCCATTTTTATTCTTCAAACTTCCGTTGTAATGGCACCTGGCAAATCTTTAATGGATGCCATAACCTTTTGTACCCTATTCTCAGTTGTCTGACATGTACAATTTCTGTTCTAAATACCATTTTCGTTTGTTAAATGCCTAATGGCAAGAATACTGTCCAAGAGCAGAATATTAACTTAAGTTCGAATTTTTATCCAACATAATACGAACCACTCTCACTATAATAGATTATCATAGCTGAAAATATCGTATTAACTATCTTTATTCTACCAATAATCACACATTCAATTTATATCGAATTATTATCTCATTTTAATATGTGGCATTAATCGATACAATGGGTTTTATTAAATTTTTATTGATTTATTTTATTTACCATTAATTTCATTATCATTTTTTAAATGCGTTAGTATCATTTACATTAGTGAAAAAAAATCATAAATTTTATACGAATACATGTAGTAAAATAATTGTTGCTATAAAGTAGATAAAATTTTAATTCATTTATCATAACAGTTCGGCTGAAAAGTTTATAAGATAACACAGTAAAAATATTTTTTTTTTGCAAAATTCATTTTTATTATTCAACATAGTTGCCTTCGAGGGCGATACAGCGATTATAGCGATCTTCCAACTTTTCGATACCATTTTTATAGTACTCTTTCGGTTTTGCCTCAAAATAGGCCTCAGTTTCGCCAATAACTTCATCATCGGTCTTAAATTTCTTGCCAGCGACCATTCGCTTGAGGTCTGCAAACAGGAAAAAGTCGCTGGGAGCCAGATCTGGAGAATACGATGGATGGGGAAGCAATTCGTAGCCCAATTCATTGAGTTTGACCACCGTTTCTTAGCGATTTCTTTCTTCAAACGATCCAATAATGCTATATAATAGTCGCTGTTGATCGTCTGTCCCTTCTGGAGATAGTCAATGAATATTATACCATGCGCATCCCAAAATACAGACGCCATCACCTTGCACGCCGACTGTTGCGTCTTTCCACGCTTTGGATTCGGTTCGTCGCTCGCTCTCCACTCTGCCGACTGCCGATTGGACTCTTGAGTGTAGTGACGGAGCCATGTTTCATCCATTGTCACATATCGACGGAAAAATTCGGGTTTATTGCGCTTGAACAGCTCCAAACACTGCTCAGAATCATCAACACGTTGTTGTTTTTGGTCCACAGTGAGCTCACGCGGCACCCACTTTGCACACAGCTTTCGCATGCCCAAATATTCATGCACGATATGTCCAACACGCTCTTTCGATATCTTCAGAGTCTCAGCTATGTCGCTCAACTTCACTTTACTGTCATTTAAAATTATTTTGTGGATTTTTTTGATGTTTTCTGCCGTCACCACCTCTTTTGGGCGTCCACTGCGTTCTGCATCAACTGTGCTCGTACGACCAGTTCGAAATTGACGAAACCAATATTCCACAGTTGAAATAGCTGGAGCAGAGTCCGGATAACGTTTGTCAAACCATGCTTTGGTTTCCACTATATTTTTTTTCATCAAAAAGCAATGCTTTATCAATATACGAAATTCGTCTTTATCCATTTTTTTTCAATAACAAAAGTTGCTCCACTCAAAATGCTATATCTCACGAACCAATCGACCGATTACTGTCAAATTTTGAAAGGAATCATTTGAAGGACGATGCTTTGTGATAATTAAGTAGATTTTTAATCTCTTTTTCAAGAGGCGCCATCTAGACGTCAACCTTATAAACTTTTCAGCCGACATCAAATTATTTTATGAATGATATCTACTAAATTTAAAAAAAAAAAAATTTACTGACTCGGATTGACAAGTTTCTGACTATGTATAGGGTTTTCGAATAAGAGTGATATGATTTCTTTAAAAAAAAAACCAATTATTAATGAAATTCAAATTTTTTATTTAATGTGAAGTACAATCGATACAATTAAGTTCTAAATAAAACGTCATTCAAATGGCCTCTACAACATCTTTTGCAGGAACGAATTCGATGAACCCAATTTTCGAGCACTTTTTCCACTAAATCAAGTCGTATGTCATGAATAGCACGTTCATTATTGACTTCTAAAGCTTGAAGAGAGTCTGGTTTATTGCTACAGACCAATGACTTCAAATAACCCCACAAGAAATAGTCTAATGGTGTTAAATCACAACTTCTTGAAGGCCATTCAATGGCACATTTTCTTGAAATAATTATTCTCCAAACTTTTCTCGCAATAATTCGGTTGTTGCACGTGCTGTGTGGCACGTAGCCCCGTCTTGTTGGAACCAGATGTTGTCAAGATCAACTTCTTCCAATTTTCGAAGCCGATCATTCCACCAGACCAAAAACCACACCAAACTGTCAATTTAGGTGAATGTAATGGGTGTTCATGAATAATTTGTGGATTATCTTCGCATAAGAATCTTCAGTTTTGTTTATTTACCGCACCACTCAGATGAAAGTGAGCATCATCGGAGAAGATGATTTTCTTGAAAAAATCGTTATCGTTTTCAAGTTGTTCCAAGACAAAATCAGCAAATTCACGACGTTTACGGTGGTCCAATGGATTCAGATCGTGAGTGATAACAATTTTATATGGATGCAAGCCCAAATCCTTTCTCAAAATCCGCCAGGTTGTGGTTTGAGAGAGTCCCAATTCTTGAGAACGACAAATTGCGGTCTTCAGCAACACTTGCCTGAACGGCAACAATATTTTCATTACTTCGAGCGGTTCTGTGTCTTATTGGCTCTTGAACATTATTTAAAAAAAATGTACGCTCGAAAATTTAAACAATTCGACGAATAGCGAGCACAGTTGGACGATTATGACGACCATAAAATGGCAAAAGCGCACGAAAAGTTGCAATTGGAGAACGATTAATTTGATAATACAATTAAATAATTTGTTAACGTTATTCTTGCGTATATCTCTCTACGATAAAATTGTAAACATTACTGAATACAACGAAAAAAAATTACAGATTATGGCATATTACAAAAGGTCGAAACGTTACTTAGAAATCATATCACTCTTATTGGAAATCCCTATATAATTATCCTTGAGGTGGTTTGATGAAGTGTGCTTTTTTTAAATGATATATTTTGCACTTAAATTATATTTTTTTCCTTTTCCTTGTTGTTGTTTTTTTAAATTGAAAGATTGCATAACATTATTTACAGATTATCCTTCTCAAAAGGATTAATTTTATTTAAAAAGAAAATGAATAAAAATCTTCCTAGAAATTAATTGAAAATAATGCGATTTTCGGTAATAAATAACATTTATTGCCAAACTAGTATAAAAAAAGTATGATTTATAATTGAATTGTAAGAGCATTAACCATTCGAATTTTTTTAAACTTCAAAACATCAGCGAGCTTTTAGTTTCCTTAATTCCAGCTGTAAGAACCTACTTAAAAAAATATCTATACATAAAGATGTAAAAATATTCTTATAAAAAAAAAAAAAATTTAGTTAGTCAATTAAAATAAGCTTTAAGATTTTCAATAAATTCAACGAGAATAATTTGAAAGAACTTCTTTTAGAAATTTGTTTTTCAAAATGGAATCCGTAAGAAGCTTAAAAACCCCTTCTTTTCAGGATACTTTACTAAAACGATATTCAATTTTCTTTAAAAGAATTTTCTAGTTATTCGTCTTTTTTTCTTGAATAATCTTAGTATTCAATTTCTTTTGAATAAAAGTTTCCTTTTAACTGTAAGATAAACTTTTTATTTTTTCAATTTATTTTTAAAGAAAAAATTGCACTTTAAAAATGTTCAGTTAAGACAAAATCATTTTTAATACGTTTATTTGTTTTATATTTTTGGCTTATAACTAATAATATTTAAACTACACTTAAAGCATAGAATAATGTCTTTTTTTTAAATTATTTTTTTAATTTTTTTAGTTCAAAGTCTATTAGTTTAATTTTGAACTGTCCATAAAATATAGCTTCCGTTGGAAAATTTTACGGGCTTTTTTTTTAAAAAAAAGCTCTATGGGCATAGGTAGTAACGATAATATTTGAATTTCAAAACAAATTATAATATTAATAATAGTCTTAATTTATTTTAAATAAAAAATATATTTTGTTTGTATGTTGGATATGATTATTTTTGTTTACTCTTTGTAAATATTTTAATAATATTATAGTTTCAATTGAACTATTTTGATCAAAACTACGAGTAAGTGGAAATGGCTCTTATTTAATATTTGTATTTTAATAAAAGCTATTTTTCCTTAATGACTTATAAATATTGTTTAATATTTATACATAATATTTAGATAATATAGTCAAAAAAGGATAACTCTACTTTTATTAAGGAAATTTTGTTATTATTAAAAATTTTAATAGAGAAAATTTATTAAATTTTACTTTTTTATGACCTGTTGAATATTTATCAGGTGTATAAACTTAAATCCGCTGTTTTCTATTAAGAAAAAAACATGTTATTTTTCATAGAAAGCAAAAACAAATTTATTCAAAGTATATACTTGCCCTCGCTAGCTACACATTTTTCCTATCTCTCGGGCAATTTGTGGATACCTGGCCAAAAAAAATTCCTTCTGTTTCGAGGCAAACCACTCATCAAGCCATTTTCGGACGTCTTCGTAAAAATCGAAGTACTGCTCAGCGAGCGCGTGGCCCATCGACGAAACCAGATGGTAGTGGGAAGGGGCTAGGTCTGTTGAATAAGTGAGGTAGGGTAGCACCTCCAAGTTCAGTGTCTCCAAGTAGTTTTGGACCATTTTTGACGTGTGCGATGGTGCGTTGTCGTGGAGGAAAATCAGGATTTAAGCTTATACACCTGGTAAAATATTTTAATGTATAAGAAATAATTATTTTATGATCTCAACTTTTTAAAAAATGAAAACATAAGAAAAATACATATTAAACCATAAAGTGGGCCAACTTGGACTTACTGTTTGGAAAATTGGCAGAAATTTTGTAATTTCATTCTTTTATTGAAGTTAATTTTGTACATGCAGGTTTGTGTAACTTTTTAATATTGTATTTGTTTTTGATTTATGAGTGTATGTATAGAAAATAACCTTATTTATATGAACTTCATTTATTGTACTTATTGACAGAGGATATCTCCAAATTTAATATTTCTACATGAATATTTTACGTCATTCTCGAAATACTGATCAAGCTGCTGGTTTACAGTCTCATCTGAATTGAACGTCATACCACGCAAGGCGTTTTGAAGAGAGCGAGACTAGTGGAAGGCTGAGTATGGTGGGTATGGTAACTCATCTCTTATCCAAGCTATAATATGTTTTGATCCGGGTGATCAAGTAAACGCTGTCAAACTGGGCAATTGCTGATAGTTCACTTCTGAATTTATTGTATGGATTCTTGGTAGAAGCGCAAAAAACATGACACCTTTAAAATCCCACCACACTGAGAGCGTAATCTTCCTCTGATGACAGCCTCCTTTAGATTTCGTTTGAGACGTAATCATCATGCCGGGACAAAGATCGTTTGCGCACCACATTGTTGTTAACGATCTACTTCTCATCGCCAGCTATCAATCGATTAAAAACAAATCATTTTACTCACGTTTAATGAGCATATCACAAATGCGATATGTTGGTCCTCATGTCTCTTACTTATGACGACAAGTTCGGCCATTTTGAATGTTCAGTTAATTTTTGACAGTTGCTTTGCTTGCACGTGTTTTGGTTCGTCTTCGATTTTTGCTCAATTTCGAGCAAAAACAGCATCGCATTAATATTTGCTAACGAGCTGTTGGACTCTGTCCGCGACGACCCAAATTTGCTCCACAGGATCATAACTGGTGACGAATCATGGGTTTATGGTTATGACGTGGAAACCAATGCTCAATCATTCCAATGGAAGCTCACGCACGAAAAAAGCGCGCCAAGTTCGGTCGAATGTGAAGGTTTTGCTTACAGTTTTCTTCGATAAAGGAATATTACCTGCAAGTTATGCGCAAGTTCCGCGAACCTATCCGCCAGAAACGCCCAGATTTGTGGAAGAACAAAAATTGGCTTTTGCCATTTTTGGCCAAAAACAACACACTAATAATGCCGCAGCCACCGTATTTCCCAGATCTGGTTCCCTGTTACTGAAAAGAGCTGAAAAGCCCCATGCAAAGACGACGCTACGCTACGATTGAGGAGATAAAGACGGCATCGAAGGAGGAGCTGAACAAGATCACAAAAAATGATTTTTTGAAGTGCTTCGAGGATTGGAAAAACGTTGGCACAAATGTATAATATCTGGTGGGGATTACTTTGAAGGGAATAAAATAGATATTCATGAATAAATAAATAATTTTTGAAAAAACACAAATGCAATTTTTCGTATCGTGTAACGCATGATTTGACTCAATAAATGCCTTTATTTTGTCATCATCAATCTCGGTTTACCTTCATGACCGAGAAGCGTCGTCGAGATTAAAAGTCGTCAGCATGGAATTTTGTGAGCTATCGTTGGTATTGACGTTCTTGTAGAGAATTGGGTCTTCCGTCTTGAATTTTTTGTAAAATCCTTAAAAACTATTAGCTGTTAAATGACTGTGAATAATTCTAGTACAGATCCAAAAATAATCAATCGTTTTTTTCGACAACCTGATAGATTGTCGGGTAACAAAAGCAAATTGAACAATTTGAAGCCGTTTTTTTCTAAAGTATGAAGACATTATAAAATTCTTTATAATCAGTAAAAGAAAACATAAATAAAAATAAATTAAAGTTCACCCATCCTGTTTAATACTTATGGAAGTATACACAAATTTTGCCATTCAATAAATAGAATTTGGTTGATAAAAAGACTAAAGAATTTTACAATATTTTTGTTAAGGACTATGAATATATCTTCGGAAATAATACCAAATTTTTATTTCTCTTATGTTTTTCCAGTAGATTATTAATAAATATTGAATTAGAATCAAAAATGTTCATTTAATTGAAGAGAATTCCTAAAGTCTTTAACAATAGTGCGTATAAATATTGAACAAATGCACTTCTTTAATAAATAATTGTTCTTTATCAGATAATAACTTACATTTTAATAAATTTCATTAAAAAAGGCTAAAAAATTCACAATTCAAATAAATTTTGGCTTATTTTAAAAATTATTTTATAAAAAGTGCTTCAATATTTGCACAATAACAGATTACATTTGAGAAACTCTTGTTACTATCTACGAAAGTCTTTATAAAAATTCCATTACCGACGTTGATCATAAAGCTTTTCTTTGTATTGATATATTTATGTTTAATATAAATCTATATTATTATTTTTTCATTAACCTTTTTTATTTGCTATAGCAATAAAATAATATTTTGATACAATAAACAGTGCTTAACTGTTGAAATTGATTTTTGTCAGACGGTTCGTTTTATCAACTTTATCCGAAAGGGAAAATGGTGAATAAACAAAAAATATTTGTACGAATTGATTATGTGGGTGTATTGTTTTGTTTGCGTTATGATCCTTCTTAAAAATAACATACTATATTCCTCCCATAGCTTAGTAACTTCAGCGACTCGTAGAAGTGCGCATATATGTACATGTGAGCCTTTTCACTTTGTGCCAAAATCATGTATGATTTTTGAGAATAATCTTCACTCAATGGGGGTAAATAATTTTTCATAAATTTCTATTCAATTTGACGAGGTACTTTTTGAACAGGAAATGGAAACAAACAAGTAAATATGAGTAAATTGAACAAACGAACAAAAATCAATAAAAATATTATTCGAATAGCATTAAATTTCACCAGAGAGCTGAAAATTATTTTCAAATCCAAGAAAAAGATTTGTTTTACTTCTTGTAATTTTTAAAAGTATAGAATTTTGGCCTTCTTACATCAATTATAAAATTTTTTATATACACTATCTATCCGTTGTGTCTAACAACCCACATTTTTCTGTTCAAAAAGTATCCTGAATTTTGAATTTCCGCGGGTTACGCATATTCGATTTTCGATTATTTTTTGCGGCGTTATATTGGTACTCATGTCTCTCACTTATGCCGACAAGTTCGGCTATTTTGAATGTTCCGTTAATTTTTGACAGCTGCTTTGCTTGTACGTGTTTTGGCTCGTCTTCGATTTTTGCTCTATTTCGACCAAAAACAGCATCGTTATGGCGTGGAAACCAAAGCTCAATCATTCCAATGGAAGCTTCCGCACGAGCCAAGACCGAAAAAAGCGCACCAAGTTCGGTCGAATGTGAAGGTTTTGCTTAGTTTTCTTCGATTGCAGGGGTGTGGTGGATCATGAGTTCTTTTCACAGGATAGAACAATCAATAAGGAATATTACCTGCAAGTTATGCGCAAGTTGCACGAAGCAATCCGCCAGAAACGCCCGAATTTGTGGAAGAATAAACTTTTGCTTTTGCACTATGATAACGCCCCTACTCACGCATCGTTGCTTGTGCGCGAATATTTGGCCGAAAACAACGCACTAATAATGCCGCAGCCACCGTATTCCCCAGATCTAGCCCCCTGTGACTTTTTTTTGTTCCCGAATCAGATTCTTTGATCCATTTTTTGGAATGGGCAAAAATCGAAGACGAGCCAAAACACGTGCAAGCAAAGCAGCTGTCAAAAATTAACTGAACATTCAAAATAGCTGAACTTATCGGCATCAGTGAGAGATATGAGTACCAACATAATGCCATAAAAAATCTAAAATCGAATATATCGTACGTAACCCGCGGAAATTAAAAATTCACGATACTTTTTGAACAGACCCCGTATTTGTTCAATTTATATTGTGTTGATGTGACCAGATAAATAGGTAAGATTAATTTTACGAAATTTGATGGTAATTGAAGTAAATATTTTTTTAAAATTTATTTGCTGTAAGAATTATAAAATTGTTTGAGTCTATTAGCAATAATTCGAACATTAAATCAATCACAATTATAAAAAAAGATATAAGAGCTTTTTCAATAGGCGTGATATGTTTTCAAATGGACAATGTGGAAATATTTTAAATGCCAAAATATTTTGTTATCATTAGTTATATTCAATAAGGTTTGCAAATTATTCATGTGAAGAAAAAGGCCTTAAAAATACTTAAAAATTATCCAATTTTGTCATCAGAGTAATCGTTATTCTTTAAATTTTTTTAAAGAAAAGCATTTTCTCAGATGATATACATTTTTATCTTTCTAGATCAGTGAATAAACAAAATTGTAATTTCTAGAGTGAAGCTTATTTACAAATAACTCACGGGGAATCTTTTACATTCTGAAAAAGTTACCGTTTGGTGTCGTTTATGATAAGGTGGCATCAATGATGCTTATTTTTTTTTCAAAATGAGAAGATATTGATTTAACAATATGTAGTTTCAACAAGGCGGCGCTACGTGCCACACAGCCCAAATTGGAAGATATTGCTTTTACGAATATGAGGTTTCAGCAAGACGGTGCTACGTGGCGCACAGCTTAGGCTAAAACCGATTTATTGCAAAAGTTAATCGGCTCGAATAATTTCAAGAGATAGAGATGTGCAATGGCCTCCAAATAGATGTAATTTAATACCTTTTGTACTACTTCTTGTGGGATTATTTACAATCATTGATCTATGTTAATAAATTAGTAACCATGATGCATAAAAATTGAATAATGAATGCCCAGTACGTAAAATAATGGCAAATTTATTATACAAGGTGATCGAAAATTGGAACCATCGTATTTGATTTCGTAAATGGAGCAGAGGCGGCAATGTGAATCATATTATTAAAAATAATAGAACTATATTCGAATTGCATCGAATATAGTTCTATTATTTTCAGAACATAATTGCTTGAAAAAAATTAAAAATAATAATAAAATTAGTTGTAAAGGCTAATATTAATGAAGTTCTATTTGCTATTGCATTCCTCCTTTAAAAATTTTCTGGGTTAATATTCCGTATACCTTTTCAGTGATGTTGATGTCATAAGATTGCACCATTTAGTCCAAACATAATAAAGGAATAGTTCCATATTTTTTCCAAGGAAATATTCCCTTAGAATTATAATTATTCTGTTGACACATCCATCATTGATGTTGCACTTTATCATTCATTTTGATAAATTGACTTTGTTGTAGTTTGTTTTCTTGGCAGAAAAATACTGCTTACAATAACATGGCATGAAATATACTCTGGTGATGTGCCAAATAAATTTGAGTCCTTTCTTAAATCGTCAAAATAATTTTTAAGAAAAGTTATCCGGTCTAACCATATAAAATTGCCTTTCATCAGAAAAGATAAAGGATTTCCAATCCGTATTTATCTTCATGTGATGTCGCGCAACTTCTAGCTGGGCTACTAGATAGAATCTTATAAAAATTGGTTATTTTTTCTTAAAGACAACCGTTTTTTTTCTTAAAGACAATCTTAAAGTGGAATAAGTTGACTTTAAGATACTTCAAATTTTGCTGTTTGTTCTCTTAAAATGTCATAAATTTATTTCTAGCTTGTTGATATTTTCACTACTCCCATTTTCAGTTTAACCTAATTTTTTGGATCTCTTAAACCAATTGGTTGGACAACCAATTTCTCTAACTGAAAGTACGTTCATTACTTAATTGTTGTCCACTTAAATAAAAAAAAACCTTTTTTACCATAATAACTGGTGAAGAATAACTAATGGATCCGAACAATTTTAAACAAGTTTAATCTTAGAAAAATTAAAGTTGCGTTCAACATTAAATTTTCTTCAAATTAACAAACAAATATCAAAAATTCTTACACCAACTTCCTTAATAATGCTTTGATAATAGTTTTTCCTTTCATATTTGTTCATTATCCGAAAGGAAAAGTTGGTCATTTTTCTTTTGCACTACTTTCAACATAAACAATTAATCAAAATAAAAATAGTTTTTTACCATAAAATTTTGTTAAGAAAATATTGTAACTCTTCATGAAATGAAAAGAATTGATTAAAAATTTTCATCTTTAATAGATTGTGCTGAACATAAAAACTAAAAGAAACTTTTTCTTGTAGACAATCTTATCTATAAAATATGCAGTAAAATGAAAAATTATTCTTCGTATACAATAAACAAACAAAAAATCTTTACAAAAAAAGAGTTTTTCTTATAAAATAGGCAAAAAGGAAAATTCATGTCTCTCACTTATGCCGACAAGTTCGGCCATTTTGAATGATCAGTTAATTTTTGACAGCTGCTTTGCTTGCACGTGTTTTGGCTCGTTTTCGATTTTTGCTCAATTTCGACCAAAAACAGCATCGCATTAACATTGCTAAGGAGCTGTTGTACTCTGTCCGCGATGACCCAAATTTGCTCTGGAGGGTCATAACTGGTAACGAATCATGAGTTTATGGTTATGACGTGGAAACGAAAGCTCAATCATCCCAATGAAAGCTGCCGCATGAGCCAAGACCGAAAAAAGCGCGCAAAGTTCGGTCGAATGTGAAGGTTTTGCTTACAGTTTTCTTCGATTGCAAGGGCGTGGTGCTTCATGAGTTCTTTCCACAGGGTAGAACGATCAATAAGGAATATTACCTGTAAGTTATGCGCAAGTTGCACGAAGCAATCCGCCAGAAACGCCCGGATTTGTGGAAGAACAAAAATTGGCTTTTGCCATTTTTGGCCAAAAACAACACACTAATAATGCCGCAGCCACCGTATTCCCCAGATCTGGTCCTCTGTAACTTTTTTTGTTTCCGAAATTGAAGAGCCCTATGAAAGGACAACGCTACGCTACGATCGAGGGGATAAAGACGGCATTGAAGGAGGAGCTGAACAAGATCACAAAAAATGATTCGCTGAAGTGCTTCGAGGATTGGAAAATTTTTGAAGTGTTTCGAGGATGGGACAAAACGTTGGCACAAGTGTATAATATCTGGTTGGGATTATTTTGAAGGGAACAAAATAGATATTCATGAATAAATGAATAATTTTTGAAAAAACATAAAATTCGCGATACTTTTTGAACAGACTTTGTACTTGTGCGTAGAGAGAGGAGGAATGGGAAAAAAACAACGAGAAAAGGATATTAACGACCCTTAAGGTGTAGAGGAGCACCGGCAATATAAAAGTAAAATTATAGACGATTTCTATTTATTAAGTTAACGTTGAGATTCATTTAAATAATATGATGACAAAAGTAGAACATTGAAACTTTACGCAAATGCACTAATATTTCTAGTTGTTTAATATTGTAGATAGCCAATAATACAAAATGCTTAAATTATAGAAAAACTAGATAGGCCTTTACATAAAAATTCTGATCAAATTTTGTTAATTTAACAGAGACGGCATAAATCAGTGGGGGCCAATTTTAAACTTCAGTATGCGATTGAAGCGGTTCATATGTGATGTCATTTATGCATAAACAAATCGATTTTTTAAGATTTCGAATTTTGTTGTTTGATAGATATAATTTTGGAAATTTGCAATAAAACACAGTATTCTATTTGAAAATATTATTTATTTATTTATTATATATTTTTATTTTATTTATTTCACTATATATTATTTATTAAAATAAACTTATAAAGTAGAAGAGTATATAAAAATATAAATTGCAAGTTATTTGATTATATGAAAACAATTATGTGAACAAATAAAAATCCATTCCAAAAATGCAAAATGAAGTGCAACACTCTTTTACTTACGCCGGCACTGAACTATTTTCTGGTAAACATTGAACTGTCAACATCACATTTGTTTACATTCATTCAATGACAAATTGTTCAATTTTTAACCACTTTTTGGACCAAATAAATCATTAAAAGCCATTTAAACACAACATTAACTAAATTTTTATTAATTTTTCTAGTAAAAATGAAGATATCAACTGAACGAAAGAAAGAAATTCCCGGTTTTCTCATTCCGTCGAATATTTCGAAATATTCTGAAATAAAAACTTCCTATTAAATGTTATCAACATAAATAACTATTTATATAATTACAATACTTACTCTTTCGTAAATACTTCAAAAAAGATAAAACCACACTTTCACTTGCACTTTCCGATAAGTGACCCAATAACAACTTTTAAAATAACAAAAGTATGCAAGCATTTCGATATGCTACCACCACTTTTATGGTAGATGGCGTGTTTTAAAACTCTCCGAAAGTCTACAAAATTGAGGCGCTTAATACAATATTTAATTGATATTTACGAAATAAATATTTCTATTTCCAATAAATTAATTAAATGAATATAAATTATACTATTTGGAATTTAATGAATTTCTTTTTTACGAAAACTAAATCTACACAAAAGTATACAAGCATTATGATTTCTCACCGCTTTTACAATAATTTAGCTAGAAAGCTGCGTATTTATATACGAAATTCTCAGATATTCTTTAATCTAAGTCAGATCGTTCCAATAAAATATGACTGATTGTGTACTATTGTATCTGGCTTAGGTACTAAGGCAGGCACAATATTTTGACAGGTACTAAGGCAGACAAATTAAATCCACACTAATTTGATATAATAAACAAATTTTTAAAACTAAACCCACAATATTCTAGAAATTTTATGTTAATTTATTCATTTTTACTACATTTATTAGTGAGTTTATGGAATATATTAAAATAAAAGTGAAGTTTTTATATGCTCACGATTCTCTCATAACCTTTTGGAAAGTCATTTTCAAATGCAAAGTTTCTCAACTTTTAAAACAATATTAAAACAAAACCAATTAGAAAATATAAAAAAAAATATTCTTTAAAAATTATTATTATAATTACTGCAATGAACTTTTAAAATTGTAAGAAAAAATTGCATAACAACTTATTCGAAAATTCTATAAAAGTCAACTAACCCATTTGAATAGTTTCAAAGTATTTTCTAACAAAGTTGAACTTATAAAGAAAGCTTAGAGAAATACTAAAAGAAAAGAAAATATCAAATTTGCAGACAGACGAAATTTAATAAAAATGAATACAAAATCACTTTTTGATAATGTGAATCAACAAAATTCAGTGGTTGACTTCAATTCAATTGTGAACTTTTCAATGGTTGGTGGTAAGTCGTACATGACATCACAACTACTCTGAGCGACTGTTGCACAATGCAATTTTGGTAACGAGTAAAATTTTTAAGAAAAATGCACATTTCCATATATTCTCTTATATGGGTTTTTTTTGTCACCGAAAATAAATGCAAGAAAATTGAAAATTTGTTCAATAACTTGTCTTTGAAGATTCATACGATGCATTTCGTATGAATCTTGCAGGAATATTGGAAACTTTTTTATGTATTAATAAAATGATATTTAACAAAAGGTTCGATTATAGGGTAGTTTGGGTATATGTAAACCCAATTCCTTTCATGCCAATGTGCAAAAAAAAACCGAATCAAAAAATATTGGCAATACTTGTAAATTGAACTATTGTACAATCCCCTAATACGATCACACATACTTTTCTCAAATGGTTTGTGTTTAAGTTGTTATATGATGATAAGCTGCCATTTGTCCTGTTGAATTCAATAACATAAAATGGCTCAGTTTCAGGTTGATTATTTGTAATAATAGAAAATTATATAGAAAACGATAATGACTATGATTGCGAAAAGCCAAAGCCTTGTTGCCTCAGGCAAACGGAATGCATCCAATCTGAACATATGGACATTACTATTCACGAGTATTAAGAACAAAATATAATATAATCCAATATGTGTTCGTATACATATTAAACTGTTATAAGAAATTTATCCGGAACTACACTTTACAGTTCTCACTTCGTTTTCGCTTAGATTAAGGCTCATGTTTAGATTGTATCGATTTTTGTGAGCTTCCGTTGGCTAATGTGCGGGGATTTCCTCAATATTAACTACTGTGTGATGTGAACACAGTTTTAATTAGTTTAACTTGCCCAGATGAATAGGTCCAGAGTTGATGTTTTCGCATTAGTCACGTAAATTTCAGCGAATATTCAAAGTCATTAGAAGAAATATTTCCACAATCTTTTGTGGGAAATTAATTTCCAGTTTGAAATGGAAAAGTTAATCTTTGGATTAATTAAATCAACGTCATTAATTTTATGTTTTGCAATCAAAATTATCACATGTTCTCGATTTACATAACTTGTGAGCAGGTGATCAATTATGTAGCTTTAATTATAGAATGCAAGGGAAGCTTTAACGAAAAATTTTAAAATACATAAGCTTTTACTGTAAATACGAGCTGTGGTTAATTGTGCTTTCGTTTTCTTGGGTAATTATACGAGTATACCGACGAAGGCGTTACTTCTACTTTTCGTAACAGTGCTGGAAGGCACCTTGGTTACACTCCCATGGATGTTAGCAACAGTATCAATATGATGTCCTTTTAAGTGGTTCAAAAACTGAAAACCTGAAAAAAACCGGAAAAAAACTGAAAAAACTGAAAAAACAACTGAAAAAACTGAAAAAACTGAAAAAACTGAAAAAAACTGAAAAAACTGAAGAAACTGAAAAACTGAAAAACTGAAACTGAAACTGAAAAAACTGAAAAAACTGAAAAAACTGAAAAAACTGAAAAAACTGAAAAAACTAAACAAATTAAAAAAAATTGAAAAAATTGAAAAAATTGAAAAAACTGAAAAAACTGAAAAAACTGAAAAAACTGAAAAAACTGAAAAAACTGAAAAAACTGAAAAAACTGAAAAAACTGAAAAAACTGAAAAAACTGAAAAAAATGAAAAAAATGAAAAAACTGAAAAAACTGAAAAAACTGAAAAAACTGAAAAAACTGAAAAAACTGAAAAAACTGAAAAAACTGAAAAAACTGAAAAAACTGAAAAAACTGAAAAAACTGAAAAAACTGAAAAAACTGAAAAAACTGAAAAAACTGAAAAAACTGAAAAAACTGAAAAAACTGAAAAAACTGAAAAAACTGAAAAAACTGAAAAAACTGAAAAAACTGAAAAAACTGAAAAAACAACTGAAAAAACAACTGAAAAAACTGAAAAAACTGAAAAAACTGAAAAAACAACTGAAAAAACTGAAAAAACTGAAAAAACTGAAAAAACTGAAAAAACTGAAAAAACTGAAAAAACTGAAAAAACTGAAAAAACTGAAAACTGTAAAAAACTGAAAAAACTGAAAAAACTGAAAAAACTGAAAAAACTGAAAAAACTGAAAAAACTGAAAAAACTGAAAAAACTGAAAAAACTGAAAAAACTGAAAAAACTGAAAAAACTGAAAAAACTGAAAAAACTGAAAAAACTGAAAAAACTGAAAAAACTGAAAAAACTGAAAAAACTGAAAAAACTGAAAAAACTGAAAAAACTGAAAAAACAACTGAAAAAACTGAAAAAACTGAAAAAACTGAAAAAACTGAAAAAACTGAAAAAACTGAAAAAACTGAAAAAACTGAAAAAACTGAAAAAACTGAAAAAACTGAAAAAACTGAAAAAACTGAAAAAACTGAAAAAACTGAAAAAACTGAAAAAACTGAAAAAACTGAAAAAACTGAAAAAACTGAAAAAACTGAAAAAACTGAAAAAACTGAAAAAACAACTGAAAAAACAACTGAAAAAACTGAAAAAACTGAAAAAACTGAAAAAACAACTGAAAAAACTGAAAAAACTGAAAAAACTGAAAAAACTGAAAAAACTGAAAAAACTGAAAAAACTGAAAAAACTGAAAACTGTAAAAAACTGAAAAAACTGAAAAAACTGAAAAAACTGAAAAAACTGAAAAAACTGAAAAAACTGAAAAAACTGAAAAAACTGAAAAAACTGAAAAAACTGAAAAAACTGAAAAAACTGAAAAAACTGAAAAAACTGAAAAAACTGAAAAAACTGAAAAAACTGAAAAAACTGAAAAAACTGAAAAAACTGAAAAAACTGAAAAAACTGAAAAAACAACTGAAAAAACAACTGAAAAAACTGAAAAAAACTGAAAAAACTGAAAAAACTGAAAAAACTGAAAAAACTGAAAAAACTGAAAAAACTGAAAAAACTGAAAAAACTGAAAAAACTGAAAAAACTGAAAAAACTGAAAAAACTGAAAAAACTGAAAAAACTGAAAAAACTGAAAAAACTGAAAAAACTGAAAAAACTGAAAAAACTGAAAAAACTGAAAAAACTGAAAAAACTGAAAAAACTGAAAAAACTGAAAAAACTGAAAAAACTGAAAAAACTGAAAAAACTGAAAAAACTGAAAAAACTGAAAAAACTGAAAAAACTGAAAAAACTGAAAAAACTGAAAAAACTGAAAAAACTGAAAAAACTGAAAAAACTGAAAAAACTGAAAAAACTGAAAAAACTGAAAACTGAAAAAACTGAAAAAACTGAAAAAACTGAAAAAACTGAAAAAACTAAAAAAACTGAAAAAACTGAAAAAACTGAAAAAACTGAAAAAACTGAAAAAACTGAAAAACTGAAAAACTGAAAAACTGAAAAACTGAAAAACTGAAAAACTGAAAAACTGAAAAACTGAAAACCTGAAAAACTGAAAAACAACTGAAAACTGAAAAAAACTAAAAAAACTGAAAAAACTGAAACTGAAAATGAAAATGAAAACTGAAAAACTGCAGATAGTAATCAGGTGAAAAGGAGGATTATTACGAGTACATCAACCCTTTTGCAATGACAGCTCGCTGACGGATGGTGTGTCCGATTGTCTGCAATGTTTGATTTAACGCAAAGAACTCTTTTTATCAAGCCTTTCAACGACTACTCATCAGTTTCAATTTGAATGGATGATTTGACTTCACAAGGGCTCTTAAGTCAACATTTTCATCAGTTTTAAATGTTAGAGATCTTCCTGAGGCTCGTTGAAACTTTTTTGTAAGTCAAACTTGAGGATTAATTTAGCTTAGCTCCAAATTTCCCTGTTCCAATTATCGTAATGTACTACAAAAACAACTTCACTTTTTACACTGTATAGAATCGAACAATTATTGGACGAAGTTGGAACTTATACTGTACATCAAGGATAAACTATACAAATGCAAAATTGCTGGATTGCTCTCAGTAATATCAGTATCACTACTTTTCTGCAACATATTATACACTCATGGGATATAAGATTACAGTAGGTTTGGCAATATTCACCACATTGTATATTTTTTTTCGGTATAACTTTGAACATTAGAGCTTTTACAATTAACATCGTCAGATTTTTAGAAAAAAAATGCTCCAAACAAAACAAAAATGATTAAATAACTTTGATGTTTTGAAATTCCGTTTAAAAGAAGCATTTTTGTTTTTATTTTCGTCTTAAGAATTTTTTTTCCTTAAGAAGTTCATGACATTGTATGATAAAATTTACTCGGTATTCTTTTGTAGTCCTTCAAATATTCGCTTTCTAAACAATACCTTTTCGAAGCATTTCCTTTTCTTATTTTTTTTAATAAAATCCTTAAGTTATCAAAGTGTGTGTTTTTTTAAGTACATTTGTTTTTTTTAAGAAGTAATATTATTTTTATTGTTCAGTTATTTTTTAATTTAATCTAGAAGTTCCTGAAATAAGAACCATTTTTATACTCTTAACTCATGGAATAGTAAAAATATTTTCCAGTATAGCTTAAATAAAATTTATTCAAAATCCAACAATTTTTCTATTGTAATTTTTATAAAATTAAAAAGTTCTACTATAAAAATAATTGAAATTCATCGAAACTTTTTTTAAGTTATTTTGTTTAATTTAATGGAAATACATTTAAAAATAGTAATTATTCCAGTAGATTTGGTAATTATATTGGTTTTAAATGAAAACTAAAAATTTTACGAATGATAGATTGTTGGAAAAAGAATTATCTAAAAGTAGATAAATTACAATGACAATTGGTAAAAGGAAACCTAATTCATCTTCTGGTGCGACTATGAAACACTTTGCAATATTCAACAAAATCCATCGTTCGTCTGACGTGTTCCCAAATAGGAAAGTCACTATTGATCGAAGACAATAGATGTCCCAGACATGTCTTGTCGGAAGAGTAAAGCCATTATCGATGGCATCTTTTGAAGAAAAATTACTATTAGAAGCGGTGAACCTTACGACAATATCCGGAAATGCAAGTAATTCTAGCTGATTGGTAATTTGTTTCGCGAGGAAATTTCATTCCTTAATCGAAAATTGATTTAGTTTCTGAAAATGTTCTTCATTCTACAATTTTCTATATTAAAATTTTTGCCTCTAAAAAAAAAGTACATATTAAATGGTTTTTTTTTAATTGAGGAAAATTCAATAAAACTACGAACGCCGAGCATTGAAACTTGCAGGAAAAATAATTTCGACAAGTCAAAATCAAAGAAAATTTAAAAAAGTCCGTATGCTCAAAAGCTAAAGTTATAAATTCAAGAATCTCATTTTGATTAATTATTTAATGTAAATAAAAACAAAAAAATAATAACGGACAGTATACAAAATGAAAATGTTTAAATAACAACCGAGCTTAGTGGAGACCACAGATATAAATGCGGATTAAAAAGGATATAGGATGGAAAAATAATTTAATGCTATTTATAAAAGGATATTAGGGTAAAAATTTCTCCCTTTAAAAAAAGGACAATTCACGTTAATTTTAGTGTTTCGTTTTTTTTTCTTTACTCTTTTTTTTGGACATTATTGTGGATCCTTTTTGTTCATTGTGCTTTTGTAAAAGTGTGTCGAGGGAGAGTAAACAAATGCAAAAGCCTAAATTTGTTTTAGTAAACATTTTAGAAGCTTATGAATTGAATATTATAAAATTCATGAAGAAAAGTTTTTTTTTCTGTTAAAAATCTCAATTAAATTTCCGATTTTTTGGAAACTGGATTAAAAAGGATAATGCAAAAATTATTATAAAAGAAATGTATTGTAAAAAAAAAAATTGCCAATAAAAATTTCAATGTATTTTGGAATTTATTTATTTAAGGAACAATTTAATTTCGAAAACTTATACTTATTTAGAAGGATTATTATTTAAAAATATTTACAATTGGAATTTTACTGCTTTTAAGCTAGGAGAATTTAATAAAATTTATAAGTATAAAATATGAATAATCGCAGAGACATACAAACAGGGATACTGCAATATCTAAAATTGTTGATAAACAATTGGGAATTATTTATTTATAAATAATACTATTGATTGAATGGCCAATTTCTGCTCTTTAGATGATATTTTTCAACACGGTTTCACATATTGTTGGATTAATCTCGTTGATTTTATTGGGTTTGTTTTCTTCAAGTTGACCAATTGTCTTTGGTCAATTAAATTTGGGTAACAAGGAATTAATCAATATTGCCAGTTTTTGGTATACTATAATTCGATCAGAAAATCTCGGGCCTAGAATATTCATTATATCTCGTGCCATGCGTGATATATTAGGAGCACAAATCGCTAAGCCCAAATTGGTTCAATTCGTGGATGAAAAAGTTCTGTAGAATAATTTAACAATTCTCAAAGAAATATGAACCAATGGTAGCTCCACCCCAAACATCTAACCATACAGTGACTCTTCAAGGGTGTAAAAGCCATTCGTGAATTGCCTACTTTATATTTATAAGCGAGATCGCTTAGGTGAAAATATGCTTCATCGTTTATTATCAACTTTCTGTAAAAACAAGGGTATTATCTATGGAGATCTAAAATCATTATGGATCCATTGCCAATGGCCATATGATCTCTGGGCTAAAGTTCCTGTATTACCTGAATTTTGCACGAATGGAAATCTTCATGTAAAATATTCCACAGCTCGTTTTAAGAAGGATTCAATCCTTATGCGAGCTGGCTAATGGAGGTTTCCAATATTCGCGTTTGAGCGTCCAGTTCTAGGTTTGGCCACGCTTCGGGCTATCGAACACTATACTTTCTTCTTCAAAAAAAAATTTTCACGTTATTTTATGAGTGTCTTTTACTTGAAAAATTATATTTACAAAATATTTTTACTATTAATACGCGCTGTTGCAGGTCTTGATAGAGAAGATGTATTTTGATAGAGAACATATTGAAGACAAAGATTCCGCCGATGGTTTGACACTTCTGAAAGAAAAGAAGAAAAACTTAAGAAAAACTACAGGTTTTGAAAGAAAAATCGTATATACACGGTAAAATTAAGGTAATGAAAATAGGTGATGAAAGAGTAAAATTAATACTTTGTCACGTATAGAGCTTCTCAATTTTATACACATATATAAAATACAATTTTTTGTCCAAACATCAGAGCGGTTTTTCTGTACAAATGCAAAATAATGTCAATCCCTAAAAATATGATAAACAAAATCCAAAATTTCATCAATCGTTGTCTTCGGTATATTTTGAAAATGTGGCGACCATCCAAAATTACAAACATCGGTCTAGATTCCAAATGCAATCAAAAATCCATCTCAGTTAAAATAAAATTTAAAAAAATGGGGATGGACAGAGTATACGAGTCTGTTCAACAATAATTTTGAATTTCAGCGGGTTACATATGATATATAAGATTTTCGATTTTTTTGTGGCGTTATGTTGGTACTCATGTCTCTCACTTATGCCGACAAGTTCGGCCATTTTGAATGTTCAGTTAATTTTTGACAGCTGCTTTGCTTGTACGTGTTTTGGCTCGTCTTCGATTTTTGCTCAATTTCGACCAAAAACAGCATCGCATTAACATTGCTAAGGAGCTGTTGGACTCTGTCCGCGATGACCCAAATTTGCTCCGGAGGGTCATAACTGGTGACGAATTATGGGTTTATGGATATGACGTGGAAACCAAAGCTCAATCATCCAAGTGGAAGCTGCCGCACGAGCCAAGACCGAAAAAAGCGCGCCAAGTTCGTTCGAATGTGAAGGTTTTGCTTACAGTTTTCTTCGATTGCAGGGGCGTGGTGCATCATGAGTTATTTCCACAGGGTAGAACGGTCAATAATGAATATTACCTATAAGTTATGCGCAAGTTGCGCCAAGTAATGCGCCAGAAACGCCCGGATTTGTGGAAGAACAAAAATCGGCTTCTGCCATTTTTGGCCAAAAACAACACACTAATAATGCCGTAGCGATCGTATTCCCCAGATCTGGCCCTTTCTGGGGAGGGGGGAAACCTACTGTGGCTTGTTCTTGTTCCCGAAACTGAAAATCCCCATGAAAAGACGACGCTACGCTTCAATTGAGGAGATAAAGACGGCATCGAACAAGGAGCTGAACGAGATCACAAAAAATGATTTTTTGAAGTGTTTCGAGGATTGGAAAAAACGTTGGCACAAGTGTATAATATCTGGTGGGGATTACTTTGAAGGGGACAAAATAGATATTCATGAATAAATAAATAATTTGTGAACAGACCTCGTACACTCATTTCAGATGAATTGTGTAGGCGCCGGCTCGTTAGCACAATCATTAGCGTGCTGCACTATCATCTCATTGAGGTATGGTTCTACGCTAATTCCCAAAAAACCGATATAAATATATGATTTATAAATAGATCCTTATATTCCGAAAGGAATGTTAAAAGGAAAAAAGATAGATAGAAGTGTACAGGCAAACATTGGAATAGAATCCGTAAGGCATTCGTAAATGCGGATGGCCAAAAATATTCCTCAAATTGGGCGATGCTAAGTAAAATCGACAGTTTTGAAAAAATATTGATTGAAATCGAAATTGTTCGAATTGGAAGTGCTTTATAGAGGCTCTATGCTCCACAGGTAGTCGAAGAAACTAATCTAAAATTTCAATCCATTATTTATGAATATCAAATATTAACTGAGAGAATGACAGCTAACTATAAAAAAATTTTGAATATTCTGTGTATGAAAAAAAATTATTTTTTCTTTTAGCTTCAATGAGATTATGCGGGTACGTTTGTGTACAGAGTTAATAAAAATTATTGAACAGGTTAAATTGGGTCTTGAAATTTCAATTACAAACTAAACATTTAAATATAGAATAAATAAAATGTGTACCTTAATGATTAGGCACATAATTTTTATAGTATTTATATATTATGCGATTAGTTAATGACAGCGATCAGTTTAAATTGATACCCATAAAAAGTAAATAAATAAAGAAAAATTAGAGTCATAAAAGGCCAAATGTGATGACCGTTTTTCAGGTTGTCTTATAATTCTATAAAATGTGAAAAAATCATTGCAAAATCCTTGACAAAAATTGATATTCACAATAATTTTTCGTTTAATATGAGTCTGAGGAAGGCATAAAATCGAGTTTTCACCAAACTCCAAATGCCTGCTAACAAAAGTCAATTTTTTTATTATTTTTATGTAAATTTTAAAGAAAAAATGGAAGAACTTTCAGCAAAAATTGATTTTTAGGATATTTATTTTAAATAAGAAAATGAAATTATTTTAGAGTCTGTTAAGATAAAAAGGATGCGTTAATATCCTCGTATCACCAAACTCCAAATACTTGCTAATAAGAGTCAAATTTTTCTTAATTTTTTGTAAATTTCAAAGAAAAAAATTGCAGAATTTTCAGCAAAAACTCATTTTAATAATTTTTTTTTTACAATGAAAATGGAATTATTTTGGAGAGTATTAACATAAAAAGGATGCGTCATATCGACTTATCACCAAACTCCAAATACTTGCTGACAAATGTCAAATTTTTTTCTTATTTTTGTGTAAATTTCAAAGAAAAAAATTTCAGAATTTTTAGCAACAATTGATTTTTAGTATATTTATTTTAATATAAAAATAAAATTATTTTAGAGAATATTAAGACAAAAGGATTGCGTCAATATTCTTAAATAACCAAACTCCAAATACATGCTGACAAAAGTCAAACTTTATTATTTGTATGACAATTTATTAAAAAAAATTGCAAAATTTTTAGCAAAAATTGATTTGTAGGATATTTATTTTAATATAAAAATAAAATTATTTTAGGGAATATTAAGACAAAAGGAATGCGTCAATATCGCCATTATCAGCAAACTCCAAATACTTGCTAACAAAAGACAAACTTTTCATTATTTTTATGAGAATTTATAAAAAAAAATTTCAGAATTTTTATCAAAAATTGATTTTTAGAATATTTATTTTAATATAAAAATAAAATTATTTTAGATAATATTAAGACAAAAGGGATGCGTCAATATCGCCATTATCAGCAAACTCCAAATACTTGCTAACAAAAGACAAATTTACCTTATTTTTATATAAATTTCAAAGAAAAAAATTGCAGAATTTAGAATATTTTTTAAAATATGAAAATAAAATTATTTTAGCGTCTATTAAGATAAAAAGGATGCGCCAATATCGTCATTATCAGTCAATTACTTGCTAACAAAAGTCAAATTGTTTTCATTATTTTTATGTAAATTTGAAAAAAAAATTGCAAAAATTGAATTTCAGCCAAAATTGATTTTTAAAATAATTTTTTTATATATGAAAATAAAATTATTTTAGCGTCTATTAAGATAAAAAGGATGCACCAATATCCTCGTATCACCAAACTCTAAATACTTGCTAATAAATGTCAAATTTTTTCTTAATTTTTGTGTAAATTTAAAAAAAAATTGAATTTATGCAAAAATTGATATTTAGAATATTTTTTTTTTATATGAAAATAAAATTATTTTAGAGTCTGTTAAAATAAAAAGGATGCGTCAATATCCTCGTATCACCAAACTTCAAATATTTACTAATAAAAGACAATTTTTTTCTTATTTTTATGTAAATTTAAAAAAATTAGCAATATTTTTAGAAAAAAAAGCAATTTTAGAATATGTTTTTTTCAATATGAAAATACAATTATTTTAGCGTCTATTAAGATAAAAAGGATGCGCCAATATTGTCATTATCAGTCAATTACTTGCTAACAAAAGTCAAATTGTTTTCTTATTTTTGTGTAAATTTTAAAAAAAATTGCAAAAATTGAATTTCAGCCAAAATTGATTTTTAGAATAATTTTTTTAAATATGAAAATGAAATTATTTTAGAGTCTGTTAAGATAAAAAGGATGCGCCAATATCCTCGTATCACCAAACTTCAAATACTTGCTAATAAAAGACAATTTTTTTCTTATTTTTATGTAAATTTAAAAAAATTAGCAATATTTTTAGCAAAAAAAGCAATTTTAGAATATGTTTTTTAAAATATGAAGATAAAATTATTTTAGCGTCTATTAAGATAAAAAGGATGCGTCAATATCGTCATTATCAGTCAATTACTTGCTAACAAAAGTCAAATTTTTTTCTTATTTTTGTGTAAATTTAAAAAAAAATAGCAAAAATTAAATTTCAGCCAAAATTGATTTTTAGAATATTTTTTTAAATAAAAAAATGAAATTATTTTAGAGTCTGTTAAGATAAAAAGGAGGCATCAAAGTAGGGTAAAAACAATTCCCAGCTTCCAAAAAAAATTCAACAATATCATTGCTAGTAAACCGAAATGGTTTTTGTTTTTTTTTTATTAAATTTTTTGTAACCAAAATATCATAAAAAATTTAGAATATTCTGTATATAGTTTAAAAAATTAGTAATTAGTAGAATATTAAAAAATTTACATAAATTTACATACAAAATTTAAAGCTTCAAAATAATTGTCTATTCCTATTTGCTATTTGTTCCCATCTGTACAGGATAATCAATAGTAAATATTCCCTCACAAATGCTTTAAAATTGAGACAGTTTTGAAAAAATTCACTCTGCCATTTATTTTGAATGCACTCTACCATTTGTAATATAATAAAAATAAATTGTTACAAAAATATCCAAGCTTTTGTGAACAAAATAATCTGAATTGAGTTCATATGCCTGAGCAGATAGAATTAATTATTTTGCCATTTTTCTTCATTTAGCATTTAAACAAATATTGTAGCAACAGACTAACAATACCTGGATTGGAACGAGTAAACAAACAAACAAACTAGTTCAGTAAACATTCTATGACTATACGAATAGCAAAGAATAAAAGTTTATTAATAATTACTATGCCAATTATTCGGAATGCAACAGGTCCTGGCTATTCCTTTCACCATCGGCTGGAGCAGTGCAGCTGCTTATGCTCCACTAAAAATTTCACTTTCTTTATCGAAATAATCGTACATCAAATGTAAATATGTACATATTTGGAAAAGGAGCAAAGGACGTGTTTGGAATTAATATTAGTGAATTTGTTGGATTGTTATTTTTAGAAAAAAATTTATCGAATTTGTGGTTGATTTGGGCAAAGTTTGCTATAGAGTCTTTGTTGCGGAGCTTTTAAAGGAAACAGTTGCAATTATGGCATTTACTTGATTTGAATTACGAAAGTGAGGCATTTTGAATAAATTTCATCAATTCGATATTGGTTTACGATGATTTCTTCTTTCTAGAATTCGGTTGGCAGATGAGAAAGAAGCGTGTATGATTTTTAGATCTTGCGCAACTCAGCTATGTGGAATGTAAGCTCGCCGAAACTAAGGAGAATGCTAAAAAAAGCTTCCAGGAATCAAGGATTCACTTGTTGTTTACAACCGTTGACAGTGAAGAAATCCGAGCCAGTTTTTACTGGGCTATGTTCTGGCGGCACGATAAAATGCAGAACGGATAAATTTTCCATTTCAGTAGCGAACGCGACGAGGTATTGAAAGCATACAACCTCCGAGGTATTCCGGTTCGCTCTGAAGTTAATGTGTACGCTCCGAAAGAATTTTTTTCTGATATTGCTTTTCGAAATACTTGTCTAAAAATTTCAAATCAATGCAAACCGAAAAAAGAATATATTCTATGGATTAATCAAAGTTCTATGCATGTGCAGATACTGTACTGATCGGTTGACAATAGTTACTTTGGCCGATTCGATTCGGATCGTGTAATTTTTTGATCGCTCTTTCGAATTTAAGCTATTGTGATGATGTGTGTCAAGTGAGAAAAAAAAAAAGAAACTTTTTTTTCTGGCAACTAATTAGTGACGAGTAGTAGGTAGTAGGAGGTTTTTTTGTTGTTGTTGTTATTGTGTTCGTTCATGTATCGTCTTATTGCGATAGGTTACGGTGAAATTTTATGAATAAAAATATTGTTCTGTCTGCAAAAGTTAATGACATCCGGGGAATGGGATTTACGTGCTTTAAAGGCACTCGAAGAAGAAGAAAAAGCCCAATTTGAAGCAATCAGTGAACTAGGAAAAATAGAAATTCCTCCACCGCCACAATTGCCACGCATTGACGAGGTCTGCAGCTTCGAGGAATCGTATCCCTCATCACCGACACTACCGTTACCACCTTGTGTCTCAGCTGAACTATCAAGTACCAGTTCCGGATTTGACGATTCAACTTTATTGTCACGATCTGGTGGGGGCAGCGTTCGACGCAAACTATATAAGATCCATCAGCGGCATCAATATCCGTGCAAACAAAACAAAAATAAATTGTCTCTTGACGCTGATCAAACATCAACTCCCGTGTCATCGTCACTGGAAACCAACAATATGATGGCAATGATGATGTTCCTGTCCTCGACTTCACCATCAGAAGTGTCGGGGGCAGCGACTACCTGTGGATCCGCAACAAGTCTTGCTTGCACGGCCATCCTAAAAGATGACGAATGCGATGATGGTGCCAGTTGCATGAGCACGCTTAGTTCCAAAAAATCCGGTTGCAAGTCTACCAAATCGGCTTCGAGCGAAATCATCGATTACGAGATTGAGAATCACATCAAACATTGTTCGTGCTCCTGCAATCACATGGGCTATGGAAACTCTATGGACTATCAGGTCGGAAGCAAAAAATTATTATTATTTACCCTTAGTACTTGCCATTTTATCCACAATAGTATCCTTATATCCTTGTTCTAACAATCTATTCATTTCCTAAGGATTCTTTTTCTACCATCCAATTGCTGTCAAGGTAATTTGAAAAAAATTCTCATCACAGTAAAAGACCAATCACCGCCGATGGCCTGTCGACCTAGAATCTATCTTTAATCTGAATTAAGACTAAAGTACACCTGGTCCACTTCACACTTTTATAGAATACAATACAAATTGGATCTACCCACTAACGAGAATAGCTACATACTATACTGACTGTCTTTTGTTAATGTTTTCGAAAAGTTTTTACCTTCGAAATTTTCTTCCTCTTGATTTTCCGAAGAATTTTTTCTTCAGCTTTCCTTTTATCTTTAGCCACTTTTGTGTATTTAGAGCTTCTGGCATATTTACAATTTTTGTGTTGTTTCATTTTCAATAAGTCCTAAACAGAAAAAGAAATCATTAAAAGATGGAGGGGGGGGGGGCGTTGGGTGGGGTTAAACAGAAAAGATAGTAGAAAATTTTACTTAAAACAAGAACTCTTTCCTCTGTCTAATGGCTTTAATAATTACTTTTTGGGAAGATTTTGCCATTTAAACAATATTCAGTTTTGTTATCGGGTATGTTTTTAACAAATTTATTCTGTTGGGTTATTCTGTGTGATTTGTGAAGTAACATTAATATTATTTAATCTTGTAGGTGAAATATTCTAGGTATGGATAATATCGAGCAGTAAATAGGATAACATCGAATCGTGGCTTGTATAAATAAATACTGCTTGGATAATAAAATTTCAAAGATTATCTCCGATTTTATTTACTTTTATTCTAATTAATGGTGCAGAGTTCCTAATTGAGTTTAGATTTTGCACAAAACAATTTTACCACAAACGATAAGCATCGATACGGATTATTTCTTATCTGTTAAAGGATATATTTCGTATATCTGTGTAAAAATCCGTTTACCAAATACTATTGTCTGTTCGTAGTTAGACATGTGTTTTCTGGGAGTCCTTAATTTTTATCAGAAATACACATAGTTACTCTTAGGCCAGCCTTTATTATATCAGATAAGATAAAAGAATCAAAATCCAACCGTTGCTGAGATTGCTGTAATCGGGGATGAGTTGTTGTCAGTTTTTATGATATTTTGATGTGGAAAAACGTTTAGTATGCTTCTCAGATTATGGTTTTCGTGTCAGCATGAAGAAAAACCAATTTTATCATGACAATCTATACGATGAAGTTAGGCAAAGGTTAAAAGAAGATAGATTAATTTAATTTTTTTTTTCTTAATTTCTGCAATTATTTCTTTTTTCATAGAATTAATTATGTATCCATCTACCAACAATATTCATTGATTAATGTTCATGATTGATGATCTGAAATCAATATCGAAGTACCAGTACGCTATACCAAAATAAGTTTGCCAATCTATATATATAATCGTAGTCCTTTTCGTATCAATACTTTTAGACTTTATGGTTTCGATCATTTTGTTGAAAATCCTTTCAAATTAATGTGAAAAACAAGTGATTAAGTTTACTTAAGTGATAAAAATTTTGCAAGTTTATTTTCTTTACTCAACTTAATTATGGAAAATTCAAAATAATATCTTTGTTCACCAAAAAAAATAATAGAAAATATTGATTTTGGAGTTTTAGAAAATTTAATCTTTTCATTAAATTTAAACAAGGAATTATCTTAAATAGATTTAAGGCAATTTCGTCCAAGCCTCTCATATTACCTGCTCAAGTATGAGTAAATATAAAAACCTATCACAATTTATGCCCAAACTATGGTATCAAGTGAGTTAGAAATTTTTTATTTTGGAGCACATATTCGAATCTATTACTTATACGATATTATTAATGTGTAATTTTCATGATCATTAGTGTAATCGCAAAAACTTGACAGCAACGAATGTTTTGTTATGTTGATTGCTGAAGTAATTAATAAGCATTTACGAAGATAATTTCTATAACAATGTTTTGTTAATTAGTACAAATATTGCACAAATATAAATATATATGGTTTTTCTATAAGAAAGCGGTTTTTCCCTTAGAAGAAAAATAATTTTTTTTTGATAATAATGTCAACAACAAAAAATTATAGCCTTTTTTAGTATGGATATTATCCTAAAAATTGAGGATAACGTTTAATAACGATCAAGATATTGGAAGAGTATCTGCTATTATTTATATAAATTATATTTAAAATAAAATTTAATTTTGTAATTTGGTTTTTATTTTCAAACCGAAATATACCGATAACAAAACTCAATTTTTTCGAAGAAATGCAATAAATTTTTAGGCTAAGGTTTTTTTTTTTGAATTTTTTTTTCTATTTAATCAAGAAGTTTTCGTTTTAATTTTTGTAAAAAGCAGATTAGTTGATAATATTTTAACAAAAACTTTCAAATAACCAGAAGAAGAAAGCACCCTGTTGAACTAAAAAATTATTTTAAGGGCGTTGAAATGTGGCCTTTGGAGAAAATAGTAGATGAAAATTATCATAAAAGAATATGTTTTAATAGGAAAAAAGATGATCCAGGCAGTTTTTAAAATTTAAAAAATATAATTTATGGGCGAAATGGGGTCAATAATATAAAAGCAATATTATGAACTATTTTGGATTGATGGGATTGTATTCGAAGTGAGTTTGTAGGTACAAATGGGTTAAAGTACTTTGTTATATATAAAACGGTTCTGTAATTATAGTTATAAGTATGGCGTTTTGGTGTTTTTTTGCGATAAAATTTAAATATAGGGCTTGTTAACGATAGACATACTAAATATATCCAGTTATAATATCCCGACATAGTAAATTTATCTGATTGTCTATAAAATATATCTTAAAAATATTATTTAAATACCATTCATATTAATAAGTACGGAATATGAGTTCGGTTCAAAAAGTATCGCGAATTTTGTGTTTTTCCAAAAATTATTTATTTACTCATGAATATCTATTTTGTCCCCTTCAAAATAATCCTTACCAGATATTATATACTTGTGCTAACATTTTTTTCAATCCTCGAAGCACTTCAAAAAATTATTTTTTTGAGATCTAGTTCAGCACCTCCTTTGATGCCTTCTTTATCTCCTTAATCGTAGTGTAGCGGCGTCCTTTCATGGGGCTCTTCAGTTCCGGGAACAAGAAAAATTCACAGAGGATCAGATCTGGGTAATACGGTGGCTGCGGCATTATGAGTGTGTTGTTTTTGACCAAAAATGGCAAAAGCCAATTTTTGTTCTTCCACAAATCCGGACGTTTCTGGCGGATTGGTTTGCGCAACTTGCGCATAACTTACAGGTAATATTCCTTTTTGACCGTTCTACCCTGTGGTAAGAACTCATGATGCACCACGCCCCTGAAATTGAAGAAAACTGTTCGACCGAACTTGGCGCGCTTTTTTCGGTCTTGGCTCGTGCGGCAGCTTCCATTGGGATGATTGAGCTTTGGTTTCCACGTCATAACCATAAACCCATGATTCGTCACCAGTTATGACCTTTTGGAGTAAGTTTAGGGTCACTGCGGACAGAGTCCAACAGCTCCTTAGCAATATTAATGCGATGCTGTTTTTGGTCAAAATTGAGCAAAATTCGAAGACGAGCCAAAACACGTGCAAGCAAAGCACATGTCAAAAATTAAATGAACATTAAAAATGGCCAAACTTGTCGGGATAAGTGAGATACATAAGTACCAACATAACGCCACAAAAAAATCGAAAATCGAATTTGCGTAACGCGCGGAAATTCAAAATTTGCGATACTTTTTGAACAGACTTCGTAGCATGAACGCTTTTCTGCTCATTGTCTTTTACCCTACACTTAATAAGCCTTTCTTTCGATGATAAGGATATTGTCTTGTAGAGCAGAATTTTAACTCGAATTTTTATAGAAAAGAAGAATAGCTGCATAATTAGCACATATGGCAATTAGGATATAATTGATACAAGTGAAATATTCTAGGTTGGTATTCCTTGAGGAATACCAACATACCATAACTGCGGTATATTTGGGAATATTGGTGATTAGGATATAATTGACTTTGTAAAGAATAGGATCAAATATGCTACCTTGAGGAACACCGATATAACTGCGGTATATTAAGGGAATATTGGTGATTAAGATATAATTGACATTGTAAAGAATAGGACCAAATATCCTACCTTGAGGAACACCGACATAACTGCGGTATATTTGGGAATATTGGTGATTAGGATATAATTGACATTGTAAAGAATAGGACCAAATATGCTACCTTGAGGAACACCGACATAACTGCGGTATATTTGGGAATATTTGGGATTTTTTATAACTTGGAAATAACGATGTGATAACTATTATCTAATAATAAAATTTTTAGAAAAAGAATCACTTTTTGAGCCTTAAGTGCAATCGTGCGTGCCAGATTCGATCAAATGCGTTTGTTACGCGTATATCAAAGTTTTTAGAAGCCAAAGTTAAAACGAATAAAAAGGATGGAAATATTATTAGAAAAATTCACTTCAAAAATTGTATATTTATTGTACAATAAAATGCAAAATTTCGGACGAATTAAAAAAAAATTCTTACTGAATTTTAAATTATTATATTTGCTTAAGTTTCTAATCTGATTTAGAGTAAATTTTATTTATTGCCTTTATATACAAACTTTAAAAATTATCTACAATATATTTACAGGCTGATAATTTCTTATGAATATTTAAAAATATAGTTTAAATAGAAAAGAAATTAAATTTTAAATATAATCTTATAAAAAAAAATTTCAAAATACTAAAACCTAAGAATTTTTAGTATTTTGTGAATAAAAAATCCTATATATAATAATTAAATATAGGATAAATACACACCGAAATATAGATTTTTATATAATTTTATATAAATACACTCCGAAATATAGATTTTTAAGCAAATTTATCTAATAAAATTATATTCACTATTATTCTACTTAAATATATATTTAAATGATAAATAAATAAAAACAAAAAAAAAGTGTACAATTTATTTTTCAAGAAGATATAATTCCAAATCAAAATAAATTAATAAAATTGCTCGTAATTCAAAAAAATAAATTCGTATTTATTTTGAAGATATTTTAAACTGTTCAGTTTTATCTCAAAAATTTGTAGAGAATACTTTCCAGGAAGCACTCCATAAACTTCGAAATCTAATATAAAATAGAATTTTTATTCGTATGTGAAGGATACTTATTCGGATTCGTCCATTCAAATAGTTTTCCTTAAAATAAAATTCTTACCTGAAAATCCTCTTAACTTCAAGTGCATTTATGCATTATACTGTTTGCTTTAAATTAAGAATAAGGACGAGTCTTTTCGAACAGAATTTCCAATCGTAGAAACATCAAAAATTGAAGAACAAAACTTGAAAATATCGAAAACTTTTAGAAAATACAATTCAATTTGAAATGTTCAGAGCATTTCCGTTTAGTTCATTAGAAAAATAATATAATACTCTGTAAATATAAGAAGTAAATATAAGATTTCGAAGAAAAAAAACAATTTTAAATTGGAGTTCATTTATTTCGATTGGATAGCTTTTCAAAATGGAATAGCTTTTTAGTCATTTAAGGCCATAATACAAGTAGCATTTCTATTTTATATTTTTTTAATTATACTAGACTGTTTGGCAAAAAACAAAAGATGAACATTATTTGAAAGGATGTTTGTTTGAAGAGGTTAGAATAGATCGTATTAGAAGAAGTTCTTGATTGTTATGTTCCGGTTTAAAAAATATTTATTTTATTCTAAAAAAAAAAAACTTTTTTTATAGAAACTCTTCTTTTTTTAATGTTCAAATATTTCTTATGATAATGGTAGGAAATAATTATTAATATTTTTGTAATAATGACAATTCATCATGTTCTATTCAAGTTGGTATTTCAGGTTGAATTGTTCTACGTATTCTTATTATTTTTTTTTTATTTTTTTTATATTATTACAATTTTTTTACTATTATATTAAAATATTTTTTTATTTTTATTTTTCAAAATATTTCAACTTTAAAATAACATTTTCTATTAAGAGTAAAAGAAATCTCACAATAGCCACAACTCACTCGGTGGAATATGGTATTTCCTGTTCAAATTTTAATATTCAGTACTGAACAAACGAGAAATAAATAATTCTTTTAAGTGTTTTTGCCTCCATCTGTTGTATGGCAGTAAAGTTTTCGATGAATCTAAGAAATAACATGCATATCTACAAATAATAAAAGGGTTCAAAGACATTCATAATAGCTATTTATTTGTTTGGTTCAACAGAGAAGTGAAATTCTTAACAACCAATATTGTAGAAAGTTACTTTTGGGGTTGAAAACTTTCGACAAAAAAACCTTATATTCAGCACAGCCCAAAAATAATAGATTCTCATTCAATACAATTAATTATTTATTGGGGTAGTTTTAAAGTGAACGATTTTCAGCTTTTGTTTATGAGAATTGAGAAATGATGGTTTTTGGGGTCATTATGGAAGGGGCCAAAATCGCTAAAACTGTTATTTTCTTAATTATGACTTTTAAGGACATCTTTTGTATTGTACAAACAAATTATGTAACATATTTCAAAATTGCTTAGATTATAATTTAAATTTTTTTCTCTATTAAAATAATATTATTTTGATATTTGTGAGACTATTAGACTTTATTATAAATTTTTGCACCATATCTTATTGCTCTAACTTATACGAAATATGTAATTTCATTCGACTCATATATGTATATTCAATTTTATTATTAAGAAGCATAATATGAACTTTTTTTTTAAAGTAAGCTCATTTATCCACTTTAAATTAAAATTTTATTTAAATTATTTTTTTTTCTATCTTTTTTTTTTGATGAGTCTTTCAAAATTTTCAAGCTATAATTATGGCATTACTTAACGTATGTTGGTTTTTAAATACTTAAAAATTTAAAGCAATAAAGCTAAAATTTATCGCATTATATGGTTTGCGGTATTATCTTATTAAAACCACATATAGTCTAGATTAAAATATCCAAGTGAATGATAAAAAAAGTCGCTTTTATAGCGCACAGAGTTGATTGTGACGGTGTTTCCTTTTTAATTTTTAATAAAATATATCAGAGCGAAATGTACACCAGACCAATCACTTTTTGATTATAAAATCGTTTTTCTATAGTTACTTTTACGTTTTTAGAGTGAGAAAGGATCCTTATTACTAAAAAAAATTCATTTGAAAAATGTTACTGTTTTGTTACTGTCAAACAACATTTAAAGACAAGGCTACACTTTCTGGACTGACCCTTTTATTAAAGATTTTATACTTTTGTATACATTATTAAAGATTTTGTTAAATATTATTGTTTAAAATACTCATAAAATAAATATTATAAAATATACTTTACAATTTATAAAGATATTTCTCAAATATAGTATTTTTTTGAATATTCTACTTTTATACATATCTTGAAATTTTAGTTGAAATGATTCTGTACGTAGAATTTCTTCATTAATACATTCAAAATAAGTCAACATTCAATTTTCCTATATGAATTATTTATTAAGTTCGGTTAAAGATTTTCTATAGCAAATTACCAAATGTAATAAATTCTCAAATGAATTTTGGAAATTTCGTAAGCTCTTTAATTTAAGTGAAAATGTGTCAATCAATTGAATTTTTGAAAAGGGTTGAAAAATCTGTGAATATCAACTAATTAGGTGTTAAGTTATTGACACTTTGCCAAACCATTACTAATTTCCATAGGCAAATGCCTCTTGAAGCCTTCTTGATATATTAAATATTTATGGTATTTCCTAAATTAGCTTAATAAATATCATATTTATAAAGAAGAATTCGTAGTTCTGTCGTTTGTAGTGTTCTGGTTTCATTCACTTTAATTGTACATGAACTAAAATATTTTTCTTCAATTACATTTTTTATTGTATTTTTGGCTCAATCAATTATATTAAAAATATATTTTCATATTTGTAGTCTCAACAAAGATTTTTGTTTCTTCAAAAATTGAAGATTTTTGTTTCAATAATTTGCAATTCATAAATTTTCAAAAAAAAAAAAAAACTGAACAAATATCTGAGAATTTTTATTTTCTTTTTTATACCAGCACCTCTCAAACTGTCGCACTTCGTAAGACATTTTTTGACTGCCTAGTATTTGCACGTGTAATTCTGCTTAAATAATGAAGTATTCTCAATTAATAACTAATTAACTATTGATTTTTTTAATAATAAAAATAAAAAAAATTGTTTTTTTCTGATAGAATGCAATGGTTTTTCATAAATAATAACTTTCTCTTGAAACTTATATTAAGCTTTTTTTATTTATCAGGTAGAAGTGGTTAAGTTTGCATTTTCTTTTTATTTAAATATAAAAGGTATGTTCAAAAAGTATCGCGTATTTTGAATTTCCGCAGGTTACGTATATTCGATTTTTGATTTTTTTTGTGGCATTATGTTGGTTCTCATGTCTCTCTCTTATGCCGATAAGCTGCTTTGCTTGCACGTGTTTTGGCTTGTCTTCGATTTTTGTCTATTCCAAAAAATGGATCAAAGAATCTGTTTCGGTAGCAAGAAAAAATCACAAAAGGCCAGATCTGGGGAATATGGTGGCTGCGGAATTATTAGTGTGTTTTTTTGGCCAAAAATTCACGTAAAAGCAACGATGCGTTATCATGGTGCAAAAGCCAATTTTTGTTCTTCAACAAATCCGGGTGTTTCTGGCGGATTGCTTCACACAACTTGCGCAAAACTTGCAGGTAATATTACTTATTGACCGTTCTACCCTGTGGCAAGAAAACTGTAAGCAAAACCTTCACATTGGACCGAACTTGGTGCGCTTTTTTCGGTCTTGGCTCATGCGGCAGCTTCCATTGGGATGATTGAGCTTTGCTTTCCATATCATAACCATAAACACATGATTCGTCACCAGTTATGACCCTCTTGAGCAAAGTTGGGTTGTCGCGGACGGAGTCCAACAGCTCCTTAGCAATGTTAATGCGATGCTGTTTATATGTTAATGTTAATGCGATACTGTAAAATAATCATTTTCTTTTATTATACCAGTGCCTCTCGAACTGCCGCACTTTGTAAGATATTTTTTGACTGGTTAAATAAAAATTTTATTTTCTCAAATAATAACTTTTTCTTGAAACAAATATTTTGCTTTTCCGGTTTTTTAGATAGAAATGGTTAAATTTGTATTTGCTTTTTATTTCTTTTTATTTAAATATATTTAAAAACTTATCTAGTTGAATGTAAAATTTCAAAAAGTTCATATAACTTTTATATTTTAATATTCTAACTTTGGTGCAGAGTAAAATTTTCAAAAAAACTGAAGATCCTGAACTTATTTCAACTATCCGTACACGTTGAATTTATACTTGAATAGTGGTTTTGATAAAAGTTTTCTTTTATTCAGTGGACATCTTATTTCTAACAAAAGTTTTCAAATAGTAATATTTATTATAATTTTTTTATTAAATTCCGTAAACCTGTATTTGTAATGTTTTTTTTAAGTTTCAAAAAATTGTATTTTCTCCCTTTTCTAATATTAATACTCCTCTTTCTAAAGCTCATTTTAAGTATTTAAAAAAATACCAATTAAAATAAATTATTTCAAACAAAAATCCTTTTTTATTTTTGTTTATTTACTTTTTTTTAAATTTTTTTGATAATGAAAAATATACAAGTCGTGACGAAAGGAATATTGTATTACATAATTGAAAAAATAAAATGAGGACTTGTACAAATTTGTGGAATATTTTATTTTGTAAGTACTGAATGCGATAGTAATTCGTACATTTGATTTCATAAGTCAAAATTGGCTTCATAATGGTGTTGCATATCTAACGTTGTCTATTTATTATAATTTTCGAATAGTTGATAATTTTCCTATTTCTACGTTGTTAATGATAACTTTTGGCAGTTTAAAGTCTCTTTAGCCTTGTATGTGGATTTTAGATTATTTTTTTGTCTATGTAAAAACAGTGAATTTTAGATTATTTTCTTGTCTTGTATTTTTAGATAGTATCAAGTTAAGATATAAAGAAATAGATAATATTTAAGAGAGAGTAAAAGTAATGTAGTCACTTTTCTGTTTATTTACTTTTGTTCTACATTATGTAAACTCCAATTGGAATTATTTAAAAAAAATAAAAAATTTTATCAAGATTTATCTACGTAGGTGGTATGACCATTTCATATGTATAAAGAACAATTATATTTTTAGAATCATATAAAGAAATATAGTATAAAATAGGAACAATAATACTATCTTATAGGACTTCAGTTGGAATAGGATATATATCTAAATGTTGCGTATTAAGTGCTACTCGAAAATGTTATTGCTAGATTATACAACATTTAGATTCTCTGGAAATGGAAAGACTAGCTTTTAATAGAAGTTTTTCAAAAAAATTTATCAAGGATTAACAGCAGACTAGTGCGCTAGTACTATTTTATTTTAGTGGCTGAAAATTACCAAGCTAATTGGAAATTTCCTTCAAGATAAAAGTTTTAATTATTTAGAATATAATAAAAAAATCAAAATTTCATTTCAGGAGGTTTAAAATATTTTAGAGGAAGACTCATAGGGATTAATATAATTTTTTTAATAAATATTCGAAAATACCTCATATTTTTCTTTATCGGTTTTGGTCCAGTTACCGTCATTTCATTTTATAATAGTACGTGTGATGTTCTTTTGTACGAAAGTATTTGTCAAATAGGTTTTTAAATTGTTGAGTTCAAAAAAAAATGACTTACTTGGGTAAAATCATAATACAAATCCTTAAATATCAAATGTAATATTTTTTTAACATATTTTAATAGACAATAATGGATAAATACTATATTAGTCCCAATATTAAATTGATCAAAAAACTCAAAAACGAATTTGAAAAAATATTTCGCCTTCTTTGTAATAAATTCCCTATTTTGGGTTGATTTCGAAAATAGTCAAATAGTTGCCATAAAATATATTAAGTCGTATTTTTCAAATAAGTTGACAAGTCTTAATCCTGTAAAATATTTAAACTTGCATTGTCAAAGGCATAAATCAACTTCCAAGTGACACTATGAACTATGAAGACTTCACTGACTTCACCGAAACGACACCACAGTTTGACACAAATCAACCCCATAAATTCTGATACGGTCTGACGGTCATAGCGTTACATTAATCCTGATACCCATTGCTGGTTGTTTTATATTTAAAAATATACATAAATATATATATCGAAATAGTTATTTGTAAATTTTTTTATTTTAATAAAATTTATTACAAATAATATCCGATTCCTGAAAATGAACTCAAATTTTCGTTAAAAAATAAATTAATGAACCGAAAATTGCCAACGTTGTTTCTGGCTTTTTTTGCAAAATTTATTACAGTTCTTTCCCTATTAAAAATATTCTATTGAAAAACAATTAAAAATTTTTATTCTCTTTTATTTTATGCAATAATAAAAGGAAATTTTCTTATATTAATTTCCAACAAATTGTAACTTGAGTAATTTTATAATACAATATTTCATATTTCTTGGAAAATTTATTTGATGCTTGATAGAATAAAAGAAACTGAACCAAATTAGATTAATTATATTATAAAAATAATATGCAAATTATAATATAATGATTATTTGTAATAAGGTGAAATTGAATCCTGTACCACCCATGAAGCATATACGTAAGGGATTATTTGGAATTCCAATCAAATATAAATACCAACTTTCATTTATATATTTTTTAATTATATTATTCTTTGTGTTCAAAAATTTCATTATTTTTGCATTCAACTATATGAAATAATAGTCCTTATTCTTAAAATAAAATATATCCCATTATATAAATAAGCTTTCATTAAATAAATAAATATAAATTTTCATTTATTCAAGATTCTATGCACCACAGAAAAATGTATGCTGTGCAATAAAGGACGATGAAAATAATTGCCTTTATTTAAATTTTCATAACAAATTACTTTTAATAAAATACATTTTAATTAATTTTGTATTTTGTTATGTAGTCATTTAATCAAAATGAATAGAATTCTCATCAGTTTAAATAATTACAATATTAAATTGATAACTGAAAATGGCAGTTGTTAGTATTATTCATCAAAAGTTTTGTTTTTATGATAAATTAGTTTATTACAAGAAAGATGAGCTTCTAAATCAACTGTTCTTCATTTTGTTATTTGGATTCAAAATATCATATAAATTAATTAGGGGTTTTTTGGTTTTCTTAATCTGACCAGAATTTATTTAGTCGGATTATGAAGATAATTTTTTATATGTAGGAAAATTTACATTTATCTTTTAATATAAAAATAATTTTTTTTTGTTTCTATTAAATATACTAAAAATAGTATAAATGTTAAATACTACAAATCCTCGAATATAAGGTAAATAACAATTGATAAGTAATCTAGCGCAACTTCTTAAAACTTTTATTAAAATTCGCACAATTATTTATGTTTAAAATAATTTGAAGATAAGCTGATAATATTCGCTTTAAATTTTTTAAAAACTACAATACTTTCTTATTGAATAATTATTTTATGGTAATTTAATTAATGATATCCATAGTACTTTTTGTAGAAAAAGCGATGCATTTTTGTGTAATTCATGCCCAGGAAAATACTTCAGTATGAGCTTTTAACAGCATGTTTCCAGGACTTTATAATAGATTCCATTTGGCACGTTTGTCTGCTAGTTCATTACCCTCAATACCTCATGACGTGGCGCCCTTAAAAGAGTCACTTTCTCTTATCTGGTCAGTTTACTTAGGATTGTAAGGACACCACAAACTAGCTTAGATTGGAAATCAGATGAGACAAGAGCTTTCAGTTCAACTTGGCTTTCTGAGATGATGTATTGGGTTGTTCGGAACGTAATTTCGTTTTTCCCAACAGAGGACTTAATTGCATTTTTCCACAACCAACTTCACACTTATGCTGCATAATTATATGTATTTTGACAGCTGACACAGCAAGACTTGCTTGTGATAAAATTCGATTGATTCTGCATAGTAGTTTTTGGTTGATACCCTTTTAGAAAAGATAAAAATGCTGTTCAAGCAAGAAAAAAATTATTTTGTCCCCTTCAAAGTAATCCCCACCAGATAATATACTTTTTTGCCAACGTTTTTTCCAATCCTCGAAGCACTTCAAAAAATCATTTTTTGTGATTTTGTTCAGCTCCACCTTCGATGCCATCTTTATCTCCTCAATCGTAGCGTAGCGTCGTCCTTTTATAAGGCTCTTCAGTTTCGGGAACAAGAAAAAGTCACAGGGGGCAGTTCTGGGGAATACGGTGGCTGCGACATTATTAGTGTATTGTTTTTGGCCAAAAATTCGCGCACAAGCAATGATGCGTGAGCAGGGGCGTTATCATGGTGCAAAAGCCAATTTTTGTTCTTCCACAAATCCGGGCGTTTCTGACGGATTGCTTCGCGCAACTTGCGCATAACTTGCAGGTAATATTCCTTATTGACCGTTCTACCCTGTGGCAAGAATTCATGATGCACCGCGCTCCTGCAATCGTCACATTCGACCGAACTTGGCGCGCTTTTTTCGGTTTTGGCTCATGCGGCAGCTTCCATTGGGATGATTGAGCTTTGGTTTCCATGTCATAACTATAAACCCATGATTCGTCACCAGTTATGACCCTCTGGAGCAAATTTGTGTCATGGCGGATAGAGTCCAACCGCCCCTTAACAATGTTAATTCGATGCTGTTTTTGGTCGAAATTGAGCAATTTTGGTACGAATTTCGCGGCGACCCGTCTCACGGCCAAATCATTGGTAAAAATCGAATGGCACGAGCCAATCGATATGCTGAAGTCCTCAGCAACTTCCCTAATGGTTATTCGACGATTGGCCAATACAATTTTTTTAAATTCATCAATGTTTTCGTGTGTTGTTGACGTGCTCGGGCGTCCGGCACGCGTTTCGTCGTTCACATCTTCTCGGCCCTCTGAGAACATTTTGTACCACCGAACAACATTGCTTCGGCCCAAGATAGCTTCACCATATGCCACAGTTAATATTCGGAATGCGTCCGCACAATTATTTTCGTTTTTCACACAAAATTTGATACAGATTCTTTGATCCATTTTTTGGCATGGGCAAAAATCGAAGACGAGCCAAAACACGTGCAAGCAAAGCAGCTGTAAGAAATTAACTGGACATTCAAAATGGCCGAACTTGTCGGCATAAGTGAGAGACATGAGTACCAACATAACGCCACAAAAAATCGAAAATCGAATATACGTAACCTCGGAAATTCAAAATTCGCGATACTTTTTTAACAGAACTCGTATATGGAGAAGATGTGTTAAGTGAGCGCCAGTGCCAAAACTGGTTTGCAAAATTTCGATCCGGCAATTTTGATCTCGAAGGTGCACCACATTCTGGAAGGCCAGTTAAAGCTGATGAAGACACAATCAAGGCATCAAATGATGCAAACCGGCGAATACCAACTCGTGAGATCGCTGAGAGATTAAATTTATCGAATTCGACCGTTCATGATCATTTGAAACGGATAGGTTTAATATCAAAGCACGACATATGGGTTCCTCATCTTATTAAGGAAAAAAATATGTGCCGTCACATTGATGTTTGTGATTTACTTCTCAAACGCCAAAAAAGTGATCCATTTTTGAAGCGTATCATCACTGGGGACGATAACTGGGTTATCTACATTAATGTTAAGCACAATATATCCTGGAGTAGAAAATATGAACCATACTTCGAAGTTCAAAGCACTTTGAAAGTCTATATTCATCGAAAAAAGGTTCTGCTATCTGTTTGGTGCGATTTCAAAGGAATCGTTTATTTTGAGCTTCTACCGAGCAACACAATGATTAATTCTGAAGTGTACTGTCATCAGTTAGACAAATTAAATGATTCAGTTAAAGAAAAATGGTCTATAAATAAACTATTGGGTTGTTCGGAAAGTAATTTCGTAATGATATGAAATTACTTTCTTGACAACGCAATGGAACTTTGCATTACGTTAAAGGGTGATACCACACACGATTACTATCGAGTAGTATTCCTGATGCATCTAGGAATATTCTTGCATTGTAATCCATTTCGGTCGAGGTAGGACGCAATATTATTAACTATACGACGTCATTGTTCGATTATGGAATATTCTGATCGAAAACCAAATTGGTGATAAGGGTTAGCTTAGGTATTTTCAAGAATAGCATGAAGGGCATTTCAAAATGAGTTTTTTAAGAATTTTTCAAAATTATGAATTTTTTGTTTTCTTGGATTTGGGAGCAATTTTATTAAAAAATAACTGCAACCATTTTCTAATAGCAAGTTTATGGTTTAAATTTATAATATTTTTTGTATTTTTTAATAAATTTAAGATAATTTTGGTAACTTTAAAAATGACATGAGGGGCATTTCAAAATGAGTTTTTTACAAATTTTTCATAATTTTGATTTTACTGTTTTGTTGTGTTTGGGAGTAACTTTATCTATTGGCAAGTTGATGGATTAAATTTTTCAATTCGGATGGAATAAAATTTTTGGGGAAGATTTTTAGTTGATCGTATACTTTTCGTAGATGTGTCTTATAGTTTATGCCATTATGTGAAGTTAAGTTTATTTTTTTTCTTTTCTAGAACTTTTATCATTTTTTCGTAGTGGATAAGATGTTCTTTTGTAAGAAAATATTTGTTTATAAAAATTTATAGAAAAAAAAGAACAGCTCCCACTTCGTACTTAACTAGCAACATTATTTAGAAAAGTTGTAAATTTTCAAAAATACCTTAAAAATGTACATTTTAATTATGGTTATAATTAGTTTATTGTATAGAATTTTAAAATACACCCACGGTACGCATTTTTAATGTAAATCATGTTAGTAGGGTAGAGAAAAAATTCACGTATTTAGGAAAATTTAGAAATGATTTTATTTTTGTGATTTTTTGTCGTTGTTATTGTTTAAATTATATACTCCCAAATAACAGTATCCGTACTTAAATAAATTAAAAGATACACATAAAAAATATACACAAATCGTTAAATGACAAAGAGTCGTGGTGCTACATAATATATTTCCTGAGTATGCCCTTGGTACTTACCTCTCATAATACAATCAAAATTCTAATGAAAGGACCTTCAGTAGAAAAAAATATCATTTGAATTTTTCCCTTTTTTTTTGATCATTTTTTTTCAAGTTAAGTATATGTAAAAGACTAGAAAATTGAGTGTTTCTGGTGAAAAAATTTGTGTTCATCTAAGTATGTAAGTAATGCGTACAGAATAAAATTTACCATTATTAGTATTTTATATTCAAGACATTTTCATTTTTATTTTTTATTTTAATGGAAATTATTTCATCGGTAAGCCCATGGGTGTACTGAGAACAGATTTTGAATTTTAAATTAAATTGAATTTATAATAAAGTATGTTAAAAAAAAAAAATATTAGCAAAACCAGGACAAAATATTTATATTTATGCTGATAGATATCACTAACCAAAAAGTTTTATTTACTACTAAAAAAATTATCAGAATACTCGTATTATTAATACACTTTAAAAGCCATTTCGAACTCGAAAAGTAAAAGTTGTAGTTAGTTTAACTAATAGATTCACTCCACAGTTTGTCATTTGATAAAAAATAATTAAAACTTGTTGGATATTAAATTCATAAATACTAAACTGATAATGGTGATTACGATAGTATAGCATATAGCAGAATTGAATGCGAAATGCTAAAATGACATCTGCTCGATTTTGTTGTGTCGCAAACTTTTCTTCGTTAATTTTGGTTACCATCGCACGTACGCCCATTCACGATTGACTTCGATTTTAAAATAGACTTTGTCACGTTGAACTGTGGACAGAAAAAGAAAATCACAAATATTGTTGGCGCAGATTTTTACTGGCAAGTAATGTATCCATTGGGATGTTAGGGGTATAAATTTAACATTAACCAAATCGAATGAATGAATTTGTTGAAATTTATTTATCTACCCTCACTGCAATGTTATTTCATGAATAATTCAACAGAGAACAGTATAATTACCAAATGTTACCCAATGTGATTCGTTGAAATTTTCAACATAAAATTGAGCGCTAAAATGATTTTTTTTAATTTTTCTTTTATTTTTTCCTTTAATTTTTTTTTTGAGAGTTTTTTGTGACATATTCTTAGGTATGAATGTACACCAATCAATTCTTGTTGACTTTTAAATATTGCATATTTTATTTATTTACCAACGTTAAAATGATTGAAAGAATATATTTTTTTTTAAAAATAAAATTTTGTTTAATTGTATGGTAATTTGGAATTTTTTTTTGAAAGTTTAATTGAAAATACATTAATTGTGTTATTATTGCTGTCGTATACAGATAATCTCTAACATTTGAAAATAATATGATATGTGTAGGGAAATTATAGAAAATGAAAGTATTAAAATTTAAAATAAATTCAGAGAATACCTTGCATTGCATGCTTTTTGTTATTTCAAAGTTTGTGCAAAGTGGTACTCTCACACCCACTATAATAAGAAATAGCGTGCCGAAATATTTATTGACAAAGTAGAGACACCTAAAGGTATTAACTTCTTCATGAGAGGAAAAATAAAAAAAAAATATCCTAATTCAAAAAGAGGGAAAAATGGGAAAAACAAGTGTAAAGCCGACCGTCGACGTTAATAGGATAGACTTAGCTGTTAGAACTCTTCGTGGCCATTTCCAAAATCCACCTGCGGAATGAAGGAACCCTAAATAAAAGATAAATATTTAAAATTCAATCTACTACAGAATATAATTCTTCTTAAAATAAATCAATTTATGAAGAAAAAATCCGGTAAGTCTATTAAAAATCACCTTTTATTCATTAAAAAAGAAAATTTTTGGAAAAAAAATTATTCATTTTTTTTATTTTTTTTATTAATGAATATACTTTTTTTTCTTTCTTTCCTATTATTAATTATTTAAAATATTATATTTGCTGCCGTTACAATAAAACACCGATATTTAAAAACTTTCAGCAACACTTTTACGAACTGCTTCGATATTTTATGTTAAACAACTTGTTTAAGGACGACCGATCAGTATGTTTAAGATCACCAATTAATCCAGTCCCCGAAAATATTTTCACAGTTAATGAAGAGATTAATTTATAAAACACTTTTTATATATTTTTTTAGATTTTTAATTCTGCCGTTTCGTATGCGCACATTTTACAATATCGGCTTTCGATCGCCGCACTCAAAAAATAATCCCACAAAGCTACCATGTTGACGGCCCAACGCCGAATGCAAAAATCCCTTGCATGTACAATAGTACCATGCTGTCTAATATCGTAATTTTTGTGTGCACATGGCACGATCGTATGACTAGTTTCGCCAATTATTTGATAAAACATTATCAAATATCGCCAAATGGCCTCACGGTCATGGTGCTATGAAGTAACCGCTGGCACATGTCTAAGGGACCTTACAAACAACAACAACATCATCAAATGGTGAAATTTTCTGACTGTCCGAAAAGTCCATTATATTTAACGGCAGATAAGTCACATTAAATAATATATTATTACTGTGTCTTGGGCTGTATGGCATGTGGTACCGTCTTGTTAAAACCACAAATCGTCCACATACATATCTTGAAATTTAATTACGAAAAATTGGATTATCATATTGCGATAGTGAGCACCATTAACTGTTATCCGATGATGCCTCCAGCAAAAAATCCACAACAAACCGTGACACGTTGCAGATGCATTTATTTCTCAACCATCAGTCGTGAATTTTCTGAACTCTAAAAGCGACAATTTTGTCGATTAACCAAGCCATCAAGATGAAAATGAGCCTCATCGTTGAAGATGAGCCTCATGGAAAAATCGGTTTTCACTTGTTGCTATTCTATAATATATTCAACGAACTCCATTCACTGTATGTTTTCAGTAAGCTTCAGTTCTTGAGTCAATTGAACTTCGTACGCTGTAGGGAGTTTCTCGGAATGCCCAATTCATGACCACAGAGACAGCAACACTCTCACGAACTCCTTCGATGTTTTGTATTGAATGACTTGTTTAAGATCACTAATTGATCCTGTTTCCCTAAATGTTTTAATTAATCTCTTCATAGTTAATGAAGTTAAACCAATATTTGAATTTCAAACTGTAGCTGCCAAGCCTTTATTATTTTTAAAATATTGCTCACTAATAATAATGCGTTGTTATTTCGTGAACCGATATGAAAATGGTTTCAATAACCATGAACTGTCAACTGTCAGGAAATCTAATTTTCGTTGGCAACACTTTACCGCACAAATGGCGCAAAATGCAAATCTTGCGTGGTATTTTCGATAACCTATATTAAGGGCTTAAATAGCAAATTTTTTTTGTATTTATGAATAACTTGTTAACAACTTTACAATAATATATACGATGAATATAGATAAAAATTCAAAAGCTGCTAACTTATAAATATTAAAAGACATTTGCCGTCTATAGTTTTTTTTGGTATTGTATGCAAATAATGCATACGAGGTCTGTTCAAAAAGTATCGCGAATTTTGAATTTCCGCGGGTTATGTATATTCGATTTTCGATTTTGGTGGCGTTATGTTGGTACTCATGTTTCTCACTTATGCCGGCAAGTTTGGCCATTTGGAATATTCAGTTAATTTTTGACAGCTGCTTTACTTGCACGTGTTTTGGCTCGTCTTCGATTTTTGCTCAATTTCGAGCAAAAACAGCATCGCATTTACATTGCTAAGGAGCTGTTGGACCCAAATTTGCTCCAGAGGGTCATAACTGGTGACGAATCATAGGTTTATGGTTATGACGTGGAAACCAAAGCTCAATCATTCCAATAGATGCTGCCGCACGAGTCAAGACCGAAAAAAGCGTTACAATTTTCTTCGATTGTAGGGGCTTATTGACCGTTCTTGCCACAGAGTAGAACGGTTAATAAGAAATATTAAATGCAAGTTATGCGCAAGTTGCGCCAAGCAATCCGCCAGAAACGCTCGGATTTGTGGAAGAACAAAAATTGGCTTTTGCACCATGATAACGCCCCTGCTCACGCATCGTCACTTTTGCGTGAATTTTTGGCCAAGAACAATACACTAATAATGCCGCAGCCACCGTATTCCCCAGATCTGACCCCTGTGACTTTTTATTGTTCCCGAAATAAATTCTTTGATCCATTTTTTGGAATGGATCAAAGAATCTATTTCTCTTATTACCATAATAACTCAAAGTTGCAGTTTATGTTCAGTGTTCTTAACTAGATCAAGTAATTTTCACCAACAATGAAACTATTAACATTTAAAATAAGCAAATCTATTTTATCTTTCGAAATAAGAAATCATTTGGTAATTTCAAATTGATGAACAATAACCCCCAATACAATATAAAACAACAAATAAAGCTATTTATTCTGTAATTGTTGCCTGTGGAATGAAATCTTCTCGGTTCTTCGCCATATGCAATCGCAACTGCATAACAAACAAAACTGCACTCCAAATTGCAACAATATCAATATTCGTTACTTAAATTCTGTTTTATTGAATCGCTTCGAATCGTTCGAAATTGAAATTGAAAACAAAAATTAAAGTTGAAATTGAAAAGTAGATGGTGTACTTTGAGTTTAAGTACTTTTCAAAATTAAATAAAAACAAACGAGAATTCAATCAAAATAAAAAATACTTGAATGTATAAATTGAATCCTAAATATACATTGTATTTGTGTATAGTATCCTGTAGGTTATCTCCCATTATTTTGCTATATAAAATTTAATCAATACGTATAATAGCTTACATTTTAAGACCAAGCCAATTTTAAGTAATAGAAAACGACTTTGTTCGACTTCAAATACACGTCTTGACCAAAAAAGAATTTATTTCTATTTATTAAATCAATATTTGTCCCGAAATTTGACTTAAAGCATTGTTTGTTTGTATAGTGACTCCGGAGCTAGTTTATAGTACTCCGGAGCACTAGGATCATAAGACAATTTGGGGAACTCAAGTTTCTTGTGGAGTGGATATTACAGCTTCCTAAGCGAATCTGGTCTATTGCAAATAGGCTCAATTGCTTTGAGTTTTTTTTAAATTTAATGGAGCTTGTTAGTTTGTTCAGCTTAATAGACGGTTTTGAAATAAGAAAAAGCTATAAGCACGTTAATAACCCCAACATCTAATGCAACTTAGTCCTATTATTGAGATTGCAGAACGGCTTGGTTTAAGAAGCTCTCCGATCCCCCCGTGTGAAGACAATCAGTAAAGTTGACGATATTACGGCGATTTAAAACGCTTAATGCCACTGAAAAATTTATGCCCCTAATGTGTTTGACGCAAAATGTTATTGTTTTATTTTTCATAACGAACTACAAAAACACAACTTCAATAATCACACAATATAGAGTCTGTTGGTTACAGGACATTGTTACAGCTTGTTCTGCATTTCTAGGATAATCTAACAAATAATCTATGCAGACACAAAACCAGCGTTGTTGCCAGATGGGTCTCAATGATGCTAGTCCAATTAATTTCCCGGCACACTTTGTATTTTCCAATAATTATTCGGAATAAAAAACTTGATTATTCGGAATGCAGAAAATATTGTATGAATTCAAAAATTGCATGAATTTTAATGTTTGATTTTATTAACAGACAGATTTTTCAGTTTCCATAAAAAAATTCCGATTCGATAAAAGAAAACACTATGAATTATTAAGAAAATTTCATGACTTTTCAACGACTACCATTTAACAAAGTTAAAATTATGCTTTAAGTGTTTGAACCAAATAAAACATAATTTTTAAGTAGAAAATGTGTGGTTTTAAGAATTAAAGCAAAGTTTCACTTAAAACTAGGACTATTTATGCCTAAATCTAAAGCTCAGACATTTTTACCTATTTCTCTTTGTCAAAAATAATTTTTATTCTATTTATTTCTCTCCGAAAAAGACTCTTTTAAGTGTGTCCATTCTAATATTAAAAATCAATTTAATATCTTTTATATCAAATGAAAAAAAAACTTTACAATCCTTTAGCACTTAATATTTGGAAGTGCAAGTACTTTACACAACATCTGGCCTAAGGGACTAACTAATACCCCAAATTATTCAATACATTTTTGGTCAATACACATTTAAATTTTCTGAAATCTTCCACTTGACCGAGTTTCAAAAGGAAACTGTTCTTACATATGCACACACATCCAACCATGAATCTATTCACACATTATTGAAAATGCCTAGTCATAGGATTTGGGATTTATTTTTTTATATTCCGAAAAAGGATTTTCCCTAACATATTAAAAAATAGTATAGGAAAACTTTTGTGCCTCTTAATTTCTCACATGATTGTTTCCTTTCGGAGTGAATAGATTGTGTCATTATGTAGAATCTTTGCTTCTTTTCCTAAATTTTAAGAAGAATTTCTTTATAAGCAATAACAAAAAGAATACAAAACTCTTCGTTCTTCATGATTACATTTGAATAAGGTGTTAAATTAGAAAAGTGAATTTGTTAAATCAAATAAATGAAATTATATTGACTAAAATGGTAATGGGTTTTTATGTTTACCGATTTTTCTTACAACAGCTAAAATAAGAAGTTTTTATTAAAAAAAAAAAAAAGATACTCAATTATTAGAATAGTATAAAAAAAATTTAATTTTTTATTTTTCTAACGCATATGTTTTTTTTAATTTCTAATGTAACCTGTTTATTAGCACTTCTTCAATTACCATGAATTCTAGTATTGAAACTCTTTCCGATTTAAACTCTGATCATAGTCCTGTTCTCCTTACCCTTATTTCTAAGCCAATCTTAAAGACTCTTCATCCTAGGCTGATAAATGGCAAAATAGACTGGAACAGATTTAGATACAAATTAGACCAACAGATTGACTTGAAACGAACGTTAAAAACAGTAAATGACATTAATGATGCTGTAAATGATCTCACTATATATATATAACATGCAGTCACAACCGCTCTAATCTCGTACAATACGACACAACCACAAAAATAAAATTTACCAACAAAAATACGGACTTAAATTAACGAAAAAAAAAAAATTAGCATGCAATGGCAACGCGTACGAATGCCTAGCTACAAACAGAAACTTAACCAACTACAACGTGAATTAAAAATGGAAATTAGTAAGCACTATAATGAACGGCATGAAACTTATACAAAATCGCTTAGTGACAATACTTCTTTATGGGAAGCCACTAGATGAATACTCTCATACAAGAGAACATCACACCCACTGAAACAAAATGACGGTAACTGGGCAAAAACAGACAAAGAAAAAGCTGAAGTATTTGCTAAACTTTTGGTAAATACTTTTGCTCCACATGATGATATAGAAGACAAATCGCATACTAACAAAATCATCGAAGAACTAATGTTCCCATTCCCTATGAGTCTTCCTTCCAAAAATTTTAAGCCCTTAGAAATTAAATCTACTATTCTGCACCTTCCCAATAAAAAAGCTCCTGGTTATGATCTAATAACAGCTTTTATTCTGAAGCAAATTTTCCGGAAAACTTTAGTTTTAATCACATATATTTATTAATAGTATCCTGCGTACAACCTATTTTCCCTTACTCTGGAAATATTCTGTCATTAAAATGATTCCTAAACCAAATAAACCCATTAATTCTCCTTGCTCCTATAGACCTATTAGCCTCTTACCAATTCTTGGTAAGATATTCGAGAAATTAAAACGACTCTACCCATTTCTAGTTAATGAAAAAATTATTCCTGATCACCAATTTTGCTTCCGGTCTGAACACTCCACTATCCAGCAATGCCATCGCATTGTTGATCATATTGCATCCTCTCTTGAGAGGGAAGAGTATTGCCCAGGAGTATTTCTAGATATCTCCCAAGCTTTTGATCGTGTGTGGCATCCTGGACTCCTTTGGAAACTTAAGAGCTTTCTTCTTTCAACATACTACCTTATCATAAATTCATATCTCTCCCAACGACATTTCCAAGTTGTAATTAACTCAGAATCCTCGGAAATATATCGTATTCTAGCAGGAGTCCCACAAGGCAGTATCCTTGGTCCCATCTTATATAATATTTATACCCATGACATCCCAGCTTATCCTAATACTATCATTGCTACTTATGCAGACGATACGGCCATACTTGCTACCCATTCAAATCCTGACATACCTTCCAACAATTTACAATCCCATATCCATAACCTTCAATATTGGTTTAAGAGATGGAGATTGAAGGTAAATGAACAGAAGAGTGCTCACATTACTTTCACGCTTTGTCAAGGTAAACCTACCCCTTTATACCTTAATAGCAACATGATACCGCAATATGATAAAGTGCGTTATTTGGGACTTTACCTGGACAAGAGACTAACATGGAACCCACATACTAGATTAAAAAGAGCGGAAGCTAACAGACGTTACCTATAACTTCTTAGACTACTGGACAAACGCTCGAAACTAACAATTAAAAGTAAACTTCTAATCTACAATACAATTATAAAACCAATTTGGACATATGGAATTGAACTTTGGGGCTAAACGAAACGTTCCAATTTCTATCGCGTACAGGCCTTACAATCCAAGATCCTCCGTTAAATTGTTGATGCCCCCTTTTATGTTCGTAACACTGTAATACATCGTGACCTAAATGTTCCCTTTGTTCATTTCCCGATATCAAAAATTTCACTCCCGTTTACCCTATCATCATAATCCACTTGTGAGAGAATTGTCTTGTACAGCCCTCCCCGGTAACACTCATCGGAGATTTAAGAGACAATGGCCTAGAGATTTTCTAGAGGAATCTAACTTCCGTTAGTTGGAGAAACGCCAATGGGTGTTTACTCCCACTTCATGATGCACAAGATTGTTAATTAAAATGTTATGTAAATCTGTTTGTTACAATAAAATTGTAGTTGCAGATAAAAATAAAACTTAAAAAAAAAAAAAAACCTAACCTGAATTTCCATCTAATTTTTAACCTTAGTAAATATTAATATATAATTGAATTGACAAATATTACCTTTGAAATATATTATTAGGAAAATTCGATAAAAATTGAATAAAATTATATAAAGTTAAACTTTTTTGAAATTATCAACCCTTAAAATCTTAAACTTCTAAAAACAAAAAATACCATCTGAAAAAAATTAGAAAAAAATTAAATAAACATCAAACAAAATTTTTATAATTTATTAAAATAATAAAAGAAGTATAGAAGAAAAACAAACTAAAGTAACATGGGTCAAATCATAAATATTTTATTAACTTTCCATCCATTTACTGGCTATAAGGAACGAATTGATCTTAGTTATTCATGTGAAAAGTTAAAATCATAAAATTCCATCGAGAAAAAAATGTATAATATACCAGAATCTAGTCTAGGATCGTATAGAATTCTGATTTGATGCATCGTAAATAAACTCCATTAAAATAACTAAATAATCCTGAATTTTAAATTTTTCTATAATATAATTTCCTTAAAAGATGGAAATATATTTTTATCAGATCCAATGAACATCAGGAAAAAGGAATTATTTTTTTTTTGCCATTTTGATGATCCCAAATGTATATTTATATTCAAACATGTGAAAATGGTTCTCAGAACAAGTCACGCAACATATTAGCATTTATATAGAAAAGGGTAGAATAAAACCTATACATTCAGCTTATAGGTATCTATTCGAATTGAAATAGGAATAAAGCATTAATCGGAAATGAAATGATGCAATGGGTGAGTCTGGTTATTCGTACATCCATTTCAGGTTATTCATCGGAAAAATCCTTTAATATCTTGGAAATTTTAAGTAATAGACGATTTTTTAAATTTTTAGTGTTTTATAAAGGACGAATACTGGGCTCCGGTCTATTACGACTGAATCTAATAATTCCGGACCTCCCGGGTTCGCGCTAAAGTGGTCTCGTTCGCAAAGCCCAACAAGTTTTGGATATCCAGGCAGATACTATATTTCTATCGATGCTGGTCCTATCTCGTCTCCTATTTCATAAATACTACTGTTAAATTCCATTAGGATAATTTTTTACCACCAATCAATCAAACGCGATTTTGCTCAAAGATTTTGTCCTTAAATAAACTCTGGAATCCGTAAGTTGGACATGCAGAAAAATAGAAAAATTCACAAGGACGAAATATTTTTTTATAATCCATTAATTATGACTTTGCGACTATTTTAATTTTTAATGTTAAAAAAAAAAAAGTTCTACTATAATTTGATGTTAACCTAAAAAAAAAAATTAGCTCTAATTTTCTAAAATTTCAATACACCAATTTTTTCAAGGACCTTTTTTTAATTTTGTTTCAAATATTTTTTTGTTTAAAAGAAATATATTATTCTAGCATCATGGTCGTAGCACTAAATTGTCCTAGCGACATTATATATACAAATAAACAAACAATAAAGTTATTGGAATAATGCCTAACTCCTTTTATTGAGGTAAAAAAAAATTAAATTGGATGTTGCCAAATTTTAGATATATTTGGTTTTTTGGTGGGATAGAAGTTTTGATAGGGTTACCCAAATAAACTGTCATCTGTCATTGGTTTTTCTTCAGTATAGCTTATCAGACCCTTTAATAAAATTATCCAATTAAGCAAAATTGTTGATGTTTACTATAAAAAAATTCAGAAGAAATGTTAGAGACAACATTTCATATACAAAATAGGACTGTTTAGTGGGTCTTGCATTGCTGGTATATCTTTGGTATCTATTTCTTCCAAAATGATGCCAGAGCTTATGTTGCGGTCGATGGATAGTTATTGGATTTACTGCATCACGCCACGCCTACTTCCGTGCTGTCCTTTCGAGATACCTACGATGATTGGCAATACTCATTTTTAACAATTTTCCGATATCACTCCATAACCTAACTTATGGTGAATCAAAAATGAATGCGATGCTTCCCAATGCCCACACCTAGTTGACACCATTTGCTTTACCATAACCACCTCGGTTTCGCTATGTCATAATATCAGGGACTATTCTGGACAATTGCGGCTTTTGACTCCGAGTACGCATTTTTGAGTTCCTCAAAGAAAATCTGCCAGAATTTCGGGTATAGCACCCTTAAAGCACTTTTAGGATTTCTCCTCTATGCATTTTCATAGAGAATAATTATATACGAGGTTCATTCAAAAAGTATCGCGAATTTTGTGTTTTTTCTAAAATTATTTATTTATTCATGAATAAATTTGTCTCCTTCAAAGTAATCCTCACCAGATATTATCTTGCGCAAACGTTTTTTCCAATACTCGAAGCACTTCAAAAAATCATTTTTTGTGATTTTGTTCACCTTCTCCTTCGATGCCGTCTTTATCTCGTCAATCGTAGCGTAGCGTCGTCCTTTCATGGGGCTCTTCAGTTTCGGGAACAAGACAAAGTCACAGAGGGCCAGATCTGGGGAATACGGTAGCTGTGGCATTATAAGTGTGTTGTTTTTAGCCAAAAATTCGCGCACAAGCAACGATGCGTGAGCAGGGTCGTTATCATGGTGCAAACGACAATTTTTGTTCTTCTACAAAACCGGGCGTTTCTGGCGGATTGCTTAGCGCAACTTGCGCATAACTTGCAGGTAATATTCCTTATTAACCCTTCTACCCTGTGGTAAGAATTCAAGATGCACCCTGCTCCTGCAGTCGAAAAAAAAGTGTAAGCAAAATCTTCATATTCGACCGAACTTGACGCGCTTTTCTCGGTCTAGGCTCATGCGGCAGCTTCCATTGGGATGATTGAGCTTTGGTTTTCATGTCATAACCATAAACCCATGATTCGTCACCAGTTATGATCCTTTGAAGCAAATTTGTCTCGTCGCGGGCAGAGTCCAACAGCTCCTTAACAATGTTAATGTGATGCTGTTTTTGGTAAAAATCTAATGGCACGAGCCAATCGATATATTTAAGTCCTCAGCAACTTCTCTAACGATTAATCGACGATTGGATAATACTATTTTCTGCACCTCATCAATGTTTTCGACTATTTTCTGCACTTCATCTGTTGTTGACGTGCGCGAGCGTCCAGCATGCTTTTCGTCATTCACATCTTCTCGGCCCTCTGAGAACATTTTATACCACCGATAAACGTTTCTTCGGTCCAAAGTAGCTTCACCATATGCCACAGTCAACATTTTTAATGCGTCGGCGCAATTAATTTGGTTTTTTATACAAAATTTGATACAGATTCTTAGATCCATTTTTTGGAATGGGCAAAAATCGAAGACGAGCCAAAACACGTGCAAGCAAAGCAACTGTCAAAAATTAACTGAACATTCAAAATGGCCGAACTTATCGGCATAAGTGAGAGATATGAGTACCAACATAACGCCACAAAAAAAATCGAAAATCGAATATACGTAACCCGCGGATATTCAAAATTCGTGATACTTTTTGAACAGACCTCGTATAGAAGGATAACATAAGATATCCTCTTTCGGATAAGCTGGTTTAAGACTAAGATAAAGCCATATAGGCTATGATACAATAATTATTAAGGAATACTTACATCCATATACCATGAGGTTTTCCGGCAAAATCCACAAATACACGTATATTGAATACATGATTTCACTAATTGGACCTAAGATAATTGTAATCCTATCAGGATTTACTAGAAAAAAACGCGCCACAATTGGTCTTATTGGATGAAAATAGATGATGTGGCAATATGCTTGAAATAAATAAAAAAAATTATAATACTTTTACTTACGGCTAACATTTAAATGATTTTATATTAAAAAAATGTGTCACTATTTGGTTATCCTTAATCAGTCAAATAGAAGCGATATATTTACAATCGGTAAAGGATATCTTATGATATCAGTTTTAATCCTTTGCTGTTTCTCAATTTTAACACCTCTTCATTTTTTTAAATAGGTTTTCTTAACTTTTTTACACTGAAAAGACTTATTTCCCATAATCTGAACAAATCATTCTATCTACTGACAGTTTAACCACAAATAATCATTGATATTTTCCTCTCTAAAAGCTAAAACCACTAACTCTCAACTAAGCATTCTAATCCACCAATATTTTGCCCTAAATAGATAATGGGATTTTCCAGTTTTTGTGGTTTTGACACTTAATTTTTTTCAATTATTTTCCATTCTACCATGGAGCATTGAAAAAACCCCTAAAAAGTTTTGTCAAATCCATCACGAACAGTGAATGTGCATTTTCTTTGAACTTTAAAGAAGAAGAATTAGAAGAGAACCATCGGAAATATGTATTTAGCTTCTAGTAGGATTAAAAGCATAATGGAAAAGGTGCGATGGTACCATTTTAATAAATCCAAACACGTCACGATCGAAATGCCTGCGGTTACAAATGAAGTTTTTGAGGAAAGAAATCTGAGAATCACAAGAGCTGAAAAACACTTTTTAACGAAAAACTCTTTTTTCTTTTAAAGATATACACATACATACAAGTGGTACGTGTAGTTTTAAACATAAATGGTTAGTCATTCGAAAATAAATCGAAAATGATATTATTCCCTGGATTGGAATGAACATTTACTTCTTAGAGTAGTTTTTAGAAAAACAAAAGTAGATCAACAAAAAAATAACCATTCTATCTTAGAGTTAAAATTTTACCCAAACTCTTACAAAGGATAAAACGAAATGAGTATATGTGTACGTTCCGGGAATATCAGAATGAGGCCAACTTATTCACAATCGTTTAAATCGCATAATCCTTGGGCCCTTTTAAGCATTACGTTAAAATATTTATAAAAAAAAACAACCTTTCATTCGATTTCCTTTTCAGTTAATTTTTTTTTTATTTAATTGTAATATTCTTTACTAGTTTTTTGTCTTTATTTTTAAGGATACGAGCAAATAAAAATAAAATATTGGACAAAACTGTTGGAAATCAATGTTCACAATTTATCCGCGCGACCACAACGAAAACAGATGAAAACGTGACCGGAATTCTTAAAGAAAATATTTTGACTGCATGGCAGGAGCTGTCAACTTTCATTCTGTATTATTTTCTTTTTATTTTTATCCCTATTTAAGATATTCCTTATATTTTATTAGCCTACAGCTAATCCTTATTTAGTCTATCTACAATAATTAGATTACTTGAACCGTTTTCCTATTTCTCCGATTTTTGTTGATATTTTTTTTTTTTTTGTATTCTATTTCGATTATTCCAACTTTTATATGTTCTTACATACTGTATAAGGATAAAATTTTAAGGAATATAAAAAATTTATTATTAAAAATAATGTAATTTTATAATTGGAAAAATTGCAGCCAAAATTTAAAAATATTTTTTTTAAAAAAAGGACATTTCTCAGAAAATTGTAAAATGCTACTACAACAAAACTCTTTGAAACCACTTCAAATACCAAAAGAAAAAATGTGCACTTTCAATTATTTTAGCAAATAATATTTACAATTACGTCCTACTCTCAATTATCCTTCAGCATGTTGAATTCAATTACAACTCAATTAAGCAATAGCTAATGTAGCTACTATTACTTAGTACTTCTTGTTGGTTAATATTTTACGTCGTAAGTGCAATTTATTTTTGATTACTCGTATTTTGGTTCAATTATTTCGAAACAAATCCTAGAGACTAATATCATGACAACATAATATATAATCTCGACGTTGTCATCAGAATTGGAGACTTAGCTCTAAGAATTGAACATTTCTATACCTAAGGCGGTATACTATCTACTTTTGTTTACCATTCAGGATCCAAAGTAGGACTATTCCAATTTTACTTCTGATGATGTATTCATGATCAACATTTTTATTCTCCTTTTTATCTGATAAGAACCATAACAAGATTGAACCAAATACCTCATGAGATGTGTAAACAATCAACTTAGTTCAATTTCAATTTCTTGCTGATGACATGGACGAAAATCCTTGAGTTATCATCACAACAATAACATTTTTATGAAAATATTAAGAAATTCCAATATCTTTTCCAACTTTACCATAGATCTATGAATATAATTTCATTTTTTTTTTATTTTATTATTTTATTTTAGGCTTTAGTAAAAAAAATATTTCTTTGAAAACCTTATTTTTGGTTATATCATGATAATCTTGTTTATGTCAAAACCTTTTGGATATAAATGGATATGATTGAAAATCAAATTTTCTTTTATACGAGTATATATATATATATGATGAATGTTTGTAAATTCTTAATGCTGATATGAATAAAAATATGATATTTTTTTTTTAGATTTATTTACTGTCTTCATAATAATATTACTTGATGGTAAAAGTTAGAATTATTAATGTACATTTTTTTGTTTATAAGAGTAAAACAAAAAAATTCTTCTTGAACTTGGTAATAATCTAATTTTTTTTTTTGAATTTGATAAAAATTATAATTTGTACTGCACTATTAATAAAATAGGCAAATGGAAATTAATTTAATGGAGCACATTGTCTACTAATCGTTAGTAATACAAAATTTTAAAATTATTTGAATACTAATTTTGATGAGAGCTTTTACTCATTCTCATCATCGGAGGGACAATCAAGCCTACCTACTCTTCTGCGATCGTCCTCATCCAAATGGATAAATTGTTCATTCCACCGCATCCTATTGAAATTAATTTTATCGACAGCCTGGTGGTCGCAGTAATGCTCTAGGATCTTGTCATATAGAAATAGTTTCAGAATCGCCCAACCTCATGTAGAAGCCTAAAAGATCATCGATAGATCTTGAACGCACAATAATTTTTGCTGAGAACCTAAGTTTCCAAAGTCTATATGAAGACTGTTAAAATTAAGAAAATATATGAATTTTTGACACTTTCTCAAGCAACTGTTTTTTTAAAATTTCATCGTTATCACCGACAACGTTCGGTTTAGTCCTGTTGAATCGAAGAATGTCAAATATCCCGATTTCATGCCCTTCTTCTTCGACAATCTTTAACATCTGAGCTAATGTTATCGTTACATCGATGGTGTTTAGAGTATACTTTTGAATTTCCGCGGGTTACGTATGTTCGATTTTCGATTTTTTTTATGGCGCTATGTTGGTACTCATATCTCCCACTGATGTCAACAAGTCCGGCCATTTTGAATGTTGATTTAATTTCTGACAGCTGCTTTGCTTGCACGTGTTTTGGCTCGTCTTCGATTTTTGACCATTCCAAAAAATGGATCAAAGAATCTGTTTCGGGAACAAGAAAAAGTTACAGAGGGCTACATCTGGGGCATATGGTAGCTGCGGCATTATTCGTATGTTATTTTTGGTCAAAAATACGCGCACAAGCAACGATGCGTGAGCAGGGGCATTATCATTGTGCAAAAGACAATTTTTGTTCTTCCACAAATCCGGGCGTTTCTGGCGGATTACTTCACGTAAATAATTAAATTTTTAAAATTATTAATTAAAAATTTAATTTGTTTTTTTTTGTTATTATCATTTTTTAGCTTCAATTATTAAAAATAAAATATAATAAACTAAATTTAGTTGCTCTTTAAACGAATTGTTTTCTTTCAACACTAAAGACGCTGAGGCAAATGTGTATAAACATTTTGTCTGAATCAAATGTTTATATACATGATATGAATGTTTAGAAACATGTATGAATGAGGTAAGGTTTATGCGATAAGAGTCAAATGTTATTATGTAGCGCCATAACTATGAGGCCATATGGCGACTTCATATTGTCATTGCCAGCTTGGTTGATAGTTACTTGGAGAAAGCAATTAAAATTTTATGGAGCCTATTATAATCTTTACGATGGTAAAAATGATTGTTTGGAAAAAAATAGTTTTTTTTATTATAAAAGAAATTTGGAATTAAGTGGTATTCATATAAAATATCTGGAATGGTGAGTTGAACGCCACATGAATGGCATAAAGGACAAGATTTGTTACCGAAGAGGAAATCATGGTTATGTGTGGTAAATCCAATTCGAATTCTGAGAATTTTACTTGTCAAGAATTTCCAAATGGTTTGTTTTCCGATCTTTAGCCAATACGAGGTCTGTTCAAAAAGTATCGCGAATTTTGTGTTTTTTCAAAAATTATATATTTATTCATGAATATCTATTTTGTCCCTCTCAAAGTATTTCTCACCAGATATTATACACTTGTTCCAACGTTTTTCCAATCCTCGAAGCACTTCAAAAAATCATTTTTTGTGATCTTGTTCAGCTCCTCCTTCGATGCCGTCTTTATCTCCTCAATCGTAGCGTAGCGTCGTCCTTTCATGGGGCTCTTCAGTTTCGGGAACAAGAAAAACTCATCTGGGGAATACGTTGACTGCGGCATTATTAGTGTGTTGTTTTTGACCAAAAATGGCAAAAGCCAATTTTTGTTCTTCCACAAATCCGGGCGTTTCTGGCGGATTGCTTGGCGCAACTTGCGCATAACGTGCAGGTAATATTTCTTATTGACCGTTCTACCCTGTGGCACGAATTTGGCGCGTTTTTTTCGGTCTTAGCTCGTGCGGCAGCTTCCATTGGGATGATTTAGCTTTGGTTTCTATATCATAACCATAAAGTCATGATTCGTTACTAGTTATGACCCTCTGGAGCAAATTTAGGTTGTCTCGGACAGAGTCCAACAGGTTCTTAGCAATGTTAATGTGATGCTGTTTTTGCTCAAAATTGAGCAAAAATCGAAGACGAGTCAAAACACGTGAAATCAAAGCAGCTGGTTAAAAATTAACTGGACATTCAAAATGGCCGAATTTGTCTGCATAAGTGAGAGACATGAGTACCAACATAACGCCACAAAAAATCGAAAATCGAATTTGCGTAACCCGCGGAAATTAAAAATTCGCGATACTTTTTGAAAAGATCTCGTATATAAGGAATGACATAGTATGTGTATAGTGTGCAGCCTAACGCCGTTGCCCCATTGAAGATAAGACCTGCCTCATCTTCAGTAATCAAAGCAATTCCATTGTAGATTATCCTAGTAGGATTTTCCTCATCCATACAAAATATACGTCAGTGCGTGGCGGTCTTCCGAAGCTTAATTAATTGTTAGCCTATTGGGCTACACAATCGTCTATGCTCATGCAGGGGCTAAGTCAATCAAAGATATCCCAGACGATCCTTCTCTTGAATGCAGCTAACAATTCATAATAAATTGTTGATCGGGACTCAATTTTCTAAAAAATATATAAGAACTAGCAAGACTTATAGCGTCTACAGTAGAAGCTTCAATTTTCTAGTCCGAATTTGCAAGCAAAATTACAAACTGATGCGTTAAAAATTTTTAGCATAAAATCATCTCTGATTTAAATTACCATAAAACTAAGTGTACAAACTTTATAAAATAATTTCTAACCAAAAAGATTTATTAATTTTTGTAAACAATTGGCAATAATCTTCAAATAATTTTAATTTGAATAAATCACTAATAAATTTCTATAATTTTAATTCACTTAAGACTTTGTATAATTTCAAAGTTCATTTGAGTGATTAGGAAATAATCCTTACAAATGTTTATCCAATATACAATAAAAATGATTTAATTTAAGCTGATAAAATTTTCAACTTTCAGAATCTTCTGTTTATGGAAGAAAAGCAATTTTCGCAAACATCACTAATAAGATTTCAAGCCTATACAATCCGGTACAACAATAAAAATAACAATAACTAAATGCAAAGATTTTCTTATATTGAACTATTCTAGATAATTTATTAATGTACATATACATTGGTATATACCTGAAGCTTTAAGGCTATTTTAAAGATTTACAAACCTTTACGAATACTAAAACTCATTAAACATTTATAGTATATACTCGTTCTCTATTTCAAAGATTTCCCAACAAAATTGAATATTATTTTCTCGGAATAATCAAAATTTTGTTTTGATTGAAGTTCAATGAATTTCCTATTGGCTTTGGCAAATGAAATAAACCATGAGTATTTTAATTAAATGAATAATCAATGCCTTATCCTTTAAGGTACTTTTATGAAAACAGAAGTTAAAAGAGAAATAAATTTGATCAAGTTTTAAATTATTCAACCGTGCAAAAGAATATTTTTTTCCGTATTCGAATAAATCCTCTACCATAACATTTCCTACACATTTTCTTTTGGAAATTGTATAATTTGAAAATTTTATATTTTCTTCTCAAAATCTATTCGTTAAAAGTTGTTATTTACCTGGAATTTTATAAAAATATTAAGCAACTTTAGAAAGTAAAAATCTTCTTTGGTAATAATAATATATTTATTTTAAATTTTCTAATTAAATAAATTATTGATATTATTAATAAAAAAAATGTTTGTCAATATTGACACTGTATAATGAAAAAATATTAATATTATTCAAAAGAATCCTAAAACTATCCTTCGGTTTAAACCAAATTATTAATTAATTGGGAAATCAACATTTTCAATATGGAAAAATTATTAAATTGATTAAAAATTATAAAGTGTAATTTTCACATTGATTAATTGGAAAATTGTATTATCCTATATACGAGGGTCATTCAACAAGTACTTAGCCTCACCGCCCGATGGAACTGCTGTTACAAAAAAAAAATTACCATCGTGCAGGACATTTTCTTAGTAGCCTACTACTGAGACCTAAGTTTCAGTCGATTCCCTTTATTAGTTTTGTTTTGAGAGCGTTTGAAAGCAAGCGTGTCGGTCGGTTGCACGAAAATGGAAAAAGAAAAATATCGTTCGGTGATTAGATTCTTGTTTTTCGAAGGGAAAACGCGCTGCGAAATCAAAGATCGCTCAGATGCTGTGTATCTTCTCCTTCGATGGCGACCGTCAAGAATTGATTTTTGATGAGCCACGCCTAGGTGCCCCGAAAACGGCTGCTACAGAGGAAAACGTTAAAAAAGTCCACGATCTCGTGTTGGCAGACCGTCGATTGAAGGTTCACGAGATAGCGGAGACTGTGGGCATCGCAGTAGGAATGGTGCATCATATTCTACACGAAGAACTGGGCATGAGAAAGCTGTCGGCGCGATGGGTGCCGCGTTTGCTCAAACCGGAAAAAAAGTGCAACCGTGAGACCACATCGGCGACGTGTTTGGCGCTGTTTCAGCGCAATCCAGCGGAGTTCTTGCATTGTTTCGTGACCGTCGACGAAACATGGATTCACTGGTACACACCAGAGACCAAGGAACAGTCGAAACAGTGGACTTCGCCCGGCGAACGTGCTCCGAAGAAGGCCAAGACTGTTCGATCGGCCGGAAAGGTGATGGCCACCGTTTTCTGGGATTCACAAGGTGTGATCCAGATCGATTACCTCAAGAAGGGTAAAACAATCACGGGGCGCTACTATACTGACTTATTGGGCCGATTTGACGTCGAATTGAAGAAAAAGCGGCCCCGCTTTGCGAAAAAAAAGTGCTGTTCCACCACGACAACCCTACGGCTCACACCTTTGCCGTCGCCATGGCCAAATTGGTCGAATTGCACTACGAATTGCTGCCCCATCCACCGTACTCTCCAGATTTGGCCCCCTGTGACTACTTTTTGTTTCCAAACCTGAAAAAATCACTCGCCGGGAATAGATTTGGGTCGAATAAGGAGGTTATCGTCGCCACGGAGGCCTATTTTGCTTCCCTTGAGAAAATGTATTTTTTGGACGGGTTAAAAAAGTTAGAGCATCGCTGGGCCAAGTGGAAAAATAAATTGCCACCTTTCCAAAATTTTCGTTTTTCTTTTGTAGGCTAAGTACTTGTTGGATGACCCTCGTAGTTGGTCAAGTTGTTTGTTATGTTATGTTAGTTGGCAATATAGTGAATATTTTATAGGTGTAGGATGGGGATAAGGAAGATAGGAGTCTGGCGCGATATACCAAAACAAGATGAGGATATTCATAATTCCTTTCGCATAAGTGGTTTATAAAAAAAAATATTTCATGATTGTTCTCAAATAACCCCGAAATACTACCCTGGCATGCTTGCTGCTAGTATAACTGGTTTAGGATAGAGGGGTTGGGGGGTAAGAAAGGTAGTTTCAAAAGCAAGAAAACACAAAAAAAAATCAGCAAAAAAATATAAGAAATTTTATGGTAAATATAAAAAATTTAAAAAAAAATTAAATATAATTATAAAAATATAAATCCAAGCAACCTGAAAAAAACTAGAGAAGCGGACCGATGACTAAATGGGTAGTGACCTAAATGGAAGGTCTCTGCCTGGGTATACCCCAAAGATCCCATGGCACTCTTTGGTCAATTGCTTAAAGTGCAATTTTTATCAGCGATAATAATCTCACGCAATGCATACCTTAATTCAAGGAAAATAGCATAACCGCAAGACTAGAAATTTAAGGACAGGAAGAACCTTAAATAAAAATAGATTTATTCGCATTTATTTTTTGTGTAGAAACAATATTAATAATAATAATTATTTATAATAATAATAATAATCTCGGCAAATCATATTTAATTAATTGAAGTAAAATCATGCATTTTCTTATTTAATGTAAGTCATCTTTTCTGTGTAAATAACGTGTGATTTTTTATGTGTTTGGCTTCAAAGTTTTCAAGAAAATACAAAAAAATTGCAAAATTTTATAAAATTTCTATTTGGTTCAACAAATTACGAGGGTCATTCAATAAGTACTTAGCCTACAAAAGAAAAACGAAAATTTTGGAAAGGAGGCAATTTATTTTTCCACATAATCTCCTTCAAGTTCGATACACTTGGCCCAGCGATGCTCTAACTTTTTTAACCCGTCCAAAAAATACATTTTCTCGAGGGAAGCAAAATAGGCCTCCGTGGCGACGATAACCTCCACATTCGACCCAAAACTATTCCCGGCGAGTAATTTTTTCAGGTTTGGAAACAAAAAGTAGTCACAGGGGGCCAAATCTGGAGAGTACGGTGGATGGAGCAATTCGTAGCGCAATTCAACCAATTTGGCCATGGCGACGGCGGAGGTGTGAGCCGGCGCGTTGTCGTGGTGGAACAGCACTTTTTTCTTCGGTTGCACTTGTTTTCCGGTGTGAGCAAACGCGGCACCCATCGCGCTGACAGCTTTCTCATGCCCAGTTCTTCGTGTAGAATATGATGCACCGTTCCTACTGCGATTCCCACAGTCTCAGCTATCTCGTGAACCTTCAATCGACGGTCTGCCAACACGAGATCGTGGACTTTTTTAACGTTTTCCTCCGTAGCAAAAACCGACGTGCGGCCACGAACAAACTCGTTGAACCAATTCTTGACGGTCGCCATCGAAGGAGAAGAGTCACCATACACAGCATCTAAGCGATCTTTGATTTCGCTGCGCGTTTTCCCTTCCAAAAACAAGAATCTAATCACCGAAAGATATTGTTCTTTTTCCATTTTTGTGCAACCGACCGACACGCTCGCTTTCAAAGACTCTCAAAACAAAACTATGTTAATGAAGGGAATCGACTGAAACTTTGACAGTAGGCTATTAAAAGAATGTACTGCACGATGGTAAATTTTTTTTGTGACAGCAGTTTCATCGGGTGGTGAGGTTAAGTACTTGTTGAATGACCCTCGTAATGCTTGGCGTTTACTTTTTAATGATTATTTCATGTAAATATTGGCCACGACTACGTTTTAATTAATCCACGCCAGAGGTCTAATTTTGAACCACTTTTTCAAATATCTCGGTTGGTATTTCGCTAATAACACGTGTAATGTTGTCTTCCAATACTATAAGTGAAGCTGTTTTATTGGCATACATGTGTCATATAGCCGTAGAAGCATCTAATTACATGATATAGGCAATAGGTTCGAAACATGAGATAAATTGCTTACCGAACTCATCTTTCAATATGTCCGTTATTTCATATGCTGTGTGGCATATGGCACCGTCTGGTTTAAACCACATGTCGACCAGATACAGTTTTTGGGGTAAAAAAAAAATTCGAAACCATGAAGGGTACCGTTGTGATCGGCGTCATCTTTTAAAAAATACGGTCCGATGATTCCACCAAACAGTGCATTTTTCTGTTGTTGTTCATCAGATCACATGCGACAATTGTGCTTATTCACATACCCATTCAACCAGAAATGACCTTCGTCGTTAAACAGAATTTTTTGGTAAAAAAACAGATTTTCTTCAAGTTGTCCAAAGGCCCAAATACCGAAAATTTGTTGCTTTGGCAGATTGTTCGCCTTGATGCTTTGGCAGATCAAGATCCTTACGTAAAATTTTCCACATAGTCGAGTAACACAATCCCAATTGCTGTGAACGGCGAAGGATGCACGCACACGGGTTGGTGATTTGATGTCCAATAGCGTCAAATTGCTACGAAATTATGTCACTATGGCTTGAATTTCTTGCTCAGTAAGTCAATTATGACGATTATAAAGATTTTTCACAGAGCACGAATTTTGCTAATAAAATTCAATAATTTGTAAGTCTTTCCATAATAAAATGGGAATGCTATTTGAGCACTATTGACTTTGACATATGTCACGTGTCACACGTGATCTGTCAATAATTAAAATGTAAAAAAAACCAAACAGCAAAAAAATCATCCGATATATTATAGATAAATTAACTAAAAAAAATATTGAAAATCACTGCTTTTTCGTGACGAAAAAAATATTAAAAATTATTGCTTTAAATTGTAGCGAGAAAATAAATAATCAAAAATATCGGGCAGGGCATATTTTTTTGAGAATTGTATGATTTTTGACTAAAATATTTGAAGATATTCATTTTGAAAATATTTTACTGATTTCAAATTGATTTAAATAAAAGAGGAACTTTTTATGGTAAACTATTTAATATCTTATATTAAATTACACCGTATTTAGATACAATACTCAGGTAATACCATAGAGCTTTTCACCTTTTATCTAAAACTAGATCAGAATGGTGAGACGGAATTTTTTTTTAGGTTAATGTGTCACTCATCCTATTTGGTGAACAAACCTATTTGGCGATCAGGCAAATTTCTTTCGACCAGGAATTATTTATTTAAATTTCAATGCAGTTATTTAGGTGATTTAAAATTTATTTGTTTTTAAAAAATTTTCTTGGCAATAAAAATAAATTTAAAAGGAAAAAGAATAAAATTTAGAATAAAAAAATTGCAAATGAAAATTTTTGAAAATCAAATTATTGCTCAAATTGAATTCCTTTTAATTCAATTTAATTTTATCATATTTAATTTGATTGAATGGGTAAATATTTAATTTTGACAAAGATAAATTGAAGTTATAGAATAATATATTATCTAGAAAATAGTCCTCTATAGATAAATATTGAAAGTATAGAAAATGAAAATTTGAACATAGAACTGTGCGGATTATGGTAGAGTATATTATGTACTTTTAAAAGCCTTATCGATTCAAAAACCGACAAGAAAATGATTTTATTTGCAATGTTAAGCTGGATGGCTAAGCTGTCAAATGGAAAACTTTCCAGTTAGTAATACTTCTAACACTACCCTCCCACTGATTAAGGTGAAATGTTCTTCGGAAACATTAAATACTGAATTCCTGGCCTGCAGGGTGAACTCCGGAATGTAGTTGTTATAATGGATTGTGGGAAGGAATTTAGTTTGTTAAAGCGGATGGATAAGACTGAATTTCCGAAGAAAGACAAGAACATAGATTTGTACAATATTAGATTTTGGGAGGGAAAATATGAGTATTCGTAATGTACACTGTTCTTATTGGACTGTAATATTATTTTTTTTTGCCTTTTCCCCATTTTCTTCGTCATCGTCGTCGTCATCGTCGTCATCGTTGTCGTTTTTCTGTGATAGTACACATCAATCCATGTACATAATTTTCAGGTCCGCAGGCATTTGTTACCCTACTTTTCTTTGGGTTTCTGCATATACGAAAATTTCTATATTTCTTTTTTTTTGGTTGCCGATAATCGTTACAAGAATAGTTTCCGCATCGGAAACAACCACTAAGATATTACCATGTTATTTTTCTACCTCCTAGGATATTACAATTCTTTGCTAATCCTGCAATTTCACTTCTGTGATAACAACTTTTACTTTTCTTATTATTTCTTCAATACTACTTGTACTAGTTTCTTCAAATAAATTTTTGGTATCTTTAAGAGTTTTGCTTGAATTTTTTATTTGAATTTTAATAAAAGAAAGAAAATTGATAAAATCTTAAAATTTTTTGTACGGAAATTTTGTGTTTGAGTTTTTTAAATTTTGTATTTATATGTTATTCACTAAAAATATTTATTCATTTAGTAGTTTGGAAAGTAAATTTTTATTTAAATATTTTACAAAAACGTTACAGTTATTATAAATAAATATTTAAAAAAACTTCCTGCAGTGCTCGGTCCTTTTGATGTAATTGCAGATGATTTTTTCGCGAATTTCGTGCTGTAATTCGGCAATTACTTATTGTGTTTTAATTTTTAAGTGCTATAAAATTTCAAAATTATTTGCAAAACAACATAGTTTAATAAGAATAAAAACAACGACATCAATTCGCACGATTTTAGAGCCTAACTGCTATCACAAAATCTCGAAATTACGCATCTTAGGAGCGTTTTGCCCAATACGAGGTTTGTTCAAAAAGTATCGCGAAATTTGTGTTTTTTTTTCAAAAATTATTTTGTTATTCATGAATATCTATTTTGTCCTCTTCAAAGTAATCCCCACCAGATATTATACACTTCTGCCAATATTTTTTCCAATCCTCGAAGCACTTCAAAAAATCATTTTTTGTAATCTTGTTCAGCTTCTCCTTCGATGCCGTCTTTATCTCGTCAATCGTAGCGTAGCGTCGTCCTTTCATGGGGTTCTTCAGTTTCGGGAACAAGAAAAAGTCACAGGAGGCCAGATTTGGGGAATACGGTGCCTGCGACATTATAAGTGTGTTGTTTTTGGCCAAAAATTCGCGCACAAGCAACGATGCGTGAGCAGGGACGTTATCATGGTGAAAAAGCCAATTTTTGTTCTTCCACAAATCCGGGCGTTTCTGGCGGATTGCTTCGCGCAACTGGCGCATAACTTGCAGGTAATATTCCTTATTGATCGTTCTATCTTGTGGCAAGAACTCATGATGCGCCAAGCCCTTGCAATCGAAGAAAACTGTCGTTCACACGTCCCGGTACGCTTTTTGTTGTTCACATTTTCTCGGCCCTCTGAGAACATTTTGTACCACCGATAAACGTTGTTTCGGTCCAAGGTAGCCACACTGAACATTCGAAATGCGTCCGCGCAATTAATTTTTTTTCACACAAAATTTGATACAGAATTTTTGATCCATTTTTTGGAATGGGCAAAAATCGAAGACGAACCAAATTACGTGCAAGCAAAGTAGCTGTGAAAAATAAACTGAACATTCAAAAAGGCCGAACTTGTCGGCATAAGTGAGAGACATGAGTATCAACATAACCCCATAAAAAAGTCAAAAATCGGATATACGTTACCTGCGGATATTCAAAATTCGTGATACTTTTTGAACAGACCTCTTATAGCCAAAATTTGTCATGTTGTGTAGCTTGTGGTCATATTGGTAGTCTTGTTGAAACTACATAAAATTCGCATTAATCACTTCAACCTCAGGTCAAAAAAAAGTTGGTTATCATATAATCATAGCACTTATAATTTAGAAGAAATACGAACCGCAAACAACTTCAGACTAAGATGCACACCAGACAGTTACTTTTTAAAGATACAATAGCGTCTGGCTTCTGCACAGTCACTTGTAAGTTTTTATTTATTGACTAAACTAGAAAGTAAGAAATAAGTCCTATTTTTGAAGAAAATTATCTTGGCTACGACAAAATTACCCGCTTATATAAGTTTATACAATTTTAACGCATGGTTTGTTTATTAAATGATCTACGTATATAATATAAAATGGCAAACTTTAAATAAATTCTATCTTTTATGACATATTTGATTGATAACTGCGAAATGACAGGTTTGGAAAAATATTTTATATACTTAATTTTTATATTATATTCCATGCCTTATTTATATTTTGTATTTAAAAATGTCTTCTCTCATAAAATATTATAAATATTCATATCTTAAATAAATGAAATTTAGTTTAAATATAAACTCCTATCAATAAAATTATTTTTCAAATGGAATTTAATGCAAATATTATATAATTTTCGAAAACGAGGACATACCACAAATTGAAATCTTATTTATTCTATGACATATTCGATCAAGTTGGAGACTTCTGCCTATGACATGAGATTCAAATTAACACCAAATTTTGATATTTGGTAAAACTTTGAAAATATTTCAATTAGAATAGTTTCTCACGTACATATTAATGTCGTTGGTATCCTGATAATATTTTCAATTTTAAGAGTAGCATATGGTCGACTAATGAAGCTTATTTTCCCAAATTCACACCGAATCATGTACGTTTAATATGAATTTAACTCATATAAATTAATGTAATAAAAACAAATTATATATTTATACTGTAATTATCAACATCAAAAAAAATAAAACAAATCTTTGGAGATGAAAATGATAATATTTTCAATAGAAAAATTGTTCTTATTTAGGAAAAACTAACAGTTCGGCTGAAAAGTTTAGAACGTAACACAGTAGAACTATTTTTTTTGTTGCAAAATTCATTTTTATTATTCAACATAGTTGCCTTCGAGGGCGATACAGCGATTATAGCGATCTTCCAACTTTTCGATACCATTTTTATAGTACTCTTTCGGTTTTGCCTCAAAATAGGCCTAAGTTTCGGCAATCACTTCATCATCGGTCTTAAATTTCTTGCCAGCGAGCATTCTCTTGAGGTCTGCAAACAGGAAAAAGTCGCTGGGGGGCAGATCTGGAGAATACGGTGGATGGGGAAGCAATTCGTAGCCCAATTCATTGAGTTTGACCATCGTTTTTATAGACTTGTGACACGGTGCATTGTCTTGGTGAAACAACACTTTTTTCTTCTTCAAATGAGGCCGTTTCTTAGCGATTTCTTTCTTCAAACGATCCAATAACGCTATATAATAGTCGCTGTTGATCGTCTGTCCCTTCTGGAGATAGTCAAGGAATATTATACCATGCGCATCCCAAAATACAGACGCCATCACCTTGCCAGCCGACTGTTGCGTCTTTCCACGCTTTGGATTCGGTTCGTCGCTCGCTCTCCACTCTGCCGACTGCCGATTGGACTCTGGAGTGTAGTGACGGAGCCAGGTTTCATCCATTGTCACATATCGATGCAAAAATTCAGGTTTATTGCGCTTGAACAGCTCCAAACACAGCTCAGAATCATCAACACGTTGTTGTTTTTGGTCCACAGTGAGCTCACGCGGCACCCACTTTGCACACAGCTTTCGCATGCCCAAAAATTCATGCACGATATGTCCAACACGCTCTTTCGATATCTTCAGAGTCTCAACTATCTCGCTCAACTTCACTTTACGGTCATTTAAAATTATTTTGTGGATTTTTTTGATGTTTTCTGCCGTAACCACCTCTTTTGGGCGTCCACTGCGTTCTGCATCAACTGTGCTCGTACGACCAGTTCGAAATTGACGAAACCAATATTCCACAGTTGAAATAGCTGGAGCAGAGTCCGGATAATGTTTGTTTGTTTGTTTGTAAGGTCCCTTAGACATGTGCCAGGGGCCACTTCATAGCGCCACGACCGTGAGGCCATTTGGCGACTTCGTAGTACGTGTGGGAATTTTTCTGAGAGAAACTGGTCTCTGGTTAGTAGTATAGAAAGTTGAGAATTTTGTTATATTTTGTGGAGCAGATTAGTATGTTGTAGAAGATTAAATAGGGGACTAGGGAATGGAGTTGTTGGATCGAGGAGCTCCATAATGGGAGGAATCCTGCTCGCAAAGTAGTTCTTGGTTATGTGGCATTCCTGTAGAATATGGTAGACAGTGAAATGGGTGCCACAGGATTGGCAGAAGGGACGGTTGGTGTTGCCAAAAAGGAAGTTATGGGTAAGAGCAGTATGTCCAATCCGGATTCTGAGGAGCTTTCGCGCCCAGAATTTCGGTATGGATGTTGAATACACTGGTTTGTTAGTGGTTCTCCAATGAGTCGACAAAAAAGTGTCGCTATTGGTCCAGTCATCGTGTCTGCGGATGGCTAAAGGTGTGGATAATGTTTGTCAAACTATGCTTTGGTTTCCACTGTATTTTTTTCATCAAAAAGCAATGCTTTATTACTCGTAATACACGAAATTCGTCTTTATCCATTTTTTTTTCAATAACAAAATTTTTGCAAGAGGCGCCATCTAGACGTCAACGTTCTAAGCTTTTCAGCCGAACTGTTACTTTCTACAAAATAATTTTAACTAATTAGTAAAAAAAATATGATAATACATGTTCATGAAAGATTCTATAAAAAATTCTATAATTAACTGAATTTTGGAACAATTTTTTTTAATATAATCAATAATAGCCATTTTTCTGTGGATGACTTTTATTAGAAAAAATTTTCAATTAAAATTGATTTGTCGAACAAAATCAATTTCCTTTAAAAAAATATCATCAAAAGTTGATTTTTCATTAGAAATTTTGTACAAGGTTGGTTCTTACAATATTAAAAAATTCTAATCTCAAATTACTCAAAACAATACAAATTGAAGCATTTTCATAAAAAGGAAAAAGTTTCCTTAAGAATACCCGCGGAAGAAGATGAAATCTGCAGATTAATAATACTGCATTCTTAATATGGCGAAGATTCTGATTGGTAGTAAATATATGAGGCAATGGGAGTAACCAATACCCTTTTGGACGGGACATTACTGTATTCCCTCACTTTATGCGTAAGAATAACAGTAGCAACACAAAGGCAAGTTGAAGCAGTGGTCAATCTTGCATTCGATTAGCCAATGGAGCACACCGGACTTTCCCGGTAAACTCTATCCTTATTCAAACTGGTCGAAAGCCCATCTTATACTACCTTTATATATCCCTCATTAACCCCATATTTAAAAACCTTTGCTCCCCCGAGTATCCCTTTCACATTCTCCTGAATAAAAACCCTTCCACCGCCTATTCAAAAATAAATTCATCCTCCATTTCCCTTTTGAAATCTGAATAAGGAAGAGATCCATCCACCCTTTCTTTCGATTTATCAACCTTCCTCCCTCACCCAGTGTAGTAACTGTAGTTATGAGCCACGTTGAGATTGTCCACGTCACTGAGGAGGTACAGGAAAGCTAACACTGATCCATATTGTTCCTAGAACTGCTGGATTCACGGGTTCTACTGTTGATGACCATATAACATCTTTTCATGTTTTCCAGATTATTGACAACATATTTACTGATAGTCTCTCTGCCCTCGAAGAAAGATCCGGTGCTCAATGTGATTTGTCGTTGTCATGTTGGAGCATCCATGTGTTTGCAATATCCAACATAATACGAGCAACTCTCTCTGTCTCTCTCTCTCTCTGATCCTTTCAAGGATTCACTCATCCGTTTTAGTATTAATCGATAGTCTGACCTCCCACGAGCTTCCACTCGTTCCATATTGCGACCAGTTTTCGATGTCTTACACTGCTCCTCGGCTCTTCAGAATTGCTTGTTGCCACCGAAAAACTCGTGCTCTTAGTAATAAATGTTTCCAAAAGGCTCATCTTCATTTATGACACAATATAGCTGCCGTACTTAGGTTGAGACATATACTGCACATCTAGAAGGGACTACCTCACAAGAGTCTCAGATCACTTAGTTTACCAGATTACTCTCAGCAATCCCAGTCTTATAACTTTTCTGCCATATCTTATATGATCGAAAAGCAAATATCTTAAATCAGAATACAAAAAATATGAATTCAAAAATGCCATTAGTTACGAGTATAAATAACGAAAACCGTATATGTTGTTAGATGGTGTAAATTGGTCATTTTAGAATGCAAATATTTACTTTTAATAATCGACCGGTTATATAGAAAGTTTTCTTGTATAATGAAAAAAGAAACCGTTATAAATTATCACAAAAAAAAATTTGAATTTTCGAATAACTCAGGAATTTTCAAATAAGCTTGAAAGATGATAAATTATCAGGAACTTTCAAATAAAGATGATATTTGAGAAGAAAATGTCCAATTTTAGTTTTTTTTTCTAACTTAGCACTAGAACGAGATAATTTATTAAAATCTTATTAATGCACAAGATAGTTTTGCTCTAATTACGAATCTTTAACTCATCGAAAACTCTCAAGTATCGTAATCAGAAAGTTTCTATGAAAATTTGTACACTTCTTTACTAATAGTTTTTGCATTAAAGAAAAATATAATTTTAGATACTTTTTATATAATATTTTGAAAGTTCATGGAAATAACTTTCAACAAGGTGTCCCAAAGAAATATCACGCAAGATTTGAATTTTGCGCCACTTTTGCGGTAAAGTGTTACCAACATAAAAAAAGACAGCGTGACAGCTGACAGTTCCAGGGTTAATGAAAATGGAACGCTACATGAAAATAAAAAAGCGTTTTCATTGGTAAGCAATATTGTAAAAATAATGAAGGCTTGGCAGCTACAGTTCGAAATTCTAATATTGGTTTTACTTCATTAAATGTGAAGAGATTAATTAAAAAAGCAGCTCCTGAGGGCATTGCTGAGAGTTCAGAAATAAAAATTCTGTCCTGTAATCATGAATTGGACATTTCGAGAAGCTTACAAAGTTCAATTGACGCAAGAGCTAAAGCCTAACGACCACGAACAGTGAATGGAGTTCGTTGAATTTTTTGATGAGGCTCATTTTCGTCTTGCTGGCTTGGTTAATCGACAAAAATATGGCATTTGAGATTTAAAAAATCCACGACTGAATGCTGAAAAACAAACGCATCCATAAAGTGTTACTTTGAAAATGCAGCTGGTCAGGCAATACCAGTTAATTGTGCTTACTATCTTGACATGATAATCTAGTTTTTTGGGCTCAAATAACAATATATGAATGTGGAAGACATGTGGCTTAAATAAGACGGTGCCAAATGCCATATAGCCCGAGAAACAAAAATTAATCAAAATTACTTCTTACGTAAAGTTTAGGACACGCTATATTTTTTTTCAGTTGTAAAAACTTATATTGAAATACTGCTTTTAAAAGACAAAGTAGAGCATATTGATAGTGAAATATTTACATTTAATATTTATGGTAATGTAATTATGTAAGAAATATTGAAAAGCTAAGATAAAATTGACGCTCTTTTAAAATTTCATAATACACCAAATTTTTGCAATTGTGATCATTTTGAACGTTACTAGAAAAAATTTTTCTTCATAATAATTTTATTAGTTTTTTGTATGATTTCTACACATTGTAATGCTATTTTTTTAAGAGTTATTTTAATATAAATTATGGTATTGAAACGCAGAGGACTTCAAACAAACGATTCTATTTTCTTTAAGTCAATTTCAATTAGAAAAAAGAACACTATGAAATTAATACAAATATCTGCATGTGAAATATTCTTACAAAATAAACATATGCAAATGGAATATATTGATTAGTTTGCTTAGAATAAACACTTCACTATGCGAATATGTATCTGTTGACCAAAATTGGTCAGTTTGAGTAAATTCCACAAAAGCTTTATCATGTTGCATGGCATCAAGAGTTTCATGTTAACAAGATTCTGGACAAGTGTCTATTTTCTACTTCAATAGTTATGGTTTATTAGAATCTAGGTTAAGAAAGCTATTTACAGTTTACTCATAGATATGTGACTATTCAATAGATTTAACTATAAATTTGGAATATATTTTACTTTAAGAACAATTGTTATGATAGCTTTGGTGATAGTATTGTTCGTTACCTAAAATTTAAATAGGTGACACACAAATCAGCAAGACTATGCATGGAGTTTTCGGTCAGTTTTAGTGCCTGTGGCAGTACTACTTGCAGAAAATTCCATGATTCGATGACGCTTCTTCGAATGAAATGCGAAACCGATCGTACAATCGTACGATACGAAGAGAACACGAAGAAGCCGGCATTATGAGGATGAGATGAATTTATACGAGGATTGAGTATTCGGCCGTGTAGATGACTAGACGTGATACCACGACTTGCTGGTTTAGTTTTTTTAGAAACCAAACATTTAAATTGAAATTATAATGAATCTTAACTAATTAGATATTTTTATTTAGGGCTCCTCCTCCGGTACAGGTATCCGATCCTACATTCATGAGTACATTTAAGATGTGAAAAGGGAGAGATTATCAAATGAAAGGGCACCCCAGAATTATGGAGTGCCAAAGGGAAGATTTTGTGAAAAGATCAGGGACTTAACAATTAAGTCTCTCCCATCAACGTCGACGGTCGGCTTCACCCTTTTCCATTATAGTTTTAGTTTTTTTCCACTTCTGGTTTCGATTTTTTTTTGCACCATTCTTTATTTGTTTTTGTTTATAAAAATAATTTTATTCTTCTCAACTTTTATATACAGTTTTTCAATAAGAGTAATATGATTTCTAAGTGACGTTTCGACCACTTGTAATATGTCATGATCTGTATTTTTTTAAAATTGTATTCAGTAATATTTACAATTTTATCATGGAGAGAAATACGTAAGAACAACGTTTACAAATTATTCAATTTTATTATCAAAATAATCGTTCTCCAATTGCAACTTTTCGTGCGCTTTTACCATTTTATGGTCGTAATAATCGTCCAACTGTGCTCGCTACTCGTCGAATTGTTAAAAATTTCGAGCGTACATTTTTTTTACATAATTTTCAAGTGCCAATAAGACAAAGAACCGCCCGAAGTAATGAAAATATTGCTGTCGTTCAGGCAAGTGTTGCTGAAAACCGCAATTTGTTGATTCCAAGACGTTCTCAAGAATTGGGACTGTGTGAAACTACAACCTGGCGAATTTTGTGAAAGGATTTGGGCTTGCATCCGTATAAAATTGTTATCACTCAAGAACTGAAGCCATTGGACCACCGTAAACGTCATGAATTTGCTGATTTTGTTTTGGAACAACTTGAAAACAATAACGATTTTTTTAAGAAAATCATCTTCTTCGATGAGGCTCACTTTCATCTGAGTGGTGAGGTAAATAAACAAAACTATCGATTCTGGTTCGAAGAAAATACACAAATTATTTATGAACACCCGTTACATTCACCTAAATTGACAGTTTAGGTAAAAAATCCAACTTTTTATGGCCGAAATTGGAAGAAGTTGATCTTGACAACATCTGGTTCCAACAAGACGGGGCTGCGTGCCACAAAGCACGTGCAACAACCGAATTATTTCGAGAAAAGTTTGGAGATTCGTTATTTCAAGAAATTGCCTCCAAGAAATTGTGATTTAACACCATTAGACTATTTCTTGTTGGGTTATTTGAAGTCATTGGTCTTTACCAATAAACCAGATTCTCTTCAAGCTTTAGAAGTTAATATTGAACGTGCTATTCATGACATACGACTTGATTTAGTGGAAAAAGTGCTCGAAAATTGGGTTCATTGAATTCGTTCCTGCAAAAGAAGTTGTGGGGGCCATTTGAATGACGTTTTATTCAGAACTTAATTGTATTGATTGTACTTCACATTACATAAAAAACATTTGATTTTCCTTAACAATTAGTGTGAAGAAATCATATCACTCTTATTCGAAAACCCTTTACTTCCTATTCCCTTCCCAATGCCTGGATGGTATTTTTTTCTAGTTTCTTTTTTTCCTTTTTTTGCATCTTCTTTCTTTCTTCTTTCTTCTTCTTCCCCTCCCATGGATAAATTAATACCATTTTGTTGTTATAATGGGTATGAGAGCACCACTTTGCACACATTTCGGAACCCCCCTTCCTCGGCATTCTATGTCTAAAGCTAGTGGAGCAGGGTAAAGATCTGTCTGTGTATGGTCGTCACTGGCTATACTCCTGCTGAACTAAACGTTCATTTAACAATCCAAATTTTAATACCTTTCTCTTCCTATGCAACACTCAGGAATTTCATGGGAGATCCCATAAATTGCCATAACATTTTTCCTATCATATCCTTTATATTAAATACGAAAACTTAATTTTAATATATTTTAAAATATTATAAAATCAAACTAAAACTATTCCATTTATAAAAAAGAACTGCAATATTTTATATTTTTTTATTCTTCTCTTTGGATTGATTATAAAAATTGTAATAGTCTTAATGTGCCCAGTTAAATTGTGCTCGTATTTTAATTGTTGTTAAGTACTATTTTTACTAATTCTCTTTAAAATTCAGACTTTCATAACTTTCTACAATACCTCCTTGTTGAAATACTTTTTATGGCTAGACAGTTATTGAAACAGTTTAATTGCACAATTCACAATGCCATTTGGTTGAAAAATATCCAGTATGTCTTAGAGAGCATCAAATTATGCTGTGCTGGCATTTAGTAGAAACAATGGTTTCGTTATTACAGATGAATTCAACTGTAATTAAAATTTTCAATTTTATGCAAAGTAAAATATTCAAATTATGTAAATTAATATTTTTCCAGTTGAAGAAATTTTTAAAAAGTTACTCTAAATTTGATAGGAAGACATTTTTAAAGGTGGTTTTTGCTAAAACTATTCATTTTTTACTTTAACATTCAAATATTAATAAAAAAAAATTTTAAAAATATCTTTTATGAGAAAATTAAGATATATAACGTATTTTTTAAAAAGGCAAATTCTGAAATCTCTTTTTAACAACTTTAAATTCTATTATAAAAATTGTAGCAGCTGATTATCCATTTTATGGTTTAAAAAATATAACTTTGTTATTTAGCAGCAATTAATAATATAAACTATTTAAGATAATATTAGTAACAATTAAATTTAGCCATTTTATAGTAAAGATTATTTAATTACACACGAAAAAATTGTAAGATTTTCCTACTCAAATCGTAATTCTGCCGTAGCCACTTTTTTAACAAAAATTAAAAATAGGATTGACTAGATATATATCCATAAATCTACACCAAAAGGCAATAGCGCTCTATCTGGTATCCCTCAGGGTAGCCATCTTAGTCCTATTTGTTTTATTTTATCTATTACAGGTATTGTTAAACTAATCAATTACTCTGAAATTATTATCTATACAGATGACATAAACTATTATATATATTTTTCCACAAATCTATATCAACCGGCATTAAAGGTCATCCTGGTATTCCTCAGGGTAGCCGTCTTGCTCCCATACATTTAATTCTTGTTAAACTAATTAATCACACTAAAATTTTTATCTATGCAGATTTTTATGTATAAAAGAATATTAATCTTATTAAATAGGATTTATTATATTCTTTTACAATTGGTTTATTTCAAATGGCCTGTTATTAAACCTAAAAAAATTTGAAGTTATGACACTTTTTTTAGAGCCTTTAGCCTTCGCACTTTTATTTATATACAAAATGAGCTATTAATAAACGTGTTTAATTTAGATTTTGTAAAGCTTTGGTCAAGGGAACTATCAAGTATAAATATTGTACCTCCGTACAGTTAAAATCCGCGTTAGTTAGACCAATTTTTAAGTAGGCATCTATAGTTTGAGCACCCATTTGAACTTGATGCAAGATAACCGAGTATTTATTATTTTAACCTCAAAGAGGTAAACCATATATGTATATTATTTTAAACTAATTGGTGCCAAAAGCTACCCACCACACCAAATATAAGGTGTAGTATAAAGTAATCCATTATTTTGCCAATAGATGGCTTTAGGAGTCTGTATCTCCCGTTTTAAAAGTGCGATCGGGTTGCACTAGATGGCGTTAAGAAGATAAGATTTTGTACAAAAAAGCTTCTTATACAGTTTTGTGATTACTTGACTCAGTATTTTTTTTAGCACGCGTCAAAGATGGACACCAACAAAAAGAAAATACGCCATATTTTACAGTTTTTCTTCGATAAAGGCGAAAACGCAAGCCAGACAGCTGAAAATGTGAATAGTGTTTATGGTCCTGATACTGTCAATGCGCAATTTTGGTTTCGTCGATTCCGTTCCGGTAATTTTGATGTCAAAGATGCACCACGCTCTGGAAGGCCAATTATCGAAAATGTCGATAAAATAATGGAAATCGTCGAGTCCGACCGTCACGTAAGCACTGTTTCGATTGCTCAGTAGCTAAACATTGCACAAACATTTTTTGGAACCACTTAAATAAGGTTGGATACAAAAAGAAGCTCGATGTATGGGTGCCACACGAGTTATCGCAAAAAAACCTCATGGACCGAATTTCCATCTGCGATTCGCTGCTGAATCGCAACAATATCGATCTATTTCTGAAGCGGATGTTTACTGGTGATGAAAAGTGGATCACTTACGACAACGTCAAGCGACAACGGTCGTGGTCAAATCGCGGTCAACCGGCGCAAACGGTGGTCAAGCCAGGATTGACAGCCAGGAAGGTTTTGCTGTGTGTTTGGTGGGACTGGCAGGGAATCATCTACTATGAGCGGCTCCCCTACGGCCGAACTGTTAATTCAGACCTGTACTGTCAGCAATTGGACAATCTGAAAGAAGCAATCGTCCAGAAGCGGCCAGCTTTGGCCAATAGGAGAGGAATTGTGTTCCATCAGGCCGCATACATCGATAGTGACTCGCCAGAAGTTCCGGGACCTTGGTTGGGATGTTCTTATGCATCCACCTTATAGTCCGGACCTGGCACCAAGTGATTGCCACCTCTTCCTGTCTATGACGAATGATTTTGCAGGTGAAAAATTCGCCTCAAGAGAAGATTATGAAAATCGACTGTCCCAGTTTTTTGCCAATAGGGACGAGGGTTTCTATTAGAGAGGCATTATGAAATTACCCCCAAAATGGCAACAAGTTATCGAACAAAACGGTGTATATTTGATCTAAATCATATAATTCTATCTATGCTAAATAAAACCTTCAATTTAATGCAAAAATAATGGATTTCTTTTTACTACACTTTATATATGGTTTTGTTCCGCGAAAATTTCAATTAACTTCCAAGATCATGCAGTTTGACACCGTTGAACTTTTCTTTATAAAACTATACAAAAAATTATCTTGACGCAAATAATCTTTCAATTTTATCATACTTGAAAACCAACAGCTCTATATATACGACAAATTCATCAAAAATTATCTCAAAAGGATCAAGTCCTGAAAGGAGTTTTGTGGCAGTTATTTATAAAATTATAAATTTTTTATTAATGGCAAAAATTAAACAATATACAATATTTTTTTAAAAAATTTTATCACAACCTGATTTTGAAAATATCATTTATTAAAAATAATTAATTTTTAAATTTCTATTAAAATTCTGAAATTCTGTTTTGAGAAATTTGCAAAAATCAGCATTTTTTTACAAATTTCTATAAAAAAAATTTTAAAAGCTTTAAGAACAAATCCATAAGTAGATATTTTTCATTTAGTGTTCTTTGATCTTAATTGCTCTTATTATGCTCTAGTAGATAAAAAATTCAACTCTATATAATTCAACCCTTAGCATCACATTCAGAACAACCCAACCAACCCCCGCTACTCATCGGCATACTTTTGGCGGGTACATACTTGCATAAATTAACTCATTGATTCTAAGTATATCATGAAATACGAGTAGCATTAGATACTCTTATGAACGTTGACATACTATGTATATAAGAGTATATCCGGCATATTTAACTATTTGATTACCAAACATTAGCAGACAATGCAAACAAATGAAAATCGTTCCACCCGTTCGTTTGCCCTTCTATCAACCCTCACCCGCTTCCCCAGCCCTATAAAGACCCTATTCTTTTTTAACATTATGTATGGAAATTTATTTGTTGAAATTTACTACATTGATTTGCCTAAATTTTGTTTTCCATTACTTTTTTGGATAAATTTAAGTATACAAACGTGCCGAACCAAATACACAACAAGAGAAGTTTTTCCGATCTAATTCTTTGGCAAACATTTTAAGGATTGATGGTACCAGTTATGGAGTACTTTATGGAAAATTTGCTAAATCTTTTCAATTTTCTATTAACCAAAAATAAAAATACAAAAAAAAACAACGAATTCTCAAGAAAATTTACTCGTTTTTGCCCTTTCGCTAACGTCAACAATAAAAAATAAAAATAATAATAATACGTAAATTTTTTGGTATTTTACTTCAGAAAATGTTAAAATAGAAGTAGAAAAAAAAATTGACAATATTTTCGTTATTTTTTTTAAGATTCATCTTCCGGTAGACTGTTGTTCATTTCCATTTTTATGGCTGACTTTGGGGTAGAAAACTGTCCATAGAAAAAACTAAACGGAAAAGGCAAGTAGTACTAACAAAGGAATAAAAATGCTATCAGAAGCAATACGCTTTCAACCGTGAATAACTGCTGATTCTCTGGGACTGCCTCCAAACTGTCTCCAGACCAACAATTCACATTGAGGACAATGTCGCATTAAAATTGACAACACAAAACCGATAGAAATCTATAAAAGGAACTTTTCGACGATTTTAGATTGGCATGCAGGCAATCGAATGTGTCCAAAATGACAAATATCCCCAGATATCTATCTCAAATAAGTGAATAAGATATTTAGCTAAAGGATACAAAGGGACAAGATCAATGCCTATTTGCGTACGCTTTAACATCACATCTCTCAACCCATTATGGGCAAAATTTGAATTCTTCTCGAATGACAACATAAAATTTATACTGTTTCTCATTTCGTCTACGTATTTATACTCTCTGACAGTATTTATTGTAGAGTTTCTTGTGTTATTTTCATATCGTTTGCCATATTCAATTGGGACGGCAACTATCCTTGTGGTATTCGAAATAATTTATCAAAATGCTATGGCGTGAATGGACTTTAACTAAAACACAAGTCCTTTGATTAATTATGTAATATTTTGCTCGATTTACAAAATTCTCAGCAATCAACACGCCAGTCAGCATTCATATTTATTATTCTATAATACATCTGCTCGAGAATCAATTAAGACTGAAATTATTGAAATAAATTCCAAAGATCTTATATCTATTTTAACCTTCCCCACTCATCTCTCTTCTCTCTCCATTTTCCTTTTCCTAATAATACAAATATTAACATACTTATAATAAAAAAATAACAAAATTTAATTTAATCTTTGTAAAACCAGATAATATTAATTTGTATATTAGAAATATTACTATCATTTGATGTGAGATTGTTTGTTATTTATTAATTGCGAAAAGCTCATAAAAATTAAAAATATCAACAATAAAAAGTTCGACGACTTAAAAAGCTCAACGACGAAAAAAATCATGGACGTTAGGTTGTAGCTGGACGACCATTTGGATTTGCTTTATCAATTTCCTTAAGGAACCTAGTGGAAGTAATAGCCAAAGATTTTCAAAAGAAGGTTAGTTCCAGAAGTTTTCTACCTAACAAAGAAAACACAAAAAATTTAACGAAAAATTTCTTTATTTCTGAATATAGTCTCATTATAGCTCGATACACTTTTCCCAGCGATATTCAAAAGCTTCGATACCCCATTTATAGTAGGAACCGTCGAAATCCTCAAAATAGCCATTAACCTCACACTCTTTATTGTTGGCAAATCGTTTACCCCCGAGCCATTTTTTCTAGTTTTGAAATAGAAAATAACCCGAGGGAGCTAAACTCGTCGAATATAGTGCGTGATGCAGCAATTTGAACTTTAAACTCATTGATTTTGGCCGTCGCTGTAACAAATGTGTGAATTGATGGGGATTGTCTTTCTTGATTCATCACTCAAACGCTACAATAATTTTGCATATCTTAATTGCTTTTCATTTTAGAAGATAATCAATGAAAATTAGCCACACGCAGATCTTAAAAAACTGACGCCATGAGCTTGCCAGCAGATGGAACTGTCTTCGCCTTCATTGGAGCTGATTCTTCCCATTTCAGACCATTCCTTTAAATATTCCTTCACCTTAGATATTTCATCCATGGTTATGAATCGATGTAAAAACTTGGCTTAATTAATGCAAAATATCGCCAAACACTTTGTTTCTGTTCGATTGTGAGCAAACGCGTCACCCATTTTGAACACAGCTATCTCTTGTCAAAATTTTAGTCAATATGCGATGTTCAGCACTTTTTGAAATGTCTACCATGACTGATATCTCGCACACTTTCATTGAATGTGTATTTTCTTCACCATTTCTGACGTGGTTACCTCATTTGGTGCGATGTTCATCTTAGCCTCTTGAAAAAACAACACTTTTTGTGCGCCAAATAATACTTTCTTGATTTCATAACTCAAACGCTGCAATAAGTTTAAATATCTTAATTGCCTTTCATTTTGGAAGATAATCAATGAAAATTAGCCACACGCGAATCTCTAAAAGCTGACGCCATGAGCTTGCATGTAGATGGAACTGTCTTCGCCTTCATTGGAGCTGATTCTCCCCACTTCAGACCATTGCTTTAAATGTTTTTTCATCTCAGGTGTTTTATCCATAGTTATGAATCGATGTAAAAACTTGGCTTAATTAATGCAAAATATCGCCAAACACTTTGTTTATGTTCGATTGTGAGCAAACGCGTCACCCATTTTGAACACAGCTATCTCTTGTCAAATTTTTAGTCAATATGCGATGTACAGCACTTTTTGAAATGTCTACCATAACTGATATCTCGCACACTTTCATTGAATGTGTATTTTCTTCACCATTTCTGACGTGGTTACCTCATTTGGTGCGATGTTCATCTTAGCCTCTTGAAAAAACAACACTTTTTGTGCGCCAAATAATACTTTCTTGATTTCATAACTCAAACGCTGCAATAAGTTTAAATATCTTAATTGCTTTTCATTTTGGAAGATAATCAATGAAAATTAGCCACACGCGAATCTCTAAAAGCTGACGCCATGAGCTTGCATGTAGATGGAACTGTCTTCGCCTTCATTGGAGCTGATTCTCCCCACTTCAGACCATTGCTTTAAATGTTTTTTCATCTCAGGTGTTTTATCCATAGTTATGAATCGATATAAAAACGTGGTTTAATTACTGCAAAACATCGCCAAACACTTTGTTTATGTTCGATTGTAAGCAAACGCATCACCCATCTTGAACACATCTATCTCTTGTCAAAATTTTAGTCAATATGCGATGTACAGCACTTTTTCAAATGCCTATTATGACTTCTACCTCGTGCACTTTTAGTCGACGATTATCCAATATCATTGTGTGTATTTTGTTCACCATTTCTGACGTGGTTACCTCATTAGGCGATGTTCATCTTAGCAGCTCATACGGCCTCGTTTAAATAATACCACCTAATATTTTATTGTTATAAACGAAGGAGCAGACTCTCCCAGAGTAGAGTATAGCTTGGCTTTGATATTGGTTGGAATGAAACCCTAATTTTTTCCATGTTTATAAATTCACTGAGAGCGTTCACTATGAATGGCTGTCAAACAAATGCTAAATAACGCATCATCAGCAGACTGCAAATTAAAGCTTTATAAGGTGAGTAGTTTCGACCATAGTAACTTTTTTCAAACAACAACCGCCATTTATACGACAGGTCGGGTATTTCTCGGACTACCCTCCTGTATTAAAAAAATACGTAGCACTGAAATTAGAAAACTATTGACATGGAACTCATAAGAGACGGACTCTAAACATGGTTTTCTTTAAAGAGCAAGAACTGAACACACAATACCTGCAACTAAAACTACAACCAATTTAGACTTACGTTATAGAACTCTATCAAGCATTCCAATTCCAATCGAATGGAATCCCTTTAGTCAAAAATATTTTGTAAAATTGTCAATGCAAAAAAGTATTGCGCACCATAATTTCAAAGTACTTTTCATTCCAGATGTAACTGTGTGTCATTATAAAAAGTTTCACTCTCGTGTTTCCAATCATATTAGTATAGTGAGTCCTTAAATATATGTACCCGCTAGCAGGAGAAACATCGATTTAGTTTTACATGTATTTAAAAAAAATTACAGAAAAAGGTATAATGGGAAAGAAATCCCGGGTTAAGTGACATTCGTTTAAAATATGGGGAATGGTGAGCTGAGCACCACAATAATGACATTAAGGACGAGAATCCAAATCTATTTTTATAAAAGTTTCCTTGCTCAGAGTTTCAGAATGATTGTTGAGTATTTTAGCTTTTCGATATTTAGACAATGTATTAATAGCACTCTTGCACTGTTTTTTTGGCGCCAGGTTGGCTGCGTTCAAGATTTCAGTGAGCCCAGGGCAGCAAGGAGTCGCTACCGCTAATCCATCAGTCCTCTTATTAGCCAAAATGCCACCATGACCGAGAACCCAATACATCATGAGTTCCTATTGCTTAACAGATTGCAACGAATTTCATGGAGGACCGCATGATTTGACAATCCATAATACCTTCTCGGCAAACAGAAGAACGTTTAATTAATTTTTAATAATCTATTAAAAAGTTAAAATGTAATTTCTTAAGAAAAAAAAACCATAACATAATAATTTGATTGTTATTGCAATTTATAAAAAAAAACATTTTCCGAAAAAAATAGAAAAAATTAAATTGATTTTATTATAAATTATGCAAAAATTTATCATCTTTAAACAATAATCAATAAAATCGATTTTTATAAGGGAATATTTTCATAAGAGAGAAAAGAATTCTTTTTTGACATTTTTAAGCTTTTAATCACGTTGGATAAGATATTGAAAATTTTTATTAATAATATTAAGAAGAAAAAATAACGAAACAGACTCTTTAATTGTCACTTTTTTTTATACCACGATATGAATAATGTACAGTGAAAAAGTTTGGGCACGTTCGAAATGCGAATAAGTTAGTAGAAGTCGTTAGTAGACACGTGACTTAACGACAATGTCCTTTTGTCAGGTCATTATTAATCAAGAGGTACTCGTTGAAATTTTTCACTTCTAAGCCAAAGTAATGTTATCCTTTTTCATTATTACATTTTTCAACCTCTTACTAATTTACATTATTACATTTCTCAACTTCTTATTAATTTCCTTACAATTTTTGTAGAATTTTAAATATTGTCTTGTCCTTTTTAAAATTTTAGCTTTCTTATTTGATGAGCCTTTTTGTATTTATTTAAATATTCTTATGCATATTCACTTAAAACAAATATTGTATTCCAGTTTGAATACAATATTTGAGGAGCAAAAATTTTCCATTTCAAGGTCGTCCTGCTACCCTATTTGGTCCTGGAAACCATTTTTACAAGCAACTATTTTACAATTTCTAATTATCGTCTAACCTTTGTTACTCAATGTATATACTTGAAATACAATAGTTTTTAATTAAATATGATAAAACTATCTTATTAACAGAAATAACAGAACTGTTTTTCGTAAATTATATAATAAAATTTATACAAGCTCATATGAATATCCTTTTTAAACAACTAAACTATTACATAAGTACGAGTTAACGTACATGATGGTTTATTAAAAAGCTACAGTAATGCTACCAAAAACTTCAACAACTAATGATACTTAAACAAAAATGCAATTATTTTTACAAGCACTGTTAGAAATTTCGATAAGATGAAAAGGGAAGGAGGGCGAAACCCTTATTGCAAAAGCTTCTTATAGTTTTTTTTTTTGCTCGTACTTTTGCCTAATTAAGTTAATGAAAACCACAAAACCACAAAAAAAAAGTTTTCAATTCCAGACGTAAAGTCTGGAGTTTTTGATAAGGCATACTTGAACTGTGTCTAGTGGTGGTGGGATTAAATGGAAATATCTTTTTAATTAAGTATAAATAAATTAATTAATTATTCAGAAATTCATAGAACGATGAGCAGATAATTTTTCGGCTTTTACAATATATTTTTTTTTCTCCATTTAGTTTGGCTTTAGACAACCACCGCAATTAGTATTCATAAGTAAAAGTTTGTTTACAATTTTTTAATATACATTATTACGGGGTTGTGACAGAAAAGTAATGATGCTTTTTTTTGGTCATTTGTTTCGAAATAGTTTCCTTTTAGGAAGGTATATATGCGCAGAGGGGTTTTTAGCAGTGCTGAAAGTTATCATCTAGAACACTCCCCTCTGAATGTTATTGACAGTATCAAGGCGATACTCATGAATCCAAAGAAACCAAACAAATTTACACTGGTGAATATTAAGGAACTACAGGAATCCTATTTTTCGCAAAAAAAGATATCGATGAAAATGGCCATGTAACAAAGTCAAATTAAACTCACTGCTTTTCCGCTTCAATGTTTATCGACATTTTCACCCCTTCAGAAAAACCTTCGGTCGTTCTACATTTTTATCAGTTTTCGATACTGAAGCTACCTTTGAGTAGAAATCTCTAAAAATATTTACGCCACTCTTAAAAAAACGTGTACTCTTAATTTATAAAAACGGAACCTATGGACTTGTTGCAACTTTTCGTAAGTTAAACTTGCTTTACGTACTCATCACACCTTGAATTTTCCTTTTACAGTATTAAAAATTAAATCTTTAATACGTTAGCAATAATAATTTTTTTTTAAAATAATAGTAATGCGAAGATTTCTTTAACTTATCTATCAGAAATATAGTAAATATTGCGGCGGGAAATGGTGGGTTGATGGATTATGACAGAAATCGCTTTTTCCAACAACAAAAAATATGTCGATGAAAATGGCCATGTAACAAAGTCAAATTAAACTCACTGCTTTGCTCCTTCAATGTTTATCGACATTTTGAGCTCCTCAATCGTTCTATATTTTCATTAATTTTCGATATTGAAGCCATCTCTGAGTGTGGTTTATTTTCCACAGCTTCTCAAAACTCTAAAAATATTTGCGCCACTCTTAAAAAAACTTGTGCTCTACTACGATACACAGTATAAAAATTTAAACAAATCTATAGGAAATATTCTTAAAAAATTTAAGACATTCAATTTGGTAGCCAAACACTCTACAAATTATATACAAATCAAAAAGTTAATTTTATACATTTTAAATAAGATAATAAAAAAAATTAAATATTATTTATATGTTCAATTATGGAGAGTGAATGATATAAAATAGCAAGCGTGCAGTATCAAGGATTCCCCACGGAAAAGATATCCGAGGTTATTTTTGGATTTTTCATAGTAAGGTATTATGAATGAAATATAATAAAATAAAATAAACCTATTTATTTCAAATAAATTATAGAAGAATATGAATAGCAAAATAAAAGTTTGCCCTTGGCAAGCTTATTAAAAGAATTTCCTTCCAAGAAAACGTGTTTAAGTCAAACAATTTTCTCTTCTATAACATACGAGCTTGACTAACCAAACGAATATATTTTATTGATAAGAACAGGATCACATTAAGTATGCATTCAATAAAATTCAAAATGTAGAATATATATTTTCATTATTTTTTTTACAATTGTTTGATATTCGAAAGCTAAAAAGGATCTTAGTCTGGAAGGCTGGAAGGTGAGATAAAAGAGCATCTTCTGATTCTATTCGACTTTGATTTCATATTACAGAAAACGAAAAAAAAAAAACAAATATAATTGCTCAACAAAAAGTGTATAAATTTTTCTCTTTAATTTTATATACTATATACGAACAGATGGTTTAGATTTATCTAGGATTACAGTCTATTTAGTTATTTTTATTTAGACTAAAATATTTCTTTGACTCGAAAAGAATGCTTCTTATATTAAAGAAATTCTTAAATAGAATAGAGGCATTTACATTTAAATATAAGAACATATGAAATTATATATAAATTAAAATAAGGACCTTCTTTGTGTAAATTAAATCAGAGAAAACGCCAGAGGACAGAATGTTTGATGAAAAAAATTGACAAAAACGAAACATTCTAAAAATAAATTCAGCCACTTTACAATTCTGCAATCTAGATTAAGGGCATAAAATTCTAGCCCTTGAATTTTTCAATAGAATTTTGCAATGCATCCAGGATTTTAGTGATTTCTCATACTTTTTTGCCTTCGAATTCTGCCTCCTTGCTGGTGTGCTTTTTATACCTGTCAGCAATATATCCGCCTACTTTCTTATGCTTAAAAGGATTGTATGGAGCTTCTCTAACTCTTATATTAACAGCACATATATCAACTGAAAAGGACATGCATATTGTGCCATTTCTGGCAGGCTTTTATTTCTACTTTAAATACAACGTGATTTTTCTCTACTACTACTTATCAAAGTGTCTTGTTCGAAATGGTAATAAAATAAAGATTTTGTTTTTTGCTCTTTTTTGTGCAGTCTACAGATTTATTTTATTTGGTGTTGAAATAATTCCCAAGCGTCAATGTGAATTATTGAAACGATTTGGAATCAAATTTCTTTGTTGCGACAAAGTCTAAATTTTTAAAATCTCATATATGCGTCGTTGTTGTTCTAGTAGACATAATTGAGTTGGGAATTGTTTTGTTGAAAATGGGGAAAATTTCCACTTTCTTGATGGGAAAGATTTAATAAGGAAAATTAGATTATTCGGAAATTTTATGTGCTCGTACGTAACTCAATTTTTGATGAGATCTTTCATGCCCATTACGGAAATAGAAAAGACTGAAATTATGGGAATATTATGTCTCTTATTAGCAATATTTCCACCATGTCCTTGTATGCTTGACTCGTAAATCTTGATTGCCTTTACTTCTGTTTCAGTTGTATTGTAGGAAACATTAACAATTCCAAGAATTAGATTACTTCTATTAGCACTTGAAAATAGAATTACATACTAACAGTGGCTTTAAGTGAAAGTTTAAATCTTGTTAGTATTTCTACAAAGATTTTCATAATAATTTAAATTTTCATAAATCTATATTTTTACATTCAATTATAGTTTTTTTTTGATTGTTTATATTTTCAAAATAAAGTTAATTAGTAATGAATACTGCCCAAGCGTATTTCTTTACATTTAATATGCTTTCGACCATGTACGATATGCTGGATTGCTTTGGAAGCTGCATCTAGTCTTACTACCTAATATTATCAAGATGACATACAGACATTTCCACAGCCAACAATATATTATAACTCCTTAGAAGCCTGATTCAAATGGGGGGAAGGAAAGGTAGATAAGGAAAAATGTGTTCTTGTTACTTTTATGAATGTAGGTTACTTAGGATTTGAAGGGGGGAAAGGCAAGGCAAATAAGTAAAAATGTGCTCTTATTACCAGAAAAAACGAATGTGGGTTATTTAGAATTTACAATCGAGAAACGGTTAACTTGAAATCCCCACAAGAAAATAATAATAAATTACCTGAACGGACAATACAAATAACTACTATGACTCTTAGACAGCAGATTAAAACTGACAATAAAAAGGAAATTACAACTAAAACCAATATGGACATATGGACTAAAAGTTTGGGGTTTGACTTGAGACACCAATTCCCATTGAATCCAAACATTGCAATCCCGAATTCTTCGAAAAGTTATCAATACTACGTGTTATGTATGAAATATTGTTATTAAGTTCTCGTTATAAAAAATTGTGTATATCTCGTTATATAAAAATTCCACTCGATTACCTATTCTAAATATTTTCCTAATCCATTAGCAATAGAACTGATTAGTTCCACCCTGACATCATACGCCCATTGATGTTTAAAAACGGCGGTGACCGCAGGATTCTTTTAAAACTAAAATAAATCATTATGTTTTGGGGAAACATCGATGGGAGTTTTCCTGCAAATGTCTTCAGGTTTTTCTGTCTTCCCTCAAAAAATTTACTCTTAAAAAAAGCATCATTTAAATATTGGTTTGTCGAAAAATTGCATGGCGTTTTTTGAATGAAATAGAAATTTTTATATTAGACTGTTAATATTAACTTATTCAAACCAAATATTCTACCATATGCACAGGATAACTTTATTAGCAGTCAATCCTGGCGTTGAAATTATTTGTGTTCATTTATCTCTCTTATTACATGCCCTCTTTCGGAAAATATTTTCTTATTTTACTCATTTTTCATCGCCAGTTATGATTCGCTTTAGAATTGACTCGATTTCATTGCGCGTCAACAGCGTATCGTAGATGATGAATTGACCAAAATTAAGTTTCTTTTCGAATCTTTGTGAATAGTTTAAAATGATTTGATGATTAATGTTTAATTCATAAGCTATATCATGACTACTTATATGCCGGTATTGCTCACTTTTTTTGAGAATTTCATAATTTTTCAGTAATTGGCCGACCAGAACGGGGCTAATCTTTGACCCAAACAAAATTTCCGAAAATAAGAGCACCTTCCCCATAAACACCACAATTTTTTTTACAAGATTACTTTTGTCGAAGTGGTATTGTAAAATATAGCGATTTTTCTTTTTTTTCTGGTCTATTTTTTAACTTGAATAACTTTTGATATACTACACAGATTTTAATACATTAAAATTTTACACCTTTTAAACGTGCGTCTAGTATTGTTACAATGTGACGAGTGATTACTCAGTTATTTACTTTTAACTTTAACTGTCGAAAAACATCACAAAATTTTTCGACTAACCAAAAATAATAAAAATAATTTTAGTGACATTTTTTTAAAGAGAAAATAAAAATCTAAATGTTTAATTGATAATAAACCTACTCGTACAAGCAAAATTCAATAAAAAATTATTTCGATATAAATAATACTGAAACTAAATTTTATTTCTACATAAAAACGTAAAAGTGCGTTCTAATTAACGTTAAAATCCAATTATGGAATTTATGTCATTCAAAAAATAATATATTCACTCAAGAAGGTATTCGCATATATTACGTATCCATTTATAATCGGGAAGCTTTTCAGAATATCTTGTCACATATATCATATAAGAACAGCTGGTACTCTTCTTCTGTTTTTTTTTGAAAAACCCTAAGAACATGCAAATTTGCAAGAAGAAAGGATGCTAAAAGCTTAAATTATGTCGCCAATTAAATTAACGTAGACTGCCATCACTTTATATATGTACATACTATCGAAGGCTACCGTATAACAATATAAAAAGGATATTCTGCTGATGTGTTTATAGGCACCATATGTGAAAAATTAAATAAAAGAATATAAATAATTGCATTTGATAGTCATTTTGTATAATTATTCATTTTGTCTTGGCATAAATTCGAAATAATTTATTCAATTTCATTTGCTTTGTCCTCGCAAAAAGCAATTTCACTTCAACGACTAAATACTAAAGTAGCGGCTATTAAGAGTTGCTTTTATCTCTAATGAATTTGAATTTTTCGGAAGTTAAAATCGCTTTATAATCTTAGAACGAATCTACTTAACATGTGTAAGGATGTATACCCATATGACCTTGTTATCCAGACAACTTGCTTTAAGCACGTTCCTTCCATCTAAATTGACCTTTATTATTGCTGACTCCGCTGAGAGCAGTAAACTTCAATAAAAAAAAAGGCATAGACGAAACGCAGCATAAACTCGTAACAAAGCCATAAATTGTCATATTAGAATGAGTGCTGAGAACTCAATATATAAAAGCTGATCTCGTTATACTTAATATTACCTGCGATAATAATATTATAACTCATAATAATCCGTATAGATACGTGCACATGTTCATATAAATAAATACCATTACAGTAAATTCATTTTTGCACCAACGCTGTGACTTGAATGCTATTAACCTCAAAATAATTTTTTTAAATTTTATTTTGTTGGTAAACTGAATATGAATATTAGCGTCAACTGCCCGACGCATGTTTGGTTTACACGAAAACTTCTGGTACACTCATATGAGACTTAAAAATAATAATCCATGCTTGCGTAAATCATTTACGATAATAATCCGTTTCGAATGGAAATTATCAAACTCTTCACATTGTGACCACTTCGTCCTCCTCCACCTCATGTTACAACTGAATCAGCACTTTTCAATGTTTCGACCAATTCAAATTGCAATGATTGAGGAACATTCCCTACAGGATACTTTTGAGAATCCTCTAACCGTCTGCTTTCATCTATTTCTAAATCACTTTATGGCTTGGCAAATAAATTTTCAATTGTGTGAAATGGAAATTCGAAATTCATAGCCGCTCCTTGATTTCAATTCAGTGTTTAATTTAAATTCTAGGTGAACACATCAAACAAACCTAAATACATGAATTCGTATTTCTGAAAATTGAAGCATTTTACACTGGCACAGCCACAAAAAGAAAATGTTCATGTACCAAGGATAATAGTATACTGAATTTCCATTTCATACTATTATGAAGAGATTTTCACATCCTTATACGGTTTTTAATGCAATATACAAATTGTAAAATTCTCTGAAAATACTGATAAAGACACATATTGTGGTTTAACATATAAAAATCATCATCACAAAATTTCTATTAATGTTACTTTAGAAGATGGCACTTTTTTCCACACAAAAAAAACCCACAAAAGTACTTACACTGCTTCTTATTACATAAGTGAATTTTTTGCCTGGATAAAGTATTCCCATCAATATTTTATCATATTTTACTTTTGCCAAAATATTATTGTATTTTTATACCATCCGTAAAACACATTTTCGAAATGAATATTAAATAAACTTTGAACTTTATGTCTCAAAAGTGAGTCAACGTATTATTAATGTTTATTATACAAAAATGGAATTTGATATTTTTTTGCAAGTTACAATTTATTAAATAAAAAATTCCATTTTTCTAATATTGGCAATTTTTTTCTATTTTTTTTTCGAAATAAAAATGGTTAAGTGAGTGTTTAGAACATTATAAAATAAAGTAAATATTTTTAAACGATGCCCTAAGAGTCTATTGCAAATTTGTAAAAATCTGAAAATGAACATATTAAAATAAGATAAGATTTTTTAATAGTTAGTTAAGAATCATTTTATAAAGAAAATTTACTAAATTACCATTTATACTTATGAAAATATGGCTAATATTTTAATATTTTATATGATACTATATAAAAATTGGTGTCGATTTTGTGTTATTTGATAAAAAATAAAATGAAATAAAGCGAAAAACTTAAATTGAAAATTATAATTTTATTGATATTGTTTTTCTACAATATAAAAATAATTTTTCTAAAAGGATAAATGGAATTTTTCTCCAATTTAAGGACGTCAGTTGAATCAGAGACATTTAAGTTGTTAGTGAGTGTTTATGGGAAAGTTAATGCAGAAAAGCTTTTAAACAAGAGATTGGTTATGATTGGAAAAATGAAAATGAAACTTTTTATAGCGAGAAAGAGCCCTTAAGATCATGATGAATAACAATATTTACTTGATTGAAATTGTAAATCTTTGTAGAACTCCAGAATTCAAGTCTGTAAGTCCATATTGGTTTGAGGACGCTATTGCTTAAAAGTACTTTCGCATTTATTAAGAAGTACCCCTGAATTCAGGTTTGTAAGTCCGTATTAGTCTAAATGGCCTTTGGCTCTCTTTAGTATATTTAGAACGTTTACTTAGAGAAGTAGAAGTGGTTGGAGCTTTCTATTCTTGTGTGTGCATTCACTTTCAGTGGTCTATAATATTTCACAATGGCTTATGGTGGATAGTAAAAGTTACGCTGATACTTTAATTTTCAACTTGGTAAGCCACTCCTGGATAATTAAGAATTTTTGAATATTATAGAAAATTGGATCAGACATACTCCCCTGTGGGACACTAGCAAATTTTTGAGAGTTATTAGAGAATTCATTGAATTCACTCATTTTCACAAAATAATATATAGCAAAAATATATCCTTTTCAGCTTACACAATAAGGCCGGATACCAAACACAGTCTAAAGATTGACTTAAATCTTAAAACACGCCAAAATAAGACTCTATTTTTTTAAGACTCTATTTGCATTGAAATCAACTACTCAATGGTACTGCTCAATAGTGAAATGTTCAGAGTTTAATAAATTAAAGTTAAAATTAGTTTTTTTTTTTAATTATTTTAATAATAAAAAAAGGTATATTTAAGGATGTTAAAAAAAAGTATATTTCAAAAATATCGAAAAAGTAGAAGTACAATGGAAAAAGAATATTCAAAAAAAGAAAAAAAAACTAATAAATTTCCCGAAGGCTCAGTTTATTTTTGCATAAAGAAAAGAATGAAAATAATTCAACTGAAAAATAGATTAAATATGCAAAAAAGCTCATAGATTATCCCGCAAGGACCTTATATACTTAAAAGCGATTATTGAACTTTAGATATGATAATAAATAAAGTAAATTAAAATAATTTTTTGTTAGTACTTTATAGAATATCATCAATTTATCCGATTTTGAAAATTTACGTTCACTTCTTTTATAGTATTTAGATTTTTCTTCCCAATAATAAAATTAGCATAAATTCTTTCCAAAATAAGGACTACCTAATCCATAATGATCCTATAGTTTTACTGAGTTTAATAGCTATTTTTGGTAGCAATTTCAACATTTAAAGTGATTTATCTAAAATATTTCCTGTTCCATTTATAGTATATTAAAAATAAAAATATCTAAATAGAATAGTTGGCATAAAATATAAGAAAAGCCAAAATCAAACCAAGACTAAATCAAACAACAACAAAAAAAAAAGAAAAATTTATTAACTTCTATAAATATAAATCAAAAATTGACTGATTTCATATCTGATTCGACTTCTGATATATCTAAGTGAATAGAAGAACATTTCAAAAATCTTATTCTGAAATAGATCGATTTTTATTATTAAGAATCTTTTGAATACGGCTGAGAGTTATTATTATTAGTTTGTGATTTTGCTCTTCTTATATGTGATAAATGATGATGGATGATCATAAAGGAATCGTTTTGATTCATTTTATTTTTAGATTAATCTAAAAAAAAAACCAAAATTTATTATTACATGTTTTTGACTGGTATCTTTCTAAAATTCGAGATAATTTGACTTCATTTTTGGAATATTTGTCATAGTATAGACGACCATTGCCATTATTCCAATTCATTCGGGGACTACTTAAAACTTGATTAGCAAATTTCAGATTATCAAAAATAAATGATTATGCCAATTAAGATATTTTTCAAAATAATTACAATATTATATTATATCGAATCAAATTCAATACTATTGTAGATAGAGTCCTGAAATTCGATTATTTTATTATGATGGGTGTTCAAATACCAAATTGAATGTTCTAAATTAAATTCCAAATAGTAGAAGTTCGATTAGATGAATTTCATTTTTCGGCATGAACTCAATTTAATTAGTTCAATTAAATTAGTAGAAGTACATTATAGTAGTTTTAGATTTTATATTGGAATTTCGCGAAAAGATACAAATTTGGTATAATTCAGTGGTAATTTAACGTATGCTCTTTTATAATGATTATTAATACCAAACTTATATCTCTAGTGTAATTTGATATGCTTATTCTATAAAATAAAATTGTCAATATTATGTTATGAAATTCATTGTTTTTTTAAATAACGCAATTACGTAGAATATTTTTACAAACAGAAATAATGGAAATATTTTTCATTAATGCTATTTCACTTATCTCAAAATAAAATTCACTAGGAATATTCTATAAAAAAGATGCAAATCATTTTCAGTTTTTTTATTGAATTTTAATTAAAATAATTCTTGCAATTTGTACAAACTACAACCTCAAACTGGATGCACCAATTAGAACTATGAACATAGATATATGCCCTAGAAATGAATCCAAGATTGAACTTGATTGGAAAGTACTAGAAATCCAACTGACTGAATAAAAGTCATGTTGCATCTTCGAAGAACTATAATATTTATTATGATTAATGACAAAATAAAAAAGTCTGAAATAATAAAAGGATCTGTGAAATCGAGAAATATAGTAAGCAATCGTACCAAGGACAGAACTTGTACCTTTTTGTGATAAAAATGAAATAATTTATATCACAATACTCCTTATGTCACTGATTTTCAAATAAAGTATCTATTAAAACAAGGAGATCTGATTTCGGGCTATGAGGTTTCCACCAAACATCGAATAGACTGTAATTCTAATTTGTTATAAAAAGAATCACAAGTGAATCTTTTGCGGTCGTCGAACTTTTTGGCTGCAGCACCCGCACACTATGTTGTGGAATCTTCCCTTATAGGGCAGCTCCATATTACGGGGAGCTGTGGGCCATCAAAACGGCAATTGAAATTGCGACCAATATTCCCAGCCAACAAAACGTTATTATTTTTAGCGACAGCCTTGCCGCCCTTAAAGCCATTTGTGGCCCATCGAGTGACCCAGTACTTAGCGCAATTCGTCATAGCCTACTTAGCAATAGGAGTGTCGAGTTGCAATGGGTGCCAGGGCATGTGGGAATTGTGGGTAATGAAAGTGCTGACAAGTTGGCTGGAGAAACACTCCGTCGGCCAGTGATCACAGTCATTCCCAATCTGCCTCGCCTACTAACAGAATGGCAACTAACACCTTTAGCCATCCGCAGACACGATGACTGGACCAATAGCGACACTTTTTTGTCGACTCATTGGAGAACCACTAACAAACCAGTGTATTCAACATCCATACCGAAATTCTGGGCGCGAAAGCTCCTCAGAATCCGGATTGGACATACTGCTCTTACCCATAACTTCCTTTTTGGCAACACCAACCGTCCCTTCTGCCAATCCTGTGGCACCCATTTCACTGTCTACCATATTCTACAGGAATGCCACATAACCAAGAACTACTTTGCGAGCAGGATTCCTCCCATTATGGAGCTCCTCGATCCAACAACTCCATTCCCTAGTCCCCTATTTAATCTTCTACAACATACTAATCTGCTCCACAAAATATAACAAAATTCTCAACTTTCTATACTACTAACCAGAGACCAGTTTCTCTCAGAAAAATTCCCACACGTACTACGAAGTCGCCAAATGGCCTCACGGTCGTGGCGCTATGAAGTGGCCCCTGGCACATGTCTAAGGGACCTTACAAACAAACAAACAAGAATCACAAGTGACCCGGTGTCATCTGCTGAATTATGGCTAGCCTTGACTGCCCATTTAGAGTTAGCAACCCAACTATTGAACTGATTATCCCAACTATTTGTGGTAGGGTCTATCAAAACCTCTTCAGCCATAAAAAATGATAGTGTCCGTTACATGAACTGGGATCCTCCACCACAGATTCGAGAACCATAACAGCGATATGAGTTTAATGGAAGCACCACATTACTCTCAGAGGCATATCTCAATAGTCAAAATATCGTGAGGCAACCGGTACCAGTAGTAGCATCAGTTTTTGTTTTCAGATTACTTAATTTTTTATTTACGTCTGTACGGTGAGTTTTTCTGAAGATAGTATAGATATATGAATTCCTAGAATATGTGGAATTTTTAACCATTAACACCCACCTTCCTGTTATACCACTATGACTTTCCATGATGAGTAGACAATATTTTACTATTTATACTGCAAGCTATTTTTTTCTTACTCTTTGTTCGTGATGATGCTTCTTTATTACTCGGCATACGTATTCAGCTATTGCATCCTAGCCTACCGGCGATGTTAGCATTTGTACAATTATGCCCATAATATTATTTAATATGACTTATCTGTCGTTAAACATAAAACCGCGAGTTGCCTACGACCATAGGGATTGAGTTGCGCTCAATCAACGCACCACCATTACTGGCAGTTTACAGTCAATAACCAGTTACAAGCTGATTACTCCAACTGTCATAAGCCACAAGCGATCGGAAGACCGTACCCGTGATATGGGTATTAACCACAGCCACTACGTTGCTGCCTAAGGCACCTCACCAATGTCGAGCATAGTGTGTTCCAAAACCATGGGCACCCCGACTTCCGTAGTACCAATTTTTGTTTTAAGAGTACTTCGGGTTGTACTCCGCTCATTGAGCTACGGTAAGGAATCTTGTAAATCGCCAGGCACCGCTAAGCTAGCTCAGGAACACGGGTTTGCCAAGACCCGAAAGTACAACCGGATTCAACATTGGTCTTTCACCCGGTTGTAGCCACCTTGCGTATCATTCACACACTCATTCATGCAGCATTTTCGCTCTCCTCTCAAAAAGTGCCTCCTACCTAAAACTCCGCTCACATCCACATTCTCACCATTCATCACGATTCCGCATGCACCTAGATCACGCAAATCCCTATACAGGCCACACTCAATGAGAAGGTGACTGGCATTCTCCTCCGCCGCCCCACAAGGGCATCTAGCCTGCGCAGCCATACCACGCCTGTACAGGAACCCATTCATACTGCCGTGTCCCGTGATTAAATAACCAAGGTACAGACCAAATTTGAATTTATGCCCACTCTTGCATACTGGTGGCGCATAATGTCAGCCCATACATACGACGCATACATAGCACATGGAACAAACACACCCTTGTACCGGACTTTCACCGCTCTGGATCGAAGTCCCCATTCTTTGCGAAAAATTCGCACCAGCATGCCAACCAAACCGGGAACGCGCCCCCTTAGATGTTGCAATTGAGAACGAATGTTCAGCCTCTCTCTAACCTTTACTCCTAAGTAACGTACTTCCCGCGCGTATTGGACCCCGACCCCCTCTAAACTAATATTGGGCCGCCAAAAAACCCTTTAACAACAAGCACACAGTTTTTCTTTCTGAAATATTCACTCCCATTCTATTCCCCCATTCAGACACCATCTGCTTTTAGCGGCTTCCCGCTATCTTTACTGCAGACCTTTTCACCCCTTCAATCAAAATTGGCAGATCATCCGCATATGCGATCACACAGCAACCGGTCTCCTCCAGCCCATCTGGGACAGTCGTTCACCAATTATTTTCTCTACTTCCTTCCTATCTCAGCTAAAGTGTAGACAATTGAAAAGGACTTATAAATTTCAAAGCACCGCTGAGCCTGGTAAGATATGTTACGTGGGTTTCCTTCCATTTGGACAGAAGCTTTATTTGCTTTTAAGCTGTATATAAAAGCATATACTTTAAATTTGCATATAATAGCATAGCTAGAATAAAACTATACACTTGCATAAAAGAGTTGGTAATACCGGGAAGAATAAAACGCAGCCCTTAAATGCACTCTCGTGTATACTCTTTACACTGAACAAATTATTTATGATCGCCTGTAGATAGGGGGCTATAGCTTTTAAAGTATTAAATCGTTTTCCTATCTGAGATTAGGGATCACAGCTGACTACAACTTAGAGAAAAATAAATGAACACGACAACTGCCATCTATATTATTTCGAGCAAAAATTTTGATTATAGAACAATAAAGAATATACTGTAGAGGATAAAAGTCCTGCCAGTCCACATGTATTCTTTGCAAACTTGGGTCTTTGGCAAAACCCATTGTGGGCTCTTTGCTGCGTTCGAGAGGAGAACACTCTAAAAAAAAACCTCTAAACTTTAATAATAAATATTGTATAATTTGAGAAACGAACGTTCTTCTAAATAAACCAAAATGTGATTGAATTTTCTAGAAAATTTGTTTAAAAATATAAATTTTTAAATGTAATCGAAAAACTGTATGCAGGCAACCTTATATGTGTGCACATATTTGAAGTATTCATTTTAATGCCCTTAAGTTATACGAGTATCAACATTGTAAATAATAAAAATATTTACAAAACAAACAATTTTTGATCATAGTACGAGTATATCTAACAGAATGGTTCGATTAATTCATGGAGCAATTTGAACAATGTACCCTTGTTGGTATCGATTAAGCTCATAGGTGGTAATAGTTGAAAAGTTCAAAATACGAATTATATTAAAATTGAAGATCTCAAATTTTATTGGGTTGAATGAATGGTTGGCTTTTTCATCAATACGAAATTGGTTTTGAATTCACAAGGGATGATTTCGAATATTGCCAAACAGAATTGCGGTTGAAACTGACTTTATGGTGTAGTCTTTATTTTGGAAAAAAAATGAAAGAATTTAAAAGGGAAATAAAAAAAAACCACCGGCAAAAATTCAATTGGAATACTTTACATTCTGGCATAAAGGATAAGTTAACCCTCATCGAAGATTCTATGTACAACTGCCATTGGGTTATAGAAGCTTATGGAAAAGTTTCAAAAACTGATACGGTTAAAGGTAAATTTAATATATCTGAAGGGGATTAGAATCATTCCGAATTTGGATTAAATATTAACTTTCTTTGGAGCTATGGGGCTAGTCCAAAAACTTTCCAAAGATTACTTATTCTGTTCTTATACGCCTATGCTTAATCATGGACGAAAACTTCCAATATTTTTGCTTGAAGCTATAACATTTTAATTTAATTCTATTTCAGAATTATATTACCAGAAAACACTGATTAAGAATACCAGTCACGAACGCTCATAAAATATAATAAATTTCAAACCAAAGTATTAGTTTCTTACAAAATTTCTCTTTCAAATGTTAATTATTTATTAATAAAAATAGTAAAAAAAAACATCATAAAATATTATAAATTCAAAATTGAAAATATTTAAAAAAAATGTATTGTATAATAAATTTTTGTAAATCAAGTGCTTTCCAAATAAAATATTATACTAAGAGAAGAAAAAAAGTTGGAGAACATTCTTTAAAAAAAAATGTCCTGCCTAAAAAAACTATTATAAACCACTTGCGCTAAAGGAATTATGAATATCCTTATAATGTTATGGTACTCTTCAGAAATATGGGGGATATACAATCTTTTTTTTTATGTTTAGATTGACTCAAAACTTATATTAAAAAAAAGATACAATTTTTTTACCTCGCTAAAACCTAACCTGCACCTCTAACCTTGCTCCCGGAACGATGGTTCCCCGGCGGCACTCTTTGTAAATACTACTTCGCCGGGGCGTTCTTATTTGATGCTACTGCTGTCCCGATGTTATGACGCCTCGCGGCCTATTCTTCGTACGTTGTGTGGAGATCCTTGATAATGAATTCCGCGTACTCTGCGACTCTGTTTCAAGCCGATTGGCTATACAGCATGTACTCCACTATGTTTTCTGGACTGATGGAACGGTCCAGATTTCTCTCCAGTTCTGCCCGTATCCCCTCGTAGAGGAGGTACTGGAAGAACACGTGTTCTGCATCTTCGATCACATCGCGGCAATGATGACAGTTTAGGGAGTCAGTTCTCTTGAATCTGTGCAAGTATGCCCGAAAGCATCCATGCCCAGTCAAGAGTTGGGTGATGTAATACCCGACTTCTTCGTGCAGGCGTGTGACCCATTTGGTAATATCTGGGATCAGCCGATGAGTCCACCGACCCTTCGTCGAGTTGTCCCATCTCTCTTGCCAGAGGAGAAGACTCTCGGGTCCTTCCTCTTCACAGAGGACCTTTCGCCGCTTTTCCTTCTTCCGACGATGTTGGCGTTCCCGCTCTCCTGCCAGGATGTCGATGTATGGGCATGATGCCACGGCGTTGACCACATCGTGTGATAAACTTCTACATTCAAACTTCATGGAACAACTAAGATGAAGCTTTCACAGAACAACTAAGATAGAGCTTGAATTCGTATAACAATAACTGGTGATTTATTAAATAATATGTGTACCGCAGAAATTCAAATAATATTTTATTAAAGTAAAGATATCTTATAGGGATCTATTAAACCATTCAAAACTACATTATTCTAACCATACGCTTTTGTCCAATGAGCAAACTAAATCATATTGAATTTTGTATTAAAATACACGCCACCACAGCAAACTAAATCAAATTGAATTTTACATTGAAACAAACTGTAATAAATTGCTAGGAAAATTTTCTCGGAACCAAAAAATACTTGTAAGTTATGCCTATATGAAAAACAATTTCTATTAAATGAATGTCTATTGGATGTAGTACAACCTTAAGTAAAAATTTTCGGAAACATTTGACAAATTGACGAAAGAAAAACAAAATTATAATTAATATTTAGATTTCCCGAAATATTGAAAAAACATTATTTTAGCTTTGCTTCTTTAAGTTGACTTATAATTATCAAACTATTTTCTAAGTATATCAAAATCCACATATAAAGCACTAATATTGTCATAGGCATAAGTTTAGTCATCAGAAAAAGCAGTCTTGCTTATTATATGTCATAGGCATAAGTTCTAGTAGGGAAGTAAACATAACAAAAATAGAATTGGATGAAGGACTGAATTTTTTGGGGTACACCGTAATGTTATTTTATGTGGCATACGTATCGTTAGACATAATACCATAGACCGCCTACGATCATAGGGATTTAGATGCGCCCAATCAACGCGTAAGACAGACCTGTGCAGTAGTGAATTTCACTAGCTTAACTGATTAGATCCAGGTAATTATATGCATCTCCATCGGTATCCTTGGTTGCAATAACCAATGCTTTATCGAACCAACTCGCTTCAATCCAGCACATTCTTCTTTGATTTCCTGCTTGGTCTACTTCATGCGTGAAACATTCTAACGGGCTCCCTCTTTTTCATATTTTCTTCTTCATCTTCTTCATCTTCTTCATTTTCATCATTTTCTTCATCTCCTTCATCATTTTCTTCATCACCTTCTTCATCTTTCTCTTCTTCAGCTTCCTCATCTTCTTGATCTTCTTCAGCTTCTTCACCTTCTTCACCTTCTTCATCTTCTTCATCATATTCATTATCTTCCTCATTTTCTTCACCGTCTTCATCCTTAACTTCTTCATCTTCCTCACATTCCTGATCTTCTTCAGCTTCTTCATCTTCATCATATTATTTATCTTCTCCGTATTCTTCCTAATTTTCTTCACCTTCATCTTCATCTTCTTCATTTTCTTCATAAACTTCTTCACCTTCTTCATCTTCTTAATTTTTTTCATCACCTTCTTTATCTTCTTCAACTTTATCTTCTTCATCTTCCCCATCTTCTTGAACTTCTTCACCTTCTTCATCTTCTTTATCTTCTTCATCATCTTCATCATCTTCCTCATTTTCCTCACCTTCTTCATCTTTATCTTCTTCTTTATCTTCTTCAGTTTCTTCATCATCTTCTTCATCTTCTTCATCTTTGTCTTATTCTTCTTCTCCATCTACTTCATCTTCTTCATTTTCTTCATCACCTTCTTCATCTTCTTCAACTTTATCTTCTTTATCTTCCCCATCTTCTTGTACTTCTGCAGCTTCTTCATCTTCTTTATCTTCTTCATCATATTCATCATCTTCCTCATTTTCCTCACCTTCTTCATCTTTATCTTCTTCTTTATCTACTTCATCTTCTTCATCTTCTTCAACTTCTTTATCTTCTTCATCTTCTTCATCATCTTCCTCATTTTCCTCACCTTCTTCATCTTTATCTTCTTCTTTATCTTCATCATTTTCTTCATCATCTTCTTCATCTTCTTCATCTTTGTCTTATTCTTCTTCTCCATCTACTTCATCTTCGTCATTTTCTTCAACTTCTTCATTATTTTCTTCATCTTCTTGATCTTCTTCATCATTGTCATCATCTTCTTTATATTTGTCTTCTTCTCAACCATCTTTCGTGCTCCATGCATAAAGCAGTCAAACATTCAATCTTCCGTCAACGCCTGCGGTAAGCGGTCTCAACCAGCAGACCATTCCTTTATTACTCCACGCACATTTGTGCAACTACCTGGCCCCAACTCTAACCAGATCCATCCACCACAGGTAGGTCAATTTGCTAACAGTCAGTAACCAGTTACAAACTACCTAAACCTACCTATACCTTTACTATCATCTGCAGTGGTAGCATTCGGGATACCGCCATCTCATCATCTCCAGTCCTAAGACTGTATCTTCGATGAACCACAGCTACCAACGTTTCAAGCAAACGCTCCTCACCTTGGCCGCACATGGCGGACGAACCGCCGTGGGGCTCTCGACCCCCGTAATACCAGTTTTTCTAGTTTTAAGATTAGCTGGTGAGCACCTTTCACTCAAAGAGCTAACGCAAAGAGCTACAGTATCTTTACTATAAAGAAACTTGTAATTTCCTGGCACTGTTAGACCAGCTAAGGACCACGAGTTCTCCAAGACCCGTAGGCCACTTCTACTATCGACCCTATAGTACGAATCTACACCTAAAAGTGCCACTTGACGGAAGGGGTATATTGACAGTAATATTTTTAACTCTGCTTAACGCTTTGAGATCTGCATTCGCCGGACCAAAACTATTTATTACTCAAAAAATTAGGTTTATTTAGAAAAATATTTTTGAATAGGATAATAAACGAAAAATAACACCATTCATAATTTTATTTAGAGAATATTTATTAATATATTATAATTTTTTTTATTTTATTTGTATGCAATTATGCGAAATTAAAAACATGAATTTGATAACATCATAGTACGAGTATCATTTTACAATGCAATTGAAAAAAATGAAAAAAAATTCTTACTCAAGGCTATTAAAATTATGTAAACGTTGAAATGAATACGACTTTTAAATGGAAAAAAATTCATCCCCGTGAGTATACAAGTATGAATATACCTTTTAGTTGTGAAGGTTGCAACATATTTTTTTAAAACTTTGTAAATATAAACAAAGTCGATTGTAGGAATTTTTACATATACAATTGTGAGTTGTAATGCAGTCGAAATAAATTGAAATGAGAATTTTCATTTGTTTTAAATAGTAAAGGCAAAAAAAAACAAGTAAACTATTTACTATAAAAATGATAACAAATAAGCTAAAATGGTTGGTGTAACCATAAAAGATATATAAAAGTATAACTTATAATAGAAAAAAAGAAGAAAAAAAATAGCCCAGCTAACTTGAAAGATGCGAAAAAAAGCATTGCCGTACAATAAGGGGATTAAGTGTTCTGAAATGCTGTGACATAAGTTTCTAGGGAGGCAAAATGAAAATGCCAACCTTGAACAAAACTTAACAACTGCCATTTCTGGTATTAGCGCTGAGAATGTCACCAGAATTTCATTCCCCTGGCAGATGGTGAAAAGTATCAAAACCACTATTATGATCAGTTTTATCATCACAACAGAACATCTATTGAAGCGTGAAGAAAAGAAGGTCCTTCTTTGGTTATTTTCATTTTTATCATCGCTATCGACAAAAACAACGACAAGGATTTCACAATGACATGACAAAACAAACTCAGGACACTTCTTCCACTTTTCGAAAATAATATCCTCCTTTAGTTGGTATAATTGTGAGAACAAATACATTCAACAACCATGAATTATTAAATTTATTTTTGCCAACATTACAAAACTACCCCATCGATTTGAGAGTTTATTTCGCTTCAATTTAAGACTTGTCAATATTTCTATAAATAAATACTAAAGAAATTATCAAATTTTTCTTCTTTTTATTTCTTTATTCAATGAAAAAATGCACAAATAAATTTTTTATATTGTTACGTGATCAACTGTTCAGAAATAAATTTGAATTTATTGACAATTATTGAGTTTGCTATTGAAATTTAATAGCTTTCAATAGTTAAGAAAGCTTTGGTGAATATTTATGAATTTTATATAGATTTATTATTTTTTTCCTATATAGCATATAAAAATATTGGCTTAGAAATAATAAATAATAACGTTTAATATAATCAATAAGTGAAAAAATTCAGTTTTGTGATTTGAAAAGCTGAGTTCTGAGAATTGACAATTATTAAATATATTTATATATTATTTAAGATAATTTTTGTTCAACAAATAATTTGCCATTTTGAATTATGAATTGATTAACTAGTAAAAAAATACACTTAAATTCGAAAGCTATACCCAAAAAGTGTGATTCGCTCAAAAATTTTCTTCAACGATGATGCGCATTTCTCACTCAGTGGATACGTCAATAAAAGTTAAATTGTCTTTGAATATCCACAAGTAACTATCAAAAAGCCATTGTATCGATAAAAAGTTACCGTTCATTACTTTGGTCTGAAGTTGTCATTGGAACGTATTCCCCGTAGGACTAGCTGGTTAATTCTGAACGCTATGATTCTAAGAAAACCAATTTTTTTTTATCTAAACTTAAAAACTTTAATCTAAACCGCAATACGATAAATTTCTACTTAATTGCGTAAAATATTCCCAGAACACAAAAAGTTTTAAAATTTAGTAAGGTCAATGCCAGCAAAGATCGCAGAATTTAACATTATTAGGATTTTTTTACTAAACTACAATATATAAAAAAATAGTGTTAACATAGATAATCCTTAAATATTAAATAATTTGAAAATTTATATCCGCTAAGTAACTGCCGAAATTAGCGAAAAAGTCATCAAAAATTATCTCAAAGAGATCGTGTTCTGCAATAAGTCTCATAGCAGTTATTATCTATATACTCGTATATAAAAAATTGTTGCAAGTTCGTTGACATTTTATAACTCACGAACGGTCGTACCCTTAGATTAAAGAATACCTGGATAGGCCCTTACCGTATATGTATACGCAATTTTGTGTACAAATTTTTACAAGGGGGATATGACTGTCAAAAATTTTTTATGTAGACATGACACCCACTGCCCTCTATGTGTCGTAATCGAAATTTATTTAATTGCAAAAGCATAATTTATATTTATTTTAATTCACTTGTTGGAAACAAAAATACAATTTAAATACAACGATAGGTCATTTTTATTTTTGTACAATCTTTTGATACGAAATGGAATTCTATTTTAGGTTTATTATACATTTCGTAAATATCAATCAAATATAAACCGCCTCAATTTTGTAGACTTTCGGAGAGTTTGAAAACTTTAATTCTCCATGAAAGTGGAGACTTGGGGGGTTAGCTTTGTCATTTGTGAATCCGATGTTAACAGTTCAATGTTTACCATAAAATAGTACAGTGCCGGTGTATATAAAGTGTGTGTAAGAAAGTTTAAGGGACCGAATTTTTCTGTCTATTTTTCATTGCTGTTTTCATTGTGTTAACATAAAATAAATAAAGTTTATTCTTCGGTAAGCTTATTATTTAAATAAATTTGTTTTATTTGCTCTATTATACCACATTATAATGCATTTACTAAATAATATTTTTTTAATTTTTTAAAAATATTAGTTATTAAGTTTTTAAGTTCATTAAATTTTTCATTTTGTAATTTAATTTTAAAACATTTTCTTTAATATTGTATACGATTAACATCTTATTGTGCACATAATTGCTTTCATATAATCAAATAACTTACAATTCATATTTTTATATACTATTCCCCACTTTAAAAATTCTGTTTAAATAAATAATATACAGTGAAATAAATAAAATGAAAATACATAATAAATAAATAAATATTTAAAAATAGAATACTGTGTTTTATTGCATATTTACAAAACTAATTCCATCAAACAAGACCCGCAACATGAAAAATGGTCACACATGAAAAATGGTTTTAAACGAACCGCTTCAATCGAATACTGAAGTTTAAAATTGGCCCCCAATGATTTACGCCGTTTCTGTTGTATTGCATGTGTGTGCGTTCTATTTGGACAGAATTTTTGCCAACAAAATTTGGACAGAATTTTTGTGTAGAGGCCTATCCAGTACTTCTTTAATCTAAGGTCGTACCGATTTCGATCAAATTTTCAGGTTTTTTTCGTATGGTTGTGTATATGGTTTATATATAGATGTGCTCGAAATCGGTCGACGCGTTCGTGAGTTATGATTCTATGAGCGTGTGCTGTATGCATACTATGCTGATGACATATACACAGCAAATACACGTTGATATACACGGCAAATACACGTTGAATCTATGGAATTGGCGGTTTTTAATTTTTAATTATGACAGCACAATTGATTACAATATGCATTCTTATATTGGCCAAATGATTGCAAATAAAGCATTAGGACAATTATGTTAGGCATGATCGCACCAAATCGTTCAATGCATGATTTATTTGAGCGAGAATTGCAACGCGAAAAGCAATTCGAATATGATGAATTTCATGCGTTTGTGCAAACACACATTCCACAATTGAATGTTCAGCAAAAGAATGCATATGATAGAATCATGCAAGCTATGATTAACAACACTGGTGGTTTGTATTTTTTGGATGCTCCTGGTGGCACTGGAAAAACATTTCTTATTTCATTATTATTAGCAACAATTCGATCCAAACGAAAAATTGCATTGGCACTTGCTTCTTCTGGTATTGCAACTACATTATTAGATGGTGGGCGAACTGCACATTCAGCTTTGAAATTGCCATTCAACATTCAAACGGTTGAAACTCCAACGTGTAATATTTCAAGAAATTCTGGAATGGCCAAAGTTTTGCAACAAGCAGCAATTATTCTATGGGATGAATGTCCGATGGCCAATAAAAAATCTTTGGAAGCATTGAATCGAACATTACAGGATCTACGTGGAAATCAACAGTTGTTCGGCGGTGCATTAATATTGCTATCTGGTGATTTTCGACAAACGTTGCCCGTCATTCCCAAATCAACTCCAGCTGATGAAATTAATGCATGTTTGAAAAAGTTCGTTCCTTTAAGGAAATGTACAGAAGTTATCGCTTAACATAAATATGCGTGTGCGTAATCAAAATGAACCATTAGCACGTGACTTTTCAAAGCAACGATGGCAAAATTGCAAGTGATTTAAATGGCTTTAAGAGAACGCACAATTTTAGCACCAAAAAATGCAAATGTTAATGAAATAAATTTTCAAATTCAACAAAAATTGCCAGGTGACTTGGTATCATACAAATGAATTGATACTGCTACGAATGAAGAAGACGCAGTAAATTATCCGGTTGAATTTTTGAATTCTTTGGAACCACCCGGTATGCCACCGCATCTTTTGAATTTGAGAGTTGGTTCAACGATCATACTTCTTCGAAATCTCTTCAACAAAACTTTGCAATGGAAAAAATTAATGCCCAATTTGATCGAAGCAACAATCATCTCCGGCAAAGCAATACTAACAGACATGCCATTTGAATTCAAACGTCTTCAATTTCCCGTGCGTTTATCCTTTGTTATAACCGGTAATAAAGCTCAACGACAAACTCTTCAAGTGTATGGTATGAATTTGGAGGAACCGTGCTTTTCTCACGGACAATTATACGTAGCATGTTCCAGAAAGGGGGGAGGACCAAAAAATTTTTTTATACATGCACCATACAATCAAACAAGAAATGTTGTATACACTATTGTATTGAATTGATTAATTATTTTTTTGTCTTTTTTTTTCAAATAAAAAATTAAATAAATTTGATTCAATGTAGTAATATTCATGCGTAGTGAAGCACGCCGGGATCCGCTAGTAAAAATATAATAATAACTGCTATGAGACTTATTTATAAAATATAATCACAAAAAGAAAGTATAATACAATTTTAATTGCTAACTTGATGGTAGAGAATTAAGCTGAATAATACACCTACCTACCTAATGGACTTTATTGTTTGAAACTTAATTGAATTATAAAATCACCGTACTATTATTGGAAAATTATCTAAAGTAAAACATGCTGTATAGACGAAAGTATATTTAACTTAATTAAAATTGATTTGGACTCACACCGCAACCATTATAGAAGACTTTTTATGAATTACAAATCTATGAAAACTGAAAAATCATTCCGTATTGATTTTTAAGGATTCTACTGACCAATAGAAGAATTATTCCAATTGAATTTAGTAGTATGTGTATGAGTAGGGAGATAAATCAATTCATTCCAAGACAATACGATGTCAATTAATAAAAAGATTGAATGAAGTCAAGAAATGTACCAAAATGGTTGACTTTAATTAATTTGATTTTTCGATTTTTAAATAAACTCATTAGCTGAATGTTGTGCCATATTGTACTCGTATATAACCAATGAAGAAAATTATCTTAAATATTTATCTATGATGGAAATTGATTTCATTTTGAAAGAAGAAGAAAAACGGACCAACCTACCATCGCAATAAGGATATAACGTCCTTAACAGCAAATTCAAAAATGTCTCTAACCATAAATAGAATTGAAAAAAAATGTTGGCATATGTTGCAAATGAAACGTACCACCGAACATATGAATATATGTATTTTCAGAAAAGATATTATCTCATCGACATTATGTGTACGTGCACTTACACCCTCATTCTAAGCCATTGAAATCGCTAAATTTGAAATCAGTTCTCAGACACGATGACTGAAATTCAATAGAATAAGTGTACAAGAATAGGTAAATATGTAATGTTAAGAAAAAGGACTCTTCAGGATGATTGAATAAACTGACATATATATTGAATACGATTTTCCTCTACATCATATCACCTTCATTAATCGAGCACTTTACATTGCTCCCTGTGTTCGGCCTCTCTTCCTCCCCCCCCCCCTCTCACTCTCTTTCTCTCTATCTTTTGTTGAATAGATGCGGACAAGAAAAGCATTTATTTAATTGTGCAAAAAAAATACATAAAAATACACATAAATATATACGTGAGCTTATCAAAAAAAAAAAAAAAAAAAGAAATGGGTATCAGCCTGATTTATTGCTGTTGATACATAGACAACCGCACACATTCACATGTAACTGCATAAGGGCTGGATTTCGGTTCCAAAATTCTATTCAACACGATGTACAGTGGTTTGACAAAGCCAGCAAGTAGCATCCAGATTACAGAGTAGCACTCGCTCACAATACGAAATTCCGTTGATAAGGACCAGCAGCTTTAGGGCGCATGTTTTTTGAGAGACTTACAGCTCAGGAAGCTTTATTCAGTTGAAGAGCTCCGAGAGATCAAAATACTCCCACCCACCAATAATCACGTAAGGGACTATTGTGCTCAGGTTGTTTCCAGTTCGCGTTTTCCTTTGCGATTGTGAACAAGTGCTATTCAAAAGTGAATTTTGATCATTTTACTGAATTAAATCAAATCGTTTTAAAGTCTTCTATTCTATCCTAGTATGAATACGAACGTGTATTTAAATACTTGATGATAAAATGTATAATTATCCTTCGGGATAAATTGAATTTTTATTCAAACTAAAGTTTATGCTACCAACTAAAGTGAATACATTGAGTGCTATTTGGTTTGATTCTGTTTAAAATTTTACCTATCACATAAACGCAGGTATTTGTGTATGAAAAAGGAAAAAATAATCGTGTAGATAAAATTTTGTTTGGAAAAGTTTATAAATCAAGAAAACGTGACGCGAAGATGGATATCCGTCCGATGGAATGCTTCGAGCCGGATGATTTGTGTTCGTTCGAATTGTTTGGATTATCGAATACGACAATGGTGCCAATCATGATGACAGTGACGCCAACAGTTGGTGTACAGCCACAACATACTATTCATTTGCCGCCACCATCATCGACTGTAATCAGTCAAAATACCGTTCTATCATCACCAGCAACCCTGACGCCAGCTATTCCAATATTGCAGACCAAAATTGCACAAGATACACACATTCATCCATCATTAAGCACAGCGTATATTAGTGGAGTGGGAGGAGGTCTAATCTATCAAAAGCTCCCCATGCCACCGACAACGCAATCTAGTTATGGCCACCAACATCAGCAGATGCATATATATCCGGAGGTTGCCCAACAGCAGCAACAGCAACATCAACAGCAACAGCAGCAACAGCAGCAACAGCAGCAACAGCAGCAACAGCAGCTCCACCAGCATCAGGATAAAATACATCACCATCACCACCACCAACACCATCTGCATCATCCCTTACCGCTGACGCAAGCTCATTTACAGAAATTTGCAGAAGCCTCGACGCCTACGTTCGTTACGTCGTTCAAGTCGAATGAGGCCGCAGGAGGCGGTGAGCGCCACAACGATACCAGTGGCATTGGTGGTAGTAGTGCCGGTTGTAGTGCTGGCTGCAATGCACTTGCTATGATGGGAATCGTCGGTGGTGGCAGCAGTGGCGGTAGTGGCAGCAATGGCGGAGGTGGAGGCATCATTATCAGCGGCTGTAATGGTGGCGGCGCTGAAAACGACCTCGACGGTCGCTGCAACAGTGCAACTGGATCTCTGACCGGCGACCATACAAACCCTGGCTGCAGTTGCACCTATATGAGTTTTCAAAATTTCATCGACTACCAAGTAATTATTTTGCACGCCACTAACACACTCAAACATAAATTGCTCCACTTTACAATCGTTTTTCAGGTTCAATAACTTTTTGATATTGCCAACCCCTAATACCAATCTAATTCAAAAAAATATTTATGTTTTGGGCATAGTTTTATCACATAAACAATATCAAAATTGTAAAATTATTATCGATATCTATTCAGTTATTCTGACGCCAACAACATGAAACGGCCATAAAATTCGTGAAATTATAATAAAACCGCCACCTAATACCGCAATACAACAAATAAGAACCAATTTAGTTTTATTCAGTTGCCATTCCATTTTGTGTACATTTGATTTTAAACAGTCGTCGCTTCGATTTTATGTTCGGCATTCAAAGAATAAGATTTACTGAATTTCAAGGAATTGAATCCTTGTATGAGGCTGAAGAGATCATCAAGTTTATGTGCTTCTCTCCATTCATACGTTAATAAAGAGTGACCGATATAAATGAAAATTAATGATTTTTGGGATACCGTTTATGCTTTCGGTATGGTCCTAAACGACAATTCATCACTTCAAGTAGGTACAAGTAATTTTTCGAAGGACAACCAAATACAAAATAACATGAACAAATACATAAATAACTCATATATATATACGAGCAATTTAATTTATTCATTTTAGATTACATTCAATCTATACATTTTAGATAAAATCCTTTCAACAGAATATATACAAATAAGGCAACCTCAAGGAGACAACATTATATTATATATGTGCATATAATTATGGTTTTCTGATACGCTTCAATAGTCATAAAAAGCTTCTACATGCTTTCAAAAAAAAAAAAAACATTTATTTTTTTTCAAAAGAAAAAAGAAAACAAAATTGATTGCACAAAATAAGTAAATTTATTGAATTGAAAAGGATACAATCATGAGTAATAAGAAAAGAGAACTTTGTCGTACTAATTATTCCGCTGTTGACTTTTTGAATAATGAAAAAGGTTTAATTTATTCAACCATATTTAGCGATATTCCATTTCACTATATTAGCATTAATATATCTGTTGGAGTTCTCATTAGGGCAACTGTTTGAAGAAAACTTTCCCTTAATACCCCAACATCTCGTCACCTGTTTTCATCTGATTATCTCGTCCTGTCGTTATATTTTCACCTCTGGACTGTTTTTTTTTTTTTTTTTTTTGATTTAAGATAAAATTTGTTGGATTTTGCAAAACATCATTTGTAACGGTTGGTTTATCATCGATCCAAAAGACTCTCTCGCATCATATATCCGAACTTTTTTCTATCTCTTCTGTTTGGAAAATATTATCCAATAAAGAACAATCGTTAAGTATCACGCTCGACTGCCAATGGCCAAGAACAATATCCTTCTAGAGTTAATGGTATTTTTTCTTCGTTCGAGCCCAATGACCTTAATTAGTTGCCCAATTGTGATGTGAACTTTTACAAAGTCCTTGAGATATGATGTTGCCTAAAGAAAAAATCATTTTGAAAAATGTCAAAGCAATTCCTTTAATTTCTTGATAAAAATAAATGCAAAACTGTAATTGTGAAAGTAATTCTCCATAAGCGTTGGCATTTTTATACTTCTGATTAAGAAATTTTATATCAAACTAACTGTGAAAAACTCCCCATTGATAAAAATATACTCCATCATATTACATGGTTTAATTTCGAAAGCAACCGACAAACAATGTGAACTATGAACCTTAATGCTACTCAAATCCTTAAGTACAATTAATTCTGTACTTAAAAACATTCGATGTATTCTTCTCAAAAACAGCAATGCTTTCTAAGTAATGATTAATAAGGTTCTACTTAACAGAATTAATAACTAAGCAAATACGTAAAACTTTTGCATTTGACTTAGTATCGATGGAACCCTTTCATAGCTGTCCAAAAGGATACTTCATCACTGTGTGTGTGTGCACTAAATATCAACTTCAGATACACTCCACCTGTTGGTCGAATAAAGTGGCAAACAATCTAATTTATCACAAGTGTCCATGAATATTTGTTATTTGCAGATACTTGTGATAAATGATATTCGATAATATAAACGTCCTTGCAAGTAAAGATATTTGACCTTGCTAAATACCAAAAGACCCCAAACCGAAAATGTAACTATTCACAACATTTAACCACAACTTATATAGTAGAGGGAATTCATTTTTTGATTAATTTCTATTTAATTTTCAATGAACTCTGGCCATTCTTGATGAAAAATTTGTTCATAATAAAAACTTCAGATTGTGTCCGTTTGGGGATACTTTAAAGTTTCTTGAAAAATAAAATGTTTTCTTTGTTAATATAAATTCTTCTAATTTGAATTTCTTATTTGGATATTACTGAATTTTCTATTACGGATATATTAAAAATATTTTTAAAATTAAATTAATATCGATTGCAAATGTGTCTACATGAACTTTGAAACTGCCATAAACAATTCCTTCCCAAACAATATTTGGCAGAAATGATATTGGCATCACTGAAAGCAATTTGGCAACACTGCATAATTTTTCCTTGTACGTTAGTTCCTCATAATTGCAGAATAGAAGTTTCATCTTCGTCGGGTAACTAAGCGACCCTATAGAGAGTTATAAATGAAGTTTTAATGCGCTACGAAAAATGAAATAACAACATTTGGAGCAACGATGTGCCGTCAAAGTCAGTGGGGAGCTTAGTAAATGTACATGTTCAACTTACAAAATGTTATAATGGTTCTTGCTAACATATTTCATATAATACGCATAAGTTTTTTGTTGGAATAAGAATTTTTGGAGTGCCGAGAAGCAGCGAAAGATGAACATCCATCCGGGAAGCCTTCATCATCAAAAACTGATGAAAATTAGAAATCACTGCGTGCTTTTAGAAGGTCAGTAAGTGAGTTCTTGAAAGGCTCAGAAAAAGAGGCTTTTTGAGTCAGACCTCATATAATGCATTTTTCGAGGGCCGAGAAAACTGATAAAAATTGGAATCGACTGAGTGCTTTTCGAAGGTCAGTAAGTAAGTTCTCAAAAAGCTCAGAAAAAGGGATTTTTGAGTCAGACCTTATATAAAGCTTTTTTAGAGGGCCGAGACTAAGCGGAAGATGAACATTGGTCTGGAAGGCCTTCGTCATCGAAACTAATGAAAATTGCATACTTTTAAAAAGTCAGTAAGTCCTTTATAGGCTCAGAAAAGCAGTTTTATGAGTCAGACCTCATTTAAAGCCATTTTGAAGTGTGTAGAACAGTATGAGATGTATCTCGCTCAGTAAGGTCTTAAACATCGGGAACTGAAGAGCACGTGGAACGTATGAGGGCTCTTGGGAGGTCTGATAATTGTTTAATATCAAAACTGATAAGTGAGTCTTTGAAAAGCTCAGAAATAGGGTTCTTTAACTCAAACCCCATATAAAATATTTAAGCGGTGAAGTGGAAGACTAATCTTGGTCAGGGAGGCCTTAACCATTGGGAACTGATAAAAATATAAAAAGAGTGAATAGACATGGGAGATCTGATCGTTGATTTATATTAAAACTGATGAGTGAGATCTTGAAAAGCTCAAAAGATGGGGTTATTTAAATCAGACCGCATACATCAAGAATTGACAAAATGTGTTCTATGGTAAATTTTCTGCAGTTTCCAAGCACTTCTAATCAACTAATCTAAGACTATGTACATTTTGTTTCGCCATGATCAAAACAGGGCCCTATTCTTTCAATCATATCAAAAGAAACTAAAGTTCGGCATTCAGGAGTGTGCTTAAACAAACGCTTTACAAAATTTAAAAAATTTAAACCAAATAAGCGACATAAACAATTAATTCGAATACAAGATATGCGTTTAAAATTTACCGTAAACAACAGGGTACATATATAGAATCTCCGCTAAGACCAACATGAACTTATGGAGTCAAATTATAGGGCACTCCAGGCCTTCTAATCATTGTCAAATCTAATTCCTCTAACCAAAAATACTTTACAAAATTATCAATGCCTCTTTTTATTTTCAAAATAGTTTTTTTTATCATGATTCTAGGTCCCTAGTCATTCTAATCATAGTAAACCACTTAGATAAGAGCTATGCTCAAACTATCTCTCTATAATCAGCCCTGGACATCTAAGACCTTAATGTCCTTATAAGTTTCCCTTGAAAAGCGAATTCTGGAATAATGCATATATTGTTTGGTCTCCTTTTTGTAATGTTAATATTTGCCGTATTATATCAGTCAATCATATTTATTGTTAGGTATACATTAACAGATCTTTAGTTGAAGGACCAATTAATCGCCCTAATTAATTACAGATGCATTCACTTGAAAAATTACATAAAGTTAAGGATCTCCCAAACAGAGTTTTTTTTGGCATAGTTAATATTACTTGAGAAAATTGTCTTCCTTTCACGTTACTGGGTCCAGATATATATTACTTCTTTGGTCTTAAGCTGATTAACAACCAGATATGAATAGTTTTGAAGATTCTACTATGACTATGGTCAGATTAAAAAAATCTTATATTCGGTCCACCCTTAATTGCTGTTGAATTCTTCTTTATTCTTATTTTTTTACAGCTGAATCTTAACTAATCAATGAAAGCTTTTAATGTGGAAGTTTGGCTTCGAGTTCAGCATAAAGTTAATTTTTTCAAGCATCAGAAGCAACTTTCTAAATTCTCAAGACTCGGACCAAAAAAGTATCGATTTACATTTGGTCTCCATACCCTTTAAAATTACTTAAGATATTACTTGTTACAGATCTCCTTAAATTATTAAAAAGCAAATAGATAAATTTTCTTGGTTGTACATCGGTGGTGCTTCCAGTCATACTGAAAAACTAAATGTAAATTATTCACAATTTCATCTACTCAATATTCGTCAAACTAATGTGGAATAATATTCTCTCAATAATTACTAATACATAAATAATTTATTCACATTTTCAATTATACGTGGAAAAACTTAAGATGCAATTTATTTCAAGGATTTTGTCCTATATTTTAAAAATTCTCCAGCACAAGTATACCATAATACTAGTAATAATCCTGTCAAAATATCTACTTAGTATTCTTTTTTGTATGTACAAGCATCTAGAGTTTTATATTATAGTCAGCTATCGATCTAAAAACGATATAAATCTAGGTTAAGCATCTTTTATCAATTCTCGAAAATAAAATTGAATCAAAAATTTCGACTTATGAAAGTATTGATTAAAATTGAAACAAATACTCTGTAAATGCTGTAAAAAGAAAATACAAAAATAAATATCAATACAAATTTTTTAATAGATATTTTTCTATAAAACAATTTATCGTATCCAACTATACCAAGGATAAACAGGATGTATGATGGGAAATTTAATTTGAAAAGAGCATAAACAAAAAATTTCCAGAATTCATCGGAAAAGTTTTATAAAGCACTTTTCATGTGAACAAATTTTCCATTGATTTCGGAATGACATAATCATCCCTTCATATAAATAAAATAAAATTAAGGGTTGCTTGAACTACGGTAAATGCTCCTTCAACTCATGTTCAGAGTTCACATACTCTAAAATACTCGTACTCGTTAATGTGCAAAATTTCCATCCATTGGATAGATATCCCCAATAAAATCAATCGCATGGATTGTTAAATAAATTGAATGGAAAATGCATCCTTGATAGAAAAAATAAATACGATCCACAAATAACATCTTATCATATAATGGATAAATAATCTGACAGTTGATATGGAAAATGTTAATTTTTATTATTTTCTTTTTTTTTCTTTTGGTATATTTACAATTCAACTATTTATGTTTTACTAATTAACTTTAGTGGTATTTTTGTATTTAGTTCGCATATAAAATAGTAACAAAAACAATCCAAAACTTGTAAGCTTTGAATTTCAAATTTTAAAAGGAAAACTGCAAATAAATAAACATGATCAAATAAAAACGAATAAAATTAGGGAATACCATTTTTTCTTATATAGTCAAATGCCTTTTATATTTAGGTACAATCCTTAAAGTTTTAAAGAAAATTTACTTTACAGCTGTGTAGATATTTTACATAATCTTTTTGGTGTAAACAAATCCTGATCAAATACAGCCTTGTACGTTTTCACCCTTAAAAAAAAAAAACAACACAAAGGAAAATAAATATACAATGTAATAGACTTTACCCTAAAGAAAGTTTTAATTATGAAATTCCTCCTTGCTATTTATTAAAACACGATGCTTTTTATACAAAAGAATAAATGGTTTTTTTTTACTTTTATTTTAAATCTTACTTTAATGGTAAATGATTTCATATTTTATTTAATTTTTCCATTTAATTTTTTCTTTAAAAACAAATGATTGAAAATATAATAAAAAAAATTTTTTTTTTTGATAGTAACTCTTTAAATGTAATAATTTCATTTATCCTTAAGGATATCCTTTTGAAAGTAGTAAGTTTTTAGAATAATTTTTATCATTGTAATTATGTTATTTATTTATTATAATAAAAAATAGTAAAAATGCCATCAATAAATTATTTGAAGAGATACGTCTGATCAAAAATTAATTACTTCCCTTATTCGTCTCATTTAGTTCGATTCAAATTATTTTTTTTGCCTTAACTGAATTTGCCCAATTAGAAATATTTAAATTTTCAAATTTTCTTTACTTAATTAGGAATTTTTTTTAATATCCAACTTTTCATTAATTTCTATAGAATATTATGACTAATTTGCTTTTGTCTCTTACTTAATTTCTGTATTAACCTGCCTTTTAATTTAGTCTATTTGGATTACTTGAATTTTTTAGCAATGGAATTTTTAAATTTCGAAATAATTGCAAAAATAATCTAAAGCGTAGAAGCTTTTTTAAGTAGAAATTATTCGGTAGTTAAAAACAATAATTTTAAATTTACCTTTTTAACAAAATACATATACCCTTGAGAAAAGACACACTCACTAAGGACTAAATCATGGATATTTTTCCATAAGAAATATAATTTTTCATTATAAACTCTTGTGCGCCATCATAAAAATAATCAAAAATTTTATCATTCAAGTACGAAAACTTTTTCATCCTTTAAAATAATAAAAAGTTATCCTGGATGAGCGGTGTTTTTTTGCATCCTTTCTTTTTGGTTTGTTCTAAAAACCTTTTAAAGCTTTCAGCTTTGCTATTGGATTTTTTTTTCACAATTTTCTTTTGTAGTCATTTTATTTTATGACAAAAGTGAACATGCTTGTAAGGATTTCTATGGAGTAAGGACTGCCCCTCCTCGCCTTTTATTTTTGATTATAAAACTTATATGATTGTGATGTTTCAATAAATTTATAAATATTATTATTACACATACTATTTATTTATGTCTTTCTTTTAATTGGTAGCTTTTTTTAAGATCAGGAATTGAATTTTTAGCATATTTTTTTTGTTATTTTAATAAATAAATGTATTTATTTTTTAAATTGTATTATGGTATTGAATAGGGGGAATATTGGGTATTAGATTAGTGGTAATAAATAGAATAAAAATTTTGAATTAATCCTTGGCATGCTTAAGTTAGAAGTTTGTCCAAATAGGTACGCTTATACCCACTATAACAAAAAGAAATCATCCCGAAAATATACTGGGGAAAATAAAGATACCCAAAGATGTTAATTTCTCCTTAGTAGAGGAAAAGAAATACAAGAAAGAACAGAAGAAAAATAACAAGATAAAATTTAAAAAAAAAAATATTTCAAAAGAAAAAAACTTTTAAAACAGGCCAGAAAAAACTATTAAGAAAAAATGATGGAGAAGGTATAAAAATTGGGTGGGGTAAAAAAAATTTTGAATAATAGAGAAGAAATATATATTTATCGGGGGGAAAATCCTGGAACTGAGGGAAGAAGAGTCGAGCTAACCGACGGCTCTGATCGGTTAGATCCACTGTTCTATACTCCAAATCCACATGTTGGCACTCCTCGGCCAAATAATTTTGAGTATCTCCTAGAAGAAGAAAAACGGCTACGATGAGCTCAATCTCAATTTTTTAGGAAATCTGTTTTTCCATAAATTTATGTGAAAATCGATACAGTTTCCAACAATTTACGTATTTTGAATATTTCTATATTGTTTGGACCTAAAAAATCGTGGATTGACGAAAGTTCAATTTCCAAAATAAATCAAAAATCTTCCAAGGCCTCTCCAAAGGAACATTCTCCTCAATTTTTATTGCATTTTTTAAGAAATCGTTTTTTTCGTAAATTTATGATAAAATCCATGCAATTTAGTCTTTATTTTATATAAAAATAATTGGAACGGATTAAAAAAAAAGTCAATTCTGAGCACTATTGCCGAATGATAACCGAGAGTTTTTTTTAATTGAGCTTAAAGATTTTAATCTAAATTTTATGCGATTTTTTTAAACAAAACGTTACCACAAGCTATACAATACAATAAGTTGTAGCTTTACAAGGTCATACAATTCTTACTATTGGACTTTTGGCTTTGAAGATGATAGAATAACTATAGTTATACAACCAATTTAGAGTATTTAAAATCCAACATTTCTCTAGTATCGGTAAAATTACCTCAAAATAATCGAAAAACTTTTGTAGCAGTCATTTTACATGGTTTTTATTTTATAATGCCAAAATTTAAATAATATAATAAAATTAAAACTTAGCAAATATATAAATTTTAAATTTGTCCTATATAAATTTACTTTTCACAGCAATATTTGGATAGTTCTTTATATTTACAAGGTGTATAAGCTTAAATCCGCTGTTTGGTTATAGATGGCTTGAATGAGAGTATTAAGCTACCATGGAAACGCCATACCTTTTTTATGAGTTTGACATCTGTCAACATTATTCAGTTCACATTGTCAGCAATTTCGTACAACAACATACATTTTTACTTCGGTAATCATGTCTAGTTTTGTGCCAGAAAAAGAGCATCTGCGGGAAGCTCTGCTTTTCTGCTTCAATTTGAAGAAATCGGCTGCCGAATCGCATCGAATGCTTATGGAGACCTATGGTAACAGTGCTTTATCGGAAACAATGTGCCAAGATTGGTTCCGTCGGTTCAAAGACGGCAATTTTGACTTGTGGGACAAGAAGCGTGAAAATCGTCCTAGGAAGGTTGAGGACCATCAATTGCAGGCTCTTTTGGACAAAGATGATACCCAAGCGTAAAAAATGCTCGCGGAGCAATTGGGTATTACTCAACCACCCATTTTCATGTGTCTGCGTACCATGGGGAAGATGGAAAAAATCGGAAAATGGGTGCCGCATAAATTAAACGATAGGCAGATAGGGCGACGCCAAAACACATGCGAAATCTTGCATCGGATTGTGACAGTTGATGAAAAGTAGATATATTTCGAGAATCCTAAACGCAAGACACCGTCTGTTGATCCCGGCCAACCTTCAGCATCTTCCCCAAGACTAAATCGCTTCTGATGGAAGACGATACTATGCGTTTGGTGGGCTCAGCAGGGTATCGTCTACTATGAGATGTTGAAACCTGGTGAAACTGTCAATGCCCACCACTACCACCAACAAATGATCAAATTGCACCGAGCTCTGCGTGAAAAAAGGACGGATTATCAACAAAGACATGACAAGCTGATTTTCCTTAACGACAACGCACCATTGCACACGTCAGAAATGGTCCGAAACTACTTGGAGACACTCAACTGGGAGGTGCTACCCCACCCCGCTTATTTACCAGACCTGGCCCCTTCCGACTACCACCTGTTTTCGTCGGTGAACCACGCGCTCGCTGAGCAGCATTTCGATTCTTACGAAGACGTCCGAAAATGGCTTGATGAGTGGTTTGCCTCGAAAGAGAAGGAATTTTTTGGCGTGGTATCCACAAATTGCCCGAGAGATGGGAAAAATGTGTAGCTAGCGAGGGCAAATACTTTGAATAAATTTGTTTTTACTTTCTGTGAAAAAAACGTGTTTTTTTGACTATACTAATAAAGTAGAGCATACTAAGCTGCTTCATATGATGCATGTTTTCCTGCTTGTTTTCTTGTAGCTTACCGTGCTAGAAATGACATTACTGCTTGCTTCTCTGCTGGTTTCCAAGCTAGATTGCAAGTATAGAATCGGTTTTAAATTTCGTACTAGTGTTGCTGCTTGTTTTAACGTACATTTATATACATTTTGGAAATATACATAATGGTAGAAATACAATTCCGATTATAACTAAAAAGTGCATGTAGTCATCTCTGTCAAAATGTTAAAATATTCAAAATCTTATAAGAATGCACAAAACTCCGACTGTTTTATCGCCGAAATAAATCTTATTTCAATTTTGCAGTTGTACGAGTAGTTCAAGTATTGCCCATGCTCTTCAGTATTTTGTTATGTGAGATGATTGTTTAAAAGCACGCATAAAAACAATCACAAAATCAAGCGGGGTAGCCAGCTTGCAAAGAAGTACCGAATTCAGCAAGCATTAGGGAACCCAATTTACGAGTATAATATAAAGCAAAATATAACGATAAAAAAAAGGGTGGTTTTTCTTTCTTATTTTCTATGCTATTTATTTATAAAATATTTTATTATGTACATACGTAAATACTAATTGTTAGAAAAGACCAATATAAGTTGACTAATATTTAATTTCCGTAATTAAAATCTAAAAATAAATATAGTGCCTTTCTTATACAAATACGTCTAAGGCGATAGTTGAAAATATGATAAATTATCTTAAATTCATAATCTAAAATAGTTAATGGGAATAAATTACAACTTGAATAATAAGAAAGCTTATGCAAACTCATTATTATTAAGTATTTAGAAATAGTGAATAATTTTGTAGAGCTCATTATTATAGTACACATAATTACTTATTACAATCAGATATGAAATTATAGTTAAGATTGGTGATCAAAAAAGTTCATAATAATCGAAAATGCCACTCAAAAAGTATGACATTAGAAAAGATAGGAATTTTGAGATTTTCGTGTTGTTGATGCTGATTACAAAACTATCTTATAAAAAATATAATCGTTCACTTATTTTTAAGGCAATAATAAAATTCTAGCTTCCAGCGATTAAGAATTAACTCTGAACTTTTAAGACCAAAATACTGTAAAACAAACTGAACATATTGTAAATGTTTTTTTATTTATATATAATTTTTTTTTTTGCTAAATCCTTATTTCTACATTTTATCTTACATTTAAATCACATTTGTACCCAAAAAGTTTTCTATAAAATTTGTTAAAATAGAAACCTATTAGTTAGATAACTTTTTAATATTGTTTCGTATTTTACAAGGATCCAAAAAGATACTAAATCCCTTTTCCTTTTCGTATACTGTATCCGTTACATTTCATCCATTTGCCTAGGCATATAGTCATATTTAGTATACAAACAAATTTTTCTATTTGCAGATTCTTAATATATTTGGACAAAATTCCATGAGCTTAAAAAAGGGTGATTCCTTTTTTGTTAAAAACTGAATACCAATTATTATGTTAGAGACGGAAAAAGAAATGAATGCTATTATGAAAATTCTTTCATTTAGATTAAATCTTTAATATATCATTATATCGTATTTAGAAGAAGAATAAAATTTATAAGGAATTTTTTTTTTATTTTAAGGATTCCTTCCTTTTGTATAAATAATTAAAATAAATAGTCTTTCAAATAATATCAAGTTTGCTTTTCTTATTGAATAAAACTGAAAAATAAGTATATGGGAAATTTTCAATTTATTTATACAAATTTTATTTAATAATTTATATAAATAAATAGGATTTTTTTATTTATTTTGATAAAATTATTTTTAAATACGAAGAATTTCTATATAAAAATTAGACCATAAAATAATTCAATTTCAAACGAATATATTTTTTAATTAAAATATGATGTAAGAAATTCAGTATTTCTTATTTAGTTAAGTATATGGGAAATTTGAAAAAAAAATTTTTAAAACTGAAAAATAAGTATATGGGAAATTTTCAATTTATTTATACAAATTTTATTTAATAATTTATATAAATAAATAGGATTTTTTTATTTATTTTGATAAAATTATTTTTAAATACGAAGAATTTCTATATAAAAATTAGACCATAAAATAATTCAATTTCAAACGAATATATTTTTTAATTAAAATATGATGTAAGAAATTCAGTATTTCTTATTTAGTTAAGATAATATAATTTCACACAAATTTCTCAGACCAAATTTAATAATAATTAAAATCAGATTAATAGTGAATATTTTATTTGTAGCTAATATTAGCAATTTTGGTAATACCATATTTATTTACTATTTATATTATCGAATAGCAAATGTCTTAATTTAGTATTAAGAAAATATAAATTAAAAAATTACATTAGTTATAATATCGTAAGTTGTGTTATTTATTAAGGGTTCAAACCTCTTTCAATAGGTCTTTTCGGAATGTAAATGTTTTCATTTTTAAACCGACATTTTTTCGTCAAATTCCATAAAACATTTTCTTATAAAAAAACAATACTTATTTTATTACAAAAAAAAAAAATATTTTTTAACGAGTCATGTAACGAGCTTTCTTAAAATTACCACTCAACAAACAACCTTCTTAAAATTACCACTTAACAAAGTCCAAGTCCTAAAATATACACAAAAATACTCTTAACTATAAAATATGCTCTTTGATAAGAAAATTTCTTGTTCGATTCTTTTTTTAGCATGGCACTAAAGGTAGATATGATATTACAACGTTGTTTACACAAAATAAAATATTTTTGCTCCAATTAAGGACCTTTTACTCGTCGAAAACTCTCAAGTATCTTAATTAGAAAGTTTCTATGAAAATTGATACATCTCTTAATTAATAATTATTTTATAAGAAAATATATAATTTAAGATAATTATTATATAGTATTTTAAAAAATTTCTTCAGAATTAAAAATGGTAAAATAAAAACGATTTCCTTTTTTTTAAATATAAATTTCCTTTTTTTAAATAATTGAATTCATATTAAAATTTATTGCTTTTAAATTTTCAGATAATATATTATAAAAATATCGTGTTTCTTGAGATAAAATAGAATAAGCTCTAAAAGAATATTATAGAATATCTATTTTTTTTAGTAACAGAGTAATAATAGTACAATATAATTTAAAGCAGAAGTTCTATCACAAACACGTTCACAATGTCGTTTACTTCATTATCAAGAAAAAAATGACTCTCACTCAATCAAAATAATTTAATATCATAAAAAATATGATTTTATAACATTTTTTTAATGACAAAATACAGTATCTTTTATAGTTAAATATTAAGGTTTTGATTAATTATGTAATTATATGGCAAAATATTGAAAAGCTCAGATAAAATTAACGCTAAAATAACGATTAATTTGCATAATATATCAAAATGCATCGGTTGTTAATATTATTAATGCTACCAGATACCATTCATAGTCACAAAAATTCTAATATTTTAATTTTTAAACAAAAAAATTTAGAAAAAATTATAATGTTTAAATTATTCTTAAAAATTTCGTACAAATCGATCAGTTATAAATTGTATAAAAATAAAGAAGTCTCCAAATTACGCTTCGAAAACTAAAGAGACATAAAAAATATTTTATATGTAAGTTTTTGATAAAATTTAATTTAATAATATTACTAATATTTTGTTATTATATATGAAAAATAATATTAGTTAAATAATTATTACGAGACTTCTTATAATTTTTAATGAAATTTTTGCACATTTCGGGCGGATGTTCGTTTTTAAATGCTTTAAAATTTTTAGTATTGTCTGTGTAAATATTGTTGAGCCAAAAAAGCACGAGGCATATTTCAGAATAAAATAGAGACACTTAAATTAGAGTATTAAAATGTGTCGCCTTTTTTCGGGCAGAGCCACGATTCGAACTTCTGTGATTTCTGATTGAAAAACTGAATTAAGTTGCAGGGCTCGCTTGCAGCCAGTTTGGTTCCATTAAGAGAGTTCTACAAATATGGAAATAGGTGGTAGTCTGAAGGTGCTTTGTGTGGGCTATACGGTGGAGGTATCAAAATTTCCCACGCAGGCTATCTTAATTTTTATTGAGTCATACTGAGTGTGTCTGGTCGGGCGTAATCATAGTAAAAGACGACACCTTTCCTATTGATCAATTCTGACCGGCATATTACAGGATGTCAAAGGAGAAGTTGTATACATCTTCCTTGGAATTATTCAGTTATGAATTCTGATTCTTAAAACAGATACCCGATACACAAAACTAGATACTATTTATCAATTCTGGCCGTTTTCTATCAATTGTTTGGTAAAATCTCTCGAGTTTCTCACAAAACACTACCGAGTAAATAGTTTCACCAAACGATAGTAGTCGCACCATATGCACAGCATAACTTTATTGGTGACCATTAATAACTCTTTTTCCATAACTTATTTCAAACGATATTTTCGTATTTTAGAAATTTTTCATCGCCAGGTATGAATCACTTCAGAAATGACTCGATTTCATTACGCTTCTTCAATTTATAAGGCGCTCACACTTTAAGTTCCTTTTCGAATCCATCCTTTTGCGAATGGTTTAAAATAATTTGATAATAAGTGTATAATTGATAAGCTGATATGCTAGTTAAACTCACTTTTTTTGAGAACATTATCAGTTTTCCGGTAATTGGACAACTAAAATGGTTTTGAGATTAAAATTTCCCGAACAAAATAGTGCGTACCATTTACAGATTGCTAATTTTAATACAGAGCCTTTATCGTAAAAGCCACAAATTTTTTCACATGTCTGTGATGCGTTATCGTCTATGTCGAAGTGGTAGTCTAAAATGTAGGAAAAATTTTCTTTTGTTCTGGTCTATTTTTGAACTTGAATAACTTTTGATACACTACGAAGGTCACTCAACAAGTACTTAGCCTCACCGCCCGATAGAACTGCTGTCACAAAAGGAATTTACCATCGTGCAGTTCATTCTTTTAGTAGCCTACTGTCAAAGTTTCAGTCGATTCCCTTTATTAGTTTTGTTTTGAGAGCCTTTGAAAGCGAGCGTGTCGGTCGGTTGCACAAAAATGGAAAAAGAACAATATCGTTCGGTGATTAGATTCTTGTTTTTGGAAGGTAAAACGCGCAGCGAAATCAAAGATCGCTGGATGCTGTGTATGGTGACTCTTCTCCTTCGATGGCGACCGTCAAGAATTGGTTCAACGAGTTTGTTCGTGGCCGCACGTCGGTTTTTGATGAGCCACGCCAAGGTGCCCCGAAAACGGCTGCTACGGAGGAAAACGTTAAAAAAGTCCACGATCTCGGGTTGGCAGACCGTCGATTAAAGGTTCACGAGATAGCTGAGACTGTGGGCATCGCCGTAGGAACGTTGCATCATATTCTACACGAAGAACTGGGCATGAGAAAGCTGTCGGCGCGATGGGTGCCGCGTTTGCTTACACCGGAAAACAAGCGCAACCGTGAGACCACATCGGCGACGTTTTTGGCGCTGTTTCAGCGCAATCCAGCGGAGTTCTTGCGTCGTTTCGTGACCGTCGACGAAACATGGATTCACTGGTACACACCAGAGACCAAGGAACAGTCGAAACAGTGGACTTCACCCGGCGAACGTGCTCCGAAGAAGGCGAAGACTGTTCGATCGGCCGGAAAGGTGATTCACAAGGTGAATCGTTGTTCTGGGATTCACAAGGTGTGATCCACATCGATTACCTCGAGAAGGGTAAAACAATCACGGGGCGCTACTATTCTGACTTATTGGGCCGATTTGACGTCGAATTGAAGAAAAAGCGGTCCCGCTTTGCGAAGAAAAAAGTGCTGTTCCACCACGACAACGCTCCGGCTCATACTTCCGCCATCGCCATGGCCAAATTGGTCGAATTGCGCTACGAATTGCTGCCCCATCCACCGTACTCTCCAGATTTGGCCCCCCTATGACTACTTTTTGTTTCCAAACCTGAAAAAATCACTCGCCGGGAATAGATTTGGGTCGAATGAGGAGGTCATCGTCGCCACGGAGGCCTATTTTGCTTCCCTCGAGAAAATGTATTTTTTGGACGGGTTAAAAAAGTTAGAGCATCGCTGGGCCAAGTGTATCGAGCTTAAAGGAGATTAAGTGTAAAAATAAATTGCCACCTTTCCAAAATTTTCGTTTTTCTTTTGTAGGCTAAGTAGTTGTTGAATGACCCTCGTACACAGATTTTTATAAAATTTTGCACTACCAAAAACTTTAAGTGTCACCTTTCAAAAATCGCACATTTGCTTTTAACTTCATCTGTCGAAAAATTCCACGAACTATGATCTTTTTTATAGTTTAACAAAAAAAAAGTGCAACTGAAATAAATTGTATGATCTTGTAGGCAAATCTTAAAATTACGTTTCCTAAAAATTTGTGACGCAATAAAGATAAAATTTGCTACATATTGTCTTGGTTAAATTACATACGAGGCCTGTACCGCAAATTCTGAATTCAAAACGTTTCGCGAATTTTGAATTCCCTTGGGTAACGTATATTTGATTTTCGATTTTTTGTTGCGTTATGTTTGTACTCATGTCTCTCACTTATACCAACAAGTTCGGCCATTTTAAATGTTCAGTTAATTTTTGACAGCTGCTTTGCTTGCACGTGTTTTGGCTCGTCTTTGATTTTTGCTCAATTTCGACCAAAAACAGCTTCGCATTAACATTGCTAAGGAGCTGTTGGACTTTGTCCGCAACGATCCAAATTTGCTCCGGAGGGTCATAACTGGTGACGAATCATGGGTTTATGGTTATGACGTGGAAGCCGCCGCACGGGCCAAGACCGAAAAAAGCGCGCTAAGTTTGGTCGAATGTGAAGCTTTTGCTTACAATTTTCTTCGATTCCAGGGGCGTGGTGTATCATGAGTTCTTGCCACAGGGTAGAACAGTCAAAAAGGCATATTACCTACAAGTAATGCGCAAATTGCGCCTTGTAATCCGCCAGAAACACCCGAATTTGTGGAAGAACAAAAATTGTCTTTTGCACCATGATAACGCCCCTGCTCCCGCATCGTTGCTTGTGCGGGAATTTTAGGCCAAAAACAATACACTAATAATGCCGCAGTCACCGTATTCCCCAGATCTGGGAGAGCCCCATGAAAGGATGATGCTACGCTACGATTGAGTAGATAAAGACGGCATCGAAGGAGGTGCTGAACAAGATCACAAAAAATTATTTTTTTAAGTGCTTTGAGGATTGGAAAAAACGGTGGCACAAGTATATAATATCTGGTGGGGATCACTTTGAAGGGGACAAATATAATCAGTTTTTGAGAATATGTGTATAGTGGCTTTTTAGCAGTCTTTTGTGAGTTTTGAGAGATCCCTATCTGTGAATATGCTTTAATATTCGTAATTGACATGTCCATTAATCGAACCTCATGACTATGGCAGAAAAACCTTTTTTATAAAAAGTTTTGATTAAATAATTAATTTTTTTTTAAACAGCAAATTTTATGATATATAAATTATATTTCAAATTATATATATTTTTTAAAATCTGTCCAATGACAGATTTTTTATTTTTCAAATCATAAAAAGTATAAACCGATCGAATGATTAAAAATTCATATATAAAATAGGAACTGTTTACATATAATTATGATGATTTTTATGATTTATTACTTCTTTTTTTTATATAAATTTATAAAAATCCAATGTACACAAGAAGAATATGAATTTTTTTTTTTTATCTCTGTGCGAATATAAAGATAACATTTAAGGATGATGATTTGGGTTTTTAGCCAATATCAACAAGAAGAATGTAAAATTTTTATCTCATTTTCTATATAAAAATAACATTTTACGATTTGGTTTTTTATCATATTTTTGCATATTAAATACCGGGTATTCTTATGATAAGTTTATAGTTGCTACTCTATTAGGATTGTTGGCATCTGTTATATTTTCTCTTTTTAATGCAAATAGTAAATTTACCATGTAAACAAGTAAACAAACTGAATTGAATATTTTGATTTAAAAAGTCCAACTTTTATCAAAAATCTTCTTTGCATAGTCTGAATAAAAACAAGGTAAAAAATAAAATGCACCCACAAAGGTTATTACTTGTCTCGGTTCCATTATCAACAAGAAATCGTTCAATCTAAACAAGAAATGCTAATATAAAATTGGAACTGTCAGTGCACGTTCACTTTGAAAGAATCTATTTAAAAAGCTATTTGCCACAAACTTGACATCATTTCAATGTTCGTTTACTAGAAATTCTACTCCTTTAAAATTTCCATTTAAACTCATTTTTTTATTGTACATTCGACAGTATGTTTATAACAAGCAATTCTAGCATATATTGCAGTATGTCAAAGGAGAAGTTGTGTATATCTTCCTTGGTATTATTCAGTTTTGAATTCTGATTCTCAAAAGGGAAACCCGATACACAATACTAGATACTCAATACCCGATACCCGATACCAAAAACAATATTCGTTCTCGCTTGTTTGTGTGAATAAAAAAAAGACTCACGCGTCAAAAGATCTGATAAACAAACAGAAATTCAGGATGGCATATACTCGTACCCATTCGTAAGAGCATAAAATATTGCATTTATATAAAAGTACGTATGAGTATAAAAGATCGAGCTTCCTTTCATAGATATCCAAATACGTTGGGAAGAAAATAAACGGGGACTAGTGTCTGCTTGTATCCTTTAACCATATTCGTTATGAAACTATGGGAAAATTGAAAATACCAACAGACGCGGAGCACTTTTGTCTTATTTATCCTGTAAATTTTTGAGAATGTGAGAAATACTCACCCAGCCCCATAATCATCGTCGTGCCACTGAAAAAGAGTCCGTATTTCATTTTCAAAATTATTAGCCCACAAAATATTCATAGCATTTGGTAAATATATTTTTCTGGTTTTGCTGTTGTCTACACTGAAAAGAAGTGCAGGAGCTTTCGGAATCGGAATCAGTTCAGTTTGAAGTCGAGTGGGGGGTGATGGACGAATGGTGGTTGGCCACTGAACTCAATTGAAAAACAAATAGAGAGTGGAGCTTTATTGAGAATGACTAAATTGAGAAAAAAAAATTTATTCAATTTTTTTTGTACTAGATTTAAGGCATTGCTTGTACAAATTGCTGCATTTAAGAAGAACATGCATTTAAGAATATGAGTATGAGTACATGGCAACGTACCAGAAAATAACCATATTTAACGATACCAACATATTTCTGTAAATACGATAAGCTATATTTTTGAATTGTGACATAGCATCTTCGTTGGTCTGTTCTCAATTGGAATTTTAACATTTTCTAAATTCCATATAATACCAGACTGGCAGACATATGTAATCCCATATAAGCTAGAACCCTTTTGAAATTCTTTCAATTCATTTATTTTTCATACGATTTGTATGCACGTACAAGTATTCATATACGAGCATATAGGTCTGATCTGTCTTTGCTTAGATGTATATTGATATAGTTTCAGATAACAATCCTTATCTTTTTTTTTCTAAATAAAAATTTTCAAAACCCTAAAAAGTAAAAATGCCGTAGAGAAAAGCTCTCCTATTTGATTAGAAAAGCATTTGTTTCAACCTCTTCGATGGTTAAGATCTTCAACACTATTCAGTTTTCAGTTTGTATTCATCTGCAATGGGATGAATCCCAAAATTGTTAGTTGGTAATAGAACGTTAAATAAATGGCTTGCTGTCAATGGTCGAACTGGAGTGGATAATTCATACCTCTAAAGGTTCACTAAAGGGTATGGTAATCATTTGTTCAGTTATCGTTCTAATCCTCAGAGACAATGTTACCGTTTTTGCCTTAAGCATTAGGCTCATTCTGGTACATCCTTTTTCTTGATGGTATTAAATTCTGTACTCTTTCATTTTCGTATATTTTATCTAATCTTCCTTTTAGAACGATGAACAGTATACTAACGAGCAATAATATTCCATTTCCATTTTTACCAGCTAAAGATGTACTCAAGAAATCGGTTCTTGCCATCACCATACACTGGGATAAGAAAATTCATTCGGGTTCAAAGAGAAAACTGAATCCCTATCCGATGACTGTTGGTAATCGAGTGAATTTCTCCCCAAGAAAAATAATATTAATATTTATTCGATTTACATACGAAACCGTATGGTATGACTCTGGCATAATTCTACATCGATGACGACGATATTCTCTAGTTTTTTGGTGCACTTTACTCTGGAATAGTAATGACTCTATAAAAGTAAATGTTTTACAGCAGGTTGTGTCTTTATCTTAGATTAGAAAAGTCAACAAATATCAGAGAAGTCTGTCATACGGTTGTGATTAGGATATGAATTAGCCCTCTTTTAAGCTGGTATCTTTATCTCATAATGTCAGCCAGCCAGCATGTTGTACACTACGAATATGTAAAGAATTTCAGTCCTAAAGTACTGATAAGACCGTAGTTTTGAACAAGTCCTCTTTATAATCGTATATTATTTGTAATTCTACGAATGGAAATTGTATCCCTTGTTCCTGATTTATAGTAGCCAATTTAAGAACTTTTACCACAGCTGGTCGATATTATGTAAATCCTTTCAACTCTATTGAAATTGCAATCAATTCAATCGTTATTTTTCCAAGCATGGCCAATAAAATGACCGCATTACTTTCCTTATTTGAATTTCAGTTTATTAAATTAGACAATTTATTATTAGTACAAATGTATTTTCTACTCACAGTTGTTTATTATTTAAAATAGAATACCGAAAATTGTACTTAATCGTGCATATTGGAAAAGAAGCTTAAAGCTACCATTACACCATTTCGAATTTTACGAAAAATCGACCATGTTTTCGGTACGAGCGGTATAATATATGCTCGCACATATTGAACTTAAGCCTTTCGCTCAATCGAGCATATTCAAGACAAACATAATGTAGAGTATTTGCTTGATTTATCGACGCTCGATCATTTTGCCCAACGACACCAAACATGCAGCTACAATGCAAAAAAGCACGAACATGATTACAATTTTGAAATTTTGTAGTGTAATTTATGTGAAGAACGTTTGTGTATTAAAGCTTGTTAATTTTGTGTTTTAATTTACCGGCTGTTTGTATAAAAAAAAATCTTGCAAAATATATCGTTCAACGATGGCAGTGACGTTGAATTGCCCAGTCTAGTCATTTGCATATCTTGACAGTTCCAAAAGGTACTCAAAATCATCTTTTCAAAGAAGGTGAAAATTGCTGTAGAATTTCTGCTCGCAGTGACCACCGCCGAAAAGATCTGATTTCCGCATGTACCGTCCACACTCCGCTCCCCCGCCTCTTCGTTGTCATTGCTTTGGTCTAATTCATAGCTCGAACAAATTCTGACTGGACGATCTTTGTTCGAGCTCGCGCTTAATCACTGCTCGAAAATTTGTTCGAGGGAATAATTCGAGCATTTCTCGAATGGTCTAATCGTAGTTTAAGAGCTAACCTATATAATTAAGGTCTAGGTTGGTACTTCTTATTCTTTTTTTCATGATCACCCAAGAAATATTTATATTTTGAGGTACACATACATTCAAACGTAGTAGCTGATATTGGTTTGCAACGTAAAGAATAATTTTTTTATTTTGTCGCTGGAAATGTTAAATTTTATTCCAACATAAAACTTTGGCAGGAAGTTTTACGTCATTATAAGAATTGTGCTGAAAAGTTACTGGTTGAAATTGACGGTAATTATCCTCAATCGAATAGAATATTTAAAAACTTTTTCCAGCTCTTTAAAGACAGTGATTGCGATGTGAGTGATAAAAAATATAAAGGGGAATTGAAAATATTCCAAAACGGAGAATTGTTAGAACTACTTGATGAAGATCCAAATCAAATTCTCGAGGATTTGTCAACTGCGGTAAATGTTGATAGATGTACTATCGTTTGAACGCAATAGGAATGGTCTGAAAAATAGTAAATTGGATTCCACATCAATTAAAACACCTTTGGTCAGTTAGACGACAGATAATAAAAGGTTTTCTGCATCACATTGTTATAAGCAAGGAAAAGTGGATTTACTGTGAATGACCTAAAGCATGGACATAGACAGTAGAACCAGGTTGATCAACGCCAAAAGAAAGTACCCACGGTTAGATGGTATCATGGTGTGTATCTGGTAGGATCAGAGAGGTGCTAGACGATAACTACAGACCCCACATTGCAAAAACAGTCCAGAAATACTTCAGATTTCCATTTGTTTCGGTCCACACAGTGGCTCACTTCTCATAAAGGTTTCGAAAAATAGCTTGTCGAATAGATTGACTCAAAATAACGAGAATTTTTCCTTCAAGGTATCCAATTACTACCCGAAAGATGAAATAAAATTGTCGCTTCCGATAAAAGATACTTTCAATAAAACAACTTTATGTGTTATTATTATAAATAAAGAACAAACATTATTTAAAATAAGAGCAATCACTTATTTCCATACCCAATAATTATTTATCATTGATTTATAAAAAAATTTATAATTTTTACCTATTAAATTTAAGTATTTTTGTATAAAATTTCTCATAAAAAATATTCAAAATCAAATATTATAAAAGTTAAGTAAATTTGACAAAAAAATTATAAATATCCTAACTAGACAAAAAAATTTTCTATTTGAGTATGCAGACTTTTAAAGAAAATTTTTTTCCCGAATATCTTATATAAAATTTAAATACTACTATGATTTCCTCGAAACTTTAAATAGCAAACAATATAAAGAATTTAATGATATTGATGTTTGACTTAAATATTAATAAGACTTCTTTGAACTCATAAACGACTATTAATAGAAGCTTTTTAAAATGTTGGGAAATTCCAAAGAATTCCATAGATATCTTTCTTTGTAGCAGAACATTTTCAAAAGTATCTAAGTCAATTAAATATTTTTGTATGTAGAATTTTTGTGTGAAAAAAAATTATAATTTCTTGAAGAAACATTTTGTTATATATATAATAATTGAAGAATACAAACAAAATTGTTAATCTAAGGATAACTCAAAGTCTGTACATTTAATGGAAGGCAAACATCAAAGATTTTCTAGAATCTAATTTCCGTTAACAATGCTGTAAATGAAAGTAAAAAGAAATTTAACGAAAAGGAAAAACAAGAAAACATTTTCGTTATATTAAGTAAACAAAAAAGATGAGTATTCTTCTGAATAGTCACCAGATTTTTTAACGAACTAAACACACTCTCGTTTTTTTTTTTGCTCGATACACATACATCTAAACACAATATAAAAAGTATACTTTTAGGTAGATAGTCTTTAAACTATCAAAAGGTAATACAGGGTTTATGCCTAAAATAAAAATGTGATTTGGGGATAGTAATTTCAACTCAAAATATTCACAGTTGAATTAAACACATTTAAAAAAACGTTATCTGATCTGTGTTTTTTTTTGTTATACTAAATATTTACCTTTTTTTTCATTTCTATTTGAATAATCCTGCCATATAAAGCGGCATTAAAAATATAAAAATATAGACTTAATAATAATAATAATAATAATAATAATAATATAAGCAGGATAGCACGAGGCACGTGATCTCAAAATCACTTCGACCAATGAGGTCTTCTGTGGTGAATAACCCTAATTCAGATAATCATAATATTGAGGCTTTCAGCGAACCTCAGTACCATATAAGCTGGTAGCTGGGAAATCTCATAGGGATCGGGGAATCCCGAAGTGGCTTCACAATCACAATATAGATGCTACGACAGATTGTCCTGTCAAATTTGTCCATTTTATTAAGATGATATCTACCCAGTTAGTAGGCCGGTAAGTAGCCTTAGTTGAGCTTTAGGACCTCTAACGCACTGTTTTTAGAAAATGTTATGATTTTTTAGATTGATTCATGCCCAGGGAATTATCCTTTTAACCTCACATATCTAGACTCAATAATGGAGCACAGATGGCGCTTTAAATTACCACAGAATGGGTCTAGTCCAATAAGTAGAATATTTGGTCTTTTTTAGGAAAGTTTGTCTCAATCGGCTCATAACCTGGGAGACACATAAAAGTTATATTGTTGTGTCTATCCAGCTGATTTAAGACCATAAGAATATTCTGAACTAGCTTAAATTGAATATCAGATAAGGTAAGAGCTTTCAATACTGATTGACTGTCTAAGATGATTTAGGTCTTTGCGTTAAGTCTTTGTGTCTAAGATGATTTAGGTCTTTGTGTCTTCAGCACAAAGCTCTATGGCATGTGTGTCTGCTTCAAAAATTGATGGGCATTAAGAGGGCTTCAGATAAATGGTAATAAGGTCCGGCTATATCCACCTCAACACCATCTATGTAAAAAAAAAGTGGTTCCCTTCTTGGAATGAAGCCCTCTCCCAAGTTAACCGCTCCATTAAAAAAAAACTACTGTTAACAAGGTTAGACTTAAATTAACATGTGGAAAGCAGTTCGTTATAGTCGCTGCTGGCAATTGTGCTTACTCCAATAAGATTGCGAAGATTTTAAATATGTTGTCAGTACTTCTTCGGTCAACCATCGTTTTTGTCTTCGGAGCATTAATTTGACGCCATCTTGTTTAACTGTCAATCTGTCAGTTAGCATTTGACAATCATAGAGAGTAGGAGCGGTATAACTATTATGGTGCGCTATAATCTTCAACTACATGCAATTACTGTTAAAATATTTTATGAAAGTAATCCATTCATTATTGTAATGCTCGACAAATCATATAATGAGCAATTTTGAAGAATTGGATACAGTGTTCGACAGATAAAAGGCTGGCCATCTTTGAACCGGATACTCAAGTAAGAATATTTCTGTGGTGTGTAAAAGTGTATCTGAAATTCCAGCAACCTCTTCATAAGAATTGAATCTTTCGCACGAGAATTGCATCTTCCTCGAAACGGTGTGTACAATATTTTGCATTAAGATTTGCATTGATATCCATACAAAATTCAGGTGATATAAGAACTACAGCCCAGAGATTATATACGCCACTGACAAGAGAGCTAAAATACAATATTTTATAGTTGCATAGGCAATGTACCGATGTTTATAGAAAATTGATAATGAATGATGAAGCCCAAATTTGACTTAAGCGGCTTCATTCATAAACAAAATGTCCGCTTCTGGAGACGAGACAATTTTGAGGAAATTCACGTACGCCATTTAAACTATTGTAGAGTGACTGCATAGTACCGAAGATGTGATTTATCTGTATTTCTTTAAATCAGCTACTGGCAATGCTATTTCGGTGATTGATGAGTTAAGTAGAGAAATCCACAAAAATTTTCCATCCTTGAATTGACCCAATTGGTGTCGGATGACATATTGTTCTGAGAGGACTGCGTCACGTCTACATCCAAACGATGTTTCTTGACCGGATTATATCCAAAAGTGCTGATGGTGATTGGTAATTCTTACCTGTCTCGATTTTTTCTAATAGCGAAACTTTAAGGAGAAGCTCTACGCTAACCGATCGGGGATAATTGAACAAGCGTGTTAAAAAAATATCATGAAAAGAGGAGACATTTTCCTATATAGGCGTTATGAGAACTCCGTAATTCCCAAATTTATATAAATTATTTTGATCAATCAAATCACTATTTTTTATTTGAATCCAAAATAATTAAAAGAAAAAAATGTATAAACTTTTCCTCAGAGCACCTTGTTTGTTTGTTTGTAAGGTCCCTTAGACATGTGCCAGGGGCCACTTCATAGCGCCACGACCGTGAGGCCATTTGGCGACTTCGTAGTGCGTGTGGGAAATCATCTGAGAGAGACTGGTCTGTGGTTAGTGGTATGGAATATTAAGAATTTTGTTATATTTTGTGGAGCAGATTAGTATGTTGTAGAAGTTTAAATAGGGGACTAGGGAATGAAGTTGTTGGGTCGAGGAGCTCCATAATAGGAGGAATCCTGCTCGCAAAGTAGTTCTTGGTTATGTGGCATTCCTGTAGAATATGGGTGATAGTGAACTGGGTACCACAGGATTGGCAAAAGGGACGATTGGTGTTGCCAAAAAGGAAGTTATGAGTAAGAGTAGTATGTCCAATCCGGATTCTGAGGAGCTTCCGCGCCCAAAATTTCGGTATGGATGTTGAATACACTGGTTTATTAGTGGTTCTCCAACGAGTCGACAAAAATGTGTCGCTATTGGTCCAGTTATCGTGTCTGAGGATGGCTAAAGGTGTTAGTTACCATTCTGTTAGTAGGCGAGGCAGATTGGGAATGACTGTGATCACTGGCCGACGGAGTGTTTCTCCAGCCAACTTGTCAGCACTTTCATTACCCACAATTCCCACATGCCCTGGCACCCATTGCAACTCGACACTCCTATTGCTAAGTAGGCTATGACGAATTGCGCTAAGTACTGGGTCACTCGATGGGCCACAAATGGCTTTAAGGACGGCAAGGCTGTCGCTAAAAATAATAACGTTTTGTTGGCTGGGAATATTGGTAGCAATTTCAATTGCCGTTTTGATGGCCCACAGCTCCCCGTAATATGGAGCTGCCCTATAAGGGAAGATTCCACAACATAGTGTGCGGGTGCTGCAGCCAAAAAGTTCGACGACCGCAAAAGATGTAATATCGGTGTCAGCGGCGGCATCAGTGAACAACAGTCGATGATCTTTTAATCCGTCCAACTGTTCAAGGAACAATTTCCTATATGTGGACGGATCAGTTCTAGCCTTCTTAAACCTGTCAAGAGAAGCAGTCACTTTCTACTTTGCTCCTAACCACGGTTTCTAAACTGGGTGTGGAAAGGAAGTTTGGAAATCGACGGGGAGGATGGATGAATTGCTTTCAAGGTGGGATATTAATAAGGATAGCGATGATAAATTCCTTTTTGAGCTGGGGGAGATGATAATGTTTTTTATTAAAGTGTGGAGTGGATAATTTGGAAGGCATAGGTTTTTGTAAATTAAACTTAGGGGGGTTTTGTGAAGATAGAGAAAAATAGGTTTTCGACCAGTCTCTATCAGTATGGATTCCACCGGAGATGTCCGATGTGCTCCACTGGCTAGTCTAATACAACGGTTTGCCGCTGCCTCGACTAGTTTTTTCCCTGCTATTGGCACACTGACACATATAGTGAGGAAATAGAGTAAGGTCCCGTCCAAAAGGGCGTTGGTTACTCTAATTGCCTCACATTGTCTTACCTTACTTTTGCTGCTGACTAAAATTTTAACCATTCGGAGAATGATATTAATTTTGTCAACAGCATTTTTAATCTGAAGATTCCATTTTCCTCCACGGGCAATTAATATATCCAGGATTTTCATGGAATCTTTTGGGCGGAGAGGGAAGGGGTGTAGTGAAGAGTCCGATACAGTACAATTTTTTTTCCTGCAAACATGCAGGCAAGGTGGGTTCGATGTACAGATAACCGCACCGTTTATGCTGCTCCAAGTGTTGATGTTGCGGATTGCGTTATTTATTTGTTGTTGAAAATCAGCACCAGATACAAGTATAAAAATATTATCGGCATATATGTAGTGGGTAAAGGATGATAGTTGGTGGGAAAGGGAGTGAATATATATATTGAATAGGATCGTTGATAGAGGGGATCCTTGTGGGATGCCGTTTTTAATTTCGCGTTTTGACGAAAAATGACCGTTGGCGCGTACCGTGAAGGTTCTACCAGTTAGGTAGGAACGTAGTAGTGCCAATATTGCAGAGTCTACTCCCCACTCTGCCAGCTGTGAGAGTACCCTATGTGGGCAAATTCGGTCATACGCCTTTTCTAGGTCGAAGGACAACAGTAAACCACAATGTCTACGTTTGTAGCAATTATGGATTGAATGTTGGAGTTCGAGTAGCATACTCAGAGTTCCCCTGCCTGACCTATAGGCATGTTGTTGGGGATTGAGTCTATTGGCAAGCGCCTGGTTAAGTCTTGTAGCTAAGATCTTTTCCAGGATCTTGGAAGTGCAAGGCAGTAATGAAATTGGTCTAAAGTTGTTAGCCGAAGAATGGGAGATATTTTTTTTGGGAACTGGAATGGCTGTTGCGACCTTCCAGGAATTTGGGAAAATAGATTTTTCCACAATTTTGTTAAAGAGGTTGACAATTCTAATATGAAAGGTCGAAGATGCCTCTTTAATAATTTTAAAAGAAACCTTGTCCCTACCAGCTATGGTTCCCTTGAAGGAATCCAACGAAAAGTTGAACTCCGGAAGCGTTACTGGCTGGTTCAAGATTAGGGTGGAGGCTGACGGTATAGGCGAGAGATTTTCCGTGAAGTATTGTTTCTCTCTACGACATGAATTACTAAGGTGGTTGTTGGATGAAAACGATGCTCAGGACTGTGCCAGTTCCTCAACGATAGCTGTCGAGTCGGATATAACTCCATTTTTAGACTCAATAGATGGGATAATCCCATTTTTTGGCGACCAAGAATGCAGTTAATACCTCTCCATGCTTCTTTCGGTGAAGTACGGGAATCAATTGAGGTGGTGAAGTTATTCCAAGCTGTTCGCTTGGCTTGTTTCACTGCTCTTTTAACTCGAGCAGTCCTGAGTCTCAATTCGATGAGATTAGTCGTACTGGAAAAACGAGAGTAGTCTTTCCAGGCCATATTTCTTTCACGTCGTAATGTTGCGATTTCATGGGTATACCATTTAGGTTGTTTTTTAGACATGCCAGCTGAAGAGGGAATTGTCCCAGCAGCTGCACGTCTGAAGATTTTTATCACGTTTTCTGCCTCAAGGTTAGGAGATTGGGCAACGGGTAGATCAGCAGAAGCTTTGAAAATCGCAGCTCTATAATTTTTCCAATTTGCGCGCTCTTCTATGAACCTCAGAGCACCTTGTTTAACACAAAACTGATAACTACAATAATAAAAATTCACCTGAACTGAGTGTTTCAAAAACTAAAAAGATAATAGTATATAAATAAATAGGAATTCATGCTAATAAATTAAATAACAAATACACTGATATTCTGTTATCATTAGTAATAATATTGATGACACCATTAAATCAAAATCCCATTAAACTAGTGAACGAACGTATCGAATAAAAATCATATTCTCCAACTTGAGAATATGTGAATTATTCCATTTTTATCATATATCAATTCTTAGCCAAGTATACTCGTATGTATTATATATGGAATAGTTGAATAATATTTCATGCTATTATATGATAATATTTCTATATATATTATAGACGATCGTTAGCACATTTGGCAAATACAAATATTTACTACCATTTCTAGAACACATGAGCATTCCGATTTTCTCATATAACATAACATATTTGTACGAGTATATTCTGTGCTGATTCGTTACGATAGATTGGGATTCGTTGTGAATAAATGAATTTATTGATATAGGATTTATGTTATTGTGACAATTGCGACCCAATTTTAATCTTGACAATAAATTAGCTTTACGTTTTGTGATAGTCGCACAATAAAAGTAAAAGAGCTACAATCAAAAGTGTATAAAGTTTTAATTGTACAGAAATTGGGTTATCCACATCATGGCAAATTGCTGAATATTTCCCAAATGCTCGAACAAAAGTCAAATAATTGCTTTCAAGATAGGATACGGGCTTACGGAAAAAGGTGTGAAAAATGAACAAATCGCATAGACACGTAGAATACAGGCTCATTCATGGCTACGTAAATCACTCACTTGGAAAATTTTGTAGCGGAAAATTGTATTAGACTCTGTATATAAGGTGAGGAATAAAAGGTATCCGTAATTATTACCACGTATCCTCAGTGCATCTTTGGAACGTACTCCTACTAAACGTAGGAGCGAACATTAAAATTTTTATTCGATTATTCTACTAAGAGACTAAGGATCCTGCCAGTATATATAACTAACATTTCTTATCTACAATGCTGCCGCTAGGAAGATATACGCTCGTGTCGGCATGTCTAAAAAGAGTTCTCTTGTATGCGTACACTTAAGAAAAATCCTTATTTCTGCCTTTGACAATTCGCTAAAAGTTTTCTTTTTCTTTAATAAGATTGAGTATTTTTTTTTATAATTAAATTTTCATAATTTTTCTCGTCTGTCCAACAAAAAAAAAACCGAAAGCAAAAATTTAAGTTCCTCTAAAAGCGTTCTGATTTTTTTTTCTCGTACTATCACTCAGTTGTTTAATACATGGTTTTTAGAGTGAAATATTTGATTTTCATTTAATTCCATGGGGTAGGTATTTTTTTCTAATTCATTTTTTTTTTGATTGCACTAAAAGCTTAAATCATCTATAAATTCGATTTGCTGAGTAATTTGTTCACGAAACGGTGTAGCAATTCGTACTTCCGGTTGATTAATTCTGTTATTTCCGTGAAAAGTTGAGAAAAAAATTCTACTGTTGAAAAAATAGAGAAAAAGCCAGAATGAGTTTTTTTTTCTATTATATTTGCTATTTTTATTTATATGTGCATATGTGTACATATGTGTTACTAAAATGTGTGAAGTTAGAGAAAGAATTTGTAAAGGACAAGGACATTTTCAACTAACAAGGACGATTTGTGGGAGTGAAATTCGTTATAGCAATTCTGTCGATAAAATTTGACTTGTAAATACTTTCATGTGAACCAGACACAAATCGATGCCTGTCGATATGATTGAAAACGAGGATAATAGAATTTGATAAATAAGACCTAACCCAATGCCACTGTAATGTCAAAAGCAGTCAAATGATTATGGTGGGAAAAAATTCCAAACTGAAATTGAATATTGTTGGTACTTGCTTTTCAGCACGTTCGTATCTATTTACAAATTGCTCTCATTTGTAAATGTATCTTGAAAAGTGGTTAACCAGATAAAATTTCTCTTTGCTGTTGCTTTAGAAACGGAAGAGATTAATACGGGGTAGCTTAAAACTAGAATATCGTAAGTATACAAAATTGTGTACAAGCTACAGATAATCATGTTTACATATGACAACAGAACAAGTCTAGATCAGCCAATATAAAAGAGAATTTAAGAAAATTTTTCAAACTTTTTTTTTATTTTTTTTAAAAAGAAATTTTTTTTTGGAATATTTCCTTAAATTTAAATAAATAAAATGTATTAGAACAGAATGATGTTAATAAAGTTTAACAAATTAAAATTGATATACTCTATTTTTTTTTTATATAAATATTTTGGATTAAAAATAAATTTTATAAATTTTATACTAAAATAAATTACATAAACTGAGGTCGCTAAAACACTAAAATAGATATTTTTAATAATAATTGTAAATAAGAATTTTTGGATATATTTTAAAGTCTTTAAAAATAAAATAAAAATTTGGCAATATTAAATTATGCCTTTCAGAATTTGTTAATATTCCTTTTTATAAACTTGAAATATTATTTTAATTGTACTTGTTTAAAGTACCCTTCAAAAAAAACCTAAATGAACCTAGACCAAAACTAGTTGAACCCACCCAAAAAAAGGTACCAAATTCATTAAACTCCTTCCCAAAAGGAGAACTTACAGCAATGATCTGATCACCTCCAAAACACTTGAATAATCCCGTAAAAAATAACAGCCTTCTTCGGTACATTATACAACTCTAATCTTCCCCCATTACAATTATTAAAATAATCCCTGAATCCAATGAATATTTTTACTAAGTGGTGAATTAAAAAAGTTATTATTTTGTGTCCATGTAAGTTTTACTTTCCATCGTAAATCATGTCATTCCATAAACCAATATGGGCTTATAAACTTAACCTCTACCAAGCCACCTAACTTTCGCCGCACCCAATCTCTAAAGTCAAAACTATTTCCTAAAATTATCGATTCATCGTGATTTTAGAGCCATTATAATGGTGATGGGACTTTTCCTCGTTATAAAAAGTTAAATTTTAGTTCAAAGTACTTGAAGTATTTACAGAAAGTCTTCGTACCCAAATCCGGGTACAGCAGAACTTTTTTACCAAGTAGAGAATAAAAGTTAATATTTTGTGTCCAGGTAAGTTTAACTTTAAACCATGCCATTCGATAAACCAACGTGGACTTACGGACTTGAACTTTATCAAACCTTCAAACTTCCGGCAAATCAAATCTCTTAAGTTAAAATATTTCGTAAACTTATGGATGCTCCCTTTTATATTCGCAATAGATCTTAGGCTCATTATGATGGTGATGAAACTTTTTCTAGTTATAAAAACTTAAATTTTAGTTCAAAGTTTTTTCGTTATAAAAAGTTTCATTCTAGTATTTTTTTAAGTCTTTTCAAAAAGTGTTTGAACCCAAATCCGAACACTGCAGAACCTTTTTACCAAGTGGAGTATAAAAGTAAATAATTTGTGTCTAGGTAACTTTTACTTTTCGCCATAAACAATGTCTTCTCATAAACCAATATGGACTTATGGACTTGAACTTATCAAGCCTTAAAACTGCCAGAAAATCCAATCTCTTAAGTTAAAACTATATCCTAAAATTATCGATGCTTCTTTTTATGTTCGCAATAGTCTTATTAATCGTGATCTAAGGTCCATTATGATGGTAATGCGACTTTTTCTTGTTAAAATAAGTTCAATTCTAATGCGACATTTTCTCGTTATAAAAAGTTTCATTCTCGTATTTTTTTAAGTCTTTTCAAAAAGTCTTTGAACCCAAATCCGAACACTGCAGAACCTTTTTACCAAGTGGAGTATAAAAGTGAATAATTTGTGTCCAGGTAACTTTTACTTTTCGCCATAAACAATTTCCTTCCATAAATCAATATGGACTTATGGACTTGAACTTATCAAGCCTTTAAACTTCCGGCAAATCCAATCTCTTTTGATGATCCCTATTATGTTCGTAATAGTCTTATTCATAATGATCTTAGATCTATTATGATGGTGATACGAATTTTTCTCGTTATAAAAAGTTTAATTCTAGTGCAACGTTTTCTCGTTATAAAAAGTTTTATTCATATCTTTTTCCAAGTCTGCTCAATTAATATCCTTGTTCAAGACCTATTCCCAATATCTCTCCCTATAAACAGCTATCAACCACTGAATACTTGAACAAAAAACTTTTTATAACGAGAAATAATTTTATTAAATACTCACTCTTAGCATGCTAAAATACCAAAATTCGATAGTTATTACTTTCCCTTAACCTTTATGTTAATCAATACTATTATCTAAATCACCTTCCTACCACTTATATGCTTTAGTTATAGTTATTTGTAAAATAAAATATAAAATTACAATTGCATTATAATATTGAACAAAGTTTAAAAATTTTTTTAGTATATTTGTAATGAAATTTTTTCCTGAATTTTTGAGTGCAATTTTTTTTAAAACTTTTATAGCATTTTGATTTATCTACTTAAAATGTTCTTTTTATAAAAAAGAAACTCCTTTATGTGTATTCTAAAAAGAAAGCCTATGACACCTACTTTAATAAATCACTTGTTTTTTTTTTTAAATTATTTACAAAACAACAAATGGAAAAACTTATGTGTATCTCTTATGAACACTTCAATTTAGAGTCAAATAAGTGTCAAAAGAAAAGTGGATTTGATAAAATGTCATATCTATTAAAAAATATTCTTTTTATAAAAATGGGATTATGCTATAGCATAAAAATTTTTCTTTCAATCGTATACCATATATTTACAAAAAATAAAAATGTCATAGAATATTTTTTTTTTATAAAATATATCACAACAAAATACTATCTTCAAGTATACAGCAAGTTTTTTGTATTTTATTACTTGCCTTTATAAATTTATGAACATTGACTTGGAATTTTAAATAAAAATATAAAAATTATTATGTACATAAATAATATGAAAAAGAAATATATCTTGAGAAGGAAAGTAAGGCTAAAATTTGAAATACTGCAATCGGATTTTGCCCACTTGATAAATTCAAATGGACTAAAAATAAGCGTCACAAATTTATACTACGAGTATCATATCACCAATGCCGCTCAATTCAGATAACCTTTATCTCTGTGGACAAATTTTTCGTAGTACTCGTACTTGAGAAAGTAACATTTTTCATGTTGTAAATATCAAAGTACGAGAATACTTTGAAAAGTTAAAATCCTCTGGTGATATTTGGAAATTTATATATTTTTTCAAATCCAAAGGCTGAATAGTAGAAGCCTTAGTTTATCAGCAAAACGAGAAAGTTCCGAAAGAATATGTCTTCCTGGAATCATGCAAATACCATCAAAATAATCTAAATAAATTTGATAAAAATATCATCCTTAGTGGATAGGAACCAGAAGAGATGTCAATGAATTTTTCGCACTAGTATAATTTTATTATAAGAAAATAAAGCAAATCTAAAAATTCTCTCAGTTATCCCAATTGGTTGTTGACGAAGGAAGCCATAGTTTTGTTTATCCAAGGATATACGAAAGGTTATTGCGATAGTTTCGGAACGTTCTTCTTTTGCGTATTATTTTTTTTTTTGGAAAATTTTATCACATTTATAAATTTGTCAATAAAAATGAAATAGAACTGAACACTTATTCCGAAAAGTAAACTTATAATTCATGACCTAAAATTTTCAAAATTTTTCTAAAATTTATTGATGATATGCTAACAGAATATTCACAATCTTCTTCTCTATACCAGTATAAGGATATATACTTTAGATTTGGATAAGTAAAATGTTTTTTTCTGAAGAACGCATTACCTTTACTCAAACAAGTATAATATCTTATGTTAAAGTTCAATGTTTGTGAATTCATAAATTTTTCAGATACATATGTTATGTATTTTTTCAAGAGATGATAAAATAAGCAATATTTTAAATCTAACAAAATCTTTTATTTATTGCTAAAAGTTTTAACTGTACTCGTATGCTCGTATGGATAATTTAAATTGTTTTTCCACTCTATACCATGTCCCCTGTTGCATTCATATTCCTTGTGCCTTAATATACACTAAATAAAGTATTAGTAATAGTCTTTTTTTTCATTTTATTATCATACAATAAGAGTTATCTCATTTTATCCTAATTTATTTAATCCACTTAACCTGATTTTTTTTATTATATCCGATTTGTGCTTTGGAAAATGAAGTTTAATAAAACATACTTCAAAATTTAGATTTTGATAATATTTTTATTTTATTGTATTACTAAAACTTTGACATTATGTATGAGTTATATAGGGTTTTCCAATAAGAGTAATATGATTTTTGAGTGACGTTTTGGCCATTTTTAATATGTCATGATCTGTCTTTTTTTTTCATTGTATTCAGTTATGTTTACAATTTGATCATGCAGAGATATACGTAAGAACAACGTTTACGAATTATTCAATTTTATTATCAAGATAATCGTTCTCCAATTGCAACTTTTCGTGCGCTTTTACCATTTTATGTTAAAAAATAAAAATTGTTAAAAATTTCGAGGGTACATTTTCTTTACATAATGTTCAAGTGCCAATAAGATAAAGAACCGCTCGAAGTAATGAAAATATTGCTGCCGTTCAGGCAAATGTTGCTGAAGACCGCAATTTGTCGATTCCAAGACGTTGTCAAGAATTGGGACTGTCTCAAACCACAACCTGGCGGATTTTGAGAAAGGATTTGGGCTTGCATCCGTATAAAATTGTTATCACTCAAGAACTGAAGCCATTGAACCACTGAAAACGTCGTGAATTTGCTGATTTTGTCTTGGAACAACTTGAAAACGATAACGATTTTTTTAAGAAAATCATCTTCTCTGATGAGGCTCAATTTCCTTTGACTGATGCGGTAAATAAACAAAATTGTCATTTCTGGTGCGAAGAAAATCCACAAATTATTCAGGAACACCCATTACATTCACCTAAATTGATAGTTTGGTGTGGTTTTTGGTCTGGTGGAATCATCGAGATGAAGCTGGTAACACCGTTACTGTCAATGGAGAGCGGTAAGAATGAAGATCGATGATAACCAACTTTTTATGGTCGAAATTGGAAGAAGTTGATCTTGAAAACATCTGGTTCCAACAAGACGGGGCTACGTGCCACACAGCACGTGCAACAACCGAATTATTGCGACAAAAGTTTGAAGATTCGATTATTTCAAGAAATTGTGACATTGAATGGCCTCCAAGAAGTTGTAATTTAACACCATTAGACTATTTCTTGTGGGGTTAATTGAAGTTATTGGTCTTTACCAATAAACCAGACTCTCTTCAAGCTTTAGAAGCCAATATTGAATATGCTATTCATGACATACGACTTGATTTTGTGGAACAAATGCTCGAAAATTGGGTTCGTCGAATTCGTTCCTGCAAAAGAAGTCGTGGAGGCCATTTGAATGACGTTTTATTCAGAACTTAATTGTATCGATTGTACTTTACATTAAATAAAAAAACATTTGAATTTCCTTAACAATTAGTGTGTGTTTTTTTTTAAAAGAAATCATATCACTCCTTTTGGAAAATCCTATAGAATTATTTTAATTACTGGCACAATATTTCTTGAAGGACTAGATCCTTTTGCGATTATTTTTGATGATATTTTTGCACATTTCCAGCTGTAATTCGACCATTACTTGCCGAATACAGATTTTTAAATGCTTTTAAGATTAAAAATTATCTGCATATATACAAATATTTATGCAATTTTACAAACAAAAAGTTCAACAGCGTCAAATTTCACGATCTTGGAGGCTAATTAACATCACAAATTCTCGAAATTACGTCATCTGGGTAGTTTTTGCAAAATAAAATAATATCAAAATGTTTTATGTTTTAAAGCATTCGGAGCTAATATTTTTTAAATTATATACGTTTATAGTCAAGATTAAAATCTTTTAGTTTACCAGGTGTATAAGCTTAAATTCGCTGTTTTTTATTCAAAAAAAACACATGTTTTTTTCATAGAAAGCAACCACAAATTTGTTCAAAGTACTTGCCCTCGCTAGGTACATATTTTTCCCATCTCTCTTTCGAGGCAAACAATTCCTTCTGTTTCGAGACAAACCACTCATCAAGCCATTTTCGGACGTTTTCGTAAGAATCGAAGTGATGCTCAGCAAGCGCATGGCCAATCGACGAAAACAGGTGGTAGTCGGAGGGGGTCATGTCTGGTGAATAAGCGGGGTGAGGTAGCACCTCCCAGTTGAGTGTATCCAAGTAGTTTCGGACCATTTCTGACGTGTGCGATGGTACGTTGTCGTGGAGGAAAATTAGCTTGTCCTGTCTTTGTTGATAATCCGTCCTTTCTTTACGCAGAGCACGTTGCAATTTGATCAGTTGTTGGTGGTAGTGGTGGGCATTAACAGTTTCACCAGGTTTCAATATCTCATAGTAGACAATACCCTGCTGATCCCACTAAACGCACAGCATCGTCTTCCATCCGAAGCGATTTTGTCTTGGGGAAGATGTTGATGGTTGGCCGTGATCTACCCACGATTTCTTGCACTTAGGATTCTCAAAATATATCCACTTTTCATCGCCTGTCACAATCCGATGCAGGAACGACTGTCTTTTTTGTTTGGCGAGCAAGATTTCGCATGTGTTGTGGCGACGCTCACATATGCCTATCAGTCAATTCATACGTAACCCATTTTCCGATCTTTTCAATCTTCCCCATGGCACGCAGACGCATGGAAATGGCTGGTTGAGTAACACCCAGTTGCTCCGCAAGTATTTTTTGCAAATGGGTATTGTCTTCGTCCAAAAGAGCCTGCAATTGATGGTCCCCAAACTTCCTAGGCTGATTGTCACGCTTCTTATCCCACAAGTCAAAATTGCCGTCTTTGAACCGACGAAATCAATCTCGGCACGTTATTTCCGATAAAACCTCCATTAGGCCTCCACTAGCATTCGATGTGATTCGGCAGCCGATTCCTTCAAATTGAAGCAGAAAATCAGAGCTTCCCGCAGTTGCTCTTTTTCTGGCACAAAACTAGACATCATTATCAAATGAAAAATGTATATTGTTGTACGAAATGTGCACTGATTAATATTGACAGATGTCAAACTCATAAAAAAAAAGTCTGGCGTACCTATGGTAGCGTAATACGCTCACTCACGCCATCTATGCCCAAACAGCAAATTTAAGCTTATACATCTAGTAGACTAAACAAATTTGGTTGTCATGCAACCACAGCTCTCAGAATTGAGACCCTAACGATGACTACTCTTTAAATTTCAAGAAAGAAAATAATTGAATACAACTTCAAGTAAAAAATGCACACCATAAAGTTCTTCTATTTTGACTTATTAACTAATCCACCGATAAAAAATCAATAAATTTATAGAATTTACAACCTATTCTTAATATAAAATGGGTAATTAAAATCTAAATAAATTTTATATTTATTAATTTATTTATTTATTAGTTGTTAAATGAAAGTCCCGAACTTTGTAAACTATAAAATTAATAGCTAACTTTCTATTTTAGTTGATTTTCTTAAAATATTTTCAAGAGCAATTTCTGGTTAGAGAATATATTTCTACTATCGTCAAAATATATAGAGTTTTTGTTTTTTTTAAATATCTCAAACAAAAAAGCTGGCCAAATCGAAATCATAAGAAAATTGTTTATATTTGATATCAGGTCAAATGGAAGTGATTTTGTTGTGTTTGTTCTACTATGGTGAATGTGGAAAATTTTCTTAACTACTAATCTACATTTGCAAAACGAAAAACAAAACTAAAAATTTATCCGCTATCATTATATCTACCCCGCCCAATAGGGTATTATGTATCTTTCTTACCCGGAAAAGTCTACAATAGATTCATTCCGACATAGTCTACTTTAGTGATTTTCTTATTTTATTTTCACAGATTATATTTTTTGTATCTCGATTTTACTCTAAGATCGTTGATATTTTTGCAGTAAAATTTTACTTATTTTCATCATTTCAGCAAGTTTTCCTCATTTATCTATGAACGTTTGAATTTTATTTCCTTTTTCACAACGAAACAAAATGATAGAAACATGACAATACAAACGTAAAATCTCATCGGGGAGAAAAAAACCTTCACTATACCCCTTCCCCTCCCCCACTCCTTCCATCTTGTATATGTACAGCCCTCTTTTCGTTCCCAAAAATATCATTTTCCCAATCACCATATCACAACGAAAATATTTATAGTAATCGAGGCTGGATATGGTTCATTTGTTTGTCCATCAATTACTCTGAATATCGGAAAGACTATCAGCCGAAGGCGTGTGGATTGTTTGTATTTATACGAAACGATGAAATAAGGTTTCACTATCGATTATTTTAGTGATAGTATTTCACGAGCATTATTATTATCCCTCCTAAGAACGTGAACAATTTCCTCGTAGACGGGTATAATTTGAAAGTTCTCCAATTCGTCGCTGGTGATACTAGTAATAACATAGACTGCATATCCTGCCGGAAAATACACAGTAAATGTAGTCAAGCTATTACTGCTAAGTATTCATTTCTAGACTAGATTTACTGAAGTGCTTCATAGTTTAAGAAAAAAATACATTTTTTTATGAAAATTTGCATATTTCTTAAAGTTTTCGGCTTTTTTTGAGTTTCCTCCTAAATACTTATGATAACCCAAATCATTTCAATACATTCTTCTTAGTATGGAAATTATTTTTTTAAAACGTGATATTGGCAAAATTTTGTTAACCTACAAAAGCGTTGAAACTTTACTCTATGCGATGGAGTTTTTATTGTACTTTAAAGCATGGAAAATTTGATCAAAGTTAAATATTTTTTATGTACTATATTGGGTCTCACGTTATAGATTTGTTTTCCTGGAAATTCTTTTTGGAATATGTTCTATTATTTTAATTATTATTACTGTTCTATGAGTTTATTGAAAAATGTTTTCTAATTAAAAATCGTTTATATTAAAGAACAATTATATCAGGAATTTTCTGTTATACCATTTTTGGTAAATGTGAATTCTTACCGCTATGAAAACTTAGTGATAACTAAAGAGCCTTTGGCTATATCTTATTGAACGCAGTATTGCTAAGTTGGAATACTAATTTTATAAACTAATATGAAGATATATTTAACTTAAAAATTTCCAGTTGATATTATAGAATATTTTATTAACAGAATTTACTTTAATTGGGTGGTAGAATAATCGGCACTGGATTTTTAATGGTGAATAAGCAAAACTGCTATATACGTGTATAAGAAAACCTACAAGTAACTATAATAAAACTATTATATTAGCAAAACGTTACTGTCGACTCTCGTATTCCTTTGCACATGAAAAAGCAGAGATAGTTACGTTCAATTATGAAGGCCAAGGCCATATGATAACCAACATTTTATTATCTAAGCTGAAAATTTTTAATCTGGTTTTAAGAAACCTAAGCCACAATTTATCCAATACGATAAATTTTTGGCTTTATTGCGCAAAAGGTTTACCGGACATTCAATTTCAAAATTTTGTGATGAAAATGGACCTCCGAGATCGTACGATTTGACGCTGTTGGACTTTTCTTTATAACGTTATATAACAAATTATATTTACGTAAATAATTTTCAAACGTTAGACCATATAAAAATCTACTAAATAATAGTAAAATTACAGCCCGAAATATCAATAAAATTACATCAAAATAAATGAGAACAAAACCTCATCAGATTAGTCAAAATAAAATTTTATTATATTTTATATATAATAGCAAATATAAAATAATATAATAATTTTAAAAAATAATTTAAATCAAAATTTTTAATATATTTCGTTAATATTTAATTTCCGAATCGTAACTTGAACATGAGTCTAAAAGTAGTTTTTCTTTTATTGTGTAAAAATATCACTAAAGAAAGGTGCCATTTTCATCATTAAATATAAATTTCTAAGGTATTATTTATTTTGGTATAAAAGTGAATTCTTCTTTAATCCTTTGGTGTTGGGAGGGAAAAGGAAGGTATCAAAATTTGGTATGAAAAAAATTAATATGATGGACGTTATGGTCCAAAGGAATATGGCCACTGACGACCATACTCAGAGAACACTTTACCCTGGTACGCATGCATGTCGGTAGCTTTATGCAATAATTTGTTTTGGGGGGGGGGGGGGGTTGTGTAAGGATTCGAAGTGTGTGCAAAGTGGAGTTCTCATACCCACCATAACCAAAAAAAAACATTCAGTCAAAGCGGTGGAAATTGTAAATGAAGAGGAAGGTAAACAAATTGGGAATGCTAAACTTAAAAAAAAAATAATAAAAAAATTGGAAAAGGGTGAAGCCGACCGTCGACGTTGATGGGGGAGATTTAGATGTTATCTCTCTCCCCGGCCTTTTCGCAAATCATCCCTTTGGCACAACTCTACCAAATAAGCTCGACGATGATCTCTCTTTCAAAACCCGCTGACTCAAGGAATTGGAATTCTCAGACCGACAAATAAAGGAGAAGGAAGCCTAAATAAAACTACCAGATTAATTAGAATTTATTATAAAATTTAAATTTTTTTAGGATGTTAGTTTATATAAATGTAGTCAATTTTTATTCTTATAATAAGTTCATTAATTTAATTTAATTTAAAAAAAAAACAAGTTAATTTTTAATTTTTTATTTTACAATTTCATTTTCTCTGTTACTGTTTAGTATGGAATTTTTCCAATTTCATTATAAATTCTATTAAAATAGCTTAAATTAATTAAAATTTAATTTTTATTCGGTGGAATAATCCGGCAAAACATTTTTTGTTGTTGTTGTAAGGTGTCTGAGACAAGAGCCAGAGGTCATTTTCTGGCGCCACGACCACGAGGCTATTTTGGCATTTCATGTTAGGTGTAGGTTGGCATTGCTAGCATCTCTAATGAAACTTGTCGATTTTATTTCTGGGTTAAGTGGCATTCATTTAAAATATAAAGAATGGTGAGTTGAACGCCACAGAAATGACATGATGGACAAGGTTGGTTACCGAAGAGAAAATCATTGGTAAGTGCGGTATGCCCAATCTGAATTCTAAGAAGTTTCCTTGATCAGAATTTCGGTATGGTTGTTAAGTCGAATGGTTTTGCGGTGTTAGGATAATGTGTGGACAAAAATCTTGTACTTTCTGACGAGTATATTTGTCTACAAATGGCTAAAGATATTATATGCCGTTAGGTTACCAGGTAGGGCCAGCTTGAAATCACAGTGAGCACAGGACTGTGATGAATCTTCCCCCGCGAAACAGTTGGCAAATTAATTATCCAGGATATCAACATAACCGGGAACACAATGAAATTCGAAGTTATGAAAAGATTTAATCTTATTTGTGTAGATAACGAAATTTATTACATTAGCTGTGATTATGAATTTAATTTTTTCTTCTTCTTCATTTTAACAATTATTAATTTATAAAAAAGGATAATATACAATATATAAAAAAAAAATTAAATAAAATGGAATTAAATCGAAATTAAAATCAAATTAATTAAATACTAATTCTTATCACTAATGGCAATAAATATATTATTGTTAATGTTGGTTAAGATGATGATCCAGCAATTACTCCGCTTCTTCCATATTGTATTTTTTACCACTAGTTAACCATCAGCCTTAGCCACCACACCATGTAAACTTTCATACTTCATGACGACGTCGAACTCGTGTTCTCCTTGAACATCTTCGTATCTTACGATCGTATGATCAGTTTCGCCGCTGACTCGTCATCGAATCATCGAATTTTCTGGAAGTAGTGCTGCCAGAAACCCCAAAACTAACCGAAAATTCCATGCATAGTTTTGCTGATTTGTATGCCACATATTATAATTTAAGGCACCCAACGAATCATCAATATTATTTCTAATGCTACCAAAATAAATATCCAAACTATATATATACGAGGTCTGTTCAAAAAGTATCGCGAATTTTATGTTTTTTCAAAAATTAATTATTTTTAATAATGAATATTTATTTTGTCCCCTTCAAAGTAATCCCCACCAGATATTATATACTTATGCCAACGTTTTTTCCAATCCTCGAAGCACTTCAAAAAATCAAAAAATCATTTTTAGTGATCTTGTTCAGCTCCTCCTTTGATGCCGTCTTTATCTCCTCAATCGTAGTGTAGCGTCGTCCTTTCATGGGGCTCTTCAGTTTCGGGAACAAGAAAAAGTTACAGGAGGCCAGATTTGGGGAATACGGTAGCTGCAGCATTATTACTGTATTGTTTTTGGCAAAAAATTCGCGCACAAGCAACGATGCGTGAGCAGGGCCGTTGTCATGGTGCAAAAGCCAATTTTGGTTCATCCACAAATCCGGGCGTTCCTGGCGGATTGCTTCGCGCAACTTGAGCATAACTTGCCGGTAATATTCTTTATTGACCGTACTACCCTGTGGCAAGAACTCATGATGCACCAGACCCCTGCAATCGAATGTTTTGGTCTGTTGTTCACGTGCTCGGGCGTCCGGCACACTTTTCGTCGTTCACATCTTCTCGACCTTCTGAGAACAATTTGTATCACCGATAAACGTTGCTTCGGTCCAAAGTAGGTTCACCATATACCACAGTCAACATTCGGAATAGGTCCGCGCAATTAATTTTGTTTTTCACCCAAACTTTGATACAGATTCTTTGATACATTTTTTAGAATGGGCAAAAATCGAAGACGAGCCAAAACACGTGCAAGCAAAGTAGCTGTCAGAAATTAACTGAACATTCAAAATGGCCGAACTTGTCGGCATAAGTAAGAGATATGAGTACCAACATAACGCCACAAAAATTCGAAAACCGAATATACGTAACCCGCGGAAATTCAAAATTTGCGATACGAACAGACCTCGTATATATTAAAATATTGTAGTATTAAAAGTTCTGATTAATTAATTGTCAAGCTTAGACAATATAATCGAAAAATATTTTTAAGAAAATTTAAATTTAAAATTTTACAGACAATTTTCTTTCATTATAACAAAAATGCATAGTTCTTTTTTTTTAATCTCATTATTTATTTTAAGTATACAGAAAAAAGTATCAGCTTTAGATAATATGTCACTTCACTTTTGTGAGCTTCCTAATTTATTCTCTAAATAAGAGAAACATCGAATTTAACAAACTAAAATTTTCTAGAAAAACAAAAGGTTTTGTTGTTCTTCTTTTCTAAATGATAATGTCGGCAGATGTTTCTTAGCAAAAATTAAAAATCCTCTACATTTAAATAGAAAAAACAAAGATGCTAGAAAATTTAACATTCCCACAATAGACTTTTTATCTAATTTGAATTTTAATGAATTTTCAATGAATCGCAAATTTTAGTTATATAAAAATAACATTTCTTGAAACTGTATTCATCGCCTTTCTTATATACTCCTAAAATACTAATCCGGAATCTTCGACTTTAGATCTCAATTTATTTAAAATCTCATCGAATATAATAAGTTATAATTAGATTAATTAAAATAAGAATAGAATTTTTGTTGGTATAAATGACCAAATGTTACCATTTATAAATTAAAAAACTAATGCTACTTGAAATAATCAAAATATTGTTAATTTTATGATTTTCCAATGGGAAATTAAATATATACAAACTTGTGTATTTTATCTAAAATATCCACCAATTGTGAATATAAAATTTTTTTTCTATAATTTCTTAAAGTATATTGGAATGTATCTCTAGAAGAGATATTTTTTAAAGTAAAATTAAACTCAAAGTGGTTTTTGTATAAAATATGTCTTAGAAAAAGTTAATAAATTATTATCCAATTTATTCATTGGAAAAATTAATTTTGATTAAATTTTTATTTAAGAATATTTTTTAAATTATGCAATTTTGAATAAAATATAATTTTATTAATATAACTACCATAATAATTTTTTCTATCATTCGATCCTTTTCACGTAATTTTTAAAGAATTTTTCATACATTTCAGGTTGTTAGTTGGCAATTAGTTGATTTTTAAATACTCTAAAGTTTATTGGATCTTAAATGCACTTCATCCAGTTATTTTTTATATACTGGTTGAAGTGCATTCAATTTCTTTTCCATAGTAACTAGAGTGTTTTCAGAGTCCCATAAATAACAATATGGCTTATCAAGAGAGAAATGAGCCTCTTTGCTATGGGAAAACCACTACATTTGTAGAAAGTTTTTACAATTTTATTACATTGTTTAATAAAAATTAAAATATAAAATGGCAAATAATAAACTAACTAAATATTCTCTATTTTATAGCATATACCACGTGTATAAGCTTAAATCCGCTGTTTATTATTCGAAAAAACACATGTGTTTTTCATAGAAAGCAAAAACAAATTTATTTAAAGTACTTACCCTCGCTAGCTACACATTTTTCCCATCTCTCGGGTAATTTTTCGATACCACACAAAAAAAAATTCTTTCTCTTAACTAGCCTCTTTCAGACGTCTTCGTAAGAATCGAAGTGCTGCTCAGCGAGCGCGTGGCACATCGACGAAAATAGGTGGTAGTCGGAAGGGGACAGGTCTGGTGAATAAGCGGGGTGGGGTAGCACCTCCCAGTTGAGTGTCTCCAAGTAGTTTTGGACCATTTTTGACGTTTGCGATGGTGCGTTGTCGTGGAGGACAATCGACTTGTCATGTCTTTGTTGATAATCCGTCCTTTTTTCACGCAGAGCGCGGTGTATTTTGATCAGTTGTTGGTGGTAGCGGTGAGCATTGACAGTTTCACCAGGTTTCAACATCTCAAAGTAGACGATACCCTGCTTATCCCACCAAACGCACGGCATCGTCTTCCATCCGAAGCGATTTTGTCTTGGGGAAGATGTTGATGGTTGGCCGTGATCTACCCACGATTTCTTGCATTTAGGATTCTCGAAATATATGCACTTTTCATCGCCTTTTACAATCCGATGCAGGAACGACTGTCTTTTTTGTTTGGCGAGCAGGATTTTGCATGTGTTTTGGCGTCGCTCCATATGCCTATCATTCAATTCATGATTCATGTCCCACAAGTCAAAATTGCCGTCTTTGCATTCGATGCGATTCGGCAGCCGATTTCTTCAAATTGAAGCAGCAAAGCAAAGCTTCCAGGATATGCTGTTTTTCTGGCACAAAACTAGACATGATTACCAAAGGAAAAATGTACGTTTTTGTACGAAATTACTGGCAATGTGCACTGATTTATGTTGAGAAATGTGAAACTCATAAAAAAAAATACGCTGTATGACCAAACAGCGGATTTAAGCTTATACACCTGGTATATTTGATAATTATTAAATAGAGGGTATATGCTTTTTAAACCACAAAATGGATAGTCTTGCGTAATTTTTATTCTACAATAGTAACTGTTACCAAATATACAATGTACGATTTTTTCAAATTTTTAAATACCAAATAATATTTTATATCAAAATAATTGTAACAATATTTGTTAAAAAATTTAAAATTTAAAAACAACTATTTTAAGATTAACAGCCACTCATTTAAATTCATAGAAAACCAATATCATCATCTAAGGATTTATTAAAGTTTAAATAAGTCTTAAATTATTAAGGAAAAATTATATTACGAAAAAATCATTTTTTATTAACAAATATGGAACTACATTCAACATAGGATCATTATTTATACAAGGACAGGGGTTTTTTTTTTTTGTCAAAAAGAAATCTTTTATTTTAATTTCCTTGAAACATATTTTTTTTTGAATTTTATATAAAAATATTCGACAGAATATAAATAAAATTATTCAAAGAAAATATTTCCTTCAGTAAATTTGGAATAAAACAACCATCATCGCAGTACTACCGCATTTCAGTTGAGGTAGGAGTAGTTAAGAGAGCTTTTTAACGTAAATACTGTAATATGAACAAAAAATTCTTTAAAAATATGAATTGAGTATTGCTTTTTATTATTGTAGTTCTCTTCTAAATATTAAAGCTAAAAATTATTGTAGTATATTATATTATTGTATGTTAAATATTCGTGAAATAATATTTACTTGAAACTCAATTCTGTGTTCAAGCTTATATCGTGTAGAACAAATGCGAGGGTGGACCAGATTACTATGTTCAAGTACATTTTCACTGTGGAGTGATTCTTCAAATAAATACGACAAATACAATTTCCACATTTAAACATTACCAGAAATCTAGTCCTATGAGAGATAGAAAATGGGGATAAAATATTTTTTCTTTCCTTTCATAAGATTGTAGGCATACACGCTCGACAATGTACATCTTTACATGTATTTATATACCTAGGAGTACATTCGAAACATAACTTTTATATGTTTTATTGTGTAATTTTATGTTTAAATGGGAATTCGTATAAAAAGAAATTTCCTTTCATAAGTTCCATTTCGACTTTGTTGTTAGACATTCTGGGCAACCGAGGGAATACTTTTAAATATTTCTCTCTTCTTAGAATTTTCGATACGAATCTCTATTTAAGTAGAGTAAAATGACTTTTCTTAAATATGATGCTGACAAAAGTCAAGAATTTTTATGTTCAAAAAAAAAAAACGAAAATTTCAAGTCATTGTATTATTAAATAATTTTATTAAGAGAGAAATGATTCCCTTTTAGCGGGGTAGGGCGAAGGCACTAAGGTTAAGAAGGTTGATAGATATATTTATAATAAATTCATTGTTGACTTTTGATATGTATTACATAATTTTTGAAAGAAAAGTACTTTTTATGAAAAAGCTTTTGACATCAACAATTAATAGCTCAAATATCCTTAAATCATTTAGAAATAATAAATTTTTTTGTTGAAAATAATTGTTCTGAAGAGGAAGTCTCTTAGAATCTTTGAAAATTCTCAAGTAATTATCAATTTAATACCAACTGAAATTCGTAGAAAAATCAATTCCACTAACAATAAGAATTTTAAATGATAAATTTTAGGATTTTTTGATTTTAAAATTAATAAAAGACATTTTTAAAAAAAAATTCGTACGAGGGTGTAGGAGAAAAGTAATGACAATGAAAGCCAACTGGAAAATCTTCTGACTTCTCCCCCTCAAAGCTTGGATGCTAGTCCTTTTTAGACATTCGGTATAAGTTTCAACATTTTTCCGATAAGAAAGAATAAAACTATTATCACTGAGAAGGATTTGGTGACACAGCGGTGGGTACCTTTAAAACGTTCAGTACTAGAAGTTCCTCCTGAACGTACTGTACGAGGTCTGTTCAAAAAGTATCGGAAATGTCGAATTTCCGCTGGTTCGGCCATTTTGAATTTTTAGTTCATTTTTGACAGCTGCTTTGCTTGCACGTGTTTTGGCTCATCTTCGATTTTTGCTCAATTTCAACCAAAAACAGCATCGCATTAACATTGCTAAGGAAATGTTGGACTCTCTCCGCGATGACCCAAATTTGCTCCATATGGTCATAAATACTGACGAATTATGGGTTTATGGTTATGACGTAGAAACCAAAGCTCGATAATCCCAATGGAAGCTGCCGCACAAAACAAGACCGAAAAAAGCGCGCCAAGTTCGGTCGAATGTGAAGGTTTTGCTTACAGTTTTCTTCGATTGCAGGGGCGTGGTGCATCATGAGTTCTTGCCATAGGGTAGAACGGTCAAAAAGGAATATTACCTGCAAGTTATGCCCAAGTTGCGGAACGCAATCCGCCAGAAATGCCCGGATTTATGGAAGAACAAAAATTGGCTTTTCCAATTTTTGGCCAAAAACAACACACTTATAATGCCGCAACCACAGTATTCTCCAGATCAGGCCCTTTGTGAAATGACGCAACCACAGTATTCTCCAGATCAGGCTCCCTGTGTGTATTCCCCAGATCAGGCCCCCTGAAGGAGGAGCTGAACAAGATCACAAAAAATGATTTTTTGAAGTGCTTCGAGGATTGGAAAAAACGTTGGTACAAGTGTATAATATCTGGTGGGGATTACTTTGAAGAGGACAAAATACGATACTTTTTGAACAGACCTCGTATAAGTCTCGTGATCATTTAGGGCGTAATAAGTGAAGTTGCCTTTTTATAGTGCGATAAGAAAAATTGAACCAAATATGAAAGTTTAATTTTTTTATTTAGCTTGATAAATCTATAAATTCAACTTACGAAAAGTTGTAACTAGCCTATGAAAATGCTCCTTATCAAGAATACAGATTTGTCGGTAGCATGAACCATTTTTGAAGGATCAAGAAGCAGTGGAAGGTAAATCTCACTAAAAATAGCCTAATAACTTCAAAAACTAAAAAAAATTGGGTATCTTATAAGGACTTCTTTATAAATAAAGAAGTCCTTAACAGACTTAAAAAAATAGGTTTTTCGCATCAGATCGTATAATACAGACATATGGCAACGTCTTCTATTACACGCTCATCTCCATGCATGTAGTTTTGCCAGAAACTTTCTTTTAGGAGGTTAGGCAACTATATAGACATATTATTTCCTATAGTTGCCTAACCTCCTATGTACCTGATCATAAGCCGTGTGACATTTTTTTGTTTTTCGAGTGACAGCATTTTTTGCTTGAAAGAACGTCATTTTTATACTGTCGATAACACCCAAAGGAGTATACCGGAAGAGTTGAGGAAGATTTATGAAAACTCCCCAGTCAAGGTTTCGTAATTTTTAGTGCGTCATATTGAATGTGTGTGATCGATCGTTATCGTGCTAGAGGACGACACCCTTCTTATTGATTAATTCTGGTCATTTTTTCTCAATCGCTTCACGTAATCTATCGAGTTACTCACAGTAAATACCGCGTTAACAGTTCGACCAAACGATAGTAGTCCCCCATAACCTTAGTGGCAGTCTATTCTGGCTTTGAAATTGTTTATGATTCTCTCTTTTTCCATAACCTCTTTTAAATTATATTCATGTATTTTACCTATTTTTAATTGCCAGTTATGATTTGCATCAGAAATGGCTCGATTTCATTGCGCTTCAGCAGCGTATCGCAGATTTTAAGTCGATTCATGAGGCATGAAAACATCGAGTTTCTTTTCGAATTACAGCCTTTGGCGAATGGTTTAAAATGTTTATATATAGCGAAAGTGTAATATATAGCAAAGTTTTCATTGTTCTGATTAATAAAATTTTGCGCTACACAAAGTTTAAAGTACCACCTTTAGTTACAATGCAACTAGTGAATACTGAGTTATTAGTCGGAAAATGCCATGAATTTTTACAACTAACTAATATTCCTTCCAAATATAGCTAGTTTGAATGAAAATTCAATGATTTCCAGAGCACGTTATTATTGAATTTTAAATTAATTTAATATCCTCTATTAATATTTAAAATTCTTTTTATTCGAATTTTTAATTTCAATCAATTGAATATTTATTTATTCAAAATATTTAATTAAAACTATTGATGCATATGCTCCCACGTGTATTTATGATAATTAATTCAGATTATACCCGAATACCAATTTATCATATTACATACATAAGTACGTGTATATACATATCCCTTACAATTTTATATATAAAGTAATAAAAAATAAACAATTTAGCACAGGATACTGCAGCTTTCAATTCAATAAAATTTTCATAATTAGTTTTTTAATTATTTATCACCAAATCAATTGTTTTTCTCAATTCAAACTGTTATAAGTGAATTCGAAATAAAACGAATTTTTAAGTAAAATCTGTTATTAATTAATATAATTCCTATGGTATTAATATAATGGAAATATGTTCATAATTCAAAAAAAATATATATCATACAATATATATGTTTCGTCTTAATTGAAAATATATTTATGATATTATCTAGTTGATTCGATCAGGAATATATCCAATTAAGTTCGGTCCCTTGTTCCATAGTCAACAAAAGGAAATTCATATCTCAATTTCCAATTTCAATCAGATATCCAGACAATTAGTTAGTATCATGATGTTTAATCAACTACGAGTCTGATCATGATAAAATCATAAATCATTGACTGGGAAAACAACTGATAAGCCATCTGGTAAATATTTGCACACACCTGGATCATAACGGTTAGGATTATCTATTTGGAACCTGATACGCATCCCCAATCAGACTACAGAATTGTCTCCTCTTCCATACAATTATCCAAATGCGATATTTTCTTGGGTACTAGTACTATCGAATCATATATACTCACATGTATCTGGATTATATTCAATGCTTTCCAATTTCTATCAATTAATTACAATTTGACCTGTTTGCTCCAAGTAAATTAATCCTTATGGAAATTGCTGCTTCTTAATATCATTCAATTCTACCAATATAGCCGTACTAATGCATTCACCCTTCATGCAATAGAATTTGAATGTTCTAATGAAATGATGCTGCTATGAAAGTCTTACCAAAATCGTATTTTCTAATGGTTCAAGTAAATTCCATTTACATCTACAAGTCCTCGTACATCTTGATTCGAATATTTATCAACTGCTTCATTAAAGCTCTTATTATTTCGGTAGAATGAGTTTTAAAGCAATTTTTTCTACTATTTAGAAAGAGTGACAGAAAATATTCTATATCCCCTTTAAGATATTCTCCTTAAACTTTTTGATTTAATCAATATTACCAATATGAAGTCCTTTTAAATGTTTTTCTTCAAATTTAACCCACTATTCATCAGTTTAAATGTTAATCGATGGTCTGAAATTAATAGGAACCCTCACTCATTCCACATTTTCATTAGTTTTTGATGGTGAAGACTTTTCTGAGCGAGATTCATCTTTCACTGCTTTTTAGACTTCCAAATATTTATTATTCTACAGAAAAACTTGTGCTATTGATAATTAATATTCTCTAAAGGTACTATTAGACGATCAGCCCAATTTACAGACGTCAGCCAAGGTGACGTCATATACAAGATTGGCCGATAGTTGATTAATGAGTGGCTGACGGCTGACAAAAACTTCCCTTACTCGTCAGCTAAATCTGTCCTTAAGTCATCATGTATCGTTAGTCAATTTTTCTAAAGTGGCTGATGGTGCGTTAAGATAGCTGATGTAAAAAGCAGGCAATTCGACGGTCATTAATTTTTTTATTTCTTTGTTGGAGGCTTTTCCAAATTTTTGGCAGACAAATTTTTTGTTTACCAAACAGTCAGTAAGACAGACAGTATTTTCATTTCACATAAAGTATTTTAACACATAAAAGCAATCATACAGCAAATAAAATATTCCAATTATATTATTAAAATCTCAAAATCAAATATATTATACACGTATTGTATTAAAACCAAGTATTTATAATTAATAGCTAAAAGTTCATTAATAATTGAATAATAGTAATACTACCTTTAAAAAAGGTTTATTCTATGGTGAAAAAATGGTGTCTAACAAATAAATATGTTTAAGATAAATGGTAAAAATTTATTGTCATAAATTCGTATCATGGCTGATGGTTTTACTGACAACCCGAAATGATTCTGACGTCAGCGAAATGTCACAATCATGCTATTAGACGGTCAGCCATTAATTGGCAGATTCATCAGCCACTAAATCTGCCAAAACTGGTCGATTGATGAGTCAGCCTGGTCAGCCAACGTCACAAATCAGGTTATTAGAGGATCAGCCAAATTTGGGGTGGTAATGGTATATAAAGAGCTCATTGCAACTTTTCGTATACCAAATTTTTGCTTTATTATGATTTTAATTTAATAAATAGAAACCGTCCATAATTTTAATTTTATATTTTCTTTTTTAGATAAAAAGTTAAAATGCATACGTAATTATTTAATTCCCAATATTCTACATAACGCTACTAGAGACGCTGAAATTGTTTGAACTTCAAAAAGTGAATTTCGAATAAAATGCATTCTATTTAATTCTGGACGAAAAATGTTGCTCTTAATTTAAAAGAAGTATATTATTTTTTTAATTAAAATAGTTACGAAAATGGTTTGATAATTTTTCCACATAAAATATTTCTATGCTGGTAATGTATGGTGGCAAAGCATCAGTCCATGAAGCTTAGTTAGGATTTCTCTTTCGGTTTCACTGTGTTTAGCAGTAATGTCATACGTAGACGGATTGGCAAAACTTAATTACCATTTAGTACAATTAGTTTATAAGATGTTACAGTTAAGTGCATTCTGGAACAAATGAAATTAAAAGGTTTTTTGTACTCCTTACTTTTATAGATATCTCTTTTTCTAAATATTTACAATATTTTTAAGATACCATGCATATTCAAGGGATAGAGAACTAATTTTCTATATTACATTAAACCTGTGGTACAGTACGCTTTATCATCAGTACAGGCACGTCTTCATCATCTCCAGTTATAAAAAGTGATCAGTTTTCGTAACCGTCGTTGATGAAGCAGCGTCACTAACGAATGTATTGATTATACGAGGACTGTTAAAAAAGTATCGCGAATTTTGTGTTTTTTAAAAAATTATTTATTTATTCATGAATATCTATTTTCGATGCCGTCAGCTCCCCCTTCGATTCCGTCTTTATCTCCTCAATCGTAGCGTAGCGTCGTCCTTTCACAAGAAAAAGTCACAGGGGGCCAGATCTGGAGAATACGGTGGCTGCGGCATTATTGGTTTGTTGTTTTTGGCCAAAAATTCGCGCACAAGCAACGATGCGTGAGCAGGGGCGTTATCATGGTGCAAAAGGCTATTTTTGTTCCCCCACAAATCCGGGCGTTTCTGGCGGATTGCTAGGCGCAACTTGCGCATAACTTGCAGGTAATATTCCTTATTGATCGTTCTACCCTGTGGCAAGAACTCATGATACACCACGCCCCTGCAATCGAAGAAAACTGTAAGCAAAACCTTCACATTCGACCGAACTTGGCGCGCTTTTTTCGGTCTTCGCTCGTGCGGCAGCTTCCATTGGGATGATTGAGCTTCGGTTTCCACGTCATATCCATAAACCCATAATTCGTCACCAGCTATAACCCTCTGAAGCAAATTTGGGTGTCGCGGACAGAGTCGAACAGCTCCTTAGCAATGTTAATGCGATACTGTTTTTGGTCGAAATTGTGCAATCTTGGCACGAATTTCGCGGCGACCCGGCTCACGCCAAATGATTGGTAAAAATCGAATGGCACGAGCCATTCAGCAACTTCTCTAACGGAAGATTGGTCAATACTATTTTCTCCACAATGATTTCGTCTGTTGTTGACGTGCTCGGGCGCCCGGCACGCTTTTCGTTGTTCACATCTTCTCGGCCCCCTGAGAACATTTTGTGTCACTTGGACTTCGGTCCAAGGTAGCTTCACAATATGCCACAATCAACATTCGGAATTCGTCTGCGCAATTAATTTTGTTTTTCACACAAAATTTGATACAGATTCTTTGCTCCATTTTTTGGAATGGGCAAAAATCGAAGACGAGCCAAAACACGTGCAAACAAAGAAGCTGTGAAAAATTAATTAAATATGCAAAATGGCCGAACTTGGCGTTATAAGTGAGAGACATGAGCACCAACAGAACGCCACAAAAAAATCGAAAATTGAATATACGTAACCCTCAGAAATTCAAAATTCGCGATACTTTTTGAATAGACCTCATACATGAAAGAATACATATACACGTATACAATGTAGTGATTATACATGAAGAATAATCTACGTGGTTGCCTTGTTATTTTTTCGTTATTACTAAAACCTGAGTTATATTCTTACAAAGTGTTTGCTTAGTTTTTTTTATTAATTTCGACTGTTGCATAATCATTGTTTAAACTGAAATCTTTCAGAAAATAATTAATTATTTTTAATTATTACTAGGGGGCTTTACCCATGCTCGCTTTGCTCACCAACCGCCCCCCCCTCTTACGCTTACGCTCTTTCATGACTTCAAAAAACACACATATTGAAACAACAAAAACTCATACATACATTATCATATAAAATCTTACAAAATGAAAAACTTTTTTTTATAATAGATAGAAAGAAAAATAACTAATTAAAGTGGCAAAGTGATTTTGTTAAGAATATATCAAAAAAACCTATTATTTCTATTAGAAGATTATTGCCAATATTAAAAGTTATTTTTTGGCATTTTTTAGCTATAAAATCTCCAAAAAGTTAAAGTTTTCAAAGGAAAACAAATATTTCAAATTGCCTAAATATAGGCAACGTGATTGACATATTACATCAATTCCTAAGCAAGGATAACTAACAACTTGTTATGGTAGGAATACAATTCTGACTATCAAAATTTTAAAACTCTCACAGTTCAAGTACTGCCATACATACATTTCAGTGTTTTGTTATGTGGCAGCATTGTTGTTTGACAGTTTAAATTCAAACAGAAATAAGGAAAAAGAATACATTTTTGTAGTTTTTTTTTTTTAAATTAAATAAAAACAAAATTTATAAATTTTAAATTATTATTGAAGTTGTATTTAATTAGTTAATTCCGATAAAATTCATCTATTTTTGACAGTACTGTTAGTTTAGTTGTCAGTTTCAGTCAGAATTGTGTTCCTATCATTAATATAATTTCTAGTCTAAAATAATCCTGGACCCGAAAATAATAGGGAAAAAAACTTTACAAATGTCCTTGTAATGATAAAGTTCTTTTAATAAAAAAATAAAATACTTTTGAAAATTTGTTTTTATCAGGCTATTTTTATCACAAAAATTATTGGATTTTTAAATAATTATGTTCAAGGGGTCATGGGTTCGAATCCCACTGAGGAATGGTCCTACGCTAATTCCCAAAAACCACTTTACTTTTCATTCTAATTTAATTTTTTGATCCCGTTATTCTTTGTCACTAAATGGCCTATCGCTTTATGGTGCTTAGAATATACATTTCAGTACTAATATTACTTAAAATAACAATAAACAAACAAACAAAAATACTAGACCACTTAAGCTATTGTAACTAATCCTTAAAAGATAGACTAAAAGAAAATATAATTTACCAAATAAAGACAGTTGAATTTATTTTCACTTATTTAATACAGAATAATTTTATAAGGACATAAAAGGACATCTCAATAATTTGTGTACATCATAATTTGGTGGCCTTTATTCGGGATCTATTCAACAACAAAAAAAACTTTAATATTTTAAGAGGGCATTTGAAAAAAATTCGATAGAAATATTTGATAAAATGTTTACATAAAACTTAGAAATGAAATTTTTTTTAAAAATTAGTTAACCTTGGATTGATAAAATAAAGAATTTAACCTTTCATAAATCCATCAACTTGGTTCTTATATCAAATAATTTCTTATAAATTCTAAACCAAACGTCTTTTTGAGAATTTCTAACAATAATTTCTTGAAAAAACAAATATATCTTATTTATGAAAATATACCCAAACCAAATGTAAATAAAAATGTATTGTTTTAAAAACAATTTTTGACTTGAAAAAAATGGAGAGATTTTATTTCAACAAACAAAAAATTGTCGATATTAAAAAACTTTGCTCAAGGTTAGAAAACACAAAATAGAAAATCTTTCAACTTTCCATTATAACAATGAAAATATTCTTTTATCCCTAAGCTAATTTTGTTTAAAAATATCCTTTAATTTGTATATCGCTCAGAATTCAACGATAAAATAAAATTTTCATTGTACTCTTGATAGCCATTATCAAATTAATCTTTAAGATGCTCCAAAGTAATTATACGTGTACACCTGGAAGCTAAGTATTTGGGAAGCTTACGATTTTCTATTTTAATAATAAAAAAAAATACTGAATTTATTATATATTCTTGAATAATGTCCTTGAAGTAATTAAAAATGAAAATTTTAAGACAATTAATAATAATGATAATATTATTAATTAAAAATTGAAAATTCAAAAAATATAAGCTTCTTATATCAATTTTATTTTATCTTTTATATCTTATAAATTGGAATTTATCATTTAAAAATAAATAAATTTGGTTTTATATTGAAGTATTTGCCATTAAAAAAAATATCTTTCAATATATACACTAGAATTTATTCATTTAAGTACCATATGATTAATTAAAAGGATCTGAATTTTGTTCATTAGGCTTAACAAAAAAACCCTTAACAATAAAAATTTTTAATAAAATATTAAAAAAAAAACAATTCAATAATAATAAGTATGGTAATGTATATATCTTTCCAATAATCTAATTCTCCAATTTAGTCAAGGATATTTAAAAAAAAACATTAAATCCTTTACTAAATAAGATGATAATTAAAAAAGAGCTTTTATAAAAATTTATAGTTTTTATGAAATATAAATGCGAAAGGGTGGGGAAGGGGGGGGGTGTGTGTTTGTTAGTCACTGAAAGACTGATGATTTAAAACAAAAATAAATTTTATAAATACATTTTTTTGAATTGTTTTTTTTTTAATTTTATTTGCAAAGTAGAATTCTGTCGTTATTAAATACAGGCTGTCTTTACAGAATTTTTCCAGACCGTAACGCAAAGTTTTAGGTCCTAACGTCGGATGGATTGCGGCAAGAATATTCTAGTTAAGGTATTGGCTTATTCAAAGCTTATTAATGTAAACGTAATCTTTCAAGTAGCTTAATAAAAAACAGTCTGGTACCGTCGAATCAGGTAACCGTGAAGACCAACAAAAAGTTCAGCATTTTTTTTTGAGATCCATCCTGTTCTAACCATATCCTCCGTTTATCTTGAACAACAGGGTGTAAAAAAATGCATACAAGGCTCTGCTGTTTTGTTTTTTTTTAAATGAAATATTTCATTTTTGGGGATGCAATTAATGCTGATGTAATTTCATAGAATTTTCAGTTACTCTGAAATCTACAGTTTTGTTTATTGATGTACCTGTCTAAATTAAAATAAATCTCATCACCCATTATCAAGTTGTTCTTTTATACTGAAACTGAATTTGAAAATAATAGATTTCCAAGGACACTTTACCATACAGCTTTCACAGACTAAACCAGTTTTCTCAAACAGTGCATTTAGGTTCGGAATCATGTTATTTCTCGAAGATACTACCAAAAAAAATATTATTAAAAATGGACAAGTTATAACATATTTAAAACTTTCAATTTTTCTGTGACTAACCTATATTAATTGAAAATAAAAAAAAAATTCAAACAAATTTATAATCGTTAAGAAAAAAAACTACTATGCCATAAAAGAATTGATATGAAAATTTTCTATAAGCTTTCAAAAACATTTTCTAAATTAATATTCATTAATTTGTTCAAGTGAAAAATACTATTACAAACAAAGAAAAAAATAAGTTTACTTACTTTTCATGAAACTGTAATTAACAAAGTTTACCAAAATGAAACTAAAATTCTCCCCATAGAATATTCTGTATTTTAAGATCTCCCCAACGATTAGTTGAAAAGAAATGTCATTCGAACGTTAAACATTTCTAAAAATATCATAAAAAATTATTCACACTTTAAGGAATTTATAATGTTTGCTTCAGTCTTTTATTTTTGCTTCAATCAATTATTTTTGCTTAAGTCAATTATTTCTTCTTCAGATAAATACAGTAACTGAAATAAAATTTCTTTGAATTTTGGCCATTCTATCTCACAATCGACATTTCTTCAAATATTTACTCAATTATTTCAACTTTCGAATTAATCATATTATACTGATGAATATACTATTAACCAAAAAATATTTACTTTAATGATTAAACGAAATTTTAATGAGTTACTTAAGGTATTTTCTTTTAATTAAAGAATATTTTAATGTTACTTATTGATTTCAATTAAATTTAATTAAAAGTACCCAACCAAATATCTAAAAGCTTTTATAAAGTATATTCATCACAAAATTTAATAAGAATATTAAAAAGTGAAAACAATTTCTAAGAATTCTCGATTTTATTTTAAAGAATTCTTAAAACCTTAATATACAAAATAAAATCGGCTTTATGAATAAAATGTATTTATTATTTTATTCAATTTAAAAAATATTTTTACAATTTTCTAGAACGACATTTTTTCGATAAATTTTTGGTACTAACTGATTCTAAAAATTACTTAGTATATGCTATCGTACGAGTATATACATAATGTAGTTCGAAGAGTTGGCAATATAATTAACTATTATTAAAATTTGCTATTTTTTTGCAAAAACTTTCTATAAAAGTGTGTCATTCTGCCGTATCCATAATTCGCTCTGTAACAGAATATTATGGTCGTTATAGTGAACTTTATGTCTCGCTTGGTGTTTGTTTGTAAGATCCCTTAGACATGTGCCAGGGGCCATAAAGCTGTTGAGTCCAGGAACTCCATAATGGGAGGAGTCCTACTTGCGAAGAAATTCTTGGTTATGTGGTATTCATGTAGAATATGGATGATAGTGAAATGGGTACCACAGGATTGGCATAAGGGACGATTGGTGTTGCCAAAAAGGAAGTTATGAGTAAGAGCAGTATGTCCAATCCGGATTCTGAGGAGCTTCCGCGCCCAAAATTTCGGTATGGATTTTGAATATTCTGGTTTATTAATGTTTGTCCCATGAGTCGACAAAAATGTGTCGCTATTAGTCCAGTCATCGTGTCTGCTGATGGCTAATAGTGTTAGTTGCCATTCTGTTAGTAGGCGAGGCAGATTGGAAATGACTGTGATCACTGGTCGACGGAGTGTTTCTCCAGCTAACTTGCCAGCACTTTCATAACCCATAATTCCCACATGCCCCAGCACCCACTGCAACTCGACACTCCCCCAGCTAAGTACTAGGTCACTCGATGGGCCACATATGGCTTTACGGGCGGCAAGGCTGTCGCTAAAACTAATAACGCTCCATAGACTAGGAATATTAGTCGCAATTTCTATTACCGTTTTCATGGCCCACAGCTCCCCGTAATATGGAGCTGCCCTATAAGGGAAGATTCCACAACATAGTGCGCGGGTGCTGCAACCAAAAAGTTCAACGACCGAAAAAGATGTTGTATCGGTGTCAGCGGCGGGATCCGTGAACAACAGTCTGTGTAAGGAAAAGTTTTCTATAAGTGGACAGATCAGTACTAGCCTTCAAAAGAAGCAGTCACTTTCAACTTTGCTCCCAACCATGGCTTCTAATCTGGGTGTGGAAGAGAAGTTTGGAAAACGAGGGGGAGGATGGATGAATTGCTTTCAAGGTGGAATATTAATAAGGACAGGGATGATGAACTCCAGATAAGGCAAATGTTTATATATGAAGCTTCCAAAACCCACAATCAACTCTAGGGAATAATAACAATTCATGAAAAGTGCGAGTTTTCAGGTATGCATTTTGGGCGAGAGGGGTCCTTGGCCCATATTTCTTGAAAAATGAAGAATAAAGGACTAATTACCCTAAATTCTGAACACTTTGATGCTAACCAAACTTAAAAATTTTAATCTGGACAATATGTAGTTTTAACAAGAAAGCCCAACAAGCCATACAATATGACAAATTGTTGCTCTATTACCAAAAGTTTCCAGAACGCGTATTTTTCGAGATTTCAAATTTCTAGAATACATAATTTCAAGATTTGCGAATATCAACTGATTTTCAAGATCGCGCGATTTGACAGCATTGTGGTTTTCAACCATAAAGCATTTAAAAACAACATCCGTCAGTAAGTGGTCAATTTAAATTTGGATCCGGAAGTGTTATTTCTTCAAAAATAAAAAAAATGGAGGCAGTTACCATCGATTGTGAATATTATGGCTGTATGATAAGTGTCCACCCTCGCGGCTGTATGTTAAGTATATATCAGCTTATTATATTAATGATGATAAGGGGCTAACAAAAAACAAAAAAAGATATCCGATAGTGGACATACAGTACCATTATGTGAATGTTTTATAGATACAATTCAGACAATACCCCCAATGGGGCATGGTGCATAGTACAAAAAGGGGTGCAAATCCTGAAATTCTGGTAGGCGTGCTTATGAGAACACGAAAGCAAGATCGATCCAAATTCCGATTAATCTGTTTTAATGGCGAACTCGTGGTCAGGGGCCCCCCATTCTTTACCATACCGGTTTGACATTGTCAAGATCCTAAGGACCGCCAAGAATGGGCCTTGTGGGTTTGTTTCGCGCGCTTAGTTTAAACATGATGGTGGGTCGATTGAAAGAAGAAAGTCATGAAATGTCCATCTCTGTAATCACACTGATGCTGTTATGCAGGGAGGATATGGTCAATAAAATTAGGTACCTCTTATCACAAATGGAGGTTGAGCATGCGTAGAAAAGCGTTTTTTTTTTGGCTGAATATGAAAATTTGAACCTGAACTATACGTGGTTGTAACAAAACGGCATCAGAAGCCATACAAATTGATAAATTTTGATTTTGTTGAGCGAAAAATTGCCAGGATCCGTAATTTCGAGATTTGGTGATGTCAATTGACCTCCAAGATTGTGTGATTTGACTACTTGGGTTAAAGATCTTGTAGGGTTATAAGGCTATGCAGAAAATCATAATTAGTTTACGTAACAAAGAGTATTTTCATAGATAATCTTTAAACTTAAAAGCATTTAAAAACTAATATCAGTCAAATAATGAACGAATTTCTAGCCGAAATATGCTAATAAAAGTCATTAAAAACTACAATATCATAAAATATCAAGTCCTATAGGAAATATTATGTTATGATATTTAATTAAAAGTATTATATTTGGCAAAGCTATTTAAATATAATTTAATAAAAATTTTATTAAAATATGAATTTTATATATATTTTATTTTACATTTTTTTCCAAAACTAAAATTGGATAATCGTTTAATTTCTTTCTATTGAAAATGAATGCTATAAACATAATATATCATTCTTATTCTACAATTATAAATTTAAAAAAATGAACCGATTATTAAAAAATCAATTCTCTTTTGGCAAATAGCATAAATCTTTTCACAGGATTATATGTTTTTTTTCTTTTAAATTTTTACATAAAAAATCGCTCATAAATTTCATTCAAACAAAAAGTGATGGATAACCATACCATTTATCAAATAAATTAATTCAATTGTATTGTATTTGGCTATTTTAGTTTGAAACATTAAAAAGAAAATATTTCTTAGGGTAATTTTATTTTATTAAATAAATGCTGAAATTTTTTCATGCTGAAATTTTTTCATTGCTCTTCGAATAAATCATCAAAAATCATACTGAAAAATCTAAATTACAAATAATTTAAAATTATTGTTTAGATTTTGTTCTCCTTCTTTTTGGTATTTATATGATATGAAAAATTTAATAGCAACTAAAAATTCAAATGTTAAAAATTAATCAAAATTTAGTACAAATAAATTTCCATTAAATACGAATGTAAAAATAATCAAAAGAAACAAAATGTATTTATAAATGGTAGAATTAAGAATTTTTCTGCTTTTAATAGTATTTTTATTCCGTTTGATTAAAATTTACGATCTGAAATTAGTCGTTTTGTTCCGTCATTTTTGTTACGAATTGTATTCCATTTCACCCCTGCCGAACAGTTTTTATCATCCCCAACAAATATACGCTATTCTGTCGTTTTCTACCATTGTAACATGTTTTAATTAAGCAAATTGAACGTATTTGTTTGCAGATTACTGCGTTAACAAAATTGTGAATTCATGCAATCAACAGAAAATACAATATATGAAATGTCAAGATTTTAGTATTTTGACTTGTTTATGTGCAACGATTAATCCAAACAAGTCGTATTCATGTGCAGTTAATTTTCCTATACTAATCATAAAACTGGCAGGATATGGTGTCTTTGGCATCTCGATAAAGAACAAAAGGCAATCTATATCTCCTCTGGCTTTACACAGAATTAATTAAAGGTAAATGCCAAACACAAATAGACCAAATAAGAGCAGATCATAAAAAGCCTCAACATCTCATTAAAAATTAAGCGCCCAATTGACAATTAATCAATTCTAATTATGACTAAAAGTTTTCTATAACAACACCAGCCGGATTTCCAGCATCTGTGACTCTATCAATAATGATTTATTTGTGATCTTTGTTTTCGCATTTGTCTTTTCGAGGATTTATTGTTGGATTATTTTGACTGTATGGGCTAGTCTCAACATCCTCCTTCTATACACAATTTATCGAACACTCAACTAAAAGGCAATATTTTTATGTTAAAAAGGAAACTTTTTGCGCATGAATGCACTTTCAAATGTTTCCAAATGAATCCTTCTCAAATCCCTACGGATAGAAATTTTCGTTCCTTTTAGTCATTCCGTTTATTTAGTTTGTTAGTACTAATTCTTTCTGCAAGAATATTAACTTTTCTATAGCATCTATTATATTATGTATTGTATATAAATAAGTAAATTTATTGAACTATAGAAAGCAAAATCCGAAATAATATTGAAATAAGTATAAGTAAAAGTTTAAGAAATAATACAAAAATTTTCCCACAGGAATTTATTTATTTATATTATCCGGAATATAACAAGGAAAACTATCAGAGGCAATAATTAATGATATTATTTATTGACAAGCGCTGACATTAACATTTTTCTAATAATATCGTTCGATGTCAAGAATTATAGTGCAAACGATAGGCAACTAACTATACATGGACGAGTATTTGGAGTTGTGTTAATTATATTATCGAAGATACTTAATATAAATGTTTAAAGAGATTTTCCTCTCTTAAACTATTTAATAATAGATCGTTTGGCATTTGCTCTATAGAAATCTGTTCGTTAGATATTCATATTAAATGATTAGTTTCAATATAAATCTTTTTTATAGCAGAGCTTTAAAAGCACTCATTTTTTTTTATTATGAATATATTGTAGTAATAATTTTATTGTCTAAATAAAGGGTTTTCCAATTTGTAATTTAAAAATTGTAATAAAATATTATAAACTAAAAATTTGAATTAAATTGCAGGAGTCAATCCTTTGGAGGTAATTTTTGGTGATTTTTTTGCACAATTCAGGATATTATTGGGTGTATAACTTAAAACTGAGGGATTTTTGGCAAACTTTGAGTGTTTATTTTGAAAAATTGTTACAATATATTTTATTCAAAGTATTGTCCATCGGAAGCCACTACTTTTTCCCATCTTTCTAGTAACATATGGATTCCGCGCCAAAAAAACTGCTCCGGTTTTGAGGCCAAGAATGAATCGAGCCAATTTTTGATGCCCTGTTCTGAAGTGAAGCGTATTCCGGTGAGGGGAAAAACTTCCCAGCCACTGTTTTCTAAATAATTTTTAACCGGTCTTGCAACATGAGGCCGAGCGTTGTCATGATGGAAAATTATGGCTTCGTGTCTGGTCGCATATTCCGGGCGTTTTTCGGCCAATGCTCGCTTCAAACGGATTAATTGTGTTCGGTAAAGATTGCTTGTGATCATCTGGCCCGATTTCAATAGCTCATAATAGATCACACCCTTCTGATCCCATCAAATACAGAGCATTACCTTGGCGCCATGGATATTTGGCTTTGGCGTTGATTTGGCTGGTTGGCCGGGCTTCACATACGATTTTTTGCGCTTTGGGTTGTCGTAATGAATCCATTTTTCGTCGCCAGTAATGATTCGATTCAAAAACGACTTCTTTTTCTGCCGTTCAAGCAGCATTTCGGACATGCAAAATCGCCTTTCAACGTCTCTCGGCTTCAATTCATATGGGACCCAATTTCCTTGCTTTTGGATGAATCCTGCTGCTTTCAAACGTTTTGAAATGGCTGCTTGAGTGACTCCCAATGATTTTGCAATTTCTTCTTGAGTTCGACAACAGTCTTCGTCGAGTAATGTCTCCAAATCTTCATCTTCAAACTTTTTTGGCTGACCTGGTCGTTCTTTGTCTTCCGTGTCTTCCGGCACAAACCATCTCTCGCACGTTGAAATCGATGGAACATATTCAGGATAAGCTTCGGTGAGCAATCGATGTGCTTCAGCTGCACTTTTTTTCAAATTGAAACACTTCCCGCAAATGGGACTTTTTTGGTACGTAATTCGACATTTTTGAAGTAAAAAAAAACTTTGTTGTTTACACTATTTCGTTCAATGACTAATCGAGAATGAATGTCAGATGTTTAACCTCCAAAATGCCATATGAGTTATTATTAACACCAACCATGTGTAAAAGTTATGCCATCTGTTGTCAATCCCGCATTTTTAAGTTATACACCCAATGCTTATCAGATGTGGGTTTTGAAATGCTCTAAAGTCATAAAATTAAAAATTGAGCTTTTGAAATGCGCTAAAGTACGTAAACTTAATATTATAAGAAAAAAGTCAAACAGCGTCAAATCGCATGATCTTGGACGTCATTTGACGTACCAAATCAAATTAATAATGCTAAGATTTATCGTATTGTTTTTTGATGACGTCTTATAAAAATTACACATGGTCCAGATTAAAGTCTTAAAGTTAGCGTCAAAAAAAGTGGATTATCATATAGTCATAGCACTCAGCATTGAAGGTGACGATATTTCCTTCTTCATTGTCAAAAAAACACAGACTAATGACTTCTTTAAATGCTAAGGAAAAACCAATTGTACATCAGGCAGTATAATGATTTTTCCTTAGTATTTTTTTGGTTTTTAAAAGGGGTATATACTAGGTCTGTTCAAAAAGTATCGCGACTTTTGAATTTCCGCGGATTACGTATTTTCTAATTAAGATTTTTTTTGTGGGGTTATGTTGGTACTTATATCTTCCACTTATACCAACAAGTTCGGACATTTTGAATGTTCAGTTAATTTTTGACAGCTGCTTTGGTTGCACGTGTTTTGGCTCGTCTTCGATTTTTGCCCATTCCAAAAAATGTATCAAAGAATTTGTTTCGGGAACAAGAAAAAGTCATAAGGTGACAGATCTGGGGAATACGGTAGCTATGGCATTATTAGTGTGTTGTTTTGGCCAAAAATTCGCGCACAAGCAACGAGGCGTGAGCAGGGGCGTTATCATGGTGCAAAAGCCAATTTTTGTTATTTCACAAATCCGGACGTTTCTGGCGGATTGCTTCGCGCAACTTGTGCATAACTTGCAGGTAATATTTCTTATTGACCATTCTACCCTGTGGCATGAACTCATAATACATCACGCCCCTAAAATCGAAAAAAAACTGTAACCAAAACCTTCACATTCGACCAAACTTGGCGCTCACTTAACACATCTTTTCCATACACATCGGATAATTTTTTTCTTGCTGGAACAGCATTTTTATCTTTTCCATAGTAAAAAAGTAAAATAAACCGAAAATGCTGTTTTTCACTTTCCATATTTAAAAGGGTATCAACCAAAAACTACTGTGCAGAAACAATCAAAGCAAGTCTTGCTATGTCAGCTGTCAAAATACATATGATTATACGGCTTAAGTGTGAAGTTGGTTGTGAAAAAATTCAATGAAGTCCTCTGTTGGGAAAAAACGAAATTAATTTCCGAATAAACTAATATCTAACGACCAGGAAATGAGTCTCATCCCTGCAAATTTTTTTTTTTGAAAAATCAGCTAAACGCACAACTTTGACCGAACCAATTACTTTATTTATTACATCATTTCACCATCTATTAAATCACATTGCTATACTCTCTGAACCATAAAGTAAAAAACCCTACATTTACCTTGAATTTAAAAAAAAAAATCTTATACAAAAATATATTTTTGGAGTTTTTAAAAATTTAATCTAACTAAAAGCATCTATTTTTAAGTCAAAAATATATAAAATATTTGTGTAATAATAATCATTTTATTGAATTACCTTGTAAAATTTTCTGTATACGCGAATATCTTAATATTCTATTATATATTTATGTATTCATATAATATGAGTCTATACGTACATATGTATATATATATATATATGTACTATATGTTAATTCAATATTTTCAACAAAATAAGTTGACTATGGACATACTTATTCTTATGGCAAAATTCTTCAACCAGAAGAGTGATAAAGGCGTACAAATTCTATATACGTGCAAATACAGATATTAATGGTTTACTAGATATTAATACTTCACATTCGAGATAATATCACTTAAGCTCTATATATGTTTGGTTGGTAGTACGTGTGAAAAAAAAATTATTTCCAGCATAAAGCTTCCAATCCCTTCTTCAACACGTGTTGTCTGTCAATCAGTTTCATACCTGAAGCGTAATTTTTATTTCCTTTTTAAATATGTTGGCAAATTGTCGAATTTATTAAATTAGCTTTACATGGTGAAAAACTTTACAAAAAACTCAATATTCAATCAGATAGCGTACGATTTTATGAATTATAAAATTTTGGACAAGAAAATGCTTTTAGTTGAAGATTTTTTTTTCTCGCATATTTGCATATCACAATCAATTTGGTTTCGAATATAAATTTACAAAAATAATTATACAAAATTGTTATAAAAATAGCAATTGAAATCTATTAGAAAATGAATAAGACATATTTCTGAAACCCCAATTCAAAATTATAGTTTTTCTGGTACAAAAAATTTTGACGAAACATTATCATTTTTAATAACAATATTTACTATTAAAAGTTACAGAACCAACAAAAAAAAAAGCAAACAACTGCAACTGATTCGTTACAACTTCCATCAATATCTCTTAATACAAAACATTTTCACTTTATTCTAAAAAAGCGCCACCTGACCTCGTTAGATACTAAAAGTAGATAATTTCGCAAGAGGTCAAAATGAAAAATAATGCGCCTTTAAGGCAAGAACTACCGTAGGTCTATCGTAACTATTATTAACTTTACTACACGAAGGATAAATTCAATTTAAATTAATTAAAATTTAAAATTTTGTCATGACGAAGAATTTTAAATACAAAACCGAATGGTTAAGACACAGGATCACCAAACAGTCTATTTTCTATAAATTAAAAATAAATTGTAAATGACACTTACTTTATAGATAATTATTATAACTTTATATGATAAAAAACTTTATAAAATTAGCAACTTTTGTTGTATTTTTTTTTTCTTATTAAAATAATATATTTAAGGAAAATTTTCAACAATTTTCTAAAATCAAAGTTAAAAATAGGAAGATCTATTTAGCTTTATTCTTTTTTTTAAACTTTCAACTAAATTAAAATTTTATAAAATAAATTTCGAAAAGTATATTGTAAAAATTCTTTATTTTATCATTAAGTATAAATATTAATAGCTAAATAACATTCCCATATTGATTTACACTCATAAAAAAAAGAAATCATAGCAAAGAGTCAACAATATTGTCAGTTAAAAAGAAGCTTTCTCTAACCAAATAAAAAAAATATTTTTCCAAAATAATTGTGGACTATTATTTCCACATTCTATAAATTATTATATCTGCTTTGTTTAGCAAATGAAATTACTCCAAAAAGCTAATTATACCTTAAAGGTAAACTATATCTATAATTTTCTTGAAAATTCATACAATAGTCAAGAAGTTTCACACTTTGTACAAAGGACATTTCCTTCCGAAAACATCACCTATAATGAGCCTAAATTGTATTGTGCAAAAATAAATGCTGTCAATTGAAGTTTTTGCTTTAGGAATTTTTTTTTTGTTTTAAAAAATATTTTACAGAAAAATCTACAAAAAAACAAAGTTTTACTAATAAAAATAATTTAATTGAAAAATTTTTAAATACGAAATAGTTTTAATTAGCATAAATTTCGGCAATACAGGATTGCGTTTAATGTTCGAGGTTGAAGTTTTTTTTTAATAACTTATAAATAAAATAAAATTTTTTATTTTATTGATTAATTAAATAATTTTGACGAAATATGGTATAACGTTGGTCAAATGCCTGGCTCTTTTAAGCACATTTTTCATAATATTTTCGCAGACCGTTTCGGATGTTGTCTTTAAGCATCATTTTGAATATTTTCCTCAAGCATTGATATTAAGGTTGGTTTGATAGCGTACACCTTTTCCTTCAAGTATCCCCATACGAAGAAATCGGGAGAGTTCAAATCAGGGGATCGTGGCGGCCAGTCGATATCACCACTTTTTGACATTATTCGGAAGGAAAAATGTTTCTAAAAATTTTCATTACAGCACAAGCTGTGCGTGATGTGGTACCGTCTTGTTAGAACCACATCTTCTGTAAGCCTAATTGATCCAATTTGGGTAGAACAAAATTTTCCAATATGTCCAGATAGCGGTCCCCAGTAGCTATTACAGCATTGCCTCCAGCATCCTCAAAGAAATATGGCCCAATGATACCGCCGGTTTAAATGCCCCATCATAAACCGGCGGTATCGCCCTACAAGCGTATATTGATATTTCGTATATCAATTGAGGGTTTTCGGTACCCCAATTGCGGCTAATCTTTTAAATAAAAAAGTGATCTTCGTAGCTTCTAATAATTTTTTCAAATGTAAAACTCGAGCCGCCGTTTATGGTCATTTACCTGCAGTTGAATTTTATACAGGTAAAAAATTATATCAATTGAATTTTATACAGGTAAAAAAGCAAATCTTTTTTGAGAATTTTTAACAAACATGATGGAGATATTCTCTATTCTTATGCACGACGTCGATGAGAGGTATCCGGGTACGTTGGTTTAATTGTCAATCTGTCCAGGTGTACGTTGGCTTAATTGTCGCCCAGGCTTCGTTTATCTCCAAGTGTTTATATATTTTTAAAATTATTCATTACACGCTGAATAGTTTACTTGCTCGGCATACGAGGTTTGTTAAAAAAGTATCGCGAATTTTTAATTTTAAATTTTTTTTATTGTTTGTGGCGTTATCTTGGTACTCATGTCCCTCACTTATGCCGACAAGTTTGGCCATTTTGAATGTTCAGTTAATTTTTGACAGTTGCTTTGCTTGCACGTGTTTTGGCTCGTCTGCGATTTTTGCTCAATTTCGACCAAAAAAAGCATCACATTAACATTGCTGATGACTCTGTCCACGACAACCCAAATTTGCTACAGAGGATCATAACTAGTAACGAATCCTGAGTTTATGGTTATGACGAGCCAATACCGAAAATAGCGCCAAGTTCGGACGAATGTGCAGGTTTTGCTTACAGTTTTCTTCCATTGCAGGGGTGTAGTGCATCATGAATTCTTGCCACACGATACAACGGTCAATAAGGAATATTACTTGCAAGTTATGCGTTAGTTGCGCCAAGCAATCCGAAACACAAAAATTGGCTTTTGCCATTTTTGGCCAAAAACAACACACTAATAATACCACCGTATTCCCCAGATCTGGCCCCCTGTAACTTTTTCTTATTCCCGAAACTGAAGAGCCCCATGAAAGGACGATGCTACGCTACGATTGAGGAGATAAAAAGGCATCGAAGGAGGAGCTGAACAAGATCACAAAAACTTATTTTTGAAGTGCTTCGAGGATTGGAAAAAACGTTGGCACAAGTTTATAATATCTGGTGGGGATTACTTTGAAGGGGACAAAATAGATATTCATAAATAAATAAATAATTTTTGAAAAAACACAAAATTCGCGATACTTTTTGAACCTACCTCGTATGATTAATATCAAAAAAGGCGGCATATAATTAAAACGTTTTAATAATTTCAACGCGTTGTTAGAGGCATTAAATAGTTTTTAATAAATTGTTATCGAGCGTTCTCTATGACTGTCAAATACCAACAAACAAATGTCATCCAAACCAAAATGGCGGCAAAACAAATGAACCTAAAAACAAAAATTAAGACCAGATTAAACGTGCATAATTCTGTGTGCATCGAAATTAGAAAACACAGGTTCATATGGCCATAATTATGTGTAGATGCCACATTTCAAATGCAGCGCTGCACGCAGAAAAAAATTTCCGTTTAATTGGACCTTTACTGTTGTTATCATAATTGTAGAGGGCATTGACTACAATTGAGTGGCTGTATCTTACACATATAGTCCGATATCTCCTTTCTTCTATGGCAACCCCACAACACCGGCTCTTTTGCTGAACCACTACAAATCAGAATTTTAAAAAAAGAAGAAGAAAAAACAACTCAGATACATAAAAGATTTCTGAGTGGTTTAGCACATGCACTTTTCGAACAGATTTTATTTTTAATTAAATGTAATAATTTAATAATTTTAAAATCGCCAACCTGCAATATAAAGTTGTTTTTTTTCAAAGATTTTGTATTATATTTTTACAAAAAGTAAGTAAAAAATTTCCATTTATCCAATATTATATATATTATAATAATAACAATTGTTAAATATTATAACTCTATAAAAATAAGTATCGTTAATTCATTCACAAAATTATTCCTTCTTCAGAAACTATTAAGAAACAACATAAAATTTAATAACACTAATAACATTTTACTATAAACTTTATAAGCTTCTAATTAAATATCGTAAGTGGTTGTAAGTGGTTTCGATTCCCACATCATATTCCATACCAAAAAATACATTAATCGGTTATAAACACATTTGGTGGGAAGTGTGGGGGTTTGTCACCATTTACCAAACTATATTTTTCCTTATATTGTATACACTCAATATTTAATCTTTATATCCTATTATTTATAGACTGTATTTTTTTGATTGGAATCATTTGATATAATATTGTACAAACGGTCAATATAATCCCGGCTAATCCCAGTTCTGGGCACAAATATAGTTTTTTTGTCCCCGTCAAATCTTGTTTTAATGCAGGGAGAGATGTATAAAAAAATATGTGATCATACCAACAATGATCGACTCAATTTATTTTAATATCCTTCGGGAGATTAAAACTGCAATAAAGACAATAATAAACGCGCAAACTACGTCCTTCCCGAAAATAAACCGTAAAAGTATGTACACTATTCGGCAGGATGTCGTTGTATACGGTATTCGGCAGGATATCATTGTATACAATGTTTTTTTTTCTTTTTTACTTGTTTACAATTATCATTTGTTTCCATTTTTCTTCTGTTGTAAACTTGTATTTTTTTTTTAGTATCGTTGATTACTTTTACTTTTTATAAAAACTGGCAACAAATAGTTAAATCGAATTCCAATGGCTACTATTACGAATATTAAATTTTTATAGTAATTTGTACAAACAAACAAAAAATAAGAGGCTTGTAGATATGAAAATTTACAATAATTATAATATTTTTAGAAATTTAGTTTATACAGGTATAAGCTATTACAGAAAAGTAATGAGACTAATTTATTTTTTGCTAATTAATTTTATTTTATTTTTCTACAGCAATACTATCCCCTTTAACTTAACTCGCCCTCAGCCCCTTGGTAAAACCTCTTTTGATGTTCTCGACAACACCAACAAAAAACTAAAATCAGTTGAAAAATGAGTGTTTGAGGGGAAGGGGGGAGGTGTGGTTGGTTGGTGAACCACAGATATCTCAGTTTTCGATAAAAACTCCTTGATGAAAATGTTCATATGACAGGAGAGAGTTGTCTGCAATATCCGATCTAAATCGAAGAACCTTCCAAGAAGCTTCATTTTTAACCGACGGTCCGAATTAACAAGATCCCTGCTTGTTCCATATTTTCAACAGTTTTTAATGTTCAATGCCTCAGTTTGAGGTTGTATCTCGTACAGACGAGGTACAATCTAGCTCAAAAGATGGTCAAACGCATGGCAAGGGATGACAAGAGAAACTACTTCAACGGAATAGCCAGCAAAGTGGAAGCCGCTGCACACCGGAGTGACATCCGCAGTGTCTATGCATCAATTCGCAAACTATCCGGAAAAAGAACACCCTCACTGCCACCACTTAAGGACAAAGACGGTCAAGATCTCTCCACGGATGAAAAACAACTCGACCGCACTACATCCGCAGTGTCTATGCATCAATTCGCAAACTATCCGGAAAAAGAACACCCTCACTGCCACCACTTAAGGACAAAGACGGTTAAGCTCTCTCCACGGATGAAGAACAACTCGACCGCTGGAAGGAATTCTTCTCAGAATCCCTTCCAGTAGCTCCAGAATTCCATCCTCCTCCTCCAGTGATGCGCAGAAACCCACGAAGATCTATCTTCCGCCCAAGATTATGGAGATCACAACAGCAGTCAACAAGCTCAAGAACAGCAAAGCACTCGGAGCTGACAACCGGGCCCCAGAGTTTCTGAAGTTTGACCCGCCACTCCTGGCCTCGCTGTTGCATCCTATAATCGCAGAAGCCTCGACACAATGCCACTTCTCGGACAGCTGGAAAGAAGGAGTAATTATCACTATTCCGAAGAAGGAGTAATTATCACTATCCCGAAGACCTTGACGATTGCAAAAACTGGAGGGGAATCACTCTGCTGAACACCATCCAGAAACTAATCGCCTCAATCATCCTGACACGCATCACTCCAACAGTGGAAAGTGCCCTTCGCAACGAGCAGTCTGGCTTTAGACCAAAACGCTCCTGCATTGATCACATCAGCAGCCTAAGAATGATCATTGAACAGTCTAACGAATGGAACAGCCCGCTCTATCTTCTCTTCGTTGACTTCGAAAGAGCCTTTGACATGATTTCTTGCGACGCCATCTGGAGTACTCTGGCGGAAATTGGCATCCCACAGGCCATCATCGATCTCATCCGAGAACTATACCGTGAGGCTCCGTGTAGAGTGCGCTTCAAAGGACGAAACAGCGATCCATTCAATATCTGGAGAGGAGTCAGGCAGGGTTGCGTAATCTCGCCTATCCTCTTCATAATCGCCCTAGACCTAGTCCTTCAACGTACTAACAACACAGCCAGCAACGGTATCCAGTGGTCACTGCGTAAGAAGCTCCTCCACCTGGACTACGCCGACGACATATGCCTCATGTCCCACACCTTCAACGGCATTCAAGAGAAACTGAATGCTCTGGCAGAATCAACATCAAGAAGACCAAATTGATGCATATCGGCGCCACCTGCGAGAGGCCCTTGATGCTACACGGTACCCAAGTTGAAGATGTCGAAAAGTTCTGTTACCTTGGCAGCATGCTCAGCAAGGATGGTAGAACTGAAACAGACATCCAAACGCGCATCAACAAGGCGCGACAAGCGTACACCTCACTTGGGAACGTGTGGCGTTCCAACCACCTCTCCGTAGCACTCAAACTTCGAATATTCAGTTCAAACGTCAAGCCAGTCCTGCTGTACGGCTGCGAAACAAGGAAAGTAACCGACAGCACAACTCGTAAGCCTCAAACATTTGTGAGCAGATACAAATGCAAATACCCCTGCTAGCTGACATCAAACGCAGGAAATGGAGTTGGATTGGCCACACCTTGCGAAAACCACCTACGGACATAGCAAGGATGGCACTAGATTGGAACCCACAGGGCAATCGCAGCAGAGGACGACCAAGGACCACTTGGAGAAGATCAGTCGAGCGCGAACACCAACAAATTAGCAAGTCATGGTCGGAAGTAAAAAGGCTAGCCCAAGACAGAAGCAGATGGAGAGAGTTCACAGAGTCTCTAGTGCCGCTATATGCTCCATAGGAGCGACTGTGTCTCATATCTATGTTTATAAATGCATATATGTGTTATGTAAAAATTGTACAATAACCTAGAAATGAAAAACCTGTCAAATAAAATTAAAAAAAAAACGCCTCAGTTTGAGCAACTATAAAACGATTTGGGCACATGCACTGCACATCTACAATAAAAGGCATTAACGCATAAATTATTTAGAAGAAAAGTTCACATCATTGCCAGATCACTGTCTCAGCTTTTTTCTGCAACCCTCTCGTATATCTGACAATTTAATCGTAAAATTGATACAAGAAAAATAAAAAACAAGTTACAATTTGGATTAAATGCAAGAAAATTTTATTCAAAATGCTTATCCTAACAAACTCGTATAAAATTAACTCTTCTTCATTGGCAATATTATAAGCAAATGTAGTAAATTGCCGTAAGTTACTTTCGCTTTGGGGTTAATTGGAACTTCTTTAATTACCTAAATAAACATACCCAATATAAACACACGGTGAAATTTAATTTCAAATTGCTCGTCTGCAAAGTTTATTTAACATATAAAAATTATTGTACGTTATTATGGCGTTGTTGTTTTTCATTTATTATCTTTTACAAACTAAATACATACTCATACAAGTTAGTACTCGTAAATTGGACAGAAGAAATAAAATCCAACAACCGATTTTGATGAGGTAATTCTTTTGAAAGTCTTTTCAAAATGAGTTCTCTGAAAATTACCTTAGGGAAAATTACCTTAAATCCTCATTCAGTAAACTGTGGTGAAATGGGAAAAAATTATCGAAATCCTAATTTTAGAACTGAGATTAGCATAACTTTCCAAAAACAAATTTTCTTTTTTTTGCTTATTTCAAATGTAATCGATTTGACGAATTTCGTTTAATTTTTTTTTTTCGTTTGTATTATGTTTTTAAAATCGTCTTATTTGAAATGATCTTCTTTTCTGATTTTAATAGTAAAACAAGAAATCTATTCACATAATGTAGCCCATTTGATTTTATATATTTGCTACTAAGAAATTCATGTGAATGAAATTTTCTAAATTTTCCAAAGTTAGAAAGAAGAATAACTTTTTAAGTCAATGTTCAATGTGGTGAGATTTTCTCCAAAGAAATTAATTGAAAATATGCTGTTGAGAAGGAAACATTTGTAGGCGGACATAACAAATGGAAATTGGAATTTTTTTTCTAATTGAATCAACTTACTTCCCAGATCACGGCCCAAATAACAATTCCAAGTGCAATTGAATTACTTTGAGATGTTCAATTCGATTTTATTTTTGTTAAAAACTTGAATATTCTTTCAATACGGTTCGTTTTTCTCTGGTATACTCATATAAGTACAAAACAAAAATATATATTTAAATGTAATTTCGTCGAGAGAATTTTTTCTTCATTTATTTTACAATACTTTCGCTTGTTCTTAAGATGTACGAGTATTATTTTAAGAATTAGAATAAGAATGATTTTTCGCCAAAAATATTTGAAGAAAATACAAATAAAAAAAAAGTTCTTTTAAATTCAACAACATTACAAAATAAGAATTTTAACTTATTTCAATTACTTTTGAGACAACACAGTCAAATTATCGATAAAAGAAAGAAATTTGATTTCTGTTTAAAAAGTTTTTATAATTAAAAATCTCAAAAAAATAGCAAAATATTTATTACACAAGAAATTAAAGATATTTTAAATTTATAATATATACTAAATGGACTTTTAAGTTTTGCAGGCATATTAAAAAAATGTGTTTTTTTTTCAGAAAACTCTATTTTATTCTTGAGTATAGGCTCCTTTCAGACCGATACACTTATTCCAACAATCTGGCAACATTGCGATGCCTTTCAGAAGGTGTGATTTCTTCAACCATTCAAAATGAACTTTTGTTTTATTAATGATATCCTTATTCGAAACGAATCTATTTCCCTGGAGCCATTTCGTCAAGATTGAAAACAGATAATAGTCACTTGGGGCCAAATCTGGAGAATACAGTGTATGTGGGTGTGGTACCTAACGCAATTCATTCAATTTTACTATTGCTATAACTGATGTTTGAGTTTGTATTTTGTTATGAGAAATAAGGACTATTTTCCCTTTTGGGGAAAGGACTTTCTACTTATTAAAATATGTTAGTTTTTCCTTAACTCAAACAATCGAAATTGTTATTAAAACAATGTTCTAACCATTTCACAGACTCTTGTAAATATTCGGGCCTGTAGTATTTTGTTAATTTTTATGAAAAAATCTAATATATAGTTTCAGATTTCGCTCAAACATATTTCAATAATGATCAAAAATTATGATACAATGCACTTTGAATTATTTTTTAGTAAACGAGGCACTCAATTCACCTTTCTATAAGATTTTTTATTTGTAAATTTTCATACAGAATATTGCACACTCGTTTTTTTCTTAATCGTTTCAAATTATTGGGTTGTCCGGAAAGTAATTTCGTTGTTTCCCAACAGGGGTCTTAATTGTATTTTTTAACAACCAACTTTACGCTAAAGCTGCATAGTCATATAAATATTTAACAGCTGATATAGCAAGGCTTGCTTGTGAAAAAATTCGACTGATTCTGCATTTTAGTTTTTGGTTGATACCCTTTTGAATATGGAAAGTGAAAAACTGCGTTTTCGGCATATTTCAATTTTTTTACTGTAGAAAAGATAAAAATACTGTTCAAGCAAGAAAAAAATTATTCGATGGAAAATATGTGTTAAGTAAGCGCCAGTGCCAAAACTCGTTTGCAAAATTTCGATCCGGCAATTTTGATCTCGAAGATGTACCATGTTCTGAAAGGCCACTTGAAGCTGATGAAAACACAATAAAGGATGCAAACCGTCGAATAGCAACTCGCGAGATCACTGTGAGATTAAATTTATCAAATTCGACCATTTATGATTATTTGAAATGGCTAGGTTTTTTCTCAAAGCTCGACATATGGGTTCCTCATCTCCTGACGGGGAAAAATTCGTGCCGTCGCATTGACGTTTGTGATTTGCTTTTCAAACGCCAAGAAAATGATCCATTTTTGAAGCGTATCATCACTGAAGACGAGAAATGGATTGTTTATAACAAGGTTAAGTGCAAAAGATCCTAGAGTAGAAAAGATAAACCTGCTCAAAGCACTTCGGAAACCAATATTCATTAAAGAAAGGCTATGCTATCCGTTTGGTTGGATTTCAAAAGAATCCTTTATTTTGAGCTTCTATTGAGCAATACAACGATTAATTCTGAAGTATACTGTCATCAGTTGCCAGACTTGGTCAATAGGAAAGGTATAGTGTTCCAGCAGGATAATGCAAAACCTCATACAAGTTTGACCACTCGGCAAAAGCTTTTAGAGTTTGGATGGAATATAGTACTATATTCACTATATTTTCCATACCTAGCACCTTTCTATTAATATTTGTTTCGGTCTCTACGAAATTTTTTAGACGGTAAAACTTTTACTTCAAATGAGGAGATCAAAAATCACTTAGATCAGTTTTTTGTCAGCAAAAAACAAAAATTTTATGAGCGTAGAATCATGCTACTGCCAGAGATATGGCAAATGGTATTAAATCAGACTGGATAATATTTAATTCAATAAAATATTAATTCACTCTAAAAAAAATCGTCTTTCATTTTTATTAAAAAAAAACGAAATTACTTCCCGGACAACCCAATATATCATGAATTTTTGGCCCCCTTGCACCACATTCAAATTCAGTAATCCATATTTCTACCATTCTTTATTATGGAGCAGAGACCTTATAACATTTATCAAACCATTGTTTTGTTTATACAGTATTTTTTTCCATTAAAAATAATTTTTAAATAATATCCATAGATATAAAAATTTGTTCAGACTCTAGTAAAGAGCCAAAGACCGATAAATTAGCAGATGTTTATGAAATTTTAAATTTAATGGATTCAGTGTTGATACTTGTAAAAATAATATTTTACGTTCAATTTTTAACGCCATCTCTTGGAAAGCCTCGATATTTTTCAGCCTATTTAAAAAGATTCTTCCACTCTGACTGTTAATGAATTAATTCTTCGGAAGATATTAATAAAATTTATATGATTATACATCGCTATAAAAAAAGAATTTTTAATAAACTTATAAGATTAAATAATTGATACTATGGAAAATTTCCATTTTTTTCTGATAGTTATTATTTTAATTATGAATAGCCATTATTCAATAACAACAGAATGGGGTGTCAGCAAAAACAAATATAATATCAACAATATTAATTATTAATTGATCAGCAAAAATTTCTGACAAAATAAATAAAACCCAAATAAATGCAATTTTATGTTTACAAAAGAAAAGTTAATATTGCCGACAATTTGGCTGACAATAGTGACACCATGTTCCATCTGCTGATGACAATCCGACAAACAGAAGATTATGTACAAATAATCACCACATTATTGTGAATTGGTTTATGGACAATCTGCAAACGATGAATATTATTGCTTTCGTACGCAAATATATATGTATATAATAACATGTAACAAGGACATGTAAGAAAAAAAATGAAAATAAGGATAAAAGGACAACGAAACCGAAATTTCAATATTGATTTTCAATTTTTAATGCTTACAAATAATTCGCAAATGATTATCTTTATGCATGATGTGGACTTAAATAAAATAAAAACTGATAAGGTAGCGTGTACATAAAAGAGTAGCCGTTCGAAAAAATATAAAAATTAATCTCCTTTTTTACTATAAAATCAATTTAATATCAAAATGACAATATCTAACATTCACAAACATAATAATAGACTGTTATCTAATTAGTGCTTAGGAAAATAAAATAAAATAAAACATACATTAAATTTAGACTTTAACAAAAGTTTTCATTATTTTGACGAAAATGTTGATGATTTTTTTACACCTTCTAGGCTGTAATCTTGCCATTACATAACAAATGTTAATTTATAAATGCTCTAAAATTTAAAGTTAATTTGCTAATTGACAACACTAAATCTAAAAATTACGATAAAAAAGAATATTTTGCATAGTCCCAAATAAAAGAAAATACAACGGTGTCAAATCTGAAGATCTTGGAAACTTTTCGCACAATAAAGCAAAAATATGCGGTTTTATGTTGCTTGTATCCCCGTTTCATTAAGATGATATATAGTTTGGATGAAAATTTTTTAATTTAGGCCAAAAAAAAACGGTTTTAAATAGGCGCCACCGTTTTCTTCATGCCAAAATGCACACCAGACAGTCATTTTTCGGAGATACAACAGCTTTTCATTAGTTACTTGAGGGTTTTCCGAGCCCTCCTTTACCAAGCAAGAAATGATTTTAATCGCTGAAGATAATCAATCACTGAATTTTCTTAATAATTTTTGGTCAGTTAGGAATTTTTTTATATTAAATGTAAAATAAAAATTTGTTGAGAAACTATAAAATGACAGAACTGCGTACTTTTTAAACCATAGAATAAATAGCCCAATTTTAATAAAATTAGTATTAAAAAAACATAATAATTATAGTCACGAATGCGCTGCACTTGTTCAACGTTAAAGTTTTAATTCAAAAATAAAGAAAAAATGTATAAAATTGAGAAAGATTCATAAAAACCTTACAAATGTCTTTAAGAAATTATTTTCTGAATATAAACAAAAAAGCTTAACTTTTTTTTTCAAAATACAAAAACACAGAATTGCAGCAAATTTTTCAATTTATCATCAATAATAAATTAGATTTTTTTAGATAATTTTTATGGCATTTTTTTTAAATTTAATCGTATTTTAAGAAGATTATTTCAAAAAAATTAATCAAGTAACGTACCTTTTTTTGACTTTATTGTATTTTTTTTAAAATTTCCTTCTACTGAAAAACAAAACTGAATTGGCAGATAATATAATTTTCTTGACAGGATAATAATATTTACATTAAATTAAGTTCAATTAGGGAAGCAATAAAAAAAAATAGTGAAATGGAATATTAATAGAAAAAAGGGATACTTGTTAAAAATTATTATTCTCAGCTAGTTTTGAATTTTTCCGAACAACTTGATGGATTTTGAACCAGCAACTTTAGAAATAAAAACTATTGGAATTAATTTGTAGAAGAAGAAAAAACAAATTACTATACTAAGTGAACTAACACATATGTGTATATACTTGGAAATATTTTTCCTACACAATACGTGTATGGATGTATTTTCATTTCGTACAATATTTTTTGTACGTTATTTATTTTGAAACTCATAAACAACCGATTATACCCAAGCAAATCATTCAGGCTAAAAATAAAAAAAATTGTAAACAGGAAAACATGTACGTGAGCATCACTTGTTTTTATGAGAATACTCTCGTTTTTACAAAATAACAAAATAAGTAAAGCAAGGATAGCAGGTGAATAGTGAGTGCTTTTGAGCTTCGTCATTGAAGTAGAATCATGCCTAGTTATATGAAAATAGAATATAAATTCATATATGGCTTACAGGTACTAAAATGAAATGAAAACTACATCCAAACAAAACTAGCTGAAGGAAATTTTTGTTGAATACAATAAAAATGGAAAAGGTGTTTCAATGTCAAAAAGGATAAAAGCACTGAACGCATTCCTTGGATTGAATGGAGTCCGGCAAACACTTTCGAAATAGTGGAAATTCATACCATCCTAATACAGGCTGTCTTTTTAGTTTTGTTGTGGAATCAATATGCCTGTATGATGAAGATGGTTCTTTGTAAACCCAAGCAAATAAACGTTCACCGGTTCACCAGTTCAACTGTGCAAATACTATTTCACCTGACCAAAACATTCTACATTCTATCTACAAAAACTGCTAGCAAAGTTCTATTATATAAAATACCACCCTCTGAAGTAAAGTTCCTTTTCAGCATATAGTCATAAATATCGTTTATATAAAATAGTAGTACACATTTACCCTTTTAAGAGAAGCATAAATTTCAACTGACCCTTCTCATCTTTGTCAAATAAAGGTAACCGGAATGAATGGAATATTCTTCAACTTCATTTTCTCTGTCAAATTTATTTTATCATAATTTCTTGTTTTTTTTTGGGGGGTTTTTTTTCTCTAATTTTTGTTGTTATATCCAATCGTTTTTTTTTTGTCATAACCCTTTCACTAGAACTAGAAACTTTCTAAACAAGACAAAGTATTTAACTTCTTCTCCATTTATCTATCTCGTTTATTGATTTATTTCGTTTAAGGAATCAAATCCCTATTTTACGGTATGTAGATTCGTAATTTCTGACAATCTTCCACAAAAATGAGAAGACAACTTCTCTTAAATGTCACCAGTCGCTTAAATTAACAGCAAAAAGAAAATGTTTTTTTTCCTCTGTAAAAAATTAATGAATTTCCAAAAAAAAAACAAGAATAATTAAGCTCTAAATCATTCTTTTAATACAATTTCAGAGAATATAAATTAACTTGAATACATAATTCATTACAGTTAATGTGACTTAAATATAACAAGATCCTTTTGCATATTTCAGACACATTTAGAAATGTGTCCATTAAAAGTTGTTGTCCTTTTCCTTTTTTTTTGGTGTTGTAATAAAGTTGATGTTAGTTTAAGGAAATTAAAATTATGATTTTTTTCTTTTCATAATTAAAATGAACTTGTCAAATAATTGAATGGAACCAAAAAATATTTTATTATATGTTGATAATAAATTAACAAAGTAAATTTTAATTAAAATAAATCAAATTAAATTAATATTTTGCCATAAAAAGTTGGTAAGAAACTGTTTGAAAACTGAAGAAATAGAATCATAAAATTTCAAATAATAATATTGGTTTTTTCTTTTTTGTTAAATATTTTCCAATAATGCAAATCAAATGTTCACTTGGATTAATGGAATAAATTTGTATTCCATTAACAAATATTGTCTGGTTGTAGAAGAAAAGTGTACTTGTAAATCGATATTATTCCATTAACTCATGCCTATCTGAATTTGTTATAAAATATATTTTACAAAAAAAATATGTTTAAAAGAAAAATTATTAATTTTTTACATGGAAATATATTTTAAAAATTTTATATTTTTTTTTTGTTAGAAAAGCTTTTATTGTCAATTTACACACGCTCAATACGAAATGTGTTCTGCTAAAAGTTAATTAAGAACATTCGTTGTAAGCTCAATACTTGGTATTTCATAAAAATCAGTATTTATGGTGGAAATAAAATTTTTATATTAGTCATGTTAGATAAATCTTTAAAGTTTATAAAATTTTCAACAGAAAATCTTCTATATCAGAAAAAAAAAACTGAAATCTGGCAACTTTCAAGATGCATAATTTCTTCTCCGAAAGCACTCAATTCACGTCATTTGGAATAAAATAAAAACTATTACGAAACAAATTTCTTCTACGTAATAAAAATTTTCTTTAAACTTAACATTATTTTATAAATTTACGTAACTGAATATAATAAAAAAAATATTCAACAAAATTTTGTTATTTTCTTACAGACGACTGGTTTTGGCGGCCTTCCAGATGTAACCGAACATTCTAATATACGTCGTACAGTAAATCGACAGGATTCTACATCGAATTCAGAATCAGCCGATGCTGCAAGTATACAAAAAACAAAGAAATTAGCTAAGGTGAAGGGAAACAAACAGAAATATTGCCTATTCAGCCTATCAGTAATAACAACACTGGTACTCTGCGTAATAACATCAATACTTGCCTATAATTATTATATGATGCCGCCGAGTAGAAATTCACATGATCAGAGAATGAAAATAGTCGGAAAGGTCTTAAGGGAGGTGCCTCTAATCGATGGGCATAACGATTTGGCATGGAATATACGAAAACATGCACACAGTAGTCTAGAATTGCTCGATTTGAGTCAAGAGCTGGATCATAAATCTGTCTGGCATCGACCCTCCTGGTCGCAAACGGATATTCCACGTCTTCGGCAAGGACTGCTCGGTGCTCAAATATGGTACGTAATGAAGTGATGTACTAGCCTTGAATGATTTATATATATATAACTTACCCAATAACAATTATAGTAATTTCTATTCGAATACAAACTTATTATATTTTCTTAATAAGTTCAAAAATGTTCAACTTATTCAATTTACTAAAAGTCAACAACCTGCATGGCTGGACAAATTTTTTTCTTTGATTTCAGTTCGTTCGGCTTAAGTGTTTCGAATGGTTTTCTGCGGTCATCATAAATAAAACGACATGGATGAATGTTGGCTTATTTTTCCTTTTTGTTTATTCCTAATAACTTTTTTACCATCAAATAGCATAGTTGAAAAAACAAAAAAATTCGGCGAAAAACAGTCAAAAAGGAACAAATCTATGCTGGGCAACATTTCATCCCAAACAATTCCATTAGAACTCATGTCAGTTGCATAAAAAAATATACTGAAACTTGTTTTGGTACATTGAATTCTCGATTCTCTGGACCATATATCCTGTAACAATATTCAACTATGTAGAAACTATGGAAACTATAATTTTCGATCATAAAAAATATTCCAAACAAGACGACAAATTGACTTGATATATGTATCCTGTACTGAAGTTATTTTCAATCAACTTCCTTTCAAAAAGTTTCATTTTTTTGCATTTTCAGTTATTTCTCTACTCTGACTATATGAAATTATCGGTTTTATTTTTGCAGCAGCAAAAAGTACATGACCTCAAAAAGTTTAGTTAGAAAAAAAATATCATAACATTCCATCGCCACTACTAAAGTGAATTTTATTTTTATTATTTTATTCAATAACATTACTAAAAGACAAAATTTAATAAGTTCTATAAGAAAAACTTTACCAAACATTGATAAGAAACATTTTTCATCTTACAGCAATGCGCAAAAACTATATTCTCTTTATTTAATATAATGTAGACAAGAGGGATATTTTTAATAAAAAACGGATAACTATATTTATATTTTTTAAAATAATAATAATAATAATAATAATGATCATTTTTTTTTTGGCAATAGAATATTTTCTTAGACTAGGAAGTTTATAAATTATGGAAATTTTATAAAATAAATTAAAATTTTTTTTTCATCAATATATAACTCTATTGAGATTAATTTGCATAAAAATACAATTTATTTTTGGGGGGGGGGGGGTGTCCATCTAACCAAAATATGTATACTCAATACCCAAAAATAAAAAAAAGGATATTTTCACAAATATTCTACATTTTATTTAATAAAAAAAAAATTTAAAAAAAAAACATTCTATATTTCCGTTCTATTTCATATAATTTTTGCAACAAATATCCTATATGAAATTTAAATAAAAAATAAATAAAAAAAAAAAAAACTTATCGAAAAGCTACTTTAAAGCTTCTAATAGAGATTATTTATGATACCATGTGGCATCCTATTTGGAAAACCATGACTAAAAATTTTTATTTTGTATTAATTCCATTGAATTTTTATGAAAATCAATTCATGGCGGGCAACTTTATACCATTAATATTCAACATATTGAACTTTAACACCCCCAAATCCTTACTCTTCCTTTTTTCAAATTCAAAGTATAGAGAAATTTTTATAGTAAATATTTTATTCAGGCAGGCATTCAACAGAGTTTTGCAAATTGTTTGGGTTTTGTGGTAGGTTAACTTTAATCTCATAAATATTATCATATACAATAGATACAGCTTATTTAGGATTATATGGTAGAAAGGACTATTTCAAATGACTTTTATATAAACATATGCTTATGCATATACTGTTGGTTTGTTAGTTATAATAAATAATAACAACAACAACATAAATTTTAACAATCAACTAAAAATTAACTTAACAATCAACTCAAAACAATTGGATATTTTTTTTTTATTTTTTTTTTTATTTTAAATGATATCTAAAACTACTTATGCTAGTAACAAGCAGATTTTTTACGGGAATATACAAGGACATGAAGACATGTGGAGGAAGGAAAACATCGATGTTACCTCTAGAACAGGGTAATTTTATTTTATAATTTTAGAGAATCTCTCGGCCATCGCCGTTTTAAACGTCGATGGGTGTATACTGGAAGGGTGGGAGTGAAAAGTTCCCTTCCTAAAGGATTGGGGTGGAAGGATAGGTGCGAATGGAATTTTTTATATCGAGAGATGCATAGTTCACGAACAAATGGAACATTTAGGTCACGGTGGATAACAGTGTTTCGCACATAAAAGGGGGCATTGACAATTTTACGAAGGATTCGGGATTGTAGGGATTGGATTGGAAGGGAGTTGGAATGCTTAGCCGAACCCCAAAGTTCTAGACCATATGTCCATATTGGTTTCAGAACCGTATTGTATAGTAATAGTTTACTTGTTGTTGTAAGTTTTGATTTACTGTCTAGGAGACAGTTTTCGTATGAAGGTTCCAGGTTAACCGTTTGTCGAATATAAGTCCAAGGTAACGTACGCTATTTTTTTGTGGAATAATACTGCCGTTTAGGGTTATATCGGGAATTTGTTCTCGGCAGAGTGTGAAAGTTACATGAGCAGATTTTTGCTCATTTACCTTCACTCTCCACCTTTTGAACCAAGTTTCTAAGGAGTGGATATGGTTCTGTAGGATACTAATGGCTGTGGAAGGATCTTTGTGATGTGTCAGAATGGCTGTATCGTCAACATATATTGCGGTTAGGATATTGTTGTGGCAAGGAATGTCATGGGTATAAATGTTATATAGGATAGGACCTAGGATACTTCCTTGAGGGACACCGGCGGAAATTGGATAAATGTCAGAGTACTCCATATTTTCAGCTACCTGAAAATATCGGTCTGAGAGATAAGATTTAAGGATGTTGAAATAACTCGAGGGTAGGACTCGGTGCAACTTCCAAAGCAATCCAGGGTACCATACACGGACGAAAGCATGCGAAATGTCAAGAAACACGCCTGGGCAGTATTCCTTTCGCTCTAGCGAACACGCTATGTAGTCGACTACGCGATGACACTGCTGGATAGTGGAATGCTCAGGTCGATACCCAAACTGATGCTGAGGAATGATACCCTCGGTTTCAAGAATGGGATAAAGCCGTTTTAAGATTAATTTTTCTATGATTTTTGATAACATGGGAAGGAGGCTTATAGGTCTATATGAGGTAGGAAGATTTTTGGGCTTATTGGGTTTTGGGATCATCTTAATTATGGAAAACTTCCACAGAGAAGGAAAAAAATGATGTGCGGAGGGTACTATTATAAATATAGGTTATAAGGACGAGGGTTTTTTTGGAAATTTGTTTTAGGATTTCTGAAGTTATTAGGTCATATCCTGGGGCTTTTTTATTGGAAAGGTGTTCTATTGTGAATTTAACTTCGGAAGGAGTGAAAAACTTAGGAGGTGGACTTATGGGCAACTTAGTTGATATTTGTCGGAATATTTGTTCGTCATGCAGAATGTCTTGGACATCTTCGTGAGGTTTAAAGATGTTTTCTAAGTGTTTGCCGAAGATGTCGGCTTTCTGTTTATCTGTTTTTGCCCAGGTTCCGTCGGTATTCCGGAGCGGGTGTGTAGCTGTTTTGTATTTGAGAATTCGTCGGGTAGCTGTCCAGAGTGACTTATTAGTTGTCAGTGATTCTGTGTATTCAGTAAATCGTTCGTTGTTATAATTAATTATTTCTTGTTTAAGTTCTCGTTGTAGTTGGTTCAGTTTTTTCTTCTCATTTGGCATTCTTGAACGTTGCCACTGGGCCCTGGCTCGACGTTTCTCGCTTATCAAGCTGCGAATTATTTTTTGCGGAAGATTATAGTCCTGTTCTCGTATGGTTGGTTTGTTATGAGTTATGTGAGCGTTAGTGATTGAGTTCTGTATGCAAACAGTCAAGTTGTTTACGGCATCGTCTATTTCTTGTACGTTCTTTAGGCTTTGTTGTAAATGAATCTGTTGGTCTAAGTTCCCAATCAACTTTCCCATTTACAAGTTTGGCAGGATAGGATTTTAAGGAAGGAGAAGTGTCTAGTGTTAGGAGAACAGGGGAATGGTCGGAATTCAGGTCAATTAGTGTATCTATGGAATTATTAATGGAATGTATTGGTGTGGTTATGAAATAGTCTAGAATATCGGGAAGGTTTCTGGCACTGGTCGGCCAATATGTGGGCGTGGGAGGAGATAGGACCTCAAGAGTGGTATGGGAGAGGAGTTCTTGGAGAATCTTTCCTCGGGGATTCGAAACACGGCAACCCCATTTAGGGTGCTTGGCATTATAATCTCCTCCCGCGATGAAGAATTTTCCAATTGATTTGAAGAAGGAATCAAATTGTATGGGAGTTAATTTTTTATTTGGAGGACAATAAACAGATGCAACGTTAAAGGTAAAGGATTTACATTGAAGGGTAATAGCTATGGACTGAAGGGATTCGGTGGCAGTTTGTGAGTGGAAGGAATGATTTAAGGAATTTCTAATAAGGATGGCAGTTCCACCGTGTGCTGTGTTGTCTGGATGGTCAGTTCTGTATGTTTTATAGTCACGTATAGCAAAAAACGACCTGGACGTAAAGTGAGTTTCTGTAATCAGTGCAACGTCTATGCGTTTGTTGTGTAGGAGAGTGTCTAGTTCTTGTCGGTGTAAAGTTAGTCCGTTAGCATTCCAGAGAAGGATGGATAGGGATCTATCGGTTGACGAGAACATTTATTTATTCATATTGCTTGTTAGTGAGGAAATGGCGGTTGTTAAAGCAGTTAACAGAGGAGTGAGACAAAGAGTCATTTCTTGAATTAATTTGTTAGTTATTGTAGAAAGAAGTGTTGTTAGGTCTGAGGAGGAGGATAATGGTGGAGGAATAGGAACATGACTACCATTTTTCTGCTGTTGTTGTTGCTGCTGCTGTTCCTGGTGTTGGTGATATTGCTGGCGCTGTTGTTGGTGCTGCTGTTGATGTTGTTTCTGCCCAGATGCAATCTCAGCAAATGTCAGGTTTCGTCGCACTGGCAATGATGTTAGTCCCGTCTTATTTGTGGATGTATTATTATTTGGGCGTATTTTTGTCTGCAGCATTTTATATGTGGAGCAGCCTTTGTAGTTTGCCGGGTGGCTTCCAGCACAAAGTACACACCTTGCTGGATTGTCTCGCGTTTTAATACATTCTGTGGTCAGGTGTTCCCCTGCACATTTTACGCATTTTGGCTTGTGCCGACAGTATGATTTGGTGTGGCCGTACTGTTGACATCTGTGGCATTGAACTATGTCCTTAGTGGGATAAGGCTCCTCCACTTTGATTCTTGTATAAACAAACGTTTCCAGATCAAAAATGGTTTTGTTGAAGAGAGCGAAGCAAGTGTAAGTCTGACAGGCGAGTATCGTGACAGAACACAACTACTTTACAATTAAAGAGTTCGGCACATTTCTGGATAATGGATTCGTTCAAATTGTCCAATTGCTGACAGTACACTTCTGAATTAAATGTTCGGTTCCTTGGTACCAGCTCAAAAAATGCAGCACCTTTAAAATCCCAATACATTGACTACGTTTGAGGCAGATCATCATGCCCGGACCAAAACCGTTTATGCACCACATTGTTGTAAGCGATCTACTTCTCATCACTAGTTAGTTATCAATTGCTTTAAAAATGGATCGTTTTGTTCACGTTTTATGAGCACATTGCAGATGTGCTCATAAACTTTTGAGTGCATAAGGAACGCAAATATCGAGCTTGCTTATGTTTTCCAGTTTCTTGAGGAGGTCATGAACGGTTGAAAGATGGCGGTTCAATAATTCTACATTCTCTCGCGTCGTGTAAAATTGGTTTGACTCAATTAATGCTTTTATTTTATCGTCATCAACATCGGTTAGCCCTCCTGACCAAGGACCGTCGTTGAAATCAAAATTACCAGCACGGAATTTCGTAGCTCGCATAGATCATTGTCACCGTTAAATTTATTCGACTTTTCACAAGCTTGAGGCGCGTTCTTCACTTTACGGTAGTAAAATAATAAATTATGGCGAAAATGCAAAATACAAGAGTAAATAAAATGGATCGATTTCATTTTAAAAATAAAACTTATACTATCAACTGTTAAATGACATAAAATTAATATAGATCCGAATAACTCTATTACTTCCAAAAATTAATAAACGCCAACGGTTATGAAAATGCGTCATGACTTTTCCGATGACCCAATACGATTATGAAAATTTTGTTGATTTAAATAACATGTCCTCTCAGCAGACTAAATCTGCCATTTCAAGGATTCTATATTTTCCGTTTGAAAATAAACGTATTATTTCTACCTATTATATAGTTTATTAAACATATACGCGTACACCCTCAAAAAGGATGTGATGTATATTAGTAACAAATCAACAAATATGATGATATATTTTTTCTCGTACATTCAACTTAACTTTTATATTTTAATTTATTTAAACTTTTTTTCATAACCACGTTGACTACTTAAAATTTTTTCTAAAAGTGCAGTAAACTTTTTAATTAATTTTGTTTTTATTGAAAAGTGTATGTGACTTATTTGAGCGGAAAATTAATTTTCAGTTAAATTTTACTAATTGGATTTCATGAAAATAAAGTTTTTCTATGCATAGAGTACTTACTTTATGAGTGTTTGCTAATTTTACTGATGCACATAAGTTAATAAGCGAAATGAATTTATTTTATTAATTAAATTCAGATAATTTTTTTTAAATATAATTTATTTTTGAATTAATTTCCAGTTAATATGCATATAAGTACATGTTGCTCTTATGCTATATTGATAATTTTAATTTGACGCCATTTTAGTTAGCTGTCATTCTGTCAAATCATATTTGACAGTCATAAAGAGTAGGCACGGAAAAACTAGAATAGACTATTAAAACCTTCAATTATGCAAAAAATTAAACTGGATTAACTTTATATCAACGAAATACTGAGTAATATTAAAAAACTTTATATATGTTAGTGTCCGATAGACCCAAGCCTGGCCATCTTAAAATCGGACGGTTAATGGTAAATATTGCTGTGGCTCCTTAAAAAAAAACCACTGAATAAACCGGGAGCTCCCTTAAAGAATTATGTACAATAATTGAATCTTTATCAAATTGTTGTGTGAAAAATCTTATATATATAAAAGCGAATATTTGCTTATTTGTATGTCTCCTATAGGCTCAAAGGATAGGTTTTCTATCCTCCTAAAATTTATATATAAGGTTTTCTGACTACTGTAGTGCAACTATTTAAAAAAAATATTGTTCATTCCTTGTTGTTTTTCCCGCGTTTTTAATGTTTTTGAATTTTTTAATAAAAAAATTAAGTTTATTTATGTTTTAAAAATACTATACTCCGTCCTCCCAACCCCTTTGCTTCAAACTATTTATAAGTTTTTGAATGTTTAAGTCAAAAAAATATCCTCCCAGACAATGGCAGATTTATTCTGGGATAAAAGAGGTTTAAAATTGGGTTTTCTCAAACATTATTTGGAATTTGAAGAATAAAGCTTGGCTTTGAGGCTTGGCTATTTGAACATTATGATGTCAACAAAACATACGATCGGATTCAATTGAAACTGCCTAGAGAGCTAACGAAAGACATATTCTGTTGACACAGTTACGGATGTGTATCCAGCTGCTAATTATCCAATAGAGTTTCTAAATTCATTGGAGCTATCTGGGATGCCATCGCACATTTAACTTTGAGCAAAATTTCAAAATTTTGCTCAAAGCAAAATTTCAAAAATTTTATAGAAATCTAGTGCACGTGCTACAATGAAAATTCTGGAACCGATGTTAGCTGACTGTATTTTGTCAAAAAGAGATGACGTGGGTTGTCTCCTCCGCTTCTCAGATCTAACCACACTCGATTTCTTCATGTAGGAACATTTAACGGAAAGGTCTTTCTTAACCAACAAAAATTAACAAAATATCCGCTTCTGGGGACGTGAGGCAAATTACAAACGACCTTTACATCCTCAAAGAGTAACTCCCAGCCGGAGGTGTCAAAGGTGCATATTTTTTTGAGGACGTTGCTGGCAATTCTGGTACGGAGTGAGTTATATTAAGAGATGCCGCAGAGATTTTTTATCCGTAAATTGGACCAGTTATAGTTGGACGGCATGTGATTCCAAAAGGGCTAAGCCACGTTACATAATTCCAAAAAGACGACTAATCCTTTCGCTTCCCAGATTTAACCTTTCTCAATTTTTTTCTGTAAAGATACTTAAAGAGGAAGGTTTTCGCCAACCAACCGGTAACATTTGAACATGTCTAAGCAAACATTAGCAACTAAATCAATTAAAGTAACCCGGAAATATATGAACGCATATTTAAAATAGCATCAAAATAGGAAAAATTTGCTCCAATTCCAGGGGCGGCTTCTCGAACAATATTAATTTTCCATACATAATTTCCAAGCCTACTGAGCGGATCACCAGCGACTCGGACAACAACTGCCGAGGGCATCACAGAAGAGGTAGCAGCGACCTTGGTGGCAGCCTGCGATGCGTCAATGCCAAGGAGTCACCAGAACAACGGCCGAGCATGAGTCTACTGGTAGAACCCGACCATCACCCAACACCGGCGAGCGTGCCTTAAGGCAAGAAGGCAACACCAGCGGGCTCATAAGCGACAACACCAACCTGTCCCGACATGCTGCGCAGAATAGTAGAACATTTGTCCCCGGAAAAACCCGACTACCACCCGGAGGATGAAGAAGTGGTAATTCCTGGAGTGACCATGGAAGAAATCACGAGAGCCTGCACTAGATTGCAGAATGGCAAGGCACCAGGACCAGGCGGCATACCCAACATCGCACTGAAGAATGCAATTGCCGCCAGGCCAGACATTTGCATAAGCATGTACGATGCCTGCCTGCGGCAAGGCGTATTTCCGACTCGATGGAAGCAACAAAGATTGGTTCTTCTCGCAAAAGGGAAGAAACCACCAGACGAACCAGCTTCCTATCGTCCACTTTGCATGCTGGACTCGGACGGGAAGAACTTGGAGCGGATAGTGGCTGATAGACTGGAGCAATACATTGATCCTCAACTCTCCGAATTCCAATTCGGATTCAGGAAGGGGAGATCGACCATCGACGCACTGGAACTAGTCACGAGCATCGCAAAGGAGCCATCTCAGGAAAGAGATGGAAAGGCGGTGGACATCAATAATGCGTTTAACTCGGCCCGCTGGGGGTTAAACGACTAAAGACAGGGCTCTGTCTTGGGGCCACTCTTGTGGAACGTCATGTACGACGGCATATTCTATCTAGAATTGCCGACAATCACAACACTCGTTGCTTTCGCGGACGACGTAGCGGTTGTCCTTGTATCCAGAATGGAGAATTGCCGACGATCCAGAACACGTGGAAGAACTGGATGCCGCATTGTCCACCATCATCCGGAGGATAAGACAGTGGATAACATCGGCAGACCTGTCTTTGGCGGAACATAAGACCGAGGCACTCCTTATGAGTAGCCGGAAGAAAATGGAGACCATCACCATAAGAGTAGGCGACCACAACATCCAGTCACTTCCCTACATCCGGTATCTGGGAGTGGTCTTGGATGCCAGACTCAACTACAAGGAGCACGTCTCCAGCGTCAGCAGGAAGGCATCAGCGGTACAGGGCGTGCTCTCGCGGATAATGCCCAATATCGGAGGCCCCAGGCAAATCTGAAGGCGACTACTGGCAACTGTAGTTACTTCCGTCCTGCTATACGGATCACCAGTGTGGGCGAAATCGCTAGAGCTAACAACATAACGCAAGATAATGTCATCAGTCCAGCGGCTCTCAGCGATCAGAGTAGCGTCGGCATACCGAACGGAATCACACGATGCGGTCAACGTCGTGGCATCATGCCCACCCATCGACATCCTGGCAAGAGAGCGGGAACGCCAATATCGTGCGAAGAAGGAAGAGCGGCGAAATGTACCATGTGAAGAGGAGAGACCCGAGAGTCTTCGCCTCTGGCAAGAGAGGTGGGACAGCTTCACGAAGGGTCGGTAGGGACTCGTCGGCACGGGGACGTTGGATGTTACATCACTCAACTCTTGACTGGGCATGGATGCTTTCGGGCATACTTGCACAGATTCAAGAGAACTGACTCCCCAAACTGTCATAATTGCCGGATGTGATCGAAGATGCAGAACACGTGTTCTTCCAATGCCCTTTATATGAGGGGACACGGGCAGAACTGGAGAGAAATCTGGACCATTCCATCCATCCAATCGGCTTGGAACGGAGTTGCAGAGTACGTGGAATCTATCATCAAGGTACTTTGCAAAATCCCGCATAAGTCGTCTGACAGGTAGAAGGTTTTTCCAGGCGAGTACCTTTTGAAGGTTTCCCCCTGTACCTCATTAATCTCAACTTTTAAAAAAATCCTAGTGAAATGATTTTGTCAATTTCCAAACCTATAAAAATTACCTAAAATAAAGAAGCTATAAACTTATATTTAGAACACCCTTTATATGATCAGAGTGAACTTACAAAATACAGGAGAGAAAAACAGGACCTAACAAATTTTATTATTACAATTAGATTTTTTTTAATATTTATTATTATTTCATATCAAATAGTTATTTTATCACATTTACGGATAATTATTTAAATATTATCTAAATAGACTATTGTAAATTACTGTCAATTATAGTAGATACAGCCTTTTTTATACACAAAATATAATCAGACTAGACAATCGTTTAAATAAAATTCTAGCAATCAAAATTAAATTTTAATATCTATTAAGATACCACCTTTATAGAATGTTATACTTTCATTGATATTAAAATTCAAAAAGGCATACAATTAATATATTTCATCAAAGTTCTAATGAGTCAAACAGTATAAGCCGAAAGCATAAAAAAGCGACTGAATCTAATATGAATGGTTGTCTCTAGCTTTTCATAAAAATAAATAATAAAGAATTAATGGATTTACTCATAGTATATTGTAAAATAAAATAATATTCGTATATATGTGTATATGTGTATGTTTGTCAATTAGGAGTTGACTTTATAGTCGAGTTATTTGTTTGTCCTTTGACGCACAAAAGTTATGAATTCTTAATGAAGCTTTTTGTACAATAACTAAGATACTCTCTCTGATAGTCTAGCTCAGTTCTGTTGGTAACACATAAATCGATTATAATGATTTCAATTTAATTATTATTTTAAAGAATTTTTAAGTAAAGGTTTTAAAGCTTATTGTATCGAATTAATTTTGAATTGAAATGCTAATATCAACGTTAGATGTAAGAGTTGGCACAAGGTTATTCTCGTTAATATAATAAGAGTATTTTAATCACATACAGATCAAATAATCACTGAATTAATAAAATAGCACAATCACAGCATTAAAATTGTGTGTTTGCACAAGTGAATAAGTAAATAAATGAGCATGTAAATGAACTGAACTCGTATTTGAATGAATCTCTAATTTGTATACTCGTGCTTATACCGCAAAAGCATGAAAAGATTTTAAAAATTTATAAGCCAACATTAAAATTTATTTTGATATTTAAGAAGAATCGGTACGAGTACGTTCTATATTCTTAAAATAGCATTATTCCTATCTTGACTACCACAACAATAGGAAGTTTTTTAACCTTTCAACTAAAATCTTCTGCCAAAGTACCACTTATGCACATCAAACGTGTTCGTACTGTCCTTGCTCGAACAAACAATATTCTTTAAGGAAAAGAGTAAAAATCAAAAGGTTTTGTTGGCATATAAGCACATTTTTTTTTTTTTAAATGGAAATCATCCTATAATAGTAGCATTTTTTATATACTATTTTGATAGTGTAAAAATTCACCGTAAAAATTATAGCCTTGGAAGAGTGCCATTTAATTTGCATGTTATCTGAAAAAGTGTGCATACGAAAAGCTAAAAGGGAATAGATTCTATATGAAGATTTTTTTTTCTTTTTTTCTAGTGGCATTAAGTACTAGAAATCTTTTAGATGCAAATACTGTCACCCCCAACAGAGGTAAAACCATCACTTTATCATATGAATATCATAATAGTGTATACGTTATATAAAAGTATCATAGAATGAGGGCAGAGTCACCTTATATTTTAAAGATTAAAGTGATGTGTGTACAAATAAAATAAAAACCATCATAAATTTCTCTCACGTATCTGACATTCGTACAGATTTATAGCTGAAAATCTTGGATTTGTATGCCTTAAAATACAATTTGAAAAATTTCAAAACTCAAAGGCCAACGTGTGCCATGCCATGAGAATGCCATGAAAATAAAATAAACGTTAAGTGGAGAAATTCCCTGTTGTATCATGTGTATATCCTTCAAAAACTACTACTGGTATTCAGTTTTAAGCAATTTGATCTTAATTGATATAATATTTTAGTTGGTGGAGAGTAATCTTGTTTAATTTTTTTTTGTTTTTCATATAAATACAATACATTCTATATTATAAATTTGTTTTATTGTATGCAAATGCATTTTTATCGTTAGTAATTTGAATTGAATTAAATTTGATTTTTATTCCAAGCAAAAATTGTTTTCTTCCTAAAAAAAATCTTTATTCTGGGAAGTGCATAGTTTATCGAAAAAAAATTTATAAAATCATATGGGAAAAATCAATTAATTTATTTTCGTCATAGTTTATATTGCTGTCTTTTTTGTGAGGAAAAAGTACTTCCCAGACATGTTTCTAGACATAACATAGAAATATCTAGAAACATGCCTGGGACGTACTTTTTCCTTTATCTGGCATTTTAACATACTCTGAAAATTAAAAAAAATCCTTTTCCTGCTGTACATCTTGAATACTCTCCAATATCCTCTATAGTAGCCGGTGTTCCTCAGGGTAGTATTCTTGGCTCTATACTTTTTTTTTATGTTTAGATTAATGAGGTTCAGGGGGAAACCTTTGAAAGGTGCTCGCCTGGAAATTTTTCCTGCCAGACGAGTTATGCGGGATTTTTACCCGGAGAGAAAGGTTAGAGGTGCAGGTTAGGCTTTCGCTAAAACCTAACCTGCACCTCTAACCTTTCTCCCGGAACGATGGTTCCCCAGCGGCACTCTTTGTAAATACTACTTCGCCGGGGCGTTCTTATAATATTTTACTGCTGTCCCGATGTTATGACGCCTCGCGGCCTATTCTTCGTACGTTGTGTGGAGATCCTTGATAATGGATTCCGCGTACTCTGCAATTCCGTTCCAAGCCGATTGGCTCTTCAGCATGCACTCCACTATGTTTTCTGGACTGAAGGAACGGTCCAGATTTCTCTCCAGTTCTGCCCGTGCCCCTCGTAGAGGGGGCACTGGAAGAACACGTGTTCTGCGTCTTCGATCACATCGCGGCAATGATGACAGTTTGGGGAGTCAGTTCTCTTGAATCTGTGCAAGTATACCCGAAAGCATCCATGCTCAGTCAAGAGTTGGGTGATATAATACCCAACTTCCCCGTGCAGGCGAGTGACCCATTTCGTAACATCTGGGATCAGTCGATGAGTCCACCGACCCTTCGTCGAGTTGTCCCATCTCTCTTGCCAGAGACGAAGACTCTCGGGTCTCTCCTCTTCACAGAGGACCTTTCGCCGCTCTTCCTTCTTTCTACGATGTTGGCGTTCTCGCTCTCCTGCCAGGGTGTCGATGGGTGGGCATGATGCCACGACGTTGACCGCATCGTGTGATACCGTTCGGTATGCCGACGCCACTCTGATCGCTAAGAGCCGCTGGACTGGTGACATTGTCTTGTGGTATGTTGTTAGCTCTAGCAATTTCGCCAACACTGGTGCTCCGGAAAGCAAGACGGAGGTAACCACAGTTGCCAGTATTCGCCTTCGGATTTGCCTGGGGCCTCCGATATTGGGCATTATCCGCGAAAGTGCACCCTGTACTGCTGATGCCTTCCTGCTGATGCTTGAGATGTGCTCTTTGTAGTTGAGTCTGGCATCCAAGACCACTCATAGATACCGGATGTAGGGTAGCGACCGGATGTCGTGGTCGCCTACTCTTATGGTGATGGTCTCCATTTTCTTCCGGCTACTCACAAGGAGTGCCTCGGTCTTATGTTCCGCCAAAGACAGGTCTGCCGATGTCATCCATTGTCTTATGCTCCGGATGGTGGTGGAGAATGCGGCTTCCAGTTCCTCCAGGTGTTTGGCTACAAGGACAACCGCTACGTCGTCCGTGAAAGCCACGAGTGTTGTGTTCGTCGGTAATTCCAGATGGTGTAGGCCGTCGTACATGACTTTTCACAAGAGTGGCCCCAGGACAGAGCCCTGTGATACCCCTGCCGTGACCCTTTACTCCGCTCCTCGGTCTCGTAGTGCAGTAGTCGATCACTAAAGTATGATCTGACCATCCTCCATAAAGAGTAGGGCACCCTCATATTCTCAAGAGCCTCCAAGATTCGATCCCAGCGGGCCGAGTTTTACGCATTCTTGATGTTCAGAGTGACAATGAGGCAATACTTTTTGGAACCGCCTTTCCATCTCTTTCCTTTGCGATGCATGTGACGAGTTCCAGCGCGTCGATGGTCGATGTCCCCTTCCTAAATTCGAATTGGAATTCGGAGAGTTGAGGATCAATGTATTGCTCCAATCTGTCGGCCACTATCCGCTCCAAGTTCTTCCCGTCCAAATCCAGCACATGCAAAGTGGACGATAGGATGCTGGCTCGTCCGGTGGTTTCTTCCCTTTTGGGAGAAGAACCAATCTTTGTTGCTTCCATCGAGTCGGAAATACGCCTTACCGCGAACATGTCTGGCCTGGCGGCAATTGCACTCTTCAGTGCGATGTTGGGTATGCTGCTTGGTTCTGGTGCCTTGCAATTCTGCAATCTAGTGCAGGCCCTCATGAGCTCTTCCATGGTTACTCCAAGAATTTCCACTTCTTCATCCTCCGGGTGGTAGTCGGGGAGTTCTGGTTTCTCCGGGAACAGATGTTCTACTATTCTGTGCAGCATATCGTAGCAGGTTGGTGTTGTTGCGGGTAGGCTTTTAATCCTATGCATGACCGTCTTATACGGTCTGCCCTACGGGTCCTAGTCTACTTCCGCGCAGAGTTCCTTCCAACATTCTCGTTTACTAGAGTTGATGGCGTTTCTGAGAAGACGCCTTTTCTCTTCGTAGATCCATCTGAGTTCCTCTGTCGAGGCCCTGTCTTGCTTACGAGCACGCTGATGTTGACTTCTTGCCTTAAGGCATGCTCGCCGGTGTAGGGCGATGGTCGAATTCCACCAGTGGACTGATGCTCGGCCGTTGTTTGGGCGACTCCTTGGCATCGACGCATCGCTGGCTGCCACCAGGGTGGCTGTTACCTATTCTGTGATGCCCTCGGTAGTTGTAGTCCGGGGCGCTGGTGATCTGCTCATCATTGACCTGAAGGTCTCCACATCAAAGCAATTGGTGTTCCAGCCCACTGGCTGCTTCCTTGTGGGTCTCTGCGCCACCCGCTTCTGGGACTGGTGTTGATTTCCCAGATTAAAGCTTGATGATCGCTATTTGTGAACTCCCCATCGACCTTCCATTCACAACCCCTTTTTGTTAGGACACTGCTAATGAACGTCAGGTCGATAATGGAGTTCGCGGCGCCTTTGCGATAGGTGCTCGCAGTTCCCTCGTTCTTGAGAGTGAGGTTCTTGGCTCTACTCGTATACTATATAGTATTCTTGGCTATCAGTTTAGATAGCCCTGCATATCTTAACACTCTCGCATTAACTTATACAGATCACACAGCTACATTAATAAGCCATTAAAATCCCTTCTCTCTCTCTCCATTTTTCTCTCTCCCTCTCTCTCTATCTCTTTCTCTCTTTAAGCCTTCAATATATTAAAAAACCGTAGCCCTAAACTTCGAAGTTTGTTCTTAAAGTGGTTAGTAAAAGAACGCCTAAAAAGCTTATTTAAACTTTAATGGCAGTATAAATCTTAAAAACAATAGATATTTTATTTATACCTATTTGGATCTATGTACTATAATTTTGGAATACTCAGAAGCCTCCCAATAATTCATTCAGTTAAAAAACCTTCATAAAATATGTTAATACTATTTATTATGTTTGTAATAGTATCTAAGACTACTGTTCAAACTGTTTCTCGTTATAAAAAAGTTTAATGCTCATAAACCATATTACCCGAATTCTTTTATAAGAAAATTATCCTTAGCGACCCTACCAAGTAATGCTACTTATCGCTTGAGATAGTAACGGCCATTACACTTATTATTCAAATCAAAAATTAACCTAATTAAGTAATAATAGTTGAAATCCGTGGGTTTTAGCTCCCCCATTTATTTACACGGTCTTGTAATGGCATAGCTTATTTTGTTGTTTATTTTTAAGGCGCCTAAGAAATGTGCTAGTGACCATAAAAAAAATCGCCACAACCATGAGGCTTTTTGGCGAGAGAATTTTTTTATGAAAAACTGGGTGAACTTTGACATTTTGCTATGTTTTGTGGAATAAACTTGTTTTTTATTTTAAATTAAATAAAGGACTTGGAAATGGAAAAGTATTACTTACAATGGAAGTAATACTATTTGTGAAGTAATTCTGGATTAGTTGGCATTTGCTTAGTGCACGAAAGATTCTTACTTGAAGATTCTTACCAAATAGGAAAATTGTGTGTAAAAGCAGGCTCAAAATTTTGGTAAGGATATTGAGTAATAGGCTAATGAATTGATAAACAAGTATTGCCTATTGTTCAATCTATTTGTCTACGAGAGGACAAAAATATTAAATGCCATTTGGTTAGTAGGTACTCATTATTCAAAATAGTAATATGATACCCGATGTACCCATTGTTGTAGTGAACATTTTAAAAATATGTCTGCTAATAGCAATTCTATTATAGTGTTAAATAATTAATTAATTTTAAAAAAAATTAAGTATAGTAAAAATTCAAGATGGCTCATATTTGTTAGTATTTAATCCGGCTTTCATATTACAAGAAAATATAATAGTGGATATCTAAGCAAATCCTTTTCAGATATTTTGATTAAAATAAAAAGGAATTTTCAAAATAAAAATACACATATAACCATATTTCTATAAGTAACAAAAGCTAAATATATGATTTCAACAAAAAAAATTGTATCAAAAAGGAAATTTCTTTATAACCAAACAGAAGAACTTTTATTATCGCTTAACATATTAACATAAACCATGCATTAAATTGTAGATAAATTCAAACTTTTTTAATATAAATAAATCTATAAGCTAAAACAAAGTATAGAAAATTTGTAGCTAAATTTAAGTACAAGTACTTAGTTATCGTATAGAGTATGATAAAATAAAAAACCAAATAAAAAAAACTGTGAACATAAAACAACAAAAAGTATTTTCAACCATTACGATGTAAGTGAAATTCATATTGTACCATGACTGTACACATTCTAGAGATTTTCTGAAAATCTCTATAAATTTTCCGTTTGACGAACAGCGACGGAATTCCTTCCATTTAGAGATATTATGAATTCCACTATTTTTTGTTATCCTTGAATCACATCATGTTGAAGTTGTATATTTGCTCGTATATGAATATTAGTGCACGTACATGCAAGATCGTAATTTTTATCAGATTGCGTAAAAATAACATTTCTATACAAAAATTTTATATAAAAACAAACAAGATACGAATCCTAAATCGAATAAATAGTCATAGTAGTAGAAGAAAAAAGATACATAAAAAATGCCAACATGTACATACACATATATGCGTTCAAAAACATTTAAGAAAATTATCAAAATGATTTTTTGTATTTGTTTTTTCTTCTTTTTTTTTGGATGGGTGGAAAGGGGATGTGTGGTAAAAGAGTAAAATGAAAATAATTCTACTTTTTCTCCCTTAAGAAAAAATCGAGCAGAAAAAATTACATTTATAAATACATAAAGTATATGTGTAGAAATATTATTCTATCCGGAAAGTATACATTTGTAAGGATAATAGGATAAAAACGCAAGACAATATATTATAAAATTTTTGTTGTTCGTTCTTATTTTTGATTCATTTATTTTTAAATGGGTTTACTTACAAAATTGTTATTTTCGTTTTTTATCATGTTTATTTAAAACGATTATGAAAAGGATTCAGTATTGGAAGTGAGTTGGCATATATTTATTTTCATAGCATATATGTATGTATGCTTAAATTAAATGAAGAAAAGAATCCTTTCATAAGAAAATTTATATATTTTTCTTCCTTATTGGTTTTATTTTTAGTAACGGATTTTAAGACATCACCATAACCAAGACTGATTCGAATAAATTTTATAGATAAAACTTTAGATTTAGAATTCTTTCTATTGCATTTTGGAAAAAATTAAATACGATTATACTATAATAAATATTAAGAACCTTAAATGGCAGCAATTTTTTTGCTTCTTTATAACCTTGAAAGAATGTAAAATTAATGCTCGCGAATCCTAACTAAAAAAAAAAAACAATTTTTAAAACCTTAAATGGCAGCCATTTTTTCAAGGTATTTTTAGTTAAGATTAGTCGGCATTAGACTTGCGTTTTTTTGAAGCAAATTTATTTGAATTGCATACATTAGTGTAAACCTGTTTAGAGGGTATCCTTTATTATACTTCTTTGGATGTTATCGATAGTATTAAGATTATGTCCTTTTAAGTATTTCTTTTTCTTAAGAAACGAAAAACAAGTCAAACCAACTGAAATAGAAAAAGGAGGGGTTTGGCAACTCCAGCAATTCCTTGTTTATTTATAAAACTCGGTGATAAAAATGGCCGTTTTTTTAAAAAAATTGAATGAAGGGTATAGAAATTTAAATTTAACTCACTACATATCAGCTTCACTGTTAATTTTACCTCACAAGAGCACTCACACCCGTTCACAAATTTTCGATGTTGACTTTGATTTATAATGATCCCTAAAGGCTCGTAAATCAAATGAAAAATTTAATAACACATCGTTGCCAAATTATACTGTTCCATTTTTCGCTTTCTATAGGGTGGTCCATCTAGCGGTTCCATTTTGAACTACTATTTATTTGAAGTACTTGAGTGTTAAATGTCAACAAGAAAAATGGGAAATATTGAGAACTTACTTCCAAAGTGGTAAGTCTTCAACCCAAACTGTTAGAAATTTAAAAAAAAAAAAATAAGTAAAACAAAATGAGTAAAGTTAGCGCAATTCGTCATAGCCTACTTAGCAATTGGAGTGTCGAGTTGCAATGGGTACCAGGGCATGTGGGATTTGTGGGTAATGAAAGTGCTGACAATTTGGCTGGAGAAACACTCCGTCGACCAGTGATTACAGTCATTCCCAATCTGCCTCGCCTACTAACAGAATGGCAACTAACACCATTAGCCATCCGCAGACACGATGACTGGACCAATAGCGACACTTTTTTGTCGACTCATTGGATAACCACTAATAAACCAGTGTATTCAACATCCATATCGAAATTCTGGGCGCGGAAGCTCCTCAGAATCCGAATTGGACATATTGCTCTTACTCATAACTTCCTTTTTGGCAACACCAATCGTCCCTTCTGCCAATCCTGTGGCACCCATTTCACTATCACACATATTCTACAGGAATGCCACATAACCAAGAACTGCTTTGCGAGCAGGATTCCTCTCATTATGGAGCTCCTCGATCCAACAACTCCATTCCCTAGTCCCCTATTTAAACTTCTACAACATACTAATCTGCTCCACAAAATATAACAAAATTCTTAACTTTTTATACTACTAACTATAGACCGTCCTCTCTCAGATGATTTTCCACATGTACTACATAGTCGGTAAATAGACTCACGGTCGTGGCGCTATGAAGTGGCTCCTGGCACATGTCTAAGGGACCTTCCAAACAAACAAACAAACAAAAATGAGTAAAGATCGAATGCCATCACGTGAATTTGTGGGCAAATTCGTGAAGCGAGTTCGCGAAACTGGTTTGTTCGTTGCCAAAGCAACTCTTTTCCGCTCTGAGACAGTGCGTACGACCGAGAATATTGCCGTCGTTGCTGAAAATGTCAGTGATCATCCATCAACATCAACTCGTCACCGTTCTCAGGAATTGAACATTTCTCGCACTTCTCTGTTGAGATTTTGCACAAAGACTTCGGTATGAAAGCTTACAAAGTTCAATAAGTCCAACAGCTAAAGCCGCATGACCATCCGATTCATTTTCGGTTTGCCCAATGGGTTCAAGATCAATTGGCCGAAAATGAGCATTTTTACCGAAAAATCATCTTTTCGGATGAGGCCCATTTCCACCTTGGTGGGTATGTCAACAAACAAAATTGTCGCATCTGGGGCTCAGAAAATCCACACGTCACCATGGAAAAGCCGATGAATCCACAACGAGTCACGGTTTGGTGCGGATTTTGGAGTGGAGGCATCATTGGCCCGTTTTTCTTCGAAAACAATGAAGGAGCCGCCGTTACGGTCAATGGTGAGCGCTATCCCACCAGCTGGGGCTCAGAAAATCCATACGTCACCATGGAAAAGCCGATGCATTCACAATGGAGTCACGGTTTGGTGCGAATTTTGGACTGGAGGCATCATTGGCCCATTTTTCTTCGAAAACGATGAAGGAGCCGCCGTTACGTTCAATGGTGAGCGCCGAAATTCGGATGTCAATTGGCCGCGGAGCTGTGATTTGAGACCGTTGGATTATTTTCTGTAGGGCACCGTTAAAGATAAATGTTACGCAAGCCATCCAGAGACAATTGAGGCCTTGAAACACGAAATCAAAGTTGCCATTGAAGAGATACAGGCCCGGACAATCGAAAATGTACTGAAAAATTGGGTCGAGCGAATGGGGTACTATAACTCCAGGCGTGGAAGTTATTTAAATGATGTTGTGTTTCATTCTTAAATTTCAAGGTTCAATCTTTTTAATAAAACCGAAAATTAGTTTTTTTTTTAATTACTTTTTTAAAATGGAACTTATAAATGGTCCACCCTGTAGGATCTCATACTTTTATCTCTATAGGGCCAGATTGAAATTTGTATCTCATTTCTAGATCGCTCTCAGTGAGACCATATTTTCCACAAAAACTCAAGATATAATATTAATAATACTATTTCTGAAAGTTTATAGAAAATATTTTGATCATTAACCTTAGAATTATTTGTAAGGAAAAGAGGTGATCTGAGGTATGGAGCGAGAATCTAATAACATTGGTACTGTAAAATCTGAACTAGTGTATGTTTTTGAGAATAAGTATTAGGACCCCCATGTTATGTGTAACAAAAGAATATATTTTTATATGAAAGGTCAATGGCCTTAGTTCAATAAGTAAATAAACTATATCGTTAATAGAGAAAATCAATAACCTTGGGGGTCCTAATGAGCTTGATTTCTCTATAAATCAACTTGGTATGCTTCAATGTTAAACTTAGTTTGAAGCTTGTTTTAAATATAAATTTGAAGATTAATGAGAAATTCTTTAAAATAGAAAATAGACGAAGAAGTAAATCTGATGTGGTGTTCATTTTTTTTTGTATTCACCTAGTATTGATCTTTTTTGAAGATATTGGTAAACTTCGATTGGATTGTATATTAAAATACTTTTTAAGAACTCACAATTTCATATTAGTTTTTTTGTTTTGTTTTTAAAAATGACAATTCCTTCTAACTTTTCGATTTATTCTGATTTTATTTTGAATATTTTCATGGTGTACTACATTAAGAAAACTTTCCATCTCGTATTTTTAAAAAAATCTTTTCCACTGAGCATTTTAATACAATTTTTTCAATTTTATATTGTAAAATGTTTAAACTATGCTTTTATAAATGGAGATATTGTGTGCATAAAGTTAGTTATTAAAAAACTTCTAAGTCTAGTGCATAAAGTTGAATACCATAAGACATTAGTGCTCTTGTATAACTTTTATTAAAATGTATTCAAATCGGTTTAAAAATAGATAAACTCAAGGTACAGTTAAAATTCCAGCTTTACGTAATACTCTCTGACAGTCCTCCCATATCTTACTCTAGAAGTTTATTTTATAAAATTACGAGAGAAAAATAATTAAAAAAAACTAAATTCTACAATTTATTGAAGGATGAAAGAAAAAATTTATCCCGTTTGGGTGGGAATAAATATAAAAGCGGAAACGGAAGACATTCTTCTATGAGTTTACATGGAAATTTTGAAAACTAGTCTAATACACGATCAATTCAATGTTTTATTCATGCAATTCGTAAAAGAAAATGTTTGCCAGTTTTTACTGAAAAAATTTACCTCTGTGCAAATATTGACAAATGCAAATCGGCAAAAATAGATTTTTTTTTACTATCGTATTGTATAAATTTAATATTATGAACGACATTCCTACATAAACACGTACGTATATGTGCATTATATTTTTACCCTCTTACATACACTAGATTATTAGCTTTTCTTACTTATATACGAACCACTATCAAAAAACAAATTTTTTTAACATTTTTTTTTTGTTGAGATTAGTGCAGTAAAAATGTATTTTGGAAAAGTAAATTTTATTTTCAGTTCAAAATATTTAGGAATTCACAGGATGGTATAGGAATCTCGTATACAAATTGGTATAAGTTTTATGACTTATTACTAATTTAATATTTAGAAAAAATTGCTCAAATAATTTTATGAAAAATAAAAAAATAAAACGAATAAAAAATTCTAAATGTATCTTTATCTAAAAGTCAACGTAAATAGAATATTTTCATTGTAAGAAAAATTGTTTGTAATAAATTTTCATCTAACTTAACTCAATAAAATTATTTTTCTCTGTTACTCGAATAATTCATTTTAATATATTTCATAACATTTACACATTGAAAATTCCTTGAACGTATCATCCTGTACAATAGTATCTATGCATATTTTTTAGATAAATTAAAATTTCATTGAATCACAATATAACAATACACAAACAGAAAAAATTTATTAGTAAAATCAAGAAGAAATGAATCTCTAAAGGTACAAAAAAAAAAATATGATTTCCTTTTTTTTAAAACTTGAGAAATATCCTTAAAGTTTAACAATATCGTAGAATCGCTAATATTTTATGAAATTGCCACCGTTTAGTGTTGAATAAATGTTAAGAATTTTGTAAAATGTATCTTCGAATAAAATTCAAATGAGCTTTTCTGTACATTTAGCTCCGTTTTTATATGAATTTTAATTTATTACAATTTTGGTGATTTATACTTTATCTTCTTTTTTAGTTAAAAAAAAAAAAAATATGAAAATATGAGAAATTTTCCGCCAATAGTTCAAGAATAAAAGTACGTCCATACAATAGAGGAGATATACAATATTATAAGCAGATATGAGGGGTTGATTTGAAGTCTTCTGTATTATATCTGCAATCTTCTACAAGGACTTTTATGCTACCATATTCTCAAATAAAATAGTCTTTTCGATAAAGTAATAATAATTCTTATCGAAGAAATAATAATAATTCTATAGATGATATTGTATCTGTTGTCATAACTGTTACTGATAATGTCTAACAATACCAGATGTTTAAGCATGAAACTTTTCCAAGTTTAACTTATGCATAATTTCGAAATTAGTTTTTTTTTTGTTATTTTTTTTCTTCATCTTTTTCTTTACTCTTGAATCAAATTGGAATTGCCTTACGATCTGGTAAGCTGAAACTGGGAATCATGATGAATATGCACTCTATATGACAATGACGATAGGATAGCATAGAAGATCCTATAATCTTCGTTTTCATTTATTATGCAATATTATAAATTCCTTCCACCATTTCACTTCATTATTCAGTCAACTTAAGTAGTCATATTTCTTTTCTTCCTGTTTAAGATCCATCGTCAGTTTTCGCCGTCTATGTTCTTGTATCCTACTTTGTCATTATTCTAGTTGCTGTCTTTATAGGAATTTCCATTTCATTATAGCAGTAGCTGAAAATTTATTCAAATGAATACTTTACTATAATCATAAAAGAGGGGTAGGTAAACAGACGTTTTTCACTATGATAAAAAAAAATTCCACCCACATTTTCACAAGCGCTTAAAAAAACCGTAAAATATTTGCACGCATTTATACACTTCACTAAATGAATTCCATTCCATCTTTCTTACCATCTGATATAGATGTAATATTATTTCTATTAATATTATTAACATAATATTTGAAAATTTTAAAAAACATTCTCATCTTATATAGCAATTAGTCTTTATTATGGGTATTTCGATTTATAATAGGAAAAAGGGTGCTTTAATGTTTGGAAAAAATTTCAATAAAGATGAGATACTAAAATGGCTGAGGTGAAAAATTTCCTCTTATTATAAGTCAATAATTTTTTTTATATGTATAATTATAAAATTATATATTTGGTAGTTTAAAAAGTATACATACACGTATGATCCAAGATAATATTTGCATATTTTATATTTTGAATTATTTAACTACCAAATAATGCGATAAAATTGTAAAAACTTTCTCCAGCAATAGTGACTCTGCCGTAGCAAATTTCGCTGATTTTTCGAACTATTAGACTCATTTCTTTGCTCCAAAAATATATCAATAAGCAATATTATCTTATATGTGGAGTTTTTAAACCCTCAAGTAATAATGGAGGAGCCATTGTATATGCCAAAAAAATGTCTGCTATGCATTATTGTCTGAAGATATTATTATTATCTTGTCTGAAGAATATCCTACTCAGTTGTACTGTAAAATTAAGAGATTTTTTTCATCCGTTCAATCCACATATAGCATACTCTGTCATCACTTGGTTTTTTCAAATTATTACCGTCAACAGCTATTGGTACGCGAATTTCAAATTAATACAATCAACAGCTGTCTTTTAGTACAAGTGCTTTATATAAAAAATGTAGGTTGAAATGTCCCAGCGACAAAATACAACTGAATAAACTATAAAAATAACTACAGGACAAAATTTCAAAATACAAAACAGAACGCTTTAGAAACTACACTTCATCACTCACGCAAAGTAGAACTCTATCAACTGCTACAAGACAAATCTTATCCTATAAAAAAGAACGCATGCCCCCTTTACGAAAAACTGATGGTACCTGTAAGCTATCCATTCGCTCAAAAGACAATCACTACTCCCAAAGTTGCCAATTAAATCACACTTCTTCCCAAAAATATTCCTCCTGGCTATGATCTGATCACCTTCAATATACTCCAACAACTTCGTAAAAAAGCAATAGTCTTCCTTGCTACACTATATCACCCCATCCTTTGAACCACATACGAGGTATGTTCAAAAAGTATCGCGAATTTGGAACATTTTTTTGTGGCGTTATATTAGTACTCATGTCTCTCCCTTATGCCGACAAGTTCGGCCATTTTGAATGTTCAGTGTTTTGGCTCATATGTCACGCAGTTAGCTTATCGTAAAAATAGAGTTCGAAGTCACAGTATATGCCACTCAGTTATGGTGGAGCACGAAGAACCAAACTAAGTGATGAGTAATTTAATGCAGATAATCATACAATAATTTTAAAATAAATAAAACAATTAGCAGAAAAATTCCAATTTGATTATCAAATGATTGTTTCCAAGGAATGTGTTAGAAAATATTTGGATAGCCTAAAGTTTAGAAAAGAGCGAACAAGAGCCAACAGCAATGAAAATAGAATAATAAGGTTTTGATATGTTTTCGAAGTTTTAAAGTACTAGACAGAAAATTGCAGATTAACTTAAAGTCGCTAATTGTACAAATTCAAAGATTTATATGTAGTAATATTTAGATAGTTTCCACATGCACCAGATGTATAAGCTTAAATCCGCTGTTTTTTAGTCAAAAAACACATGCTTTTTTCATAGAAAGCAAAAACAAATTTATTCAAATTACTTTTTTCCATCTCTTGTGCAATTTGTGGGTACGACGCCAAAAAAATTCCTTCTTTTTCGAGGCAAACCACTCATCAAGCCATTTTCGGACGTCTTCGTCAGAATCGAAGTACTGCTCAGCGAGCGGGTGGCCCATCAACGAAAACAGGTGGTAGTCGGATAGGGCCAGGTCTGGTGAAAAAACGGGGTGGCGTAGCACCTCCCAGTTGAGTGTCTCCAGGTACTTTCGGACCATTTTTGACATGTGCGATGGCGTGTTGTCGTGGAGGAAAATCAGCTTGTCATGTTTTTATTGATAATCCGTCCTTTTTTCACGCGGAGCACGGTGCAATTTGATCAGTTGTTGGTGTTAGCGATCAGTTGTTAGTGGTAGTGGATATTGACAGTTTTACCAGGTTTCAACATCTCATAGTAGACGATACCCTGCTAATCCTACCAAACGCACAGCATCGTCTTCCGTCCGAAGCGATTTGGTCTTGGGGAATATGTTGATGGTTGGCCGGGATCAATCCACGATTTCTTGTGTTTAGGATTCTTGAAATATATCCACTTTTCATCGCCTGTCACAATCCGTTGCAGAATGGACTTTTTTTTTGTGGCGAGCAAGATTTCGCATGTGTTTTGGCGTCGCTCCTTCTGCCTATCGTTGAATTCATGCGGCACCCATTTTCCGATCTTTTCAATATTTCCCATGGCACGCAGACATGTAAAAATGGCTGGTTCAGTTACACCCAATTGCTCCGCGAGTATTTTTTGCGATTGGGTATTGTCTTCGCCCAAAAGAGCCTGTTATGAATGGTCCTCAACCTTCCTAGGCCGATTTTCACGCTTCTTGTCCCACTAGTCAAAATTGCCGTCTTTGAACCGACAAAACCAATCTTGGCACGTTGTTTTCGATAGAGCACTGTCACCATAGACCTTCATAAGCATTTGGTGCGATTCGGCAACCGATTTTTCCAAATTGAAGCAGAAAAGCAGAGCTTACCGCATATACCCTTTTTCTGGCACAAAACTAGACATGATTACCAAAGGAAAAATGTATATTGTTGTACGAAATTGCTGACAATGTGCACTGATTTATGTTGGCAGATGTCAAACTCATAAAAAAAAGTATGGCGTGTCCATGGTAGCTTAATACGCTCACTTACGCCATCTATGACCAAACAGCGGATTTAAGCTTATACAGCTGGTATAATTACTTTGGAGAGTTTTGAATTATAATTGCTTCAAAATAATAAATTTCCGTATAGCATGTGAATAAGTGGAATTCGTGCACTTATCATTCGTGGGAGAATTTGTATTCCCATAATTTTAGGAATGTGAATTCCTAATAGAACACTTGCCATAGTTTATCTTTCTAGAGAAGTGAATACAGGTTTTCTGAAGATCAGTTAAGATCACATGGTCGACGCGATTAAATATAGTCGAATATATTGAATAGAAACAATACATTTACCCTACCATATCCCAATCTTCTGAAAATTTGCCATTTAAAAATTGATGCCTAAACCCAATAAACCAATAAACCGTCCCACTTCCTACAGACCAATAAGTCTCCTCCAAAACCTCTCAAAAATCTTTGAAAAAATAGTCCTCCACCGCTAATATCCCTACTCAAATCCTCAAATTTAATTCCCAACCACCAATTTGGTTTTCGCTCCAAAAACTCCATTATCCAGTAGTGTCTTCGAGTTGTCGATTTCGTTGCATCCTCCTTAGAAAGAGAAGTGCACTTGTCCGGTGTGTTTCTTGATATTAGTCAAGCTTTTTTTAAAAAGAGTTTGGCACCCCGGCTTACTCTGGAAACTTAAGAGCATTTTTTCTTCTACCTATTTACTAGTCCTAAGATCATTCCAAGTAAACGAAACCAACGAACTCTCCAATATCTCTCCGATATTGGCTGGTGTTCCACAGGGAAGTTTACTTGGGCCCATCCTCTACAAAATTTACACATCTTTTTAGATTTTTACCTGCCTATAAATAAACAAACAAAATATGAAAATGAAGCAGGATTCAATTGTGAGCACTATGACCGTATGGTAATCGATTTTCTATTGACCTATATTTGAAGATATTAATCTAGTTGATACAAGATCTACTATTCAGTAAGTTCGTCTTTGCATGGAATAATACGCAATCAAAGTAAATAAAATTTAGACCCTAGAAATGAGTCGTAATATTTTCTTTATTTTAAGAAATATTTGTAAGTTTTGACAATATAATCGGAATCAATTTGTGATTTCTCAAATATATTTTCAACGGCGTTATCAGAGTGAGGAACTCAAGCAATTATCGTCCAGTTCAATGAAAAAAAATTGCGATCATGAATTTGGACAGTATTGTCCAATTCGATCAGTATAATAATCAAAATTCTGATCCAAGAATATTCGCTATCCATTAAACTCGATTGACTACTGATGGCAATAATTACGTTAAAGAACTCTAAATAATTCGATTTAAGAAAGCTTAATGATTTAGCTTAACAAATAGAATTAAGTCACTAGTTGATATGTCGCTAGTTTATAGATAAATGGTTTTAATACATTTTTAATTTTTTAAAATCTAAATCCTCAAGTAGAAAAAAATAATTCTACGCAACACTAGTCTATATGTGGTTTTCAGTTCTACAAAATGAAGCAATTTTGAATTATCGGATTATTTATTTTACGATTTTGAAAATACATCACTATCATTTGACAGTAGTAAAACATATATATATTTTAATCATATATTTGCTTATACTAAAACATGCCATTTAACATCGTAAATCGGTTTAAAAACCATCAAATGCTCAGAAGATACAGAAATTGGATTCTGGAACAAAACGCTTTGGATGCTGATTTTTCGAACAGGGTCATTTCTCGGTCGGTAAATGAGGCTTATTTCTCGATCGGTAAATAAAATACACCAATGATCAAAAGTACTATATATGTGGCTCTTAAAATCCGCAAAGTTCCCACTAAAAGTGACTGTCTAGTGTGAATTATGGCTTTTTAGGGAAAAATTGTTCAAAAGAATTATTTTGAATCTTCATTTCTGAGCGCAATAACCATATGATAACTAACGATTCTTGGACCTACACTTATGTTAAAAATTTTAATTTAAACTAGATGTGGTTTTAAGAAAGTAGCACCACTAGCCACACAATAGAACAAATTCTCAGCATGCGTTCTTTCAAGATTTGGCAACGGTAATTGTTTTTTTTTATTCGAAACAAATATCCATCAAGTATTAACTGCAATAAAGCCTGAAATGTACAAAAAATGCATCAGAAATTATCGCAAAAGGATTGGATCCTCTAAGAGGTCTGGTAGGCGTTATTCGGATGATGTTATATATCATGTATTGTATAATGAGCCAAGTCCAAGCAATATTATGACATTAATCTAAATCGGAATTTTTCGTGTGTTTTATTTAACTTTACTTTCCGAAGCACAAATTAAATATCCCTCTATATAAATAATATAAAAAAATTTAGTTAAACAAACTTAATCGTTTAATCATAAAAGAAAAATCATTGCAGAAATTTCTCTTTTCGAATTATAAACAAAGTTATTTTCTTGGAAAACTTTTGCAAAAGCAATATTTTCATTGTTTTACCAAAAATTTCTATTGAAATTTTATTGATTCTCTTGCAATGAAACCTTTAGAATTGTTAATTAATTAATTAATCAATTAATTAATTGATTTCCTGTTGACCTCTATCAAATCTTACCCAAAAGTTTCTATTTACTTAATCTTTTGAAAGAAGTTCTTTTATTTCATGTCCTAGTTTGTAAACGAAGTATTTCCATTATAGTAACCTCCACAAACCTCTTACATTTAAAAGGACAAATAATCAAATAAGTAATGAAATTGATTAATGTGAGTATTTCTCTAGTTGATATATAGGGTATTGTGAATTTTCCAAGTCAATTTTACAAAAGTTATTGATACAAGAATATGCTTTTTAATTTATAAGAAATATTAATTATTATTTCTAAGAAATTCTTAGAAAAATTACTTTTATTCTACTTTGTGAAGAAAGACAGACAATCTACGTTATAATCAAAATAAATCCTTGCAAGTTTTCTTTTATAATAATTTTAATACATCAGAAAAGGTAATTTTTTTTTGTTTTCAAACATAATTTTTTAAATGGTTTACTGACAAGCAATCTACAAACTTCTTGGTTAATTATTTTTAGTTTTAACAATAGTTTCGAGTAAGTTTATATTAATTTGAAATAGTTTGGAAAATGTAGAAATTTATAGAGTAATACAATATGTAGCCGGAAGAATAACTTTCCTGTTACATCTTTCTATGGAACAATATTTGTTTTTGTATAATTCCATTGAATTCTATTCACGTACAAGCTACTATATTCAATTATGTTGAGTACTGTAAGAACTTCATTTTAACTTTTGCAGTATCGGTTTTTGTATGCAGCCTACATTAAATTTGTGTATAGTAAATTGTTGTTAACTAAATTTTAAAGTGAATTTTGACAAGTTTAATTGAAAAACATGCTAAGTACTTATGCACAGTAACTTAATATAGAAAATTATGAGATTTATTAGAGAAAACTGCAAGTATGGAAACTGGGCAAAAACGAAATCAGGATAAAATTTTTAAATATTTTATTGGACTTTGTAAATTTTTTTTTTAATATTTTCAATATAAAAGTGATGAGACTCACTGTGATTTGGCAACGCTGTGCACTTAGCGCTTGTACATTAGTCACTCATCGACGTGCAGTAGAAGTTTCAACCTCGTTTGATAAGTACGCAACCCTATAGAGCGTAAAATGTAACAGCATAATTTGGCCACGTGTTATGATATGGAAGAATATAAAAAGAATTTTTTGGGTGTTGGACAGGTTGGGAATGTATTAAAATTTGGGATAAAAAAATTAAAATTTCCTGAACGTGAAGTCAATGATGACCATTAATCAGAGAGCACATGTTTCAGCTAGTTTTATGTGAAGCTTGTCGCTAGCTTTATGTGAAGATTGTGAGAGGTTTAAATTTTTTTTGTTGAGATATGCTTCCACCACCTTACTATAAGCAGAAAAAACATTATACTGGAACATATATGGGATAATGGTGACATCCGAAAGTGTTAAGTTAAGAAAAATTCAAAAAAAAAAACCAAAGGAAAGTTAACCAGGCTAAAAGGGAAAAGAATAGGATTTGAGACGGAAGGTATAAAAATTCGGAAGGAGAAAATTAATCGAAAATTTTTTTTTCAAGAAATATAAAAAAAAAGATATTTAAAAAAAAAGAAAGCACAAAAACTAAAGAAAAGAGAGAAAAAAATGAAGCCGATCATCGACGTTGGTGGGAGAGACCTAGTTAGTCCCCAATTCCACTCTACCTTCAAGGTAGTTACTGCCCCTTTTGCAATGACGATGATCTCTCTTATCTCATCCTAAGATCGAGTCTCTAATCCGTGACGGACCGGTTAGTTGTGGAAAGGCAAAAGCTTGAATAAAAATACTGTTTGGTTGAAATTCATTCTAAAATGTTTACTTATTTAAATTCGTACAAAGTTAATTTAATATTAACGTAAAGCAATCAGTACTTATTAAAATTCATGTAGTTAAGAAAAATTATTTTATTTCATTAAAATGATTTGTTTTTTTTTTTTTTTTTAGTTCGACAAAACAAAATTTTTATTTATTTAATTCAGTTCAATTTGTGCCGGTTTTGTATTATATAATTTGAATTTTTTTTGTATTTAATCAACGCAATTCTTTAACACTCCCAATTGACCCTCCTTATCTCATCATAGCGTCATGATGCCAACCGCTCTGTTCAACGAAGCGTCATTAGATCATGGTATCTTCTGACAGTAGTAGTACCCGAGTTAACAAAGTAGACGAATATTCCATACAATGCCTTACTGATTTTTGTGCCACCTCTTTGATAACGACCAAATCATCAATGCCATCGATAAGGCTACCATAACAAACGATGTATCATCAAATATTGTGTTATCTTCTGTGAATTCATGAGTTTCACTTACGAAACATTTCACCGAGCCTGTGGGAAATATTCATTATTAAGAGCCCAAGATTTTTGGTGGCTTAATGTATTTTTTTGGGGTCCCCTCACGTTCAGAAAAGATTTCAACATCTTTTCTGAATTTTGTCTCGTTCAGAAAAGATTTCAACATCAATAACTCATGGAAATATGGAAGGAATGATTGACGGCTCTTCTGAGGTCAGACTCTTGATTTATATTGAAGCTGACTGAGTTACAAGGTGTATAAACTTAAATCCGCTGTTTTTTTTAATTAAAAAAAACCCATGTTTTTTTCTTGGAAAGCAAAAACAAATTTATTTAAAGTACTTGCCCTCGCTAGCTACACATTTTTCCCATCTCTTGGGCAATTTGTCGATACCACGCCAAAAAAATTCCTTCTTTTTCGAAGCAAACCACTCATCAAGCCATTTTCGGACGCCTTCGTAAGAATTGAAGTGCTGTTCAGCGAGCGTGTGTCCCATCGACGAAAACAGGTGGTAGTCGAAAGGGGCCAGGTCTGGTGAATAAACGGGGTGGGGTAGCACCTCCCAGTTGAGTGTCTCCAAGTAGTTTCGAACCATTTTTGACGTGTTCGATGGTGTGTTGTCGATAAAAAGGACGTATTATCAACGTATTATCTTTGTTGATAATAGTAGACGATACCCTGCTAATCCCACCAAAAGCACAGCATCGTCTTCCGTCCGAAGCGATTTGGTCTTGGGAAATATGTTGATGGTTGGCCGGGATCAACCCATGATTTCTTGCGCTTAGAATTCTCGAAATAAATCCACTTTTCATCGTCTGTCACAATTCGATGCAGGAACGACTTTCTTTTTTGTCTGCCGAGCAAGATTTCACATGTGTTTTGGGGTCGCTCCATCTGCCTATTGTTCAATTCATGCGGCACCCATTTTCCGATCTTTGTAATCTTCCCTATGGCACGCAGACGCATTGAAATTGCTGGTTGAGTAACACACAATTGCTCCGGGAGTTTTTTTTGCGATTGGGTATAGTCTTCGTCCAAAAGAGCCTGCAATTGATGGTTTTCAAGCTTCCTGGGCCGATTTTCACGCTTCTTGACCCACAAGTCAAAATTGCTGTCTTTGAACCGACGAAACTAATCTCGGCACGTTGTTTCTGATAAAGCACTGTTACCATAGGCCTCCCCATAAGCGTTCGCTGCGATTCGGCAGCCGATTTCTTCAAATTGAAGCAGAAAAGCAGAACTTCCCGAATATGCTCTTTTTCTGGAACAAAACTAGACATGATTACCAAATGAAAAATGTATGTTGTTATACGAAATTGCTGACAATGTGCACTGATTAATGTTGCCAGATGTCAAACTCATAAAAAAAAGTATGTCGTACCTATGGTAGCTTAATACGCTCACTCACACCATCTATGACCAAACAGATGACGGATTTAAGCTTATACCCTTGGTAAACTTCATCAGTTTTTAACTCAAGATTTGGACATGAAAAAGGTGTTTAGAAAATGGAAGAATGTGTACCTTGTCCTTCTTGAAATAATTGAAAATGACTCAGATTTTTTCGATCGTGTGATTACTGATGATAAATCTTTGTGTTTTGACATAAGAGGGAGCATTCATAAATAATTAATATTTGCAGCACAACTGTTAACAAAGTTTTTATAAAAGAGTACTCGAATGGGCTGAATAAAAGCTACTTCACGTCAAATCATACATTTCTAGCTGTCACATGGCCATCTCCATCAAAGAGTTTTTTATCATGAAAAGTAATTCCTGCTGTTTCTTAGTCCTTCTATTCACCCATCTTAGTCAGGTGTGAATTTTCTTTTTCCAAGATCAAAAGACACTTGAAAGGACGTCATCTTGGTACTGTATATAACATCCAAAGGACAAGACCTATCATTAAATATAATACCACGGGTCGTTGTCGATCGTTTAGATTGAGATACATCCAATCAAGGCACCGCCATTCATAATTGGCGATTTACAGTAAGTAACCAGTTACAAGCCGATTACCCCAACTGTAAACCTTCGCATTAAAGGCGTCTCAGACAAGAGCAGGTATTTCTAATCAGCGGTCCAGAGACCGTACCCGCGATATTGGTATTAACCATAGTCACTACATTGCAACCAAAAGCGCCCACCATGGTCAGGCACAGTATGGTTCCCATGGTTCCAATTTTTGTTTTTGAATCTTGTAAATTCCTAGGCACTACTAAGCCAATCCATGTGCGCTGTCAATAGACAGTCACCGAGGAATTTTTATTCAAGCGATAATTATTATTTTTATTTTATTTTTATATACAGTATATTAATAGGGAATATTTTTTTATTTAATTATAAAAAATTATATCTCACAAATGGTGGCCACATTTTCTACTTTGCATATTAGTGCTCTGTCCGGAACATTTACCATTATATTTCGCAAAATTTCCAAAAATTCTATTTTTAATGTCCTTAAGTCTTCTTTACAACATATTATTTAAAATTTATTTAAAAAAAAAAAAACAAATAAAATAAAAAATTTATAAAGAATTTGGACCACTCACACTTCAAGGACGCATAAAAATAAGATGAAATTGTTGGAAAAAATAATTCAGTCTGATTACTTTTGATCATTTTCAATAACAACATTAGTATTCATGTAAATTCAAAAATATTGTATCCTGTAATATAATTAAAAAAATAAATACTTTTTTTAAACAGAAAAGCTTACACATTCGTTACGAACTTTGACTAAATAACATAGATGATAAGAATTGTTCTTGTAAAAAAATAATTTTTTTCATATAACTAAGACTTGAAGAAAATTTCTATTTTGAATAATATTATAAGAATTTTCTTATTCCCAGCAAGCAATATTAAAGACTTTTTTCTCTTGAGATACAACCATTTATTTTCAGCAGAGCATAGAAGAAATATTTCTTGTAGTTTACCGACAAGTGGATGAAATAACAGAAACCTCTAAAATCACAACAATTCCCAACGAAATTAATAAATAAACAAACGAATAAGTTAATAAATAATTCACTTTAAATAAAAATGGTCTTTTTCAAAGCTTTCTTTTTGCATTTCATTTTGATAAAAAAATATCCTGAAAAAAATCTTTGAAAAATTCCATACAATATTGTTTATATAATTCATTTTATTTACAAAAAAAAATATATCAACAAAATATTGATCAAGTATATTATTAATTCAAAAATATTATCTTAAGATTTACTTATTTTGATTATTTTCAAATAAATAATTCATTTATACATTTTTTCCATAAATTAAATTTTCCTAGAAATTTTAACAAAACATAAACATTTTTTGTACAAAATATTAAATATTATTTTGTAAATTTATATAAGAGATTTTTTAAATGTTTTTACTGATAGACAATCTATTTTTTACATAATTCCACTATTGAACGTATTTGTTTAGTATGCGAAACATTTTGCAACAATTTTACAATAACCAACGAAAAAAAAAGCATACGATTTACCTTAAATCAATGAAACATGTTCCACCTTCGATAGTACTTAATATCTCATCCATTTTATTAGCTAAATTCGAAAATAAATTGTCTGTGAATAGATGAGTGTCCAGTTTCCAAATAGAAATCAGTCTCTGTATTTCAACTCAAACGGAAAATGTCCTACGGAAATTTATAAGCCAATCAAATTTACTTCGGACACTGAACACATACCCAATTACATTGGCTATCCTATCATTTATCATTAGCATAGTCGCTTTGTTACCTTGCCCAGTAAAATATTGTATTTACCTGATGTAATGCTGATTCAGTTGTTTTCAATGAGCTCGGATACTGGGTTCTCCCAATACGAACGTGTACCAGGTCAATTTTTATGAATAAAAACTGATTGGATTGACTTCTGCGGTAGTTTCTAGATTCTCTAATCCACAGTTTATATTAGAAAAAGGTACCCACTCATTCATGTATCATCGATCTTTCCGTCACACCATATATTCTCATCAATCTCTCTATGGCACAAAGTGAAGGGGTATCCAATATGTACTTCGTAAATTAAAGTTCAAAAAAACAATATTTAAATAGATTTTGAAAAAATAACTTTACATTATTATATTAATTAAATTTGATTATTATTTAAAAAATATAATATTATTTAAATGTCTTGTAAAAGTCTTCTTGCAGAACTCGATCCTTTTAATGTAGTTTTTAATGATTTTTTCGCAGATTTCGGACCGTAATTTGGCCATTACTTCTCCGATATTGGTTTTTATTAAAATTCTCTGTAATCGAGATATTTAAAAATAATTTCCAAAAATTTAGAATTAACATCAACGGCGTCAAATCTCACGATTAACATCACCAAATTTTGAAATAACAACTCCTGAGAATTTTTAGCGTACTTAAGTCAAAATTTATTAGTCACCAAAATCGTATGCGAGGTCTGTTCAAAAAAAAATCGCGAATTTTGTGTTGTTTCTTTATATTATTTATTTATTCATGAAAATCTATTTTGTCCCCTTCAAATTAATCCCCACCAGATATTATACACTTGTGCCAACGTTTTTTACAATCCTCGAAGCACTTCAAAAAATAATTTTTTTTTTCAATTATACACTTGTCCTTCGATGCCATTTTTATCTCCTCAATCGTAGCGTAGCATCGTCCTTTCGTGGGGCTCTTCAGTTTCGTGAATAAAAAAAAGTCACAGGGCGGCAAATCTGGGGAATACGGCAGCTGCGGCATTACGAAGGTCATCCAACATGTACTTAGCCTCCCCGCCCGATGGAACTGCTGTCACAAAAGAAATTTACTATCGTACAGTACATTCTTTTAATAGCCTACTGTCAAAGTTTCAGTCGATTCCCTTCATTAGTTTTGTTTTGAGAGCCTTTGAAAGCGAGCGTGTCGGTCGGTTGCACAAAAATGGAGAAAGAACAATATCGTTCGGTGATTAGATTCTTGTTTTTGGAAGGGAAAACGCGCAGTAAAATCAAAGATCGCTTGGATGCTGTGTATGGTGACTCTTCTCCTTCGATGGCGACCGTCAAGAATTGGTTCAACGAGTTTGTTCGTGGCCGCACGTCGATTTATGATGAGCCACGCCCAGGTGCCCCGAAAACGGCTGCTACGGAGGAAAACGTCAAAAAAGTCCACGATCTCTTGTTGGCATACCGTCGATTGAAGGTTCACGAGATTATGTGGAAAAATTAATTGCCACCTTTCCAAAATTTTCGTTTTTCTTTTGTAGGATAAGTACTTGTTGAATGACCCTCGTATTAGTGTGTTGTTCTTGGCCAAATATGGTAAAAGCCAATTTTTGTCCTTCAAAAAATCCGGGCGTTTCTGGCGGATTGCTTCGCTCAACTTATGCATTACGTTCAGGTAATAATCCTTATTGACCGTTCTACCCTGTGGCAAGAACTCATGATACACCACGCCCCTGCAATCGAAGAAAACTGTTAACAAAACCTTCACATTCGACCGAACTTGGCGCTTTTTTTGGTCTTGGCTCGTGCGGCAGCTTCTATTGGGATGATTGAACTTTGGTTTCTACGTCAAAACCATGAAGCCATGATTCGTCACCAGTTATGTCTTTTTGGAGCAAATTTGGGTCATCGCGGACAGCGTCCAACAGCTCCTTAGCAATGCTAATGCGATGCTGTTTTTGGTCGAAATTAAGCAAAAATCAAAGACGAGCCAAATACATGCAAGCAAAGCAGCTGTCAAAAATTAACTGAACATTCAAAATGGCCGAACTTGTTGGCATAAGTGAGAAATATGAGTACCAATTTTTGAACAGACCTCGTAACACCGCCTGAAAATTGTTAGCATAATAAAGGCAAAATTTTTTACTTACTAAAATCATATATGAATTAAATTAAGATATTTAATTTGAAAATATAAAAAACAGTGGTCATAGCGCTCAGAAATAAAGGTTCAAAGAAAATTCATTCGACATTTTTTTTTTTAAATGCTATAATTTACACTACACAGTCACTTTCTATATATAAAAAAGCTTTTACACAATTATTTGTTGATTTTAAGAGCCACATATATAATAATTTTGATTATTGACATATTTACCAACTAAGAAATAAGCCTAATCGCCGAACCAAATTTGTTCGATAAATCAGCATCCAAAACGTTTTGTTGAAGCCCCTAATTTATATATTTTTTATACATTTTATGGCATATTTTAACGTAAGCAAATATTATACTTAAAAATAAATATTTTATAACTGTCAAATAATAGAATAGTACTGCCCTTTCCAAACAATAATATAGATAATCCGATAATTGCTAATTGCTTTATTTTAAAGAGTTGTTTAATGATGTTTCACAATTAATAGTTTTAAAGAACTATTAATTTTTTTGCATCAAATTGTATTAGCCTATTATAGAAAAAGCAAACTTTAAAATCCTATAATTATATTAGAAAATTACACATAGAAAGTTTTTTGATAAATATTTTATGATAAATTACATGTTAAAAGTTTGACAGCAACTACACGACAATTCCAAGTGATATAATAAATCTCCAAATCCTATGAAGAGAAGTTTTCATTTCAAATTTATCTGCATAGAACCCAAGCATAATATAAATTCTATCCCAACTAACATACCATTTTCCTACAATATATGGTATAAGGAAGATTGTCTTTTGAACTTCATTACATTCTTCTTCTCTAGTTTCAAAGTTTCCCAATGCTATCGGATTGTCAAGACTTTGCATAAAAGCTCACGTGAAATGAACAAATTACAATACATAAACGAGTCTTTGTATTAAAAACTACAATAATTTTACATGAAATTCATTATTAAATTAAGTGCTTTATTTTTTAATTGGAATTTTGTAATCATTATTTCATAAAATAATAAACAAACAAAATTTGTCTGTGCAAAACCCAAATCAATGCAATTTTGAAAACAAAGTGAATCTAATGACACTTCTAGAGCTTATATAATATCAATTAAACAAAGAATAAAATTCTATTAGTCATGAATAAAAATTTTAACATTAATTAGAAATTATTTCAGTATATCTTTTATAAAAACCATTAATTCCAGTTCGGAAATAATCACTGCAGCAAAAGATGCGCAAAAATCTATTGCATAATTTCTATGATACTAAAATAAAATATGGTATGATGTGTAGTCGATATATATATTTTTTTTTTGGCAATAGATTAGATGATAACAATTCAAAATTTATTTATACGAGATTAGTATTAAGTAAAAATGGAAATTTTCTATCGATAGTGAGTCACAAAGTCATCTCAACTCAATCGATTCAATTAGACTGTGTTACATGAACAACTATTATACCTAAAGTGTCGAAAAGCATTGAATTGATTTTATAGCATATTGAAAATAATCCCCAAACAAGAAAAAAGGATACGTGTCTATCTGGTATCCGTTCTAAAAGTAAATTGTCAAAACGCAAACAATCGGTTCAGTTCAAAGAGTGAAGTAGGAAATTTTTATCAAAACTCATGCTGGTTTTATTGAAATGTCAATACTCCAAAAGAGAAAACTCTCTTTAACCATAAGTCCACTTTCTTCTTTAAAGCCATCTAAAGGATATATATATATATACATATACTCGTATATATGGAAGAACATAATCTATACGTTGTTGTTTTTTTGATTACAAGCAGTTCCTGTTTTCTGATTTCAACATTTTGTCCTACTTGTAAGCCATGAGCTTATCAACACTAGTAATCCTAGTACAAATAGAAAGTTTCCTAATTCATATCTATCGATACGGTTTATCCTTAGTCCTTGTCCAAAATAGTATTGACAATAATATCCATATTCAATATGTTATTTGATTTCATTTCAGGTCAGCTTACGTGCCCTGTGAGGCTCAGGGTTTGGATGCTGTCCAATTGGCATTAGAACAAATCGACATAATCCACCGCTTTACGGAATTATATCCCAAGGAATTGGCACTGGCTGTGTCTTCTCAGGAAATTTTATCAGCTCACCGTCGTGGTGTTATTGCTTCTTTAATAGGCATTGAAGGTGGTCACGCCCTAGGTTCATCGTTGGGCGTTCTAAGGTCAATGCATTCATTAGGTGCGCGCTACCTCACGCTCACACATCGTTGCGATATCTCATGGGCGGGCTCCAGTTCCATGTCAATGGACAAAGGACTCAGTTCATTTGGTAAGGCCGTTATTAAGGAAATGAATCGACTAGGTATGATGATTGATTTGTCGCATTCATCCGATACGACAGCCAAGGAAGTGCTCGAAGTAACTCGAGCACCTGTTATATTTTCACACTCGGTTGCCCGTACTCTTTGCAATATAACGAGAAACATACCTGATGATATACTCAGGGCTGTCGCCGATAATGGTGGTCTAATTATGATTAGTTTCTCTTCACATCACGTAGCTTGCTCCGACGTCTCTACGCTCCAAGATGTAGTCGATCACATAAACTACATCCGTTCGATAGCTGGTATCCAGCATATTGGCATCGGCGCTGGTTATGATGGCATCGATTCACCACCACGTGGACTTGAAGATGTCTCTAAGTATCCAAATTTGTTTGCAAAACTTCTTGAAGATGATAACTGGACTGAGGAAGACATTGCTATGTTGGCTGGTAAAAACTTCCTGCGAGTACTGAAATCTGTCGAGAATGTACGTGACTACTGGAAACGGGCGCTTATCCCACCAATTGAGATCATCGAACCAACTGTCAAATCACAATGCACCTACATGTCTTCGTGACCCCAGCCCCAAACGATTAAGACGCCAAATCAAAATCAAACTAAAATAGACTTGTAATGAAATTCGTTATCGAAGGTGACAAACCGACCAAAAGCGTACTAGTCACAGCTAGCCAATCAATAGGATAATCGACCATTCATGCCTAGGCGAAGTCCTGTGAAAGTCCATTCAACACTTCCGCAGACAGTATACACTTTTCTAAAGAGTATACGTATAGGGTTTAGCTAAACCATGAGGTGAGAATTTTGCCACACAACCCATTAAGTAAATATGCGGAAACTTTCATCGATTTTTAGTGATATTCAAGTTTACATCGGCTAGTAATCATTCTAGTTCATAAATGATATCGATTATAAAAATAGAAAGAAAAAAAATCTCCAAGGCAAATCAGCAATATGAAAAGCGTCGATGGTCTAATAACTTCAGTTGTGGCACTAAAGAGAAACTTTATAAACAAAAATATAAGTTATAGAATAAGTACAACATATTACGTATTGTCATAAATTAGTTTTAAAAAAAAAAATAAACATCAACTACGAAATCATACAAGTACAAGTATATGGAAAATGTTGTTATTTTTTTTTTAAATAAAAACAATAATAATCGATTATAGATTCTAGAATAATGGCGTTATTTTAAACAAAAATATTATTATTAATACAAAAAACGCAATAATTCAGTGAAAGATCGGAAAAGTGTTTTCTGCTTTTATGTGCAATCCATAATAATTGTGGTTTTATTGGTGGTCGCCTCTAAGGATTCCTCTAAGCTTTGTTAAATGTGTTTCATTAACCCATTCTAATAGGTCGAAGAAAATACATCTATGAAGTGTAACAAAACCACAGCAATTGAGTATAAAATTATTTTTTGTTCGTTTAACTTTAGCAAAAATAGAAACTGAATTCGCAAACAATAAGACTATCAAAAGCACATAACATAAATGCTACGCTTTTAATTCAAAAAGCATTAAAGGTTGTTTTTTCAGTCGACTTGCCAATATGGTCGGTTTTAATTCAAAATACATTCTTTTAAATAAAATGTGTAAATATTTTCAAATAGTTTTTATTCACAGTTGATTAAAAGGCACTCAAATCAATTTCTATAAGTCATAACACCTATATTGATTAAAAAGTGTATAGTTACCACTTCTAATGAAAATTGAACATTTGTTTGAAAAAATAACGCAACATAAAAAAATAAACAATTTTAATTAGAAAATCGTTATTTGTTAATAAAAAAAAAAAATTGAAAATTTAATAAATTTCCACACTAGGGAAAACGCAACTAACTATCCTCCCATCATCCTCATATAAATACTATAAAATATGTTCAAATGTAAATACACTGTTAAGATGTTAATTGAAGAACATTTTTAATAACAAGATCTAAGCTATAAAAAAAAAATTCTAGAATTAATAACAAAATTTTTAATATAATTAAGAATATTTTAATCAGAAATATTGACTTGAAAATAGGTCAAAAAAAAATATAAATTATAATAATTATAAGAGGCAAAAGATCAAATCAAAATATTATAATTAACTATCAAAAAATAATAAAAATATATTTGCAAAATTATTTATAAATAAATTTCAACAAAAAAAAAAAATTCAACCAAAAAATTATCTATAAAAAAAATTGATTTAATTAAAAAAAAAAAATCTAGTTATTAAGTTATATTTATAACTGCATGTTATTATACAAAAATTAAAAACAAAACATTGCTGTTGTGATAATTGTGATAAGAGAACCTATTAAATATGTATAAAACTTATACAAACCTAATTGAGAAAAAAAAAATACACACACACACACGTTCAAGAAAATAAAATACAAAAAAAACAGTTTCTAAAAAAAAAATTGTTTTATTTCTTTAAGATTTCAAACGTAAATTATTTCAAATCCTTAAAGTTTATTATCCATAAAAGAAACTCCCTTTGTGATTTTAAAATTGTATTTTTTGTTAAAAAAAATGCATCCTCTTACTTTATTACTTTACTTTATTTTTATTGCATAACATTAATATTTATATATTTGTCTAATACAATCTTAACACTATTTTCTCTTAAGAATATTTAATCCTAGCTCAATTATTTGTCGTAATTACTTAGCTTTCTGCTATCATTGAATTAATTCCTGCTACTCATATAAATAATATTTTAATTAATTAATTTGACGTTTTGAGAAACATGCTTACATCCTAAAACCTAACCTTAAAACTTAATTCTACTCTTATAAACTAAACATGCATATTTACAATTATTCTTAAAACTAATCTTAAAACTACCATTATGCTTACATCAAGCGACTACTGCGTTAAACGAGTCCTCATGATATCCTTCGGTGCTTCCCACCTCGTGTGGTGTAGTTGCTACCCTCGATGTTGTCCCTTTGGCTTCTTCCTGTACATCTGGAGCCGTTGCTTCAGAGCTTCTTCTGTGTCCTTCACTAGAAGTAACGGTGACAGGTACTTGTTGTTCCTCAAGGTCGCCAGTAAGTTGTCTTCCGTCAGCCGCCTAACTTCCCTGTTTTGATGATGGGCTAATGACTTCACCCATTTGTGCATTATCCCCATTTGCCATACTATAAATGGGGAAACGCCTGCCTCCTGGTAGATCTTCCGAGCCCTGTGGCCTTCCGTAAGATCTTCCTTTCCAATCTGTGCAGTTCAGTTGCTACCGTTGGGGAAATAGATGACCAGATGGGGAAGCCGTAGCATAGGTACGCTCTTATAAATTGTTTATAAATAATAAGTTTGACGTCCTTGCGTAGGATTTCTGAGCGATACATTCTCAGAAGCCCGCAAAATATGCCGTTGGCTTTTTTAATTTTATCCCTGACGAAGGAGTTGAATTTGAGGTTCTTGTTGAGATTCAATCCTAGATACCTAAGATTATCTACGCGCCTCATTAACGAGGCACCCTTATCCCCAGACCCGCAGTCTACGAATTTCTTCTTCGTGATGCACAAGCACTCTGACTTTGGAATGTTTACTTTAAGACCCCATTCCTCATAGTATTTTGTCAGTTTATTGACAGCTACTTTCATAGCTTCCAGTGCTACTTTAGGTAGCATTGATGCACTGTAAACTAGGGTATCGTCGGCGTATAATACCATATGAGTATTTCCGCTTAATTGAACCTTACATACATCTGCAATGTACAGGTTATATAACTTAGGACCAATTAATGAGCCTTGGGGTATGCCTGACAATACCTCGAAGAACCGTGAGTAAACGTCTCCGCATTTTAGTCTGGCTTTTCTAAAAGCTAGAAAACTAATTATCAGATTAACCAGATATTTTGGAAAATTCATTTTAATTAGTTTAAATATGATACCCAAGTGCGGTACACTATCGAATGCCTTTTCAATATCTAACGAACAGAGTCATGTTGAACGGTTTTTAATTCGTTCCAGTATAACGTCTGTATGTACCCTTAAAAGTGCGTGCTGTGTAGAGTGGCCTTCACGAAACCCATATAAAAATGCGTCCTCTCAAACCAGTACTCTTTTAAACTTACTTATTATATGAGCAGGTAAAGTATATAAATATACGAGGTATGGCAGAAAAGTAATGAGGTTGTAAGGCTTCAACTTGAATCGCGGTCAATTCATCGGTCACACTCATTTGGATGCTATCGACAATACCAAAATAACGATTTTCGGGTGATTTTTTTTAACTTCTGAGGAAAACTGAAGGATGTTTAAACGACCCAGAAATGACTGCAATGCTCTTATTCGTAGCGTTAAATTTCTTCACGACAAAAAAATGAGGTAAAAAATACTACAGTGTCCCAGGGGTAGGAAACAGTTTTAGTCATTTACCAAAAGAATCAAAAATTCTGTCTGCTCATCTATCCCAGAACGATTTCATAATGAAACTCTAATTGGCGGCTCAAAAGACAAGGCCAATTTCTTTGCGGATTACTTTGTCCCATCTTCCTCTCTTCCAGATTGTGTGTTACCTCCGCTTGTATCGGAGCGCGTTAAAGTTTCTATGGGGCAAATTCATTTTCGCACTCGTACTATTGAAAAAGTCCTTAGAGATCTTGATATATACAAATCCGCTGGCCCAGATGGTATATCCCCCATAGTTCTGAAAAGGTGTTCTTCTATATTGGAAAAACGATACCGTAAGCTTCTCCAGCTATCCTTTTCTTCTAAAATTTTTCTGAATAGATGAGTTCCAAAAAAAAAACGACTCCTATTCTCCCTCCAATTACCGACCTATACCTTCTTTCTAAGGTCATGAAAATACTATCCGCTAATAAAATATCTTGAATTAAGGAAACTCCTCCGTGACCGTCATTATAGTGATTTGATGGCATATCTAGCCGAAAATTGGAATCACATTCTCCATTTTTCTGGCATCAGGCTCTTTTGTCGAACCGTTCAGTGCAAGATGTTTTGGACGGCTTCAAGCCTGTAGTCCATCAAATAAATGCTGGTGTTCCCCAGGGCTCGATTCTATCACCGCTTCTTTGTGTAATTTTCAAAATGATCTCTTATCTGTTACTTCTAATCCAATCCACTGTTACGCTGATATGATAGTACTCTCAGTTTTTCATACCCGTTTCCTGATTCTCGTTATTGCTCTTCGGTAACGTATGTTAAACTCATTAAATTATGATACAGAGAGAATGGAATTTAATAATTCTAAAATAAAGAGCTGTCATCTGTCTCTAATATGCTGTGCCGCATCGCTTTTCACAAATCATTACAATCAACAGCTATATAAGAGCAAAGTACTAATAATACTTTCCACACGCGCTATAGACTATAATCTTATAAGAATACTCATAATTTCTTTAGCGTAATTAATTTATAATAACAAAAAAAAAGAACGTGGATAAGGTGATAGGTTAACTATTTGACCAAAAAAATCACTTATTGATAGTGGTGGTCATGTGACATGAAGCGTTGTCACGGTGGAGTATCCCAATGGAAATACAGTCCAAATCTTGAGTTAAAATCGGATCAAGAATAAAACACATAAAATTTATCTCACTACTTATCAACTTCAGTGTTAATCAATGATTTAACCTAAAAGGAGCCCTCACTCTTTCGACAACTTTATCAATTTTCGATGTTGAAGGCCTTCGTGGAAGCGCTAGAAGGCTTCAAGTGGAGTCGTCTCAGTTACACTACTTTGAATTTTATCGACAGTAATATGACGACCGTCGATTAACATTGAATGTGTTTTTTGTTACAACGGCTATGACCAGAGCAATAGAAAAGGTGGGGGATCACAAAAGGGGATGTTATCATAGTGAACACCCAAGTATCTGCAATATCCTATCTGATGGAAAAAACCCTTTTTCTGAGCCTTACTAATTAACTTCAATGTTAATCGACGATCTGACCTCACAAGAGCACTTATTTCTCAGTTTTATTAGTTTTTTATATTAAAGGCCTACCTCCTTTTCGGTCTTCTAAAACTGCTTAATGATATTGTAAAAATATGAATTCTTGATAAGAAATATTTCTTAAATATTTGTTACAAATTTCCGTAAGTCGAACTCGCAGATTCACCCTATTTTGCGTAACTTACTCTAAAAACCCAACAACATTCATTATGCTCTGTAGAGTTGCATAATTATCGGACGAATTTGCATTTGAACCGCACTTCCAGAAAAATTAATTTACAAGTTACATGAAGAAGTCCGAATTATTGCCACATCACTCCCAGTTATGCCAGTCTTATTATTTTACCATCATACATCATAAAGTATTCATGTTTCTAATTGTTAATGGTCTTGAGTTTAAATACACTTAGTTATATAGTTAAAATTCTTTTAAGTATCGCCAAATATCCTGAGTTATGACTTTTAAAAACTATAGAAAAATATAGAAAAAGTGTTCATACTACATTTACACTATGCCACAAAAACCATTTCCTCCAAATATTGGAACAATTCAAAGTTAACCTATGGTAATTTCCTAAATTACCTTATAATCTATTTTAACTGTTATTAAATAATAAAAAAATTGCATAAAGGAAACTATTAAAATCCATTTGGACTTATAATCTCAAATTTTTGATTTAAAGTATCTATAAAACGTAATTAAAATATAAAATATTATATTTAACACAAAATATTAAAACACATACAAATAGAATCAGTCATAGGGTAGCAGTAATTATTTATATATTTTTCTTAAATTCATATAAACAGGACTCTTTTCAACATATTACCTACACTTCTATTGCCTAACTTATACCAGAATCAATTAAATAATATTCGAAAGTAATTATTAATTTTTTTTTAACACATCTCAGTATTAAAAGTAATAAATTTAATAATTATAAAAAAGAATAGATTCGACATCTTCCCTTCAACAAGGATAACACAAAATTAACAGTTTAGCAGAGACAAATTATTCGCTGACAATTCAAAATTTTATGAATACTTCAATCAAATTTTCATTTTATTCTCATATTGTGCAATTACCTGAAAAATGAATTTCCTTATTTTTTCTATCTATCTAAAACGTTTACAAATTGATAAAAATATGCAAATATTAAATATTCTAAAAGCGAGTAACAATTTGATTTTGACCTTTGATGATCCTTAGTGATAAGTGATTGACATTTTATTTTCGAAAATACAGAAACATTTTATGTAGGGTAAATATCAATAAATTGAAGACTTCAATCTTCATTCGATAAACCACAATGATTTTTTTCAAACTTCAACAAAAAGTTGATTTATTACAAAAAAAGGATATAAGGAAGGAAAATCTTTTTAATCTAGTAGAAAAAAAAATATTTTTTTTTCGTATTTATGTTCAATTTATTTTTTTCCATAATTTCTGTATTCGTTTTTAAGGGTTGCGAAAAAGAAGGTAGTTTATTTTTTTTACTATTAATATTAAAATCAACAGTCATAATATTATCCATTTTTTTCGAAAAGTTCAGTTTTGTCATTTAATAGATGGTTAGCAAAATAACATTAAAGGAAATATTTATCCAGTTTAGAAATGGGAGGTAAAACAAAAGGATTTGGATGGTAATTTTTTGAAGAAAATTTCTTTCAATGAGAGAGATTATTTCGCACTCGGTAGATACGTCAATAAGTAAAATTATCAAATATAAAGCTCTGAAAGTTTACAAATAATTGTAAAAAATTTATTTAATTTGTTAAAAAAATACCTTCTAGACTTTAGTCTGAAGGTGTCATTTTAATATGAATATGGAGGGACCACTACAGTTAATTCTGAGCGCTATGGCCATATGATAACCAACTTTTTCGACTTGAACTTAAAAATTTTAATGAGACATATACAAGGTGGTCCATCTAGCGGTTGCATTTTGAGCCACTGTTTATTTGAAGTACTTGAGTGTTAAATGTCATCACAAATTGACAGATTGTTAGTTGAAAGTCTGAATTTTACGAAATAGTAATCTATACGCTTGAAGAAAACTGGGAAATATTGAGAACTTACTTCCAAAGTGGTGAGTCTTCAACCCAAACTGTGAGAAATTTTTTAAAAAAATGAGCAAAGATCGAATGCCATCACGTCAACTTGTGGACAAATTCTAAAGCAACTCGTTCCCGCTCTAATTTGTAGAATATTGCCGCCGTTGCTGAAAATGTCCGCGATCATCCAACAACATCAACTCGTCACCGTTCTCAGGAATTGAACATTTCTCGCATGTCTCTGTTGAGAATTTTACACAAAGACCTCGGTATGAAAGCTTACAAAGTTCAATTAGTCCAACAACTAAAGCCGCATCACCATCCGATGCGTTTGCATGTTTACCGAAAAATCATTTTTTCGGATGAGGCCCATTTCCACTTCAGTGGGTATGTCAACAATCAAAATTGTCGCATCTGGGACTTTTTTTTTAAGTTTAGATTAATGAGGTACAGGGGGAAACCTTCAAAAGGTACTCGCCTGGAAGACCTTCTACCTGCCAGGCGAGTTATGCGGGATTTTTACCTCGCTAAAACCTACCTGTACCTCTACCCTTGCTCCCGGAACGATGGTTCCCTGGCGGCACTCTTTGTAAATACTACTTCGCCGGGGCGTTCTTATTTGATATTACTACTGTCCCGATATTATGACGCCTCGCGGCATATTCTTCGTACGTGGTCCGAAGAACCTTGATTAAAGATTCCGCGTACTCTGCAACTCTGTTCCAAGCCGATTGGCTCTTCAGCATGCACTCCACTATCTTTTCTGGACTGATGGAACGGTCCAGATTTTTCTCCAGATCTGCCCGTGTCCCCTCGTGTTCTGCATCTTCGATCACATCACCGCAGTGATGACAGTTTGGGGAGTCAGTTCTCTTGAATCTGTGCAAGTATGCCGGAAAGCATCCATGACCAGTCAAGATTTGGGTGATGTAATACCCGACTTCCCCGTGCACGCGAGTGACCCATTTGGTGATATCTGGGATCAGCCGATGAGTCCACCGACCCTTCGTCGAGCTGTACCATCTCTCTTGCCAGAGGCAAAGACTCTCGGGTCTCTGCTCTTCACAGAGGACCTTTCGCCGCTTTTCCTTCTTCCTACGGTGTTGGTGCTTACGTTCTCTTGCCAGGATGTCAATGGGTGGGCATGATGCCATGACGTTGACCACATCGTGTGATACCGTTTGGTACGCTGACGCTACTCTGATCGCTGAGAGCCCCTGGACTGAAGACATTGTCTTGTGGTATGTTGTTTACTCTAGCGATTTCGCCCCGCTTCTGGGGCGCAGAAAATCCATACGTCAGCATGGAAAAGCCGATGCATCCACAACGAGTCACGGTTTGGTGCGGATTTTGGACTGGAGGCATCATTGGCAAAACTCAACAAATTTTTTTTTCCAAAAGTTGAAGAGAATGGCATGGACAACATTTGGTTTCAATAGGACAGAGCTAACTTGTCACACATCCAACATAACAATCCTACTTTTGGGCACTGCTTTCGAAACCGAATAATCAGCCAAAATTCTGATGTCAATTGGCCGCCTCGGAACTTAGGCTAAAGAGCCCGTTGGATTATTTTCCGTGAGCCGTGAAGGATAAATGTTACGCAAGCTATCCAGAGATAATTGAGGCCTTGAAGCACGAAATCAAAGTTGCCATTGAAGAGATACAGTCCCAGACAATCGATAATGTACTCAAAAATTGGGTCGAGCGAATGGGGTACTGTAAGGCCAGTCGTGGCAGTCATTTAAATGATGTTGTGTTTCATTCTTAAATTTTAAGATTCGATCTTTCTAATAAAACTGGAAATTTAAAAAAACATACGCATGTTTTTTTTTTATTTACTTTTTCAAATTCAACTTTTAAATGTTCCACCCTGTATGTTTTTACAAAACGGCACCACAAGCCACACAATACGACAAATTTTGGCATAATTGCGTGAAATATCCCCCAGAACGTATAATTTCTATGTCAGTTTGATGTCAATTTCCTTTCAAAATTGTACGATTTGACGCCGTTTAACTTATTCTTTAAAAAAAAAAATTTTGTATTTACGCAGACAATTTTGAAAATCTTAGGGCATTTAAAACCACTATCCGTTAAGTAGTAGCCAAAATATACTCTGAAATGTTCGAAAATTTCATCAAAAATTACCTAAAAAAGATCGAGTCCTTCAAAAATTCGTATTGTAGTCTTTTGAATTATATTATATTTTATACATTATACGAGTAACAACGTTAAAGCAATACTATCAAATAAAAATTTTTACAAAAACTGAGTTTTAAATGTATTTTAGGTGACTTTACTTAAATTGGATAATCGTTTGTAATGTTTCCTAACATTATCTATGAATATTTTTTATATTATTGAATTTTATTATTATAATTGATATAAATAAAATAATATTTCAAGTATAAAAAAAAAGTTATAATTGTTCAAAATTAACACTGCTTAAAAAATATATTTGCATAAGCGTTAAAAGAATTTGTTCTCAAGAAAGTAACACTGAATTCAACAAACTCAACAAATTATCAAGAAAAATGACTATATTCAGCATGGAAAAGATTTTCATTCTAACCTAACATTAATACCCTTTCGTTTATCCACTTATATGACAACATGAACGAATATTAGTCACACTTTTCACTTGTTCATGCACAAATCTCCTCTTATATTATATAATAGAGTAAGATAAACTAGACGTTATTTTCCATTTCAAGCATATTATAAAATCTGTTTCTTTACATATTATTATCTCTGGAAATAGTTTTATCTATTTTGTACTATCCTTTTTAAATTTTATATTAAAGAAAAATTTTCCATTTTCATTTTTATATCTTTAAAATATTTTTACCTTGCACAAAAGTATTTGTGCCATAATTTTAATTCGAGTTCGTCCTCTAATAAGATCTTTTCAGCCAAACTGTTCTTCGTCCTGTGAAGTGAATTTCATGATAAAAATCTAAAGAGCACTTCCTCAATCTAAAATTCAATTCTATTGAACAGTGAATACGCTTATCGTAAGTGTAGACAGTACCAGCCTATGACCTCGTTGACACGTTAAATTGCACTTGCATTCTGCTTCAGTTTTTATAAAATTTCCTTTTGTTTTAATCATCCTTTAGTATAGAAAGTAATTATTTTCAGTCATCTTTTATTATGTTTCTTTTAAAAAAAATTTAATTTTAAATAGAAAAAAATCTAAAGCTATAAATTTTTAATTAATTTTCTTTCAAAACTATTCAGCAAAAACTTCAAAGACAATCCAAAAGGATAATTCTAGAACGCATAATGATAATTAGATAATCTAAAAAAGGTGGTAAATATTATTTTTAATTAATATATCTTAGGAATTATTGAATTATTAAAATATAAAAAAATTTCAGTTTGTTTTATTTATTATGAAATTTAAAAAATTCTACTATGATCTTGAGTAGAACATATTATTTGCATACTTAAAAATTATTTTTCTAATATTAATAGAAGGCACAGCTTTAATATATTTATACTCAAAACTGCACAAAGATCTAAAACTATCTAAGAACTATTTTTTTTACAATATATTATAAAATATTTTCAAAAAACTATTTAACATTCTATCAATAAACTGACAAATAAAAAGTTTCAATACTTATGTGCTTATAAATAACAATTGTACAAATTTTATTTAAGCAATTGCAAACAAATTTACTTGAATTATCACACATACTTTAACAATACAAATAAGTATTTTTCATAGAAATATATTTGATTTATTATTATAATAAAATACAATATATTTTTTTTATAAATATAAATCAAACAGAATGCTTACCAAGGTTTTTATATGATTTCATTTAATGTAACAAATCAACAAAGTCTATGCAACGTGACGTATGACTTACGCACGTTCTAGACGTATTACAAATTCATAAAAAAAAACACATTTTAAAGGGTAATTTTTTTACAATCCGGTTAAGAAAAAAATCACCATATAAATATATTTGGATAAAATATGAAAATAGTAAAAAATCCTGTAAATATTTTGGTATAAATGAATTTTATTGTGAAGCATTTCATTAATGAACTACTATTTACATGTCTAGATAAATTTTTCTTTTAATTGAAATTCAAGATTTAAATCGCATATGTAAAAATTTAATGCAACAATCTTAATTTTTTGTTGATAACAATTTATAGCAATAAACTAATTATATACAATGGGAATATAGAGTCTCGAATCCTTGAGGAAAGATACTCAATTAAGCACCTAATAATACTCAATAGTAAATCATTTCTCCTTCAAGTCCTACATATAGGTTTTCTTCCAAATGTCCTGGCATTCTTGATTATTTTGTCTTAACTCCATTTAATTGATTAGATGTTCACTTACAGAGAAGGTAACGCAGTAAAAATTGTCTACTCCTTTAAAAAACAAACGACTCATCCACAGAAATTGCACCAAAACTGATAAAATATAGTATTTATATATACGCAACATATTTAGTTAAAACTTTTAGAACAATATTCTTCTCACCACGTACTGGAAATTTTCAATCATAAAAATCATTTCTAAGCTCAATAAACATTGCATTTTACCTTTTCATATTACCCAATAAGCTTACTCTCATAATCCTAGCTTAAGTTTTCAAGAAACTAATCCTAAAACAACTCCATCCCTCCATACTTGAATCCACCAACATACACATAGTTTCAAAAACTTCCACTATTAATCTCTAATATCTGCTATAATCACCGGTGTTTCTCAGGGTGGTATACTTGTCCCTATTCTGTACATTATCTACAGTTCCGATGGCCTCCACGCCATTATTTCTTGAAACTATATCCTCAAAATCTATAGCTGATTCTCAAAATGGGAAATAAAAATTCCTGCCCTTGATGAACCTTAACAGTGGTATAATTCCTCAAAAGCAGCATACAAAGAATTATATCCTGTAAAATGATATTTTTTTTTTATTTGACAGGTTTTCATTTCTACGTTACACATAGATATGAGAACACAGTCGCTCCTATGGAGCATATAGCGGCACTAGAGACTCTGTGAATTCTCTCCATCTGCTTCTGTCTTGGGCTAGCCTTTTCACTTCCGACCATGATTTGCCAATTTGTTAGTGTTCGCGCTCGACTAATCTTCTCCAAGTGGTCCTTGGTCATCCTCTGCTGCGATTGCCCTGTGGGTTCCAATCTAGTGCCATTCTTGCTATGTCCGTAGGTGGTTTCCGCAAGGTGTGGCCAATCCAACTCCATTTCTTGCGTTTGATGTCAGCTAGCAGGGGTATTTGCTTCGTGAGAAGAAGCAGCTCATCGTTCGTTATCCAGTTCGGCCAGAAGATCTTGCTTATACGCCTCAAGCATCTGTTCACAAATGTTTGAGGCTTACGAGTCGTGCTGCCGGTTACTCCCCGTTTCGCAGCCGTACAGCAGGACTGGCTTGACGTTTGAACTGAATATTCGAAGTTTGAGTGCTATGGAGAGGTGGTGGGAACGCCACACGTTCCCAAGTGAGGTGTATGCTTGTCGCGCCTTGTTGATGCGCGTTTGGATGTCTGTTTCAGTTCTACCATCCTTGCTGAGCATGCTGCCAAGGTAACAGAACTTTTCGACATCTTCAACTTGGATACCGTGTTGCATCAAGGGCCTATCGCAGGTAGCGCCGATACGCATCAATTTGGTCTTCTTGATGTTGATTCTCATCCCCACTTCTTCGGCGTTGGAGGCTAGAGCATTCAGTTTCTCCTGAATGCCGTTGAAAGTGTGGGACATGAGGCATATGTCGTCGGCGTAGTCCAGGTCGTGGAGCTTCTCACGCAGTGTCCACTGGATAGCGTTGCTGGCTGTGTTGTTAGTGCGTTGAAGGACTAGGTCTAGGGCGATTATGAAGAGGATGGGCGAGATTACGCAACCCTGCCTGACTCCTCTCGAGATGTTGAATGGATCGTTGTTTCGTTCTTTGAAGCGCATTCTACACGGGGCCTCACGGTATAGTTCTCGGATAAGATCGATGATGGCCTGAGGGATGCCTATTTCCGCCAGAGCACTTCAGGTGGCGTCGCGAGAAATCATGTCAAAGGCTCTTTTGAAGTCAACGAAGAGAAGATAGAGCGGGCTGTTCCATTCGTTCGACTGTTCAATAATCATTCTTAGGCTGTTGATATGATCAATGCAGGAATGGTTTGGTCTAAAGCCAGACTGCTCGTTGCGAAGGGCACTTTCCAATGTTGGAGTGATGCGAGTCAGGATTATTGATGCGATTAATTTCTGGATGGTGTTCAGCAGAGAGATTCCCCTCCAGTTTTTGCAATCGCCAAGGTCACCTTTCTTCGTGATAGTGATAATTAATCCTTCTTTCCAGCTGTCCGGGAAGTGGCATTGTGTCCAGGCTTTTGCGATTATAGGATGCAACAGCGAGGGCAGGAGTGGCGGATCAAACTTCAGAAACTCTGGGGCCAGGTTGTCAGGTTCGGGTGCTTTGCTGTTCTTAAGCTTGTTAATTGCTGTTGGGATCTCCGTAATCGTGGGCGGTGTTGTTGGGATGGACCTTCGTGGGGTTTTGCGCATCACTGGAGGAGGAGGATGGAATTCTGGTGCTATTGGAAGGGATTCTGAGAAGAATTCCTTCCAGCGGTCGAGTTGTTCTTCATCCGTGGAGAGAACTTGACCGTCTTTGTCCTTAAGTGGTGGCAGTGAGAGTGTTCTTTTTCCGGATAGTTTGCGAATTGATGCATAGATACTGCAGATAGCGCTCCGGTGTGCAGCGGCTTCTGCTTCGCTGGCTATTCTGTTGAAGTAGTTCCTCTTGTCATCCCTCGCCATGCGTTTGACCATCTTTTGAGCAAGGTTGTACCTCGTCTGTAGATTGCGCCTTTCCTCGCGGGTTTGAGCAGTTTGGAGTAGACCTTTCAATTTTCTTCGTTTTACTATTTGAGTCCAGGTGGACTCGCGGATCCACTCTTTCCTTTTGTAGTTCCGGAAGCCCGTTGTTTCCTCTGCAGCGGACTTTAGTATGCGCAGTAGAGAAGGCCATGTCAGCCTTTCGGCATTGTGGCTAACTTCTTCCAGCTTGTTCGCAAATATCTCGGCTGTCGCTGGATTTTGCAGGCGTTGGATGTCGTGTCGGCGTTCTGCGCGCCCTTATTGTTTAGTTGACGCAGGCCTTAGTTTGACCACTCTAAGTAACAGCTGATGGTCGCTGCATATATCAGCTCCTCGGATTGTCTTGACGTCCAGGAGCGATCCCATGAATTTTTTGCTTATCAGGATGTGGTCTATCTGGTTGTGGGTCACACGATCCGGAGACTGCCAGGTGTATTTGTGGATGTTCTTGTGAGGAAACTTGGTGCCACCGATGAAGAGTTGATGAGCTGAGCAAAGGTCAGTGAGACGGTTCCCGTTGTCGTTTCTTTCTGCATGAAGGCTGTGTGTTCCAATGACCGAGCGAAGGTCAGTGTTGTTCTGGCCTACTTTAGCGTTAAAGTCGCCCATTACAATTTTGATGTCGCTCTTCGGGGCAGATTGAATGCACGTATCTAGTTGGTGGTAGAAGGCTTCTTTGTTGGCGTCATTATCTATGACGCCAACACGATGGTGATGTTTCGGAACTTCGAGTGGAACCTGGCTGGCAGAAGGCGGTCGGAGACCGGTTTGTAGCCCATGAGAGATATCTTTGCGTTGGCTGATAGGATCAATCCGACTCCGCAGTGGTGGCCGCTATCGTTGCCGCTGTAGATGAAGTGTTCACCCGTCTGCGTTGTGAGGTTTCCTTGATGTTGCCGCCTTGTCTCGGAGATTCCCAGGATGTCGAGATTGTAGCGTCGCATTTCGGAGGCAGCTTGCGCCAGACGAGAAGTTTGGGAGAGAGTCCGCACGTTCCAGGTACCTATTCGGGTTGTTTGATGAAAGCCAAATGGGTTTTTGCCTGAGGTATTATCCGGATGGTTATTCTTGTGCTGTTTCTTGATAAGATGTTTTTTTATAGCTTGCGGCTTATCAGGCCAGCAAAGCAACCCCCAGTGGCGTTGGGGGATCCTACGGACTACATATGTAAGGCTTGTAGTCGGCCTCTCACCCCGGCACCAATGCCGAGATGGCGGCAGCGGGAATCGAACCCGCTACCTACCGAGTGTGTAGTCGGTCGATTTTGTAAAATGATATAGTTAAGACTAAAAGGACTTGAAATTAACGGACGATATAAAGAATTTACTTTTGAAGCTTACTAACTGACAGGAAATCACTTCTTAACCTTTTTGGACCTACGAAGTGAATTTTGCGATCAAATCATACATCTTAATCTCAAAATTCACTTCGTAAGTGAACTAACTGTTTCTCGTTATAAAAAGTTCATTGCTCGTAAACCATATCGCTTGATCCGGTAATGGTCACGAGACTTATTAAGATAACCTTTGATTAGCTTTATCTATTAATAAAAAGTAGCCCTAAAAGGCGTTAAGTCCTTCTCTATTTTTAAAAATAAATCTGCCTATAGTTGTAGACGTTTACACCAGTTATACAAGTAGATATTGCCTTAATTTTTAAAAAAAATTAAAAAATGCAACAAACTAGAACTTTTTTTTGCCAAAATCTGATAAAATAATATAAATTGAATAAGATAATCTTAATCAAAATTTCGTATAGTGACAAATTTATTTGTACTCACACCAAAAGTATCTACAAATTTATTTCAAGTAAAATCGATATAATGTTTGATTTATTTGAATCTTGAATCAATTTTCTAGACATTCTATCAGATAATATACCAATAATTCTTTTTTATAATTTTTTTTCTCTATCAGAAATGTTATGTTTAAATAAAATGCCATTTCTTCCAGTATTTTGCGATTGTTGTGCTAAAATACTGTTGTTCTTACGATCTCACTGGGATAAATCAGTAAAATATGTTACCACGAGACAGAAAAGTTTCACTGATCAAAGTTTCAATATTTTCATTCCCAACTTTATCCAGTAAAAGGATATGAACAAACAAGATATATTTCTGAGTGGTTGCCAAGAGTATTGGATTTCTTAGTTACCAATAACTCTGTTGTGAAAACACTCCGGATGTCGGTTGATACGAGTATTATGTCATTTCCCAGCTTGAATTTAGTTCGGTTGTACTATACCAAATTATAAATAAATGGAATTCTTCTGTAAATAAGTTTTTTTACAGTATGTTAGCAAGTATTTTCATTTTTTTTCCAATATTTGAAAAAATTCAATCATTTAAAACGCTGATTTTTACATCATAATATAGGGTTTTCCAAAAAGAGTAATATAATTTCTTTAAAAAAAAACATACTAATTGTTAAGGAAATTCAAATATTTTTTATTTAATGTAAAGTACAATCAATACAATTAAATTCTGAATAAAACGTCATTCGCAATGGCCTCCACGACTTCTTTTGCAGGAACGAATTCGATGAACCCAATTTTCGAGCACTTTTTCCACTAAATCTAGTCGTACACATATGTCATGAATAGCACGTTCAATATTGACTTCTAAAGCTTGAAGATAGTCTGGTCTATCAAGAAAGATCAATGACTTCAAATAACCCCACAAGAAATAGTCTAATGGTGTTAAATCACAACTTCTTGGAGGTCATTCAATGTCACAATTTGTTGAAATAATCGAATTTTCAAACTTTTCTCGCAATAATGCGGTTGTTGCACGTGCTGTGTGGCATGTAGCCCCGTCTTGTTGGAACCAGATGTTGTCAAGATCAACTTCTTCAAATTTCGGCAATAGAAAGTTGGTTATCATCGATCTATACCGCTCTCCATTGACAGTAACGGTGTTACCAGCTTCATTTCGAAAGAAATACGGACCGATGATTCCACCAGACTATAAACCACACCAAACTATGGATTTTCTTCGCACCAGAATCGACAGTTTTGTTTATTTACCGCACCACTCAGATAAAAGTGAGCGCACGAAAAGTTGCAATTGGTGAACGAATATTTTGATAATAAAATTGAATAATTTGTGAACGTTGTTCTTACGTATATCTCTCCATGATAAAATTGTAAGCATTACTAAATACAATGAAAAAAAAAGACAGATTATGACATATTACAAATGGCCGAAACGTCATATAGAAATCAAATCACTCTTATTAGAAAACCCTATAAATATATTTTTTATAATGGTCCTAAGAAATATTTAAAAAAAAATTAAAATCCTTCTTAAAAAAATCCTTTTTTTTTAAATTTTTTATAAACATTTACAATTACGTAAAAAGCAATTTTACATAATAGTGATAATTAACATAAATGGTTGTGGGCAGTAAATATCCTTATGATAAAACTTAGTAATTTAATAAACTACGAGACGAGTGACTCTTATGTCTTCGATGGGTATTTCTAGGAAAGGAAGTGGAGGATAGTTTTTGAATGAAGGGATTAGTGTGATTGCAGATACGGGAATGGAACTATTTATAATGATACACAGCCACATTAGAAGCAAATTTGACTTTCAGATCACGATGAATAACATGACTGCGAACATAAAAGGGAGCCACGACAATTGAACGGAGTATTTTTGATTCAAAGAATTGGATTCGATAGAAATTGTAAGGCTTACTGAAACCAATATAGACTTATAAACTAGTAGGATCCCAGGAATATAGTATAAAAGTTCATTGCTCTCTATAGTAAGTTAAGAAGTTCTTGTCTTTTAGGTCTTGTATGTGGGTTCCATGTCCTACCGTTTATCTAAGTTCAGTCATAGATACTGTACCTCGATATGTTCTGGTATTTCGCGGCCATTAAGATATATAGGAGGGTATGGTTCATAGTGAAGAGTAAAAGTTAGGTGGACAGATTGGGATGTCGTATGTGTAAGTGTTGTAAAAAATGGGTGTAAGTATACTTCCCCATGAAACACCAGCCAATATCGTAGAAATATTGTAAAGTTCGTTGGATTCGTTTACTTGGAAGTGTTGGTTGGAAAGGAATGGTTTTAGGACTAGGAAATTGGTAGAAAAATCCTCTTAAGTTCCCAAAGTAAGCTCTCTCAAGAACTTGAAATATTCTAAAAGATCCAAATAGATGAAATCTCATTAAAAAATATATATTTCAATTAGGGGATTTTATCGAAAAAATTTAGAAGGTTAGCGATAGTGGCTTGACCATCAAAGAATTAGCAAATCAGATGAAAGATGTTTTCCAAAAGGAAATTATGCGTAAGAGCATACTTTTTTTAAAAGTTATTTGCGCTTAATTAGCAGGATAAGAACTGGCGTGAATACTGGGCAATGGTGAGTTCTTGCCGTTAGATGGTCGGCTTGCTTCCTGCTCAAAAATCCCACGTGACCTTGAATCCAGAGGATAGGCAGAACAATAAATTTTTTTCCCACGTGACCTAGTTATGAAGAGCACAGTCAGTGTAAGAAAGTTTTCTGTATCAAAAGTTTATACAGAATTTGAGAAGAAAAAGGGAGATAGACGTGAGCCCAGACTCGATAAGTAGATAGTTCACCGCAGAGCTTAAGTTCCTTGCATCCTGATATCATTCCACACAACATGGCATCCCAAAGGGCTACGCTTTGTCGTCCCTTACATTTGCTACTGTAATAATAATACCTCGAAGCTTATATCTGAAAAGAAGGCTCTGACGCAACATCACTAGGAAATGGTTATTTTATTTTTATATTAAAAAGACTTGTGAACAGAGAAGATCTTTGTAAAAGACCATTTCCATTTCTACATTTAGAAAAAAACTAACCATTTTCCAGGACCATGGAAGTTCTTTGACACATTTATAAATTGCAAAAGACTAAGCATATCAGTGTTAACAATTAGCCAATGCAATTGTATGAAAATAATATTTGAAGCAAGAAATTGTATATTTATAAATATGTACAAACATTGAAGATAATAATTTTTATAGAAAAATCTAAGAATAGCAGCAATTTATTTCCTTATTAAAAATATGCCCTAATTTATCTCCTTAGTTTTTATCAAATGGCCAAAATCCTTTAAAAGCTGCTGTGAATTTTTGTATTAGAAAATATTTAAACAAACGTTTTCTTTTATATATTGTATAATTTAATTAATGTGAACATTAGTCAGAATAAAGGATATTTGATTTAACTAATTATTCATACTAATATCAACCCTTTCATTACAATTTCAACCACTTTGTCTAGAAGACAGAAAAAATATGACGCTAATTTCTAAAATTTATGCGATATCTTAAAATGGTATTACCAACAGTGAAAATCACAAATGTTCTATAGACGTTCATCAAAGTCTATCCATATTGTGGGTGTTAAGTACTCCAAAAGAAAAAGCTTATTTAATTTGAAATAAAATCCGATGTTTAAGAAAATATTCAATTCCACAAGCTTGTGTATCTAATATGCACTTTTTTGTTGTTTTAAAGAATTAAAAATATAGCATTAAATTAAAATAAATTGTTTTACTTGTTATTATACAGTAAATTTTGTATTAAATTGTAATTTTCATCTTAATAGAATTTTCTATAATGCGAAATATTTTCCATAGCATTTTTGTATTTCATTTCTTCGGAGTAAATTTTATGAAAATTTACTTACCCATAACAAGAGCATAAGAATTTAATATGCAAACAAAAAAAAAATACCTCATTTATTATAATTTATTGCCAGTTGCTAGTCAGTTTTATGCTTTCGCTAATACCAAACTCCGGAAATGTTGGTATTCGAAATGAGTTTACAAAAAGGATCGCATTTGAATAAAGTTCGTTGAGGCTAAAACATACGCATTGCAAAGTATCCCCAAAAATATAATATATTTTTCGAAAACAGAAATTCAGAAGTCAGTGGAGCTAACCTTTAAAGTCGGTTTAATGTTTTTTAACTAGTTTGTATGATTTCCCGGCTAAGGCTCTATATATATTCACTTATTTCATTGGTAATAATTTTCTAAAAATTACCTTATAGCATATATTTTTTAAAATAATGAAATCTTAAGACGGTTGAGGGAGCAACATTTAAGAAATCGGAAAAAGTGTCGCTCCCCTAACATTTATAGACCTTCAGTCGTAGTAGAGGTAGTAATGGTAGCAGTATTATGAAGAAAGAACTTTTTATTAATTCGATTATTCACATTTTCTTCTTAAAAAAAAAAAATTCACTTCTGGTTATTTCAAATTTTTCCATTTGGAATGACAAAAGGTCCAATAGAAAATATTCTTACCAACAAACGTAACATAGCAAATTTCTATAGACACGCCGGGGGCTCTGTTTTATAAGTAGCAAGGACAACAAACAAAACCACATTATCCTTCGTATGTATCATATTGTATATGCTGAGGTAAATTTGCTTTAATTCAGTTTTAATGTAAAATATTTTTTACAGATATCCCTTGTGCAATTTAAACTGCTTTTGTTTTTAATATTTCAATTCTGCTATTATTAACATGAAATATGCGAATATTTTTACCCTAATATTAGAGAATAACTGCAAATTATTTTGAAATAATTCCCCAAAATATTTATAAAATTTTCCAAAAATATTTTTAAAAGTTATAAAATTTAGTACACCAAAAACTCAAACAAATTAATTATTTTTTTTATTTTTTTAAAAAAAATTATCATATTTTTCTAGGAAAATAATTTTTTAAACATCGATTTTTGAAAATACCATTAGAATATTCATGTTTTTGTATAAATAAACAAAGAATTGGATTAATGTCAAAAATTACATTCTTATATCCAGAAAATATCGACCCTATCGCACCATTTTATTGTGTTTTTAAATTTATTTTAATCATTTTACATTTACGATTTCATGGACTTCAATTTGTCTATTTCAATTTATTAGAATATATTAAAGAATATAAACAAAAACTCTGTGTGTGTCGAAAATGTCATGGGATTGGTATCTTTGAGTATGATCTGGCAACACTACATAATTTGTTTGTGTGCATAAGCCCTTTTTAGATGCTTAGCATACGTTGCAACATCGTCTCAACTATGCGATCCTAAAGATCATGATAAGTATAATGGTATTAGTATCTTTGAGTGTAATCTGGCAATAGTGCAGACTTTTCTTTTTCCATATGTCTTTTCTAGATATTGAGCATACGTTACAACATCTTCTGATAACTATGCGATCCTAAAGATCTTTATAAGTATAATGAGATTGGTATCTTTGAGTGTAATCTGGCAACACAGCAGACTTTTCTTTGTGTATAAGTCATTTCCAGATGCTTAGCATACGTTGCAACATTGTCTGCTAACTATACGACCTTAGAAAGCATGATAAGTGAGGTTGTGTTTTTTATAGTGCGTTGGAGTAAGTATCTGTCCTCAAATTTGCTGTTAAGCTTAGTGAATCGGCAAGTTTGACTTACAAAAAGATATAATAAGCCTATGAAAAATATTCTTTAAAAAGAGCACAAGTTTTTCGGTGTCATAAAATATTTTTGCATGACCGAGAAGCTGGAAAGGACAGACATCATTCAGGGAAGCCTTTAACATCGAAAACTGATGAAAATATGGAACGAGTTAAGCATCTTTTGAGGTGAGATCGTTGATTATAGATTTTTTAATAGAAAATTGCTCTAATGACTTAGAAAAGGGGTTTCCCATCTCCTATGATACAAGCTTCTTTATCGACGAGTTCTTATTTAAAAAAAAAGATTACTTAGCCCCTCTATGCATCTGATCACTATCATCAACAGTACCAAGACGACTTCCTTTCAATCGGCAATATCAATATAACATCCTTTCAAGTACCTTTTTTAAGTTATATTTTTCTCTTAGATCGAAAAAAAAGGATTCTTGTGGTTGCCCAGCCTTCTATGGGGTGCGTCATCTAAATGTGGTCGATGGAAATATTGAATAACTTGAACAATTCTCAATCGATTTTGGAAAACTATTTATTTTTATAAAATTTGAAGCTTTACAATTTTTTCCATTCAGTTTTCAAAAACAACGTCGATCAAATGACCACCTTCATTGCGGATACAAAATTCAGCTCTTTTTCTGGCATTTTCCATGACATTTGCCAGCATCTCGGGTGATATCGCAGTGATTTCGGCTCGAAATCTAAAGTCTTCGGTTTGTTGGCATACACTTTGCTTTTTAAAAATCCCCACAAAAAAAGTTCGGTGCCGTTAAATCGGGCGATCTCGGTGGCCAGTCAATATCCCCCCCCCCTTTCGATACCACACGTCCTGGGAACTTTTGACGCAAGAAGTTCATCGTTGATTTCGCGGTGTGACATGTCGCGCCGTCTTGTTGAAACCAAAAGCCTTTAAGATTTTTTTCACGCATTTCTGGTAAAACAGAGTGTGCCAACATCCATCGATACCGATCCCCATTGACAGTTTCCCCAACTCTGAAGAAGAACGGACCAATGATGGTTTTTGAGCAGACACCGGCCCAAACAGTCACTTTCTGATCATGCAATGGAGTTTGATGAGGATTTTCTTTCCCCCAAATGCAACAGTTTTGTTTATTTACAGTGCCAGATAGCGTAAAATGGGCCTCATTATTAGTCATTAAAATTCGCTCCCAAAAATCGGGCTCCGATTCACTCATTCGAATAACGTTATTGGCGTAAGCCACGCGTCGCGGATTGTCTGTTTCCAATAATCTTTGGGTTAACCGCACTTTATATGGAAACATATCCAGATCATCTTTCAGAATCCTCCTCAAAGTAGTTCCACTGATGTTAAGGTGCTGAGACCGGCGGCGGCACGAGACAGAAGGATTCTCCGCAACACTCCGTTGAACAGCTTCAATATTTTCATTTGATCGTCGAGGACGTGGCGATTTGAATGTGGACGGTCCGCTACAGACCCGTGATTCTCGAAATTCGAAGCTAAGCGACGAATAGTGTCACTTTTAGGCGCAGAACGACCGCGATACTTTTGACGATACGCACGCTGTGTTGCAACAACTGTAAATCGATTCATGGTCAAAATTGTAATGCAATAACCTTTCCGAAATGTGTTCGACGACGTCAATTGGTTTAAATCTGTCAAAGTTATTCAATATTTCCATCGACCACATTTAGATGGCGCACCCTGTACTTAACTGATCTAGATCCGCATGACTGTTTTTTGCTCTTCAAGATCGCAAATGACTTAAAAGGACATTATTTTATTATTGTTCTGTAACATCCAAGGAAGTGAACTGAAGGCGATTCTAGTTGAAGCCTCCCAGTATAATTGTCTCAAAAAAACACTGATGATTAAAAATAAAATAAAATATAATATTATTATCCCCAGTTTTACTATCAGGAATTATGCTAAAAATTTTAAAAGCCAGTTGAAATAATTCTCCTTAATTTCATAAAATATTTACTGTTTTATAATAAATTTCTATAATTGAGAAAAATAAATTTTTCCAAAACAAAAAAAATTGCAAAAATTCAAATTTAATTTTGAATTTTATATTGAGATTATTTTTTTTTTTTGAAGAGAAAATTATAAATTTCCAATATTATGCATATTTAAATATTGTATATAAAAAACAGCAGGATCTCCAAATATACAATATTAAGTAAGGAATGGAGAAAAAAAACATATACTCCTATGCTGATGTATAAATATTCGCACACTTTTATTATTTTGAATGTACTCGTACGTTACGTATGTGCGGATGTGTTTAGTATGGATAAATGCACGTTCGTTTGTGAAAACCAATTAAAATATATTGCAAGTACCATAATGGTTATAAAAGGACATTATTCATTTTCATGGCTACTGAATTTGATCAATTTGAAACCTGATTAATTATATTTTTATGTGAAACAGTTTCACCTATACTCACATGAGTATCATTCAGAAAATATTCATTTTTAATTACTTACATTATTATAAAGTCAATTTTTCCGAATAACATTCAATATTCGTTAACAATCTAGATTTTATCCAAAGTAAATGGCCGAAAGTTTAAACTCGTACAAAACTTTATTTATCTGTATTATAATTTATTTAAATTAACTTAATTATATTATTAAAAAATTTATGTAGTACATAATTTTTATAAAAGGTAAATAAGGAAATTTAAGATTTCTGGCGAGAAAAAAATCATTCTATATAATTAATCAATGAACATTTTACAATATAATGAAATGTTAAATGATAAAAACAAGATTTCATAATTGAATTAGGAACAAATTACCTGTGAATATATTAACAAATTAATTGCAGGATGAAAAAAAAACAATGAATAAACAAAATAATAAGAAGTTAGTCATTTATCATTTTTCATGCATAAAATACTTTTATGGAAATATTTTTTTTTAGTACAGGTGAGTCAATATTTCAAACAATATTTATCATAATCCCACCTGGTATAGTATTGATATTGTGAAAAGAGTCTAAATACAACATTATTTTCCATTATGGTCGACCTACACATACTATATGTGTAGTATACACACGATTACAAATATGTAATTAATGCCTTATCATTATTATTTTCATAAATATTAATATTTCCATAATTTCGATCCTTTTTTTTTCTTAGTTATTATACAATAACTCTTTCTTAATGAAAATTATATGAGTATTCATGAAATATTATCGAATCGTAAGAGAGAGAAATGATTTGCTGAGTCATTCGAAAAGAAAATACGCATTCTTATTTAATCATGGTCTAGATTTGCATATAATAACATATAAATTAAGAATGGCAGGTAAACATATAATATGTCATCTATTTATGTAAAATAATAAAAATGTATAAAATTTTAATCCGTATAAAAAACCTAAAGCTTGTATTTGTACAAGGTTGATTATAATAAATATTTCTAGGTTCAAAATTATTTTAGCTAATGTAAAATACTCAGTAGGCCTTTCTTGCCTTTTACCTTTTTGTATTTTAGCTTAAATTGAAGGGTTTAAATTTTTCGAAAATCTTGTTAATAATTTATGAAATATTTTAGATTTAAAAGATTAAACTTGATTGAAATTGGAGCTTTAATTTGATGCCATATAATAATCTTACTTTAAAGACTTTTAAATATTTGATTTATAATCGCTTACTCAGTTGATTTTTTGAATAGCCATTTTTTTTTGCTCATCTTTAGATATTTGTCGATACTGTTAATTATAAATGAATATTCAATATTTTATTTCTTTGCATGCCTGAACTCGATACAGACTCGAAAGGAGTTTACAATTACCATTTCAGTGGAAATTCTGTTTGAAATATGGCCTTAAAGCATACATAAATATTTACGAAAAAGTTTTATTTTCGAAAGTTTTATATCAATTTTATAATAAATGGTGATGAAAATAAATTATTACTGATTAGATAAGTAGAATAGAATTATCCATTTTATGTTTTGGAAAGTATAGCACTGTTATTTTATAACAACTAAATATATATACTATTAAAGATAATATTTGTTTAGCCTAAAATTGTTCATATAACATTATGATTTAATTGTTTACTTACAATTACGAAATATGCAGAAAATACTCCGCCAGAGTGCCATTTTCTGGATACTGATTTTTCGATCAAAATTTTGCTCAAATTTTTTTTTAAGGCTTATTTTTTGGTTGGTGGATATGTCAATAGGCAAATTTTTTTTAGGCACATTTTTCGATCAGTGGATACGTCAACATAAAAAGGGCTCTTAAAATCCCTGAGTACCTGCAAAAAATATTGGGTTGGTGCAAAAGTTATGACGGTTTTTTATGATCCCAGGTAAAAAAATTTTTTCTTTAGAAATGATGAATAGTATCTTCTTTTAAATGATTGCATTATATAAAGGATGCTTTCCCTCAACTTTCTATTCAGTTTTGGCCTGGTCAGAGTACAGTGAAGAGCTCTTATATTGTTTCAAAATGTCGGTCGATATAGTGCCCTTACGTCATTGCTTACTTTATGAATTCCGTAACGACAATACCGCGAGTGTGGCAACCAAAAACATTTGCGAAGTGTATGGAACAGATTTCATCAAAGTTCGGCAGGCACAAAGATGGCTTACAAAATTCCGATCTGGGGATTTTTCACTAATTGATAAACCACGTACCGGGCGACTATTGAAGTCTGATGATGGGAGTCAACCAAACAACCGTATTAAGACATTTGAAGCGTATGGGGATGGTTTCGCGGTACGACGTTTGGATACCTCATCAATTGTCGGCTGCCAATTTATTGGATCGTGTTTCAACGTGCGTTGCTTTGAGTGCGAGACAAAAACATGAACCTTTTTTGCATCGTTTGGTAACAGGAGATGAGAAATGGGTCGTATACAACAACGTGACAAGAAAAAGACATTGCGCTATACCTGGACAAGCCCCATTAACAACTTCGAAAGCCGAAATCCATAAAAAAAAAGTTATGCTTTGTGTTTGGTGGGATTGTAAGGGTATTGTGTATTTTGAACTCTTGGAACGCAATCAGACAATTACAGCAGAACGATATTGTCAGCAATTATCCAAATTGAACAACGCCCTTCAAAAGGATAGACCAGAATTGGTAAACAGAACAGGGGTAGTGTTTCATCACGACAACGCGCGACCACATGTGGCTATGATGACCCAACACAAGCTAAATGAGTTGAATTGGGATGTTATCAAGCATCCACCGTATTCTCCAGATCTTGCTCCTTCCGATTTTCATTTATTCCAATCACTGCAAAACTTTTTAAATTATAAAACATTTCATACAATAGAGCAGGTAAAAACATCCCTTTCTACATATTTCGCATCAAAATCCAAGGAATTTTACACTAATGGTATTAATAACTTGATAGAAAGATGGGAGGAGGTTATAAGAACGGATGGAAATTATATAATTGAATTAAAAAAAATGTTTAAATTGCATATGTGATTACAATAAAATTGTACCACAATCTATACGGCATGATCAAATTTTTCTTACCTGCGCAAAAAAGTCCAAGATCGTGCAATTTGACGCCGTTAGCAATTTTTTTGTAGCAAATTTACGTGATATTTTAAGTTTTTAGTTTTCAAATTAATTCTAATTTGAATCGATAAATCAATGCTTGCCATTTACTTTTTTAACGATTAATTCATGTAAATGTTGGCCACAACTACATGTTAAGTGATCCATGCGAGAAGTCCAATTTTAAACCACTTTTTCGAACATCTCGGCTAGTGTCTTGCTAAAAACACGTGTTCTTAGCAAGACACTGGTTGTTGTCTTCGAAGGCTGCAGGTGATACCGGTTTATCGCCATAGATGAGTGACTTTACGTAGCCTAATAAAAATAGTCTATAGGCATCAAATCGCATGATCTAACCGGTCCCAAACATGAGATAAATTGCTCACCGAACTCATCTCTCACAATGTCTATTGTTTAATGTGCTGTGAGGCATGTAGCACCGTATTGTTGAAACCACATGTCGACCAGATGCAGTTCTTGCATTTGGGGTAAAACGAAAGTTCGAAGTCATCGAGCGATAGCGTTCGCCATTGACGGTAACGTTGCGGCCAGTGTTGTCATCTTTAAAGAAATACACACCGATGATTTCACATGAAATTTTGGCACTATGGCTTGAATTGCTTGCTCACTAGATCGATTATGACAACCATAAAATTATTCATAATAAAATTCAATAATTTATTAGCATTGTTCAGGTGTTAGTCTTTCCATTATTAAATGACAATGCTAACTGAGCACTTTTGACTTTGACACACGTCACGTGTATTTATTAAAAATAAAAACATAAAAAAACCTAATTGCAAAAAAATCAACCGTTTTTAATTATAGTTTATAAAATTTTATATTTACGTTAATAATCTTAAAATTTTTGAGCATTTAAAAATCAATACACGTTTTTGTTAAATTAAGTCCAAATTATAGCCTGAAATGTGCAAAATAGTCATCAAGAATTATCTCAAAAGGATCAAATGCTGCAAGAAGTCCCTTGGTGGTAGTCATTTGAATTAAATTATATTTTATATATAATAACAAAGTTTACGTAATATAATAAAATACTTAACCAAAATCAATTTTCAATAACAGGCTTTACTTAACCAAAATCAATTTTCAATAACATGTACCTGCCAAAGAAAAAAGATCCTAAACTTACATTAAATTCAATTTATATATACAAAAATTATAATAAATATTTCGCATAGCTATTATTAAAAAAGATGTTCATCTTTCAATAAATTCTTTGACTATCCAAGATTATGAAATAAAAATATCCTCAGTAGACAAAAGTGTACGCACAATGTGCTTATCTAATGAATAAAAATTATGTTAAATGATTCGGAAATATTAAATTTCTATAGTAAATGATCTATAAGTTAAGGGATGAATTGTATAATAGTTAAATTTGCTTTTTCTTTTTGGATTTGCTTTTTTTACTTAACTAAGCAACAGTCAACAGTTCATAATTTATAGCACAAATAGAAAACTGAGTACTAGATTTATTTCTTCAATTTCCTTTCTTTATTCATTCAACTTTTACGTGATAATCGTCGAAGCACATTTCCCAAAAGATTTCTAATCAAAGTACCGACCGACGAACGGAATACTTTCCTTTCTGTTAAAAATTCGAAATTCTACCAATTCCCAATCAGAGTTTATAATTCTACCTTCCATTAAATGTAATTTATTTTTCTTCTTTCTATTGGAGTAAATATTTTCTTTTGTACGAGTAATAAAAAAAAAATTTATAAACAGAAATGATTTTCTTCCTATTTCCTTGGATAGCCATAAAAAGAATATTTCCCAACAGAGTAATTTATGATAAATTCTTGAGCTAAAGTTAAGCAATCATAATAATTTCATCTCATTAATTACTACTTGTATTCATATCGAATAAAAGTCTATCATAATTTAATCGCAATTTGAATCATATTTCAGTGGATCCACAATGCCACGTTTTTAGCATAAGTCAACCCTCAACCGCATATATTATACATAATCGTGACAAAAGCATACCACACGTTCGATGTAAGAAAATTTTCTGTTGCAGGTGATTTAAACTGGGAATGATGGGAGTAATTAGTTACAGAGCCATTTTAAAATTAGCAAATTGCCATTCTTTTCCAAAGAAATGTGTTGGCCTACGGTTTTTTATGTACATAAGTACGTACTCATTGAGATACTAAACTTAAATACTAGTTTTCTAAATATGTATGTAAACGGAACTGTTGGAAAGGTTATAATGTCATCGCTCATTCCCAGAGTATACCACATATCCTGAACCCACAAATGGGATAATTGACAATTCGCTATTAAGCATAATAAAATGCGATTCTAATGACACCATTGCACTGAATGAGATAAATTCTATTGTATAATGGATTCTGGAGTCGTCCTGAATATGTACTCAAGCTCTTCTTCCGATTGTGGTCTAATTTCTAGACTCGGTGCAAGCTTTAGAAATTTCAAGGGACCAAATTCCAACTATCAAATGCCAGACTCCGACTAACCAACATTCTAAAATCGACCACATTCCGTATATGAATTCTGCTTATTTACACACAGACACTAGTAGTAAATGAAGGGGATGGTTTAATGATGCAATAAAGGAATAAAGATTTGCCTGATATACTATCATGCGCTTATGTACAAAAGTATTTATATATAGGTAAATACCAAACTTAACAAATAAGGTGAATTTTGAAAATCTCTGAAACAGGAAAAGTAGTTTCATTAAAAGTTTTTGCGGTTTCAAAATCCATTTCCATTTTAGCCAACCACCTTTTCCTACATCAAATCATCCAAAGACAAATTTTAACAAAGAAATTCTAGAATAAATCTTCAATCTTAAGATTAATCTCTTCTGGGATTATCTATGAGAATATTATATAAATTTTTCACTTTAAGAAAATACAAATATTTTTCTATCAAGTAAGTATCGAGAATTGTTCATTTAAAAAGCCCGCATAAAAGATATATGAGGAAATGCTTTGCTGTTAAATTCGTACTAATGAACAGAGTCTATAAATTAGAGATTTTTTATTTTTAATTTAAAAAAAAAGGTTTTGTTCACTCCCATAAGATTGTGAATATATTTTAAGATTTTGACACAGGCAATTGCGTCCCTACCATTAATTCTACAGAGCGCCGATCGAATTCTCGAAGAAATCCAGACGTAACATAGCTTCGGTGACTTGTGCGTCGTTTCCATAATTAAAACCAGAACACAATTCTGACGACAACTACAAATCGGACTGCAAAAAATTGCGACTACTAACGATAACGACAAACGATTTTAGCGTCGAATTAAATTAGAACTTTTCTATATATTTTGAATAAAACGCACATTTTTTATGTAAATTTGCGTCATTTTTTATTGAAATATCTTGCAAAAAATTTACCATTTATGATGAATCAAGAAAATTGCGACTACGAAGGATAACGACAAACGATTTTAGTGTCGAATTAAATTAGAACTTTTTTTATATTTTGAATAAAACGCACATTTTGTATGTAAATTTGTGTCATTTTTTATTGAAATATCTTGCAAAAAATTTACCATTTATGAATAAAAAATAATATGTCTACCACGAGTACGTTTACAGAAATCGATCCTTTCTACGAAATGTTCGCTCATATTTTTTCGTAATTGTTGATTTATTTCATGGATGATCCGGTTGATATTGGTTTTGAGCTCTTGAATTCTGTGTGGACTATTCTTATAAAATTTATTTTATATAGCCTCACAAGAAGAAATTCAACGGCGGTAAAAATCATGATCTTGGTGATCAATTAAGATCACCTTTTCAATTTGATCTCATCGAAAATAGGCTATAAAAATTGGTTATTAACAAAGTCGTCAAACTTTCACAGTCCGACCATTTTCATAGTGCATTTGAATTATTTTAATACAAATTTCTCGTAAAATTGAAGACAATATTATAAATAGATGAACATGTAAAAAAACCTGAATGGCAGTTCCCACAAAGCCTAACTGGTCAACCAATTATCTTATCCAATAAAAAGATGGTGGAGAAAAAGGTGAAGACTTGCCTTAAAAACATTGACAAAGTAAAGATAACAGTGATGGATAATTCAGAGAGATAACTCAGGATCAGAACACGGTTCATAAATCGGATTGCACCATCTTAGTTGATGTTTTAGACATGAAATGTGTCGGATCATGATTTGTTCTAAAGAAGCTGAAGTTTTCTCTAAAAAGAATATCGCAAACAGATTCTTGAGGACATCTTCTTCACAATCTTCATTTCTTCTTCTTCTTCTTCTTCTTCTTCTTTTCCTTCATCTTTTCCTTCATTTTCCTCATCTTCTTCATCTTCTTCATCATTTTCTTCACCTTCTTAATCTTTATCTTCTTCTTCTTCATAATCTTCATTTTCTTCTTCTTATTCTTCTTCTTCATCTTTTTTTATTTCTTCTTCATCTTCTTCATTTTCTTTAATTTCTTCTACTTCTTTTTCTTCTTCTTCTTCATCTTCTTCATAATTTTCTTTACCTTCTCATCTTTCTTATCTTCTTCATTTTTTTCATCTTCTTATTCTGCTTCATGGTCTTTATCTTTTTCTTCACTTCTTCATCTTTATATTTTTCTTCTGCTTCATCTTCTTCTCATTCCTCTTCTTCATCATCTTCATTTTCGTCTTCTTCTTCTCGATCTTCTCCTTCTTCTTCTTCTTTATCTTCTCCTTCATCTTCAAACTATTTTGGACTCTACCTTAATGAAATGTATAATAACGGGTGATAAAAAAGGCCTTGTGAATGTGACAAGCAAATTAGTTAACAAGAGTCGGAATAATAACTCAATAAATGTCATCGATCAAGTATCGCAGTTACCAATTATAGCTCTACACAACTTTTCGCTGTTTTTTAAAACTGAAATTACCATTCCATCTTCGTGGAAGGAGTTTTAAGTCCACTGAAGCCATAAAGCAGCATTCGATACCGACAAGTGCTTACAAATCCTGATAGGTTAATCGTTGGAGGCTATTTTGAAAAAAATTTTAACATTTCCAGATACCACTTATTAAGCAAAATATAAAATACGATTTTGCACGTATTATTTCCATCTTCAGAAAATATATCACAAGACATCTTCTTATCATATTTTAAGCTTTTTATAAAAAGTAACTGCGTTTGAAGAATTTTCTATTTTCAATTCTACAAATTTTTCGATTTTTGTAGAATTATCAACAACAAAAAATTGAGACTACAAAAAGATATAACGACCTACGAGTATTACGTTCGTACGTGAATAATATCACTGTCAATGGGAACTCTAACAACTACGAACAATGAAAATTGACATAGAAAAAGTTCGAATGGTTTCATGATAATGAACCGATTCACTTTTTATATATCAATACGAATTCAACAAAAATAGCCGATTTTAGATCCTTTCAATTTTTCTATATTGCTTTTCAAACACATTTTCAACTCACATAAGTGATTTTTTGCAATGAAAAAAAGTAAATCGTTAAATTTATGGCCATGGTTTAAATGAAAAAATATCCATAAAAATGTCTAATAGTGTCTGGAATTTCATAGCCGTACAATAGATAAAAATTTCAAATGCCATTTCTTCACTTGAATCCCAAAGAATACCAATTGACTAGTATTAACATTTTTTATGTATATTTTTTATCATTTAATTTTATATTTAAGTATTGTATTTTTTTCTATGACAAGATAATTTTTAAGACTATTTTCTTGATTCATTTGGGAGCTGAAAAGGCGCTTATTGTAGATACTTCCTTGATTTACGAATATAAAAAGCTCAAGGCAGGCTTTTGATATATTTGCGTATTCCCAGAACTAATTTTTCAATTCTCTGTTAACAAAATGTCGACGATTTTTTTTTTTAAAAAAAGAACTAACAACGATACAACCAAAGTTGATATTCAATTCAAAATTTTCACGATAAGTTATTCTATAAAATTGACAAATAGCAATAAAGCTTATATCAATATTTAATTGAGAGAATTTCTAATAAAATATTATTGACATTTTTAAAAAATATCTTTATTTATTTTATGTTTTAATTAAGAACAAAAAAGGATAATCTCAAAGAAATGATTTGATAGTTTCAAGTAATCACACGATAGTGAAGATGGATCTTTTTTATACGATAGATTTGAATAATAGAAAAGAAGAAAATACTGCCAAAAACAGGAAGTATTTAATCACAATAGAGTTTGCAACAGGGACAATACTTTAGTAATTAAAGGTGAAATAATCTAATTTTTTGAGTTTATTACAAAATTTCTATCATTTTGTGAGAATATTTTTTAATCACCAATTTTGAATTACGAGTATTTGAATCAATTTAAAAAATAATCAGTACCGAATATATTCTACATTAAAATAAATAAAAATTAAACTAAATTTTTTAAAGTTGTTAAATTTATTTTAATTAAATTAAAAAAAAAATCTTTGGTAGGACTCAAAACTTTTCATGTAAATTTTAATAACTTTTTTGCAACTTTTGCTCGATAATTTGGCCATTACTTGATGGATTTTAATTTTAAATGGTCTTACCAAAAAAAAATGCTCCAGCTTCAAATTACGCGATCTTAAAGGCTATTTAACATCACTTATTTAGGAAATTATGGCTATTTAGCATAACTTATAGTACGCTCTTATCAAAATCAAAATAAAACTTCTAATTTTAGGGCAAAAAAGTCAGTCTTCAATACGTGTCAATGACATCTTCAGACCCAAATACACACCATATAGTCCCTTTTCGTAGATACAATGGATCCTTTACAGCTACTTGTGGATTATCAGAGCCGCATATATGGAAATTTTATTTGTTGACATATTTACTGAACTAGAATGACTGTCATCGCTCTAGAGAATTTGTTCGAAAAATCAGCATCTAAAGTCGGTTGTTTGAATACTCGATCGGCGTATATTCTGCGCATTCCATGGTCAGTGTCAAATGCCTTATAATGGTAAAAAATTAGAAATAAAAAAGTTATCCGCGAAATAGAAACCGCGTTTACTCACTGTTGATCAAAAACTAAATCACTCGGCAACTTCAAAACAGTATATGGACATTTTTAAGCCACTGGTAGAAAGTTCTGCACCAAAAAAAAACAAAGAGGGTTTAATCAGTTATGGCCACCAATTTTGGAATTTTTCAAAGCATAATAATAACTGAAAGACATTCATATGATAGTGTAATGTTATTAAAGGTAGCATACCTACCGTTAGA